>CM065802.1:211333095-211960952 GCA_033398695.1 Orobanche coerulescens
GGGTTAAACCCAATGAGGTGTTAGTTGCAACATGGAGCGACGAAGATCCCGACGAAGATTTCATCAATCAAAATAAACTTGAATTTATGGCCCGGAGTTCATTCGATGATAGCGACGTCGAAAGCCAAGTAAGTAATTCTTACGACGAACTTTTTGAAGCATTCGAGTTATTACATACTGATTATCAAAATGCTTTAAATGAGATTAAATCCCTTAAAACTAAATATAAATCTTTGAAAATTGAAAATTCCAAAATACTTGAAAAGGGAAAATTTGTTGAGATCGATAATTCAAAATGGGTTGAAAACGAGAATAGTTTAAAGAATGGTCTTGTTAAAGTTCAAACCGAGCTCAAAAACTTAACGAAGAAATTTTCGTGTGGAAATGATAAATTTGAACAAATGCTTTGTGTTCAAAAATTTACTTTGAATAAAGAGGGGTTAGGATTCAAACCACGTTTTAAAAAAGAATCCGTAAATTTCAAAATACCCCGGTGTGAAAAATGTTTGAAAATCGGGCATCACATTTCAAACTGTAAGAGCCCTCGACGGACGATCAAAGTTAAGAAAAATTGGGTTCCTAAAGGAACAATTATTTCAAATATCGTCTATGTTTCAAAAGAAAAACCAACTATAGGTTGGATCCCCAAAATTAATTTTTAACAATTGATATTTTACAAAAAGGGGATATAATATACTCAGGGGGAGCTTATATTTTATTCATGCATAATTTTTTATATATTCGATTATTGGTATCATCTATATTTCTTTATACACTTTTTGCTGAATACAAAAAGGGGGAGAAGAAGTTGAATCGGATAAAAGCGTCATGAAAGATATGATGAGAAAAATAATAAAAATCGAAGAAGTCGAAAAAGAGAAGAAAGCATACAAAAAGGGGGAGAAACGAAGGAGTTGAAAAATAAAAAATGAAGAAGTCGAAAATGACAAAAGAAAAGAAAATGGGTGAAACTAACGAAACGATCAAAGCCGAAAACTTTGAAATGTACGTATATATAGATTTTTATTTCACAGGTTTTATCCAATTCAAGAGTTGTTTTGTAGTCATCAAAAAGGGGGAGATTGTTGGAATATTTATTCCATATATTAATAAATAGTGTTTTGATGATTAAGTTGCTAAACAAAACAAAACAACAAAGAGGCGATGCAAAACGACGAAGAAATCGAAAAAGCAAAAAGCTGGACAAAATACAAAGCTAGCGCACGATAGATATATAAGTTAGCACATGCTAACGGGTCCCGGCTGCAGATCAGACGAGTTCGAAGTAACCTGAAGTGAATTCACCTGATGAAGATAGCGCACGCTACACATAAGGATTAACGCACGCTATCGAGCTAATATTACCGTTGTGAAGAGATTCAAACACAGAATGACGTATGCACTGAAGTAAGCTTAGCGCTGTACCACCGGTATTTCATGCTTTATTACTTTGTACTGTGTGAATTTTTGTAATGTGACGTCATTTCTTGTTGGCGTGAAATCAGATATTTGTGCCGTTTTGTGCGGAAGCGAAAATAAATCACACAAGGATTTATAGAGGTTCGGCTATTAACGAAGCCTACGTCCTCTCTCGATGTATCTTTTTCTTTAGGATTAAGATCAAAACCTCTACGCCTCTCTTCTATCGGTCGAGGGATTACCGTTACAAGCTCGTCTTCTATCGGTCCGAGTAAAACCGTTTTTCCTTTTCTATTTGATAAGGAATCAACCACTCTAGCTTTCTAATGGTGCTAGATAAACATCACTTAGATATCGATTGCGATTCTAACAATGTCGGATACTTGATCCTAATAACACCGAATCCAATTGTATCTTTTCTTTTACCTCTCGTGTATAATGTTGAATGTATAAACACTCAAACTAACAATATAAGCTCAGTATTACAATAACAATGTAAGTATATGAATATAAGATCAATTTCTTGAATGCTTGAAGTTGTTGTTCTCAAACAATACCATAGGAATGGTATTTATAGGCATTTTCCATAAAGTAGCCGTTGCTGGCTGTTTTGACTTGCTAGTGTGCGCTAGCCTTTCTCTATTAGCATGCGCTAGTATCATTAGCGTGCCTATAGCATGCGTTAGACTGTGCTCAGTTTCAGTCCAGTAGCTTCATTTCTTCTTTAGCGTACGTTATGCCTTCTGTCTTACGTACGTTACCATCTTGTATTAGCGTGCGTTAATAATACATTATAGCGTGCGCTAATATAATATATCCGTTGCCTTCATTTGTCAAAGTATCCGTTTGATACTTGACTTTCCGCCGAATCTTTCCAACGTACTGATTGACTAGAATTCAAACTGATATTTAGCGTGCGCTAAATATCATTCCTTGCGTGCGCTAGTACTGACTTCATTGTATGCGCCATTCTGAGTTTGAATATATTCACAACGGTAACATGGCTCGATAGCGTGCGTTAATGAGCAAGTGTTGCGTGCGCTATCTTCGTCAGATGACTTCCCTTCAGGTAACTTCGAACTTGGCTGATATGCAGATTACTCCCCGTTAGCGTGCGCTAACAAATATGTCTTAGCGTGCGCTAGACATGCATTTTACTCAGCTTTTTGCGTCTTTGTCTGCTTCGTCGTTTTGCTTCGCCTCGATATTGTTTTGTTGTTTAGCAACTTTAATCATCAAAACACAAATTAACTAATGTGTGGAATAAATATTCCAACAATCTCCCCCTTTTTGATGATTACAAAACAACTCTTGAATTGGATAAAATCTGTAAAAATAATATATGTATATTTCTTCGAATCAAAGTTTTCGGCTTTGATCGTTCGTTAGTTTCTCCAATTATCTTTTCTTTTTGACATCTCCCTTATTTTTCAACTCCTTCATTTTAGCTCCCCCTTTTTGTATGCTTTCTTTTTCTTTTCGACTTCTTCGATTTTTCTCATTTTTATCAATTCATCTCCTTCTCCCCCTTTTTGTCTTCATCAAAAGGTGTAAAAAAAAATGTAGAGAATATCAATTATTGGATATAAATAATATGCATGATATGGGTAAAACTCCCCCTGAAAATATTTTCTCCCCCTCAAAAAAATACTCCTTCTCCCCCTTCGTGAAAATCACAATTTAATTTTTGGGGATCCAACCTATAGTTGGTTTTTGTTTCGAGACGTGAACGATATTTGTAATAATTGTTCTTTTAGGAACCCAAATTTTCTTAACTTTTTTCGTTCGTCTTGGGCTTTTGCAATTTGAGATATGATGCCCGATTTTCAAATATTTTTCGCAACGGGGTATATTAAAATTTAAGGATTCGTTTTTAAAACGTGGTTTGAATCCCAACCCTTCTTTATTTAAAGTGTATTTTTGAACCGAGAGCATATTTTCAAATTTCTCGTTTCCGAGAGAAAATTTCTTCGTCAAATTCTTGAGCTCGGTTTGTACTTTAACGAGATCATCCTTCAAAATATTTTCATTTTCAATACATTTTGAATGATCGATTTCAACGAATTTTCCCTTTTCAATAATTTTGGAATTTTCAATTTCCAAAGATTTATATTTAGTTTGAAGGGATTTAATTTCTTTTAAAGCATTTTGATAATCCGTATGTAACAACTCGAATGCTTCAAACAGTTCGTCGTAAGAATTACTTACTTGGCTTTCGACGTCGCTGTCGTCGAATGAACTCCGGGCCATGAGCGCGAGATTATTTTGATTCATGAAATCTTCATCGGGATCTTCGTCACTCCATGTTGCAACTAAAACCTCCTTTTGCTTTACTCGATAGTTCTTAGCAAAGTGGCCTGGGTTACCACATAATCGACAGGTGTTGTCGAATTTCTTAGGTTCGCCCGCTTGAATATCCTTCTTTCTCCGGTTTAATAAGTGTTGGAACTTATTAATATTCTTAGCATAATATGCCGATTCTTAATCGCTTTCGTCCACCGGAATTTCTTCTTTCCTTTTAGACATTTTAGCTTTTAAGGCTATCGATCTTTCTTTTGGTTTCGGTTTAGCATTCCGAGATTTTAGAACGATCTCGTAGTTGATAACAGAACCAACAAGAGCACTAAAATCAAGATTGTTTAAATCTTTAGATTCCATAATTGCCATAACCGTACCGTCCCATTCTCGAGGTAGTGATCGGAGAATTTTATTTACTTTCTCACTACTCGAAAGTGGTTTTCCGAAACATGCTAATCCATTGGTGATGACGGAAAATCGGTCGAGCATAATCGAGATGGATTTGTCGTCCTTCATTTGGAATAATTCATAATCGTGAAGGAGCATGTTTATCTTCGTCTCTTTGACTTGAGACGTACCTTCGTGTGTTACCTCAAGCATTTTCCATATTTCTTTGGCACTATCACATGATGATATCCGGTTGTGTTCTTACAGATTTAAAGCACAATATAATAAATGCGTGGCTTTGCAATTATAATGGTCGTTTTTCCAATCCGTGTCGTCATACTCTTCAAAGGTTTTGAGAGTTCCATTTGAGTTCGTCGGAATTTTGGGACCAAGGCATATCACCTTCCATAATTCGATATCGTAAGCTCGGATGAAAATAGACATTTTCTTCTTCCAAGTCATGAAATTCGATCCATCACAAAAATGATGGTTGGTTGAGAGCAAGTCCTTCGACTGGAGCCATTTGAAACGCCATTTTGGATCTTCTCCTCGGATGTTAAGCCGCGTATTGGAGTACCGCTCCGATACTAATTGTTGGCGTGAAATCGGATATTTGCGCCATTTTATGCGGAAGCGAAAATAAATTGCGGAAAATAAATCACACAAGGATTTATAGAGGTTCGGCTATTAACTAAGCCTACGTCCTCTCTCGATGTATCTTTTTCTTAAGGATTAAGATCAAAACCTCTACGGCTCTCTTCTATCGGTCTAGGGATTACCGTTACAAGCTCGTCTTCTATCGGTCCGAGTAAAACTATTTTTCCTTTTCTATTGGATAAGGAATCAACCACTCTAGCTTTCTGTGGGTACTAAATAAACCTCACTTAGATATCGATTGCGATTCTAACAATGCCGGATACTTGATCCTAATAACACCGAATCCAATCATATCTTTTCTTTTACCTCTCGTGTATAACGTTGAATGTATAAACACTCAAACTAACAATATAAGCTCAGTATTACAACAACAATGTAAGTATATGAATATAAGATCAATGTCTTGAATGCTTGAAGTTGTTGTTCTCAAACAATACCATAGGAATGGTATTTATAGGCATTTTCCATAAACTATCCGTTGCTGGCTGTTTTGACTTGCTAGCGTGCGCTAGCCTTTCTCTATTAGCGTGCGCTAGTATCATTAGCGTGCCTATAGCGTGCGTTAGACTGTGCTCAGTTTCAGTCTAGTAGCTTTGTTTCTTCTTTAGTGTACGTTATGCCTTCTGTCTTACGTACGTTACCATCTTGTATTAACGTGTGTTAATAACACATTGTAGTGTGCGCTAATACAATATATCTGTTGCCTTCATTTGTAAAAGTATCCGTTTGATACTTGACTTTCCGCCGAATCTTTCCAACGTACTGATTGACTAGAATTCAAACTGATATTTAGCGTGCGTTAAATATCATTTCTTGCGTGCGCTAGTACTGACTTCATTGCATGCGTCATTCTGAGTTTGAATATCTTCACAACGGTAACATGGCTCGATAGCGTGCGTTAATGAGCAAGTGTTGCGTGCGCTATCTTTGTCAGATGACTTTCCTTCAGGTAACTTCAAACTTGGCTGATATGCAGATTACTCCCCGTTAGCGTGCGCTAACAAATATGTCTTAGCATGCGCTAGACATGCATTTTACTCAGCTTTTTGCGTCTTTGTCTGCTTCGTCATTTTGCTTCGCCTCGTTGTTGTTTTGTTTTTCAGTAACTTTAATCATCAAAACACAAATTAAATAATGTGTGGAATAAATATTCCAACATTTCTATTTATGTATTCCATTGAGTGCTATACAATTGTGCAATGTGGATGAAACAGAGGTGACACGCCTTGATGTCGTTGGACGATCGTCGGTGCGAATATGATGGTGGCCAAGGTCTTGTTCCCCAATAATTGTTGATGAGTGGAAAGGATGGTCACCTCGAGATGGTTAAAATGTGTTATGTGGCTAAAGAACTGAATATCTAATGCACGCTATAGTATATGCCTAACGTACGCTAGAATTAAGGTGTTACGTACGTTAAGGTAGCTATATTACATACATAACGGGTGAGTAGGTCTCCCGACCAGAATCTTTCTTTTGACGCGGAGGAGGCTACTTTCGGCGGGCTAGAGGACAAATGAGTCAACCCTTGATAGCGCACGCTATTCTCCAAACCTAACGTACGCTACCTACTGGAGCTTTGCGTACGTAACAACGGCTTATGTATGTAACACTTGGGCACATTTCAGGCAGTAACCTCTGGACGGACTTTACGTACGTTAGTCTTTAAGTATTATGTACGTAAGTAGCTTTACGTACGTAATCTCTATATCATTAACGTATGTTATCCAAACTGAGTGTTATAAAATAACACTTCCCCTCTTCATTTGCACGACCCCAACCTTGCAAGAAGACACTCTTGGAGCATTTCCTAGCCTTATACTCAGTTTCCAGCCTCTCATATACTTGAATTAGCATTAAGGAGGTGGTTTCTTGAGCTCTGGTGAAGATTATCCAAGTCATTCAAGCCACTTTTTGTTCCTCCTCATAGTTCTTGTGGATTCGTGAACTCTATTCATTATTCTTCATCCTCTAAGGTAAGTCTATCAATCCTTGAAGTAATCTCTTCAATATTATTGATTATTACTCGTTAGATTACCGGTATTTGGGTAGATTTTGCTAAAATCTCATAGACGATCTAAACGGACGAATTTGTAGAATCGGAGTTATCATTGTTCGTATATTTCATTTTCATACAACTCGTTGTAACAATCACATGCAAGAACATCCATCTTAATTTACATTGGGACATATATAATCGACGAATCAATTGTAGAAGGATTTCGTAGGGATTCATCACCGTTCGATAAACTAGTCGTACCTTACTCTTGTAAATGATGATCAACGTTAAACGTTAATAAGGGAATTAATTCCATGATATTAATGTCACTGAAAGTCGTTAGCCGAAATCATTGTGTTAAATAATAGTTTATCAATTGTAGTACTCGTAATAGAGACTTGGATTAGGAGTATGGGATTTGGTTATGATATGTTCGATTGTTGCCAACCGAATAATGGTAGGGATGATCTTGTTGAACGAATTGACGTATTTAACGTAGAATTGAATGGTAAATGGAACGTAATGCTTACGAACATAGAAAAACGATACTAATGTTGGTAATTAAGACTACATTAGGAATCCAGTCAGGAAAGGGGGACTAACTTTATTCATCATGATCCGTACAAGGCGTTAATCGGATATTACGTGATTAGGTTAAGCTCAAGCGGGCATGGGGATTTCGGTTATCATAAAGCACCTACAGTCGGATCACAGGCAAGTGAAATCTTGCTCGAGAAATGTTAATATTGTCGTAATGTTGTATTTATGTATGTGCCACTGTTGATAAATGCCGACGGTTGTCTTTCTCTAAAACGTGTTATAAATGGGCCGATGTGTTGGGGATAAAACATGTATGGTACCCGTGTGGAAATGTGTTAGGGGATAAGACCCGAATTGGGCACCTATGTTCCAGGGTATTCCCGTGTGGATACTTTTGTGACCCTTGGTTGCGACTTTGGGGTTTATGTGATAAAAGAGAAAGATGTTAGGCGTATTTTTATACGCTTATTTATCATTATTTTGTATTAATTTGGAGAGTGAATTTGATTAAATGAGCCTTTAATGCCTTAATTTTGTATATTTGTTAGGAAATTGAAGTCCGGAAGCTAAAACGAGGCAAAACGGGCGAAAACGGCAAATCTGGGCTATGAGCCGCGGCACAAGGAAGCAGGGCCGCGGCACAGGAAGACACCCAGCCGAGCGCAGAGTAAACTGTACTCTGTGCCGCGGCACAGCCCAGGTGAGCCGCGGCACAGAAGAATTTAAGGACGCCCAGGCATCCAGCTGAAGGCGATGTGCCGCGACACATATTTAGTGCGCCGCGGCACACTTGGCGGTTTTTGTATGTCCGCGCGGATTTGGGCCGTTTCGAAGCCAGTTTTCGACCTACTCATACGGACGCGATTTGGAGGATGTGCTGAGCTATAAATAGGGTTTAAGACCCTATTTAATCATCTTTGGATCGGGGAATCGTTTATCTTTGGAGCTTAAGCTTGGAGACGGTAAGAAGAGGGAAGGAAGACTTCAAGGGCAGAGGGCGGAAGCCGAAGAACGGAGGAATCCGAGCTTCATCTGCGTTTGATTTTAATGCTTTCATTTATTTATTCTGTATTTTCAATTATTAGTATGTCAGGCTAAAAACCTTAATCTAGGGTTTTGATGAAACCTATGTTTTGACGAATTGCTTGAGATTATCCTATTAATTACCTTTTTGTTGAGTTTTCCCAATTGTGTTTAATGCTTGCAATTATCTGGCCAATAGTTGTATTGATTTAATCATTCAATTCGAATCGGGAGAGGAGATTTGGTGAGGAACTATTGGTGAGGACCGTTTTATTCTGTGAGATAGGAATATACTCATAGGAACTACGTGGCCTTTTGGAGATTTCATGCTTTTCGCCTATTGACGAATTAATTCACCTAGGGATAGAGTGCGTTATTCGCCTTTAGACAAATTTATTGACCTCGGGAGAGGCGGTAGAATATATTAGCAATCTCCGCCTTCAATAAATTGGGAAAATTATTTATTACGGATAATCGAGAGTAAATTCGGATAAATCGAGGTGGATTCTTAATCCTAGACTTATTCATAATTTGATTTCCCTTTATTCAAGCTATCGTTTTCTACTGTTTAGTTGTTTAGTAATTCTTTTAGTTATTAATTGAGAAACCCAAATTCGATTGTTCGAATAAAACTAGAATACACAAAATCGGTAGTTAGAGATTCAGTCCTCGTGGGAACGATACTCTACTTATCACTTTATTACTTGTAAACGATAACGTGCACTTGCGTGTAAGAAATATCGCAACAAGTTTTTGGCGCCATTGCCGGGGACTGAAATTTTCTAATATCGATTTAAGTATTTCTAGTCTTAATTTGAACGTTTTTATTTTTATTTTTGTGTATTTAATTTCGTTTATTTGTTTTTCCTTTCAGGACCTTTCGTGTAGTGCATGAGAAAACTCGGTAACGAAGTCCTACTACCTTTGGATATTGAGCTTGAGCGCACTCTTCGAAGGAGCAAGAAGGAGAAAAGAGAGTTGCAGACGACGGTCAACATGGCCGAAAATATCGAAATCTAAGGAGGAGATAACCATGTGCGGCAAGTTCAACTGGAACTAGCTCTTCGAGACTATGCCATGCCGCAGATCAACGCAAACTTTTCGGGAATTCGGCGTCCCACGATCCAAGCCAATAATTTTGAGATCAAACCTGCGATCATTCAGATGGTGCAGGCGAGCCAATTCTGTGGATTGCTGAACGACGACCCAAACGCTCATATTTCTTCTTTCCTTGAGATTTGTGACACTTTCAAGACTAATGGTGTCACCGATGATGCCATCCGATTGAGGCTTTTCCCTTTCTCTTTGAGGGATAAAGCGAAATTCTGGTTAAATTCCTTACCGCCGGGGTCGATTACAACATGGGGAGAGTTAGTGCAAGCCTTCCTTGCCAAATTCTTCCCACCTTCTAAGACGGCGAGGTTGAGAAACGAAATAACCACCTTTGGTCAGTACGATATGGAATCGCTCCACGAGGCGTGGGAGCGATATAAAGATTTGTTACGGAGATGCTCTCATCACGGACTTCCTGATTGGCTTCAGATTCAGACGTTCTACAATGGTTTAAGTGCTTCTACACGCACTCTCGTGGATGCGGCCGCCGGTGGGGCCTTGATGGGAAAGACTATGGCCGAGGCACACTCGCTTTTGGAAGCTATGGCCGCAAATGCATATCAATGGCCATCGGAAAGATTGACACCGAAGCGAGTTATGGAAGTTTCAAGTAATGATCCGATTTCCACCTTGTCAGCTCAAGTCGCCGCTTTAACCCAACAGCTCCAAGCATTTTCGCACGCACCTTCCCCCGTTACCATTGAGACATGCAATTGGTGTAACGGATCTCACCCGAGCGGAGTGTCAAGTTGGAAACCCGCTCGAGCAACATCAGATGGAGCAGCTCAATTCGTGGGAAATGGAAATCGCGTAATAACCCGTACTCCAACACTTATAATCCGGTGGCGTAATCATCCCAACTTTTCGTGGAGAAACGGCAAAACTCAAACCAACCCCGTTCGCTCGTAACCAACAGCAGCCTCCCGCTCCAAAAGTTTCTCTCGAGGAAGCACTTGCAAAATTGGCGGCGAATACGAGTCAATTCATGACCCGCATCAAGCGACATTGCAAAATCATTCCGCTTCCATTCGAAACTTGGAGGTCCAGTGGGCCAAATTGCTAATGTGTTGATTGCCCGCCTGAAGGAGCATTGCCAAGTACAACAGAGACAAATCCTAGATAGAGTCTAAACGCAATCACTTGAGAAGCGGGAAAGAGGTGTTGAACCAGCCGAGCAAAGGTGAAAAGAAGAATGAAGTTGAGGAAAAGAATAATTTAGAGACAGAGGAGACACAAGATTGAGACCTTCGATAACGTTGCCGATAACCCAAAGGCACATGTACCCTCGTCCCCGCTTCCGCAGAGATTACAATAGAAAAAGGCGGACAAACAATTCTCTAAGTTCCTTGACGTATTCAAAAAGCTTCACATTAACATTCCGTTCGCCGACGCATTGGAACAGATGCCGAGTTACGTTAAGTTCATGAAAGAGATATTGTCGAAGAAAAGAAAACTCGAGGAGTTTGAAATCGTCGCCTGACGGAGGAATGCAAATAATTCTTCAAAAGAAGCTCCCACCAAAATTGAAAGATCCGGGAAGCTTCAACATACCGTGCACCATGGGGAATCGCTCTTTTAATAAGGCACTGTGCGATCTCGGCGCTAGTATTAATCTCATGCCTCTGTCGATTTTTAAGAAGCTGGAAATTGGAGAAGCAAAGCCGACAACGGTCTCCTTGCAGTTGGCGGATCGATCTATCAAATACCCAAGGGGAGTGATTGAGGATGTATTAGTCAAAGTTGATAAGTTCATCTTTCCGGCCGATTTCATCGTACTCGACATGGAGGAAGATGAAGATATCCCAATCATCTTGGGGCGACCATTTTTAGCGACGGGCCGAACCCTTATAGACGTGGAAAAAGGGGAGTTGACTCTGAGGGTCCAAGACGAGCAAGTTACTTTTCAAGTATTCAAATCTTTTCCATGTCCGGGAGATGTTGATAAAGGCTCACAAATTGAAAGGGTGGATGCCGTTGCTGAAGAAAGACACTGAAAGCATCGTCGGTTGAAAAATTCAGATTCGTGTCGATGGTCCAATTTTTAAGAACGATGTAGAACGAGTAGCATTTCTCGAGCACTCGGACAAGTCTCATTGGGTCATGAAGTCATTTCTGAAGGAGGGAAACAAGCCGGAAGCCCAGCGGACATATAGTCATGGAAAAAGCGGGTGTTTCGGGAAGTTGTTCACGTCGAAACCTTTCCGCAAACAACATTTGATGACCGAACCGAAAGTCGAATCGCTAACGACCAATGGTCATAATTTTGAAAACCATATGAACGGTTCGATGAACGGGGCGGAAACCAAATGGAGTTTGCGAAAAGCGAACTAATGTTTTCCAATAGGTCCTACCAAGACTATAAACTTAGCGCTTCTCGAGGCAACCCAGTTCGTAGTTGTAGATTTTTGCGTTTCTTTATTTTTCTTGCATTCTTGATTTTTATTTTTCTTCATTTTTGCGCTTCAATTTGCTTCGCCTCTCGCTTTAACGTGTTCTTCTCAAAATTCGTGCGTAAAAGTCCTGTGGAAGAAATCAAGCCCGAGCCGCAAGACAAGTATTGTGAGCCGCGGCACACACAAAACGAAGGAGATGATCTAAACCCACTGTACCCTGTGCCGCGGCACGGCATAAATGAGCCGCGGCACACTTGAGCACTGAGCCGCGGCACACGAAATCTGTGCCGCGGCACACGACGAAATGAGCAAACAGGTAAAAGGGACTGTACCCTGTGCCGCGGCTCACTTTAGCTGTGTCGCGGCACACTATGCGGAATCTGAAAGGCCCAGGTAGCATATAACACGCAGTTTGCCGGCCATACCAGGTACGCCTCTTTTCTTTTTTTTCCTCCCCTGTGCGCGACCGGCCGAAACACTCGTCCAATTTTTTTTCTTGCGATTTCTTCTTGCACTCTTCACAAAACCAATCAAGGTATGTTCCAATCTCTAATCTCTACTTGTTTATGAATTTAAATTTGAAGTCGTTTATGCTTTGGATGGATTGAACATGTTTATTTTCCTTCAAAAAGTTCTAGGATGGTTTAGGGGATAACATAGTAGTTTTAATCGAATTCTCATGGTTAATTCGGAATATGAATGAATTGAGTGCGTTGTTTTGATGATGAATGAATTGTGTTTCTGTTCTTGGGGGTTGAATCGAGCTTTAGTCATGTTTATTCTTCAAGTACAATCGTGCCCTTAAGGTGTTTGATAAAATGTCTAAGTGAAAAATTTTCTGTGTTAAAGCAATCTTTTGAATCTTTGTGCAACGTATTCGTTCTGAATTTACAGCAAGCCCAACCCTTACGTCCAGTTTAAACGTTTAAGTCCAATTTCATCCTTCTCTCACGAATGTGCTATTTTGTTAAATTCTGGATTTCTGGCTGGACATCTTTAGCCGAGTGTAGATCATTGTTATTATTGTTTGCGTAAATAAACCCTGGTGTTGTACTTTTCAGGACTGATTATGGCGAGAACAAAGAAGCTGAGCAAGAGAGCTAGGACCCAGTCATCCCCCACTCGAGGGGAGACCTCTCATAGTCGGGCCAAGTCGGAAGGGAACCAGTTTTCGGACCCTGAAATTCACAAGATATTCAATGAGAAGATTCGGCCGCGACCGCTTATTCTAGAGAGGGGATTTACTCCAGCTCCTCAGGACGGGGAACTGCTCACCATGATTGATGAGATGGGGTGGGCCAGATTTGCTGCACCCCCCGAGCCAGCGGTTATCTCGATTGTGCAGGAGTTCTACGCCAGTGCACTACTGAAGCACATTCGGGCAGGCCATATGTTGCCGTCATTAGAGTCTCGGACTCAGGTCGACGTCCGAGGTGTTACAGTTGATTTCTCCACTGCTGCTATTCGGAGGTTGTTTGGGCTTCCGGTGGTAGATGAGTCGGCCTATGACCGAGTGATGACTAGCCTCACGAAGGAGGCCCTGCTCGAGACTATTGCACAGCCCGATTCCGACTGGGAGCAACGCGCACAGGATTCTACCACTTTCCACTTCAAGAGCTCGCGCCTCAGCCGGCTCGGGCGTGCCTGGCTTTATTTTATCTGCGCACGCATTGACCCCACCTCCCAGATCCGTACTGTTTTTCTCTCCCGCGCCCGGGCACTTTATGCTATCACTTCCGGGCTGCGTTTCGATGTGGCCCCCATCCTGGTCCGATCTATCTTCCAGTGTATCCAGGGGGGCCAAGACGGGGTTGAAGCACCCCTCTCTCATCTGCGCTTTGTGCCGGCAGTCGGGGCTGACGTGGTCAGACGACGAGCCGATGCTTGCTCCCCAGGCCCCGATCGACCACCGCATCATATCACACTTTGACCAGTGGGGAGGAGCGCCGGCGCACGCTCGGGGGTGAGGATTTCTTCTGGAGGAGGCCCACGAGGGATCCCCCGAGCCTCTTTTGCTGACACATGGAGAGGCCGGCCCGCAGCCCGACAGAGAGAGATTACAGGAGATGTTTGATGGGATGAGGGAGGATCTGAGGAGAGAGAGAGAGGAGCTGAGAGAGGATACGAGGAGAGAGAGAGATGAGATGAGGAGAGAGAGGGAGAGTTTGATGGCTGCCATGCGATAGGAGCAGCGGACGGAGCGAGAGAGCGTTATTGCTGCCGTCAGAGCCGAGATGCGAGAGCAGGCCCGCCGGGCCAACCGACGAGAGGCGAGGCGTCTGGCTGCGAGGGATGCTTATCATCAGGAGCACCTTGCCGCATGGACGGCCCATATCATGCATCCCGACGGGCCATTTATTGCACCCGCCCGGCCAGCCACACCACCCTCCTCACCGGATGATGCCGGCACCAGCTCGTGAGAGGACTCGAGGGGAGTACTTGACCTTTTACTTTTACTGCATATCATATTTTGTCCATTGAGGTCAATGTACGTCCTAAGTTTGGGGGGGGGATTTACTTTCATTTGCTACATTCATTGCTGTACTGATTTTGTTGCACTTTTCATTACTTTGCGTTATTTTTTTATCGATAGCCTTGCTTGTCTTAATTCTTCTCTATTCGTGAATTTTTCGTGCTTCTATTTGTGTGATACTGATGTTACGACACTGTTTTTCTCTCTGAAGAAACGGTCGAGTTCTAGTCGCGTTGTATTCAGAGATCTCTGTTTCTGCTTAGTATTCATTTAGGTCCGAAATTTTTTTCTTGATTGTAGAGGTCTTGGTGGATAAGAGAGGATACATACTTGTTTTAAAATCACCATCGATATGTTTGTTTACATTTTTCGGTTAGTTAGTCGTCCAGTTACATTAGTCGTGTTGGCACCTAGATTGAGTTTAGAGTCGGTCAGTTTTTCCCAAAAGTCGAGATAATGTTGTTCTATGAAGGGAAGTCTAGTAACCGGGGGTATTCGCGTGACCCGTTGTTTACTCTCGCGTAAAACGACGACCCTGATTAGTGATTTAGAGATTTCACATGTGCCAATAATAGGGAGCCTAGTAACCGGGAGTATTCGCGTGACCCGTTGTTTACTCTCGCGTAAAACGGCGACCTTGATTCGGACATGCGAAAATTATATATTCGAGTTGTTTCTCCGCTGTAGAAGGGAACTTAGTAACTAGAAGCATCCATGTGCCCCATGAGTGTCTTTTACGTCAAACGGTTTCCCATTACATGAGAATGGAAGTTCCACCCTAGGATTATCCCGATGAAACATCCCGAGATCCGAACCTAGTGGTCAACTCGAATCAAATTCTTGAGCATATATATAAGGGAATACTGTCCGAGGATTATTTTTATGAAACTCGTGAAAATTGTGCCATTAGACTGAGAAACGGGGCGAACTAGCTTGTTTATTTTAGCCTTTCATATTGACGGTCGATTTGATTCACGTTTGTTAATCTTTGAGCTAGATTTTCTTCATGAACGAGTGATTAGGACTGAACTTGATTACTTTTTGGGATCAGTATTCTGAGTGCAGCTCGCTATTATGACACTCGTATTATTCAGAGAGAATTACAGGATAGTATTGATTAGGTTGAACACTACGAGTCGCACGATGATTCACGACATTCTTTTATTGAAATTAATTCTTTTTGCTTGAGGACAAGCAAAGGCTTAAGTTTGGGGGTATTTGTTAGGCGTATTTTTATACGCATATTTATCATTATTTTGTATTAATTTGGAGAGTGAATTTGATTAAATGAGCCTTTAATGCCTTAATTTTGTATATTTGTTAGGAAATTGAAGTCCGGAAGCTAAAACGAGGCAAAACGGGCGAAAACGGCAAATCTGGGCTATGAGCCGCGGCACAAGGAAGCAGGGCCGCGGCACAGGAAGACACCCAGCGAGCGCAGAGTAAACTGTACTCTGTGCCGCGGCACAGCCCAGGTGAGCCGCGGCACAGAAGAATTTAAGGACGCCCAGGCATCCAGCTGAAGGCGATGTGCCGCGGCACATATTTAGTGCGCCGCGGCACACTTGGCGGTTTTTGTATGTCCGCGCGGATTTGGGCCGTTTCGAAGCCAGTTTTCGACCTACTCATACGGACGCGATTTGGAGGATGTGCTGAGCTATAAATAGGGTTTAAGACCCTATTTAATCATCTTTGGATCGGGGAATCGTTTATCTTTTGGAGCTTAAGCTTGGAGACGGCAGAAGAAGAGGGACGCAGAAGACTTCAAGGGCAGAGGGCGGAAGCCGAAGAACGGAGGAATCCGAGCTTCATCTGCGTTTGATTTTAATGCTTTCATTTATTTATTCTGTATTTTCAATTATTAGTATGTCAGGCTAAAAACCTTAATCTAGGGTTTTGATGAAACCTATGTTTTGACGAATTGCTTGAGATTATCCAATTAATTACCTTTTTGTTGAGTTTTCCCAATTGTGTTTAATGCTTGCAATTATCTGGCCAATAGTTGTATTGATTTAATCATTCAATTCGAATCGGGAGAGGAGAGTTGGTGAGGAACTATTGGTGAGGACCGTTTTATTCTGTGAGATAGGAATATACTCATAGGAACTACGTGGCCTTTTGGAGATTTCATGCTTTTCGCCTATTGACGAATTAATTCACCAAGGGATAGAGTGCGTTATTCGCCTTTAGACAAATTTATTGACCTCGGGAGAGGCCGTAGAATATATTAGCAATCTCCGCCTTCAATAAATTGGGAAAATTATTTATTACGGATAATCGAGAGTAAATTCGGATAAATCGAGGTGGATTCAGAATCCTAGACTTATTCATAATTTGATTTCCCTTTATTCAAGCTATCGTTTTCTACTGTTTAGTTGTTTAGTAATTCTTTTAGTTATTAATTGAGAAACCCAAATTCGATTGTTCGAATAAAACTAGAATACACAAAATCGGTAGTTAGAGATTCAGTCCTCGTGGGAACGATACTCTACTTATCACTTTATTACTTGTAAACTATAACGTGCACTTGCGTGTAAGAAATATCGCAACAAGTTTTTGGCGCCATTGCCGGGGACTGAAATTTTCTAATATCGATTTAAGTATTTCTAGTCTTAATTTGAACGTTTTTATTTTTATTTTTGTGTATTTAATTTCGTTTATTTGTTTTTCCTTTCAGGACCTTTCGTGTAGTGCATGAGAAAACTCGGTAACGAAGTCCTACTACCTTTGGATATCGAGCTTGAGCGCACTCTTCGAAGGAGCAAGAAGGAGAAAAGAGAGTTGCATTTACGGCCAACATGGCCGAAAATATCGAAATCTAAGGAGGAGATAACCATGTGCGGCAAGTTCAACTGGAACTAGCTCTTCGAGACTATGCCATGCCGCAGATCAACGCAAACTTTTCGGGAATTCGGCGTCCCACGATCCAAGCCAATAATTTTGAGATCAAACCTGCGATCATTCAGATGGTGCAAAGAGCCAATTCGTGGATTGGCCGAACGACGACCCAAACGCTCATATTTCTTCTTTCCTTGAGATTTGTGACACTTTCAAGACTAATGGTGTCACCGACGATGCCATCCGATTGAGGCTTTTCCCTTTCTCTTTGAGGGATAAAGCGAAATTCTGGTTAAATTCCTTACCGCCGGGGTCGATTACAACATGGGGAGAGTTAGTGCAAGCCTTCCTTGCCAAATTCTTCCCACCTTCTAAGACGGCGAGGTTGAGAAACGAAATAACCACCTTTGGTCAGTACGATATGGAATCGCTCCACGAGGCGTGGGAGCGATATAAAGATTTGTTACGGAGATGCCCTCATCACGGCCTTCCTGATTGGCTTCAGATTCAGACGTTCTACAATGGTTTAAGTGCTTCTACACGCACTCTCGTGGATGCGGCCGCCGGTGGGGCCTTGATGGGAAAGACTATGACCGAGGCACACTCGCTTTTGGAAGCTATGGCCGCAAATGCATATCAATGGCCATCGGAAAGATTGACACCGAAGCGAGTTATGGAAGTTTCAAGTAATGATCCGATTTCCACCTTGTCAGCTCAAGTCGCCACTTTAACCCAACAGCTCCAAGCATTTTCGCACGCACCTTCCCCCGTTACCATTGAGACATGCAATTGGTGTAACGGATCTCACCCGAGCGCGGAGTGTCAAGTTGGAAACCCGTTCGAGCAACATCAGATGGAGCAGGCTCAATTCGTGGGAAATGGAAATCGGCAGAATAACCCGTACTCCAACACTTATAATCCGGGGTGGCGTAATCATCCCAACTTTTCGTGGAGAAACGGGCAAAACTCAAACCAACCCCCGTTCGCTCAGAACCAACAGCAGCCCCCTCCCGCTCCAAAAGTTTCTCTCGAGGAAGCACTTGCAAAATTGGCGGCGAATACGAGTCAATTCATGACCCGTACTGAAGCGACATTGCAAAATCATTCCGCTTCCATTCGAAACTTGGAGGTCCAGCTGGGCCAAATTGCTAATGTGTTGACTGCCCGCCCAGAAGGAGCATTGCCAAGTACAACAGAGACAAATCCTAGATAGAGTCTAAACGCAATCAGCTTGAGAAGCGGGAAAGAGGTGTTGAACCAGCCCGAGCAGTGTGAAAAGAAGAATGAAGTTGAGGAAAAGAATAATTTAGAGACAGAGGAGACACAAGATTGGAGACCTTCGATAACGTTGCCGGATAACCCAAAGGCACATGTACCCCTCGTCCCGTTTCCGCAGAGATTACAATAGAAAAAGGCGGACAAACAATTCTCTAAGTTCCTTGACGTATTCAAAAAGCTTCACATTAACATTCCGTTCGCCGACGCGTTGGAACAGATGCCGAGTTACGTTAAGTTCATGAAAGAGATATTGTCGAAGAAAAGAAAACTCGAGGAGTTTGAAACTGTCGCCCTGACGGAGGAATGCAGCGCAATTCTTCAAAAGAAGCTCCCACCAAAATTGAAAGATCCGGGAAGCTTCAACATACCGTGCACCATGGGGAATCGCTCTTTTAATAAGGCACTGTGCGATCTCGGCGCTAGTATTAATCTCATGCCTCTGTCGATTTTTAAGAAGCTGGAAATTGGAGAAGCAAAGCCGACAACGGTCTCCTTGCAGTTGGCGGATCGATCTATCAATTACCCAAGGGGAGTGATTGAGGATGTATTAGTCAAAGTTGATAAGTTCATCTTTCCGGCCGATTTCATCGTACTCGACATGGAGGAAGATGAAGATATCCCAATCATCTTGGGGCGACCATTTTTAGCGACGGGCCGAACCCTTATAGACGTGGAAAAAGGGGAGTTGACTCTGAGGGTCCAAGACGAGCAAGTTACTTTTCAAGTATTCAAATCTTTTCCATGTCCGGGAGATGTTGATAAAGGCTCACAAATTGAAAGGGTGGATGCCGTTGCTGAAGAAAGACACCGAAAGCATCGTCGGTTGAAAAATTCAGATTCTGTGTCAGATGGTCCAATTTTTAAGAACGATGTAGAACGAGTAGCATTTCTCGAGCACTCAGACAAGTCTGCTGGGGTCATGAAGTCATTTCTGAAGGAGGGAAACAAGCCGGAAGCCCAATGACATATAGTCATGGAAAAAGCGGGTGTTTCGGGAAGTTGTTCACGTCGAAACCTTTCCGCAAACAACATTTGATGACCGAACCGAAAGTCGAATCGCTAACGACCAATGGTCATAATTTTGAAAACCATATGAACGGTTCGATGAACGGGGCGGAAACCAAATGGAGTTTGCGAAAAGCGAACTAATGTTTTCCAATAGGTCCGGCTGAAGACTATAAACTTAGCGCTTCTCGGGAGGCAACCCGAGTTCGTAGTTGTAGATTTTTGCGTTTCTTTATTTTTCTTGCATTCTTGATTTTTATTTTTCTTCATTTTTGCGCTTCAATTTGCTTCTGCCTCTCGCTTTTAACGTGTTCTTCTCAAAATTCTGTGCAGAAAAGTCCCAGGGAAGAAACTGAAGCCTGAGCCGTGGCACAAGTATTGTGAGCCGCGGCACACACAAAACGAAGGAGATGAGATAAACCCACTGTACCCTGTGCCGCGGCACGGCATAAATGAGCCGCGGCACACTTGAGCACTGAGCCGCGGCACACGAAATCTGTGCCGCGGCACACGACGAAACGAGCAAACAGGTAAAAGGGACTGTACCCTGTGCCGCGGCTCACTTTAGCTGTGTCGCGGCACACTATGCGGAATCTGAAAGGCCCAGGTATCATATAACACGCAGTTTGCCGGCCATACCAGGTACGCCTCTTTTCTTTTTTTTCCTCCCCTGCGCGCGACCGGCCGAAACACTCGTCCAATTTTTTTTCTTGCGATTTCTTCTTGCACTCTTCACAAAACCAATCAAGGTATGTTCCAATCTCTAATCTCTACTTGTTTATGAATTTAAATTTGAAGTCGTTTATGCTTTGGATGGATTGAACATGTTTATTTTCCTTCAAAAAGTTCTAGGATGGTTTAGGGGATAACATAGTAGTTTTAATCGAATTCTCATGGTTAATTCGGAATATGAATGAATTGAGTGCGTTGTTTTGATGATGAATGAATTGTGTTTCTGTTCTTGGGGGTTGAATCGAGCTTTAGTCATGTTTATTCTTCAAGTACAATCGTGCCCTTAAGGTGTTTGATAAAATGTCTAAGTGAAAAATTTTCTGTGTTAAAGCAATCTTTTGAATCTTTGTGCAACGTATTCGTTCTGAATTTACAGCAAGCCCAACCCTTACGTCCAGTTTAAACGTTTAAGTCCAATTTCATCCTTCTCTCACGAATGTGCTATTTTGTTAAATTCTGGATTTCTGGCTGGACATCTTTAGCCGAGTGTAGATCATTGTTATTATTGTTTGCGTAAATAAACCCTGGTGTTGTACTTTTCAGGACTGATTATGGCGAGAACAAAGAAGCTGAGCAAGAGAGCTAGGACCCAGTCATCCCCCACTCGAGGGGAGACCTCTCATAGTCGGGCCGAGTCGGAAGGGCACCAGTTTTCGGACCCTGAAATTCACAAGATCTTCAATGAGAAGATTCGGCCGCGACCGCTTATTCTAGAGAGGGGATTTACTCCAGCTCCTCAGGACGAGGAACTGCTCACCATGATTGATGAGATGGGGTGGGCCAGATTTGCTGCACCCCCCGAGCCAGCGGTTATCTCGATTGTGCAGGAGTTCTACGCCAGTGCACTACTGAAGCACATTCGGGCAGGCCATATGTTGCCGTCATTAGAGTCTCGGACTCAGGTCGACGTCCGAGGTGTTACAGTTGATTTCTCCACTGCTGCTATTCGGAGGTTGTTTGGGCTTCCGGTGGTAGATGAGTCGGCCTATGACCGAGTGATGACTAGCCTCACGAAGGAGGCCCTGCTCGAGACTATTGCACAGCCCGATTCCGACTGGGAGCAGCGCGCACAGGGTTCTACCACTTTCCACTTCAAGAGCTCGCGCCTCAGCCGGCTCGGGCGTGCCTGGCTTTATTTTATCTGCGCACGCATTGACCCCACCTCCCAGATCCGTACTGTTTTTCTCTCTCGCGCCCAGACACTTTATGCTATCACTTCCGGGCTGTGTTTCGATGTGGCCCCCATCCTGGTCCGATCTATCTTCCAGTGTATCCAGGGGGGGCCAAGACGGGGTTGAAGCACCCCTCTCTCATCTGCGCTTTGTGCCGGCAGTTGGGGCTGACGTGGTCAGACGACGAGCCGATGCTTGCTCCCCAGGCCCCGATCGACCACCGCATCATAACACACTTTGACCAGTGGGGAGGAGTGCCGGCGCACGCTCGGGGGAGAGGATTTCTGCTGGAGGAGGCCCACGAGGGATCCCCCGAGCCTCTTTTGCTGACACATGGAGAGGCCGACCCGCAGCCCGACAGAGAGAGATTACAGGAGATGTTTGATGGGATAAGGGAGGATCTGAGGAGAGAGAGAGGAGCTGAGAGAGGAGACGAGGAGAGAGAGAGATGAGATGAGGAGAGAGAGGGAGAGTTTGATGGCTGCCATGCGAGAGGAGAAGCGGACGGAGCGAGAGAGCATTATTGCTGCCGTCAGAGCCGAGATGCGAGAGCAGGCCCGCCGGGCCAACCGACGAGAGGCGAGGCGTCTGGCTGCGAGGGATGCTTATCATCAGGAGCACCTTGCCGCATGGACGGCCCATATCATGCATCCCGACGGGCCATTTATTGCACCCGCCCGGCCAGCCACACCACCCTCCTCACCGGATGATGCCGGCACCAGCTCGTGAGAGGACTGGAGGGGAGTACTTGACCTTTTACTTTTACTGCATATCATATTTTGTCCATTGAGATCAATGTACATCCTAAGTTTGGGGGGGATTTACTTTCATTTGCTACATTCATTGTTGTACTGATTTTGTTGCACTTTTCATTACTTTGCGTTATTTTTTTTATCGATAGCCTTGCTTGTCTTAATTCTTCTCTATTCGTGAATTTTTCGTGCTTCTATTTGTGTGATACTGATGTTACGACACTGTTTTTCTCTCTGAAGAAACGGTCGAGTTCTAGTCGCGATGTATTCAGAGATCTCTGTTTCTGCTTAGTATTCATTTAGGTCCGAAATTTTTTTCGTGATTGTAGAGGTCTTGGTGGATAAGAGAGGATACATACTTGTTTTAAAATCACCATCGATATGTTTGTTTACATTTTTCGGTTAGTTAGTCGTCCAGTTACATTAGTCGTGTTGGCACCTAGATTGAGTTTAGAGTCGGTCAGTTTTTCCCAAAAGTCGAGATAATGTTGTTCTATGAAGGGAAGTCTAGTAACCGGGGGTATTCGCGTGACCCGTTGTTTACTCTCGCGTAAAACGACGACCCTGATTAGTGATTTAGAGATTTCACATGTGCCAATAATAGGGAGCCTAGTAACCGGGAGTATTCGCGTGACCCGTTGTTTACTCTCGCGTAAAACGGCGACCTTGATTCGGACATGCGAAAATTATATATTCGAGTTGTTTCTCCGCTGTAGAAGGGAACTTAGTAACTAGAAGCATCCATGTGCCCCATGAGTGTCTTTTACGTCAAACGGTTTCCCATTACATGAGAATGGAAGTTCCACCCTAGGATTATCCCGATGAAACATCCCGAGATCCGAACCTAGTGGTCAACTCGAATCAAATTCTTGAGCATATATATAAGGGAATACTGTCCGAGGATTATTTTTATGAAACTCGTGAAAATTGTGCCATTAGACTGAGAAACGGGGCGAACTAGCTTGTTTATTTTAGCCTTTCATATTGACGGTCGATTTGATTCACGTTTTTTAATCTTTGAGCTAGATTTTCTTCATGAACGAGTGATTAGGACTGAACTTGATTACTTTTTGGGATCAGTATTCTGAGTGCAGCTCGCTATTATGACACTCGTATTATTCAGAGAGAATTACAGGATAGTATTGATTAGGTTGAACACTACGAGTCGCACGATGATTCACGACATTCTTTTATTGAAATTAATTCTTTTTGCTTGAGGACAAGCAAATGCTTAAGTTTGGGGGTATTTGTTAGGCGTATTTTTATACGCTTATTTATCATTATTTTGTATTAATTTGGAGAGTGAATTTGATTAAATGAGCCTTTAATGCCTTAATTTTGTATATTTGTTAGGAAATTGAAGTCCGGAAGCTAAAACGAGGCAAAACGGGCGAAAACGGCAAATCTGGGCTATGAGCCGCGGCACAAGGAAGGTGGCCGCGACAGAAGACACCACTGAGCGCAGAGTAAACTGTACTATGTGCCGCGGCACAGCCCAGGTGAGCCGCGGCACAGAAGAATTTAAGGACGCCCAGGCATCCAGCTGAAGGCGATGTGCCGCGGCACATATTTAGTGCGCCGCGGCACACTTGGCGGTTTTTGTATGTCCGCGCGGATTTGGGCCGTTTCGAAGCCAGTTTTCGACCTACTCATACGGACGCGATTTGGAGGATGTGCTGAGCTATAAATAGGGTTTAAGACCCTATTTAATCATCTTTGGATCGGGGAATCTTTTATCTTTTGGAGCTTAAGCTTGGAGACGGCAGAAGAAGAGGGAAGCAGAAGACTTCAAGGGCAGAGGGCGGAAGCCGAAGAACGGAGGAATCCGAGCTTCATCTGCGTTTGATTTTAATGCTTTCATTTATTTATTCTGTATTTTCAATTATTAGTATGTCAGGCTAAAAACCTTAATCTAGGGTTTTGATGAAACCTATGTTTTGACGAATTGCTTGAGATTATCCAATTAATTACCTTTTTGTTGAGTTTTCCCAATTGTGTTTAATGCTTGCAATTATCTGGCCAATAGTTGTATTGATTTAATCATTCAATTCGAATCGGGAGAGGAGAGTTGGTGAGGAACTATTGGTGAGGACCGTTTTATTCTGTGAGATAGGAATATACTCATAGGAACTACGTGGCCTTTTGGAGATTTCATGCTTTTCGCCTATTGACGAATTAATTCACCTAGGGATAGAGTGCGTTATTCGCCTTTAGACAAATTTATTGACCTCGGGAGAGGCGGTAGAATATATTAGCAATCTCCGCCTTCAATAAATTGGGAAAATTATTTATTACGGATAATCGAGAGTAAATTCGGATAAATCGAGGTGGATTCAGAATCCTAGACTTATTCATAATTTGATTTCCCTTTATTCAAGCTATCGTTTTCTACTGTTTAGTTGTTTAGTAATTCTTTTAGTTATTAATTGAGAAACCCAAATTCGATTGTTCGAATAAAACTAGAATACACAAAATCGGTAGTTAGAGATTCAGTCCTCGTGGGAACGATACTCTACTTATCACTTTATTACTTGTAAACGATAACGTGCACTTGCGTGTAAGAAATATCGCAACAAGTTTTTGGCGCCATTGCCGGGGACTGAAATTTTCTAATATCGATTTAAGTATTTCTAGTCTTAATTTGAACGTTTTTATTTTTATTTTTGTGTATTTAATTTCGTTTATTTGTTTTTCCTTTCAGGACCTTTCGTGTAGTGCATGAGAAAACTCGGTAACGAAGTCCTACTACCTTTGGATATCGAGCTTGAGCGCACTCTTCGAAGGAGCAAGAAGGAGAAAAGAGAGTTGCAGACGACGGTCAACATGGCCGAAAATATCGAAATCTAAGGAGGAGATAACCATGTGCGGCAAGTTCAACTGGAACTAGCTCTTCGAGACTATGCCATGCCGCAGATCAACGCAAACTTTTTGGGAATTCGGCGTCCCACGATCCAAGCCAATAATTTTGAGATCAAGCCTGCGATCATTCAGATGGTGCAGGCGAGCCAATTCTGTGGATTGCTGAACGACGACCCAAACGCTCATATTTCTTCTTTCCTTGAGATTTGTGACACTTTCAAGACTAATGGTGTCACCGAAGATGCCATCCGATTGAGGCTTTTCCCTTTCTCTTTGAGGGATAAAGCGAAATTCTGGTTAAATTCCTTACCGCCGGGGTCGATTACAACATGGGGAGAGTTAGTGCAAGCCTTCCTTGCCAAATTCTTCCCACCTTCTAAGACGGCGAGGTTGAGAAACGAAATAACCACCTTTGGTCAGTACGATATGGAATCGCTCCACGAGGCGTGGGAGCGATATAAAGATTTGTTACGGAGATGCCCTCATCACGGCCTTCCTGATTGGCTTCAGATTCAGACGTTCTACAATGGTTTAAGTGCTTCTACACGCACTCTCGTGGATGCGGCCGCCGGTGGGGCCTTGATGGGAAAGACTATGACCGAGGCACACTCGCTTTTGGAAGCTATGGCCGCAAATGCATATCAATGGCCATCGGAAAGATTGACACCGAAGCGAGTTATGGAAGTTTCAAGTAATGATCCGATTTCCACCTTGTCAGCTCAAGTCGCCGCTTTAACCCAACAGCTCCAAGCATTTTCGCACGCACCTTCCCCCGTTACCATTGAGACATGCAATTGGTGTAACGGATCTCACCCGAGCGCGGAGTGTCAAGTTGGAAACCCGTTCGAGCAACATCAGATGGAGCAGGCTCAATTCGTGGGAAATGGAAATCGGCAGAATAACCCGTACTCCAACACTTATAATCCGGGGTGGCGTAATCATCCCAACTTTTCGTGGAGAAACGGGCAGAACTCAAACCAACCCCCGTTCGCTCAGAACCAACAGCAGCCCCCTCCCGCTCCAAAAGTTTCTCTCGAGGAAGCACTTGCAAAATTGGCGGCGAATACGAGTCAATTCATGACCCGTACTGAAGCGACATTGCAAAATCATTCCGCTTCCATTCGAAACTTGGAGGTCCAGCTGGGCCAAATTGCTAATGTGTTGACTGCCCGCCCAGAAGGAGCATTGCCAAGTACAACAGAGACAAATCCTAGAGAGAGTCTAAACGCAATCAGCTTGAGAAGCGGGAAAGAGGTGTTGAACCAGCCCGAGCAGTGTGAAAAGAAGAATGAAGTTGAGGAAAAGAATAATTTAGAGACAGAGGAGACACAAGATTGGAGACCTTCGATAACGTTGCCGGATAACCCAAAGGCACATGTACCCCTCGTCCCGTTTCCGCAGAGATTACAATAGAAAAAGGCGGACAAACAATTCTCTAAGTTCCTTGACGTATTCAAAAAGCTTCACATTAACATTCCGTTCGCCGACGCGTTGGAACAGATGCCGAGTTACGTTAAATTCATGAAATAGATATTGTCGAAGAAAAGAAAACTCTAGGAGTTTGAAACTGTCGCCCTGACGGAGGAATGCAGCGCAATTCTTCAAAAGAAGCTCCCACCAAAATTGAAAGATCCGGGAAGCTTCAACATACCGTGCACCATGGGGAATCGCTCTTTAATAAGGCACTGTGCGATCTCGGCGCTAGTATTAATCTCATGCCTCTGTCGATTTTTAAGAAGCTGGAAATTGGAGAAGCAAAGCCGACAACGGTCTCCTTGCAGTTGGCGGATCGATCTATCAAATACCCAAGGGGAGTGATTGAGGATGTATTAGTCAAAGTTGATAAGTTCATCTTTCCGGCCGATTTCATCGTACTCGACATGGAGGAAGATGAAGATATCCCAATCATCTTGGGGCGACCATTTTTAGCGACAGGCCGAACCCTTATAGACGTGGAAAAAGGGGAGTTGACTCTGAGGGTCCAAGACGAGCAAGTTACTTTTCAAGTATTCAAATCTTTTCCATGTCCGGGAGATGTTGATAAAGGCTCACAAATTGAAAGGGTGGATGCCGTTGCTGAAGAAAGACACTGAAAGCATCGTCGGTTGAAAAATTCAGATTTTGTGTCAGATGGTCCAATTTTTAAGAACGATGTAGAACGAGTAGCATTTCTCGAGCACTCAGACAAGTCTGCTGGGGTCATGAAGTCATTTCTGAAGGAGGGAAACAAGCCGGAAGCCCAGCGGACATATAGTCATGGAAAAAGCGGGTGTTTCGGGAAGTTGTTCACGTCGAAACCTTTCCGCAAACAACATTTGATGACCGAACCGAAAGTCGAATCGCTAACGACCAATGGTCATAATTTTGAAAACCATATGAACGGTTCGATGAACGGGGCGGAAACCAAATGGAGTTTGCGAAAAGCGAACTAATGTTTTCCAATAGGTCCGGCTGAAGACTATAAACTTAGCGCTTCTCGGGAGGCAACCCGAGTTCGTAGTTGTAGATTTTTGCGTTTCTTTATTTTTCTTGCATTCTTGATTTTTATTTTTCTTCATTTTTGCGCTTCAATTTGCTTCTGCCTCTCGCTTTTAACGTGTTCTTCTCAAAATTCTGTGCAGAAAAGTCCCAGGGAAGAAACTGAAGCGTGAGCCGCGGCACAAGTATTGTGAGCCGTGGCACACATAAAACGAAGGAGATGAGCTAAACCCACTGTACCCTGTGCCGCGGCACGGCATAAATGAGTCGCGGCACACTTGAGCACTGAGCCGCGGCACACGAAATCTGTGCCGCGGCACACGACGAAACGAGCAAACAGGTAAAAGGGACTGTACCCTGTGCCGCGTCTCACTTTAGCTGTGTCGTGGCACACTATGCGGAATCTGAAAGGCCCAGGTAGCATATAACACGCAGTTTGCCGGCCATACCAGGTACGCCTCTTTTATTTTTTTTCCTCCCCTGCGCGCGACCGGCCGAAACACTCGTCCAATTTTTTTTCTTGCGATTTCTTCTTGCACTCTTCACAAAACCAATCAAGGTATGTTCCAATCTCTAATCTCTACTTGTTTATGAATTTAAATTTGAAGTCGTTTATGCTTTGGATGGATTGAACATGTTTATTTTCCTTCAAAAAGTTCTAGGATGGTTTAGGGGATAACATAGTAGTTTTAATCGAATTCTCATGGTTAATTCGGAATATGAATGAATTGAGTGCGTTGTTTTGATGATGAATGAATTGTGTTTCTGTTCTTGGGGGTTGAATCGAGCTTTAGTCATGTTTATTCTTCAAGTACAATCGTGCCCTTAAGGTGTTTGATAAAATGTCTAAGTGAAAAATTTTACGTGTTAAAGCAATCTTTTGAATCTTTGTGCAACGTATTCGCTCAATTTACAAAGAAGCCCAACCCTTACGTCCAGTTTAAACGTTTAAGTCCAATTTCATCCTTCTCTCACGAATGTGCTATTTTGTTAAATTCTGGATTTCTGGCTGGACATCTTTAGCCGAGTGTAGATCATTGTTATTATTGTTTGCGTAAATAAACCCTGGTGTTGTACTTTTCAGGACTGATTATGGCGAGAACAAAGAAGCTGAGCAAGAGAGCTAGGACCCAGTCATCCCCCACTCGAGGGGAGACCTCTCATAGTCGGGCCGAGTCGGAAGGGCACCAGTTTTCGGACCCTGAAATTCACAAGATCTTCAATGAGAAGATTCGGCCGCGACCGCTTATTCTAGAGAGGGGATTTACTCCAGCTCCTCAGGACGAGGAACTGCTCACCATGATTGATGACATGGGGTGGGCCAGATTTAATGCACCCCCCGAGCCAGCGGTTATCTCGATTGTGCAGGAGTTCTACGCCAGTGCACTACTGAAGCACATTCGGGCAGGCCATATGTTGCCGTCATTAGAGTCTCGGACTCAGGTCGACGTCCGAGGTGTTACAGTTGATTTCTCCACTGCTGCTATTCGGAGGTTGTTTGGGCTTCCGGTGGTAGATGAGTCGGCCTATGACCGAGTGATGACTAGCCTCACGAAGGAGGCCCTGCTCGAGACTATTGCACAGCCCGATTCCGACTGGGAGCAGCGCGCACAGGGTTCTACCACTTTCCACTTCAAGAGCTCGCGCCTCAGCCGGCTCGGGCATGCCTGGCTTTATTTTATCTGCGCATGCATTGACCCCACCTCCCAGATCCGTACTGTTTTTCTCTCCCGCGCCCGGACACTTTATGCTATCACTTCCGGGCTGTGTTTCGATGTGGCCCCCATCCTGGTCCGATCTATCTTCCAGTGTATCCAGGGGGGGCCAAGACGGGGTTGAAGCACCCCTCTCTCATCTGCGCTTTGTGCCGGCAGTTGGGGCTGACGTGGTCAGACGACGAGCCGATGCTTGCTCCCCAGGCCCCGATCGACCACCGCATCATATCACACTTTGACCAGTTGGGAGGAGCGCCGGCGCACGCTCGGGGGAGAGGATTTCTGCTGGAGGAGGCCCACGAGGGATCCCCCGATCCTCTTTTGCTGACACATGGAGAGGCCGACCCGCAGCCCGACAGAGAGAGATTACAGGAGATGTTTGATGGGATAAGGGAGGATCTGAGGAGAGAAAGAGGAGCTGAGAGAGGAGACGAGGAGAGAGAGAGATGAGATGAGGAGAGAGAGGGAGAGTTTGATGGCTGCCATGCGAGAGGAGAAGCGGACGGAGCGAGAGAGCGTTATTGCTGCTGTCAGAGCCGAGATGCGAGAGCAGGCCCGCCAGGCCAACTGACGAGAGGCGAGGCGTCTGGATGCGAGGGATGCTTATCATCAGGAGCACCTTGCCGCATGGACGTCCCATATCATGCATCCCGACGGGCCATTTATTGCACCCGCCCGGCCAGCCACACCACCCTCCTCACCGGATGATGCCGGCACCAGCTCGTGAGAGGACTGGAGGGGAGTACTTGACCTTTTACTTTTACTGCATATCATATTTTGTCCATTGATATCAATGTACATCCTAAGTTTGGGGGGGGGATTTACTTTCATTTGCTACATTCATTGTTGTACTGATTTTGTTGCACTTTTCATTACTTTGCGTTATTTTTTTTTTCGATAGCCTTGCTTGTCTTAATTCTTCTCTATTCGTGAATTTTTCGTGCTTCTATTTGTGTGATACTGATGTTACGACACTGTTTTTCTCTCTGAAGAAACGGTCCAGTTCTAGTCGCGTTGTATTCAGAGATCTCTGTTTCTGCTTAGTATTCATTTAGGTCCGAAATTTTTTTCGTGATTGTAGAGGTCTTGGTGGATAAGAGAGGATACATACTTGTTTTAAAATCACCATCGATATGTTTGTTTACATTTTTCGGTTAGTTAGTCGTCCAGTTACATTAGTCGTGTTGGCACCTAGATTGAGTTTAGAGTCGGTCAGTTTTTCCCAAAAGTCGAGATAATGTTGTTCTATGAAGGGAAGTCTAGTAACCGGGGGTATTCGCGTGACCCGTTGTTTACTCTCGCGTAAAACGACGACCCTGATTAGTGATTTAGAGATTTCACATGTGCCAATAATAGGGAGCCTAGTAACCGGGGGTATTCGCGTGACTCGTTGTTTACTCTCGCGTAAAACGGCGACCTTGATTCGGACATGCGGAAATTATATATTCGAGTTGTTTCTCCGCTGTAGAAGGGAACTTAGTAACTAGAAGCATCCATGTGCCCCATGAGTGTCTTTTACGTCAAACGGTTTCCCAATACATGAGAATGGAAGTTCCACCCTAGGATTATCCCGATGAAACATCCCGAGATCCGAACCTAGTGGTCAACTCGAATCAAATTCTTGAGCATATATATAAGGGAATACTGTCCGAGGATTATTTTTATGAAACTCGTGAAAATTGTGCCATTAGACTGAGAAACGGGGCGAACTAGCTTGTTTATTTTAGCCTTTCATATTGACGGTCGATTTGATTCACGTTTGTTAATCTTTGAGCTAGATTTTCTTCATGAACGAGTGATTAGGACTGAACTTGATTACTTTTTGGGATCAGTATTCTGAGTGCAGCTCGCTATTATGACACTCGTATTATTCAGAGAGAATTACAGGATAGTATTGATTAGGTTGAACACTACGAGTCGCACGATGATTCACGACATTCTTTTATTGAAATTAATTCTTTTTGCTTGAGGACAAGCAAAGGCTTAAGTTTGGGGGTATTTGTTAGGCGTATTTTTATACGCTTATTTATCATTATTTTGTATTAATTTGGTGAGTGAATTTGATTAAATGAGCCTTTAATGCCTTAATTTTGTATATTTGTTAGGAAATTGAAGTCCGGAAGCTAAAACGAGGCAAAACGGCGAAACGGCAACTGGGGCTATGAGCCGCGGCACAAGGAAGCAGGGCCGCGGCAAAGGAAGACACCCGGCCGAGCGCAGAGTAATCAGTACTCTGTGCCGCGGCACGCCCAGTGAGCCGCGGCACAGAAGAATTTAAGGACGCCTGTGCATCCAAGTGAAGGCGATGTGCCGCGCACGCATTTAGTGCGCCGCGGCACACTTGGCGGTTTTTGTATGTCCGCGGATTTGGGCCGTTTGAAGCCGATTTCGACCTACTCATACGGACGCGATTTGGAGGATGTCTTGAGCTATAAATAGGTTTAAGACCCTATTTAATCATCTTTGGATCGGGAATCTTTTATCTTTGGAGCTTAAGCTTGGAGACGCGGAAGAAGAGGGAAGCAGAAGACTTCAAGGGCAGAGGGCGGAAGCCGAAGAACGGAGGAATCCGAGCTTCATCTGCGTTTGATTTTAATGCTTTCATTTATTTATTCTGTATTTTCAATTTTTAGTATGTCAGGCTAAAAACCTTAATCTAGGGTTTTGATGAAACCTATGTTTTGACGAATTGCTTGAGATTATCCAATTAATTACCTTTTTGTTGAGTTTTCCCAATTGTGTTTAATGCTTGCAATTATCTGGCCAATAGTTGTATTGATTTAATCATTCAATTCGAATCGGGAGAGGAGAGTTGGTGAGGAACTATTGGTGAGGACCGTTTTATTCTGTGAGATAGGAATATACTCATAGGAACTACGTGGCCTTTTGGAGATTTCATGCTTTTCGCCTATTGACGAATTAATTCACCTAGGGATAGAGTGCGTTATTCGCCTTTAGACAAATCTATTGACCTCGGGAGAGGCGGTAGAATATATTAGCAATCTCCGCCTTCAATAAATTGGGAAAATTATTTATTACGGATAATCAAGAGTAAATTCGGATAAACCGAGGTGGATTCAGAATCCTAGACTTATTCATAATTTGATTTCCCTTTATTCAAGCTATCGTTTTCTACTGTTTAGTTGTTTAGTAATTCTTTTAGTTATTAATTGAGAAACCCAAATTCGATTGTTCGAATAAAACTAGAATACACAAAATCGGTAGTTAGAGATTCAGTCCTCCTGGGAACGATACTCTACTTATCACTTTATTACTTGTAAACGATAACGTGCACTTGCGTGTAAGAAATATCGCAACAAAATACGACGTCAGTCGTGTGATGAAATATTCTTTGCTGGTTATATGGCACTGTACTTGGCAAAATGGTGTATATCGTTGCTAGTAATTGTTATTGGTATGCATTCTGTGACCCTGGTTATCTGGCATGATTTGTCGTGCCAGGTAAATTTGTTAAACTTGTGTAGGATATTCCTTAGGGCTCCGGTCAGACTTGAACGGTGTTGGAATAACCTCTTGCCACTGTTTAAATTAATTTGATTTCAAAAACCTCCGTTGTGTAATAATCGAACTTTGGATTCTTTTTCTTCTTAAAACCTTTGGTCTCATGATATGTAACAGTGGACTTATCGTTTTATTGTAATTTCCTTAAATTATCTATTTCCTAAACTAGCCTTGTGGGTCCCACATGGGATTCGCGGCACTGTAATACCTCGGGAAGTTTTGGGGGTGTTACAGAAAATGGTATCGGAGAGTAACTCCTGGTTTAAATAAAATTCTCCTAAATTTCAAAGTTAATCCAGTACAACACCCCAAGCGACTGTAACTCCTCATGGGAATACGAAGTAAGTGACGTGTGTGTTTTCTGTCTAAGTACTGCATTTAATTGTAAACTGTGTATGAAACTGGCTTTAGATTAATACCGTCAGTAATGGCACGCCGAGGAGCTAGGAGGATGGTGAATGATGTTCAGGGTTCCGCCGCAAACCACAATGAGGACAGGAACACTGCCGAGACCCATCCTACTGGGGACCAGCCGCCACCAATTAATCAGAACGATCCGGAGGCAAAACGCCAAAATAACAACCCAGGAGGCATGGACCTGGCTTTTGTTCAGGCCCTTTCCCAATCTATCGCCATGGGGATTTCTTAGGTCAACCAGACGGAACGGATACCGGTTATGAATGTGGAAGAAAACGCATGAAGAGACCGATGGTTGGGAGAAATGCTAAAGGCTAGGCCTCCATTATTTGACGGGGCAGGGGAGAAACACGTGGACGACTGGCTTTCTGAAATGGAGACTGCTTTCGAAGTGATCGGATGCCCAGAGAACCCGAAGGTGTCACTCGGGATTAATCAACTCTGTGACACTGCTGCACGTTGGTGGAGGACTTACAGGCCAGAGGACCGAGAGGTCGGGTGGACTGAATTTGCCCGACTGCTGCGGAGCGAGTACTATCCCAGATCAGCCCGGACCGCTCGCACACGTGACTTTTTTAGTGCCGGACCTCAGAACATGCCAGTACCAGAGATCATTCAGGCCTACCGAACTGAGCTAAGTTACATCTCGCAGATGGTTCCATCAGAAGATCAACGAATATGCCACCTTGCACAGAGGTTGCCAGAAGACGTACAACGGTATGCTGCCGGATTTTACTGCACGACCCTGAGGGCGTACGAAGACGTGGTCACAACTTATGCCGGTACTGTTGTAAATACCGATCCTGGACATAACTTAAAGAAGCAAAAGACATCGGCTCAGTCAGGGAGCAACAACAAAACGAACTCAGGACCCGCATCTTCTTTTAAGTCAGCAGCATCGTACCAACATAAGGGTGCATCCGATTGGCCATACCGTAGGGACTGCTTCAATTGTGGCGTGTCCGGACATACTAAGGATCGGTGCCAGAAGACGGCTACTAAATGTTTCACTTACGGAAAGAGTGGGCACATGTCTCGTTACTGCTGGCGGGCCAATCCCACTCAGAACTCAGTTTCTCAACCGAGTCAACAAGGCTCTGTGCAATCTCCCAGGATGCTTGCCGTTTCCAACTACCGAGGTCCATCCCATCAGACTCAACCACCGCCACACGGTGCCGGTCGAGGCAGTGGGTGCGGCGGTGGTACTCCATCCTTTTCGGAGTCAGTGCCGTCCCGTGTATTTGAGTTGAGGGTTATGGATGGTCAGTCCGCGCCAGCTATCTCAGGTACTCTTCTTGTTAACTCTCAGCCAGTGCATGTATTATTTGATACCGGAGCCACGCATTCAATTATATCTGTGGAATGTGTTGAACGTTTAAATCTTGTTTGTGTACTTTGTGAGTCCTTTACTATTAAGCTACCCGAGGGTAGTAGAATAGGCGGCGACCTAAAGGTTCGAGACTGTCAGATCTGCATCAACGATCATAGTTGGACTGCTAATCTTATGGTCTTTCCGCTCCGTAATGAAGATATCATATTAGGAATGGACTGGATGCCATTGCACAGAATGATCTGGGACACCTATCACTTGATTATTTCCATTACGGCTCATGACGGTACCACACATGTCATCAGAGGACGAGAACACTTTAGTATGAAAGGGTCTATCAGCCTTCTCGCATCGGAAGTCTCCTACAGCTCTCGAGAGGAGTACTATTGGTGTTGTGTTCTTCAGGAGGATACTTCACAATTGACGATCGCAAACATTCCGGTGGTGAATGAGTTTCTAGACGTCTTTCCCGATGAACTACCAGGGCTGTCGTCGCACCGAGAAGTTGACCTTTCCATTGAACTCGAGCTGGGGATGAGACTTATTTCCAAAGCTCCTTATAGGATGGCGCCGGCCGAGATGAAGGAATTAAAGATACAGCTCGAAGATCTATTGGAGAAGGGGTTGATCGGCTCGAGCACCTCACCGTGGGGCGCACCGGTACTTTTCGTTAAGAAGAAAGACAACTCTCTATGCTTGTGCATCGACTACAGGGAGATAAATAAGGTTACTATTAAGAATCGTTACCCACTACCGAGAATTGATGACCTCTTAGATCAATTACAAGGGGCAGTTGTGTTTTCAAAGATCGATTTACGGTCCGGATATCACCGATTGAGAATTCGGGAGGAAGATATACCCAAGACTGCATTTCGATCGAGGTATGGACATTACGAGTACATTGTGGTATCATTCGGGTTGACTAATGCCCCAGCCATTTTTATGGAACTTATAAACAGAGTTTTGATTGATTTCCTCGATAAGTGCGTCGTGGTTTTTATCGACGACATCCTGATCTATTCCCGAAGCCGACAGGAACACGAGGAACATTTGAGGCAAGTGCTGAGCGTGTTAAGGCAACACCAACTTTATGCGAAACCTTCCAAGTGCGAATTCTGGATGCCGGAGGTAATTTTTCTCGGACATGTTGTCTCAGCAGAAGGCGTCAAAGTCGACCCACAAAAGATCGAGACAATAATGAGTTGGGAACTGCCGAAGAACGTCAAGGAGGTAAGGAGTTTCCTAGGATTGGCGGATACTATCGAAGATTCATCGAGGCTTTTTCCTGTATCGCTCGACCGTTAACGAACCTACTGAGAAAAAGCGCCAAATATGTATGGACTGCAGACTGCCAGAAGAGCTTCGACGAGCTCAAGAGTAGGCTAACAACTGCTCCAGTGCTAGTGTTACCATAGGGAACGGAAGGATTCATTATATACACGGATGCATCTAAGCACGGACTGGGATGTGTCTTCATGCAGAACGGCAGAGTCATTGCGTACGCATCCCGACAACTGAAGCCGTACGAAGTGAATTACCCGACGCATGACTTGGAGCTAGCCGCAGTGGTGCATGCCCTCAAGATTTGGAGGCACTACCTTTACGGAGTTACTTGCAAGGTTTTCACGGATCATAAGAGTTTGAAATATATCTTCACTCAAAGAGAATTAAACATAACACAAAGGTGCTATTTGGAATTAATCAAGGACTACGATGTGGAAATCTCCTATCACCCCGGAAAAGCCAATGTGGTGGCCGACGCTCTTAGTCGGAAAACTACACAAGAAGTGATGGTATCCAGCATAACAATTCAACCCGAACTGCAGCAAGACCTCAGGAGAACCAGTACAGAAGTATGGATATAATGTAGGCAAGGACAATTGTGCTCGATCAATATACATTCGTCCTTACTAGACGAGATACGTCTAGAACAGATGGAGGATCCCTAGTTACGTGCGATTGGTGCAAGAATTGAGAGAGGGGATGTTTCCGACTATAAAATTCAGGGTGACTTGGTGAGGTTCAAGAATAGGATCTGTATTCCGCCGAATGACGGGCTGAAACAAACTATATTGAAGGAGGCGCACTCCACTCCCTATTCTATTCACCTAGGAGCGAGCAAAATGTACAAAGATCTCCGATAGAGTTTTTGGTGGAAGAATATGAAATGGGAAGTTTCTAGGTTCGTCGCCCGATGTATGATGTGCCAACAAGTGAAGATTGAACACCGCAGACCAGCCGAAATCATGCAACCCCTACCTATCCCGGAGTGGAAATGGGAAAGCATATCGATGCATTTTATCACTAAGCTACCAATGGCGGTGGGAGGAAAAGATACAATTTGGGTCATTGTTGATCGGTTGAAGAAATAGGCACATTTCATTCCTATTCAAGAGACAACCGGGATAGAGCAATTGTCCGTCATTTTCATCATAGAAATCGTAAGGCTGCATGGCGTTCCCTCATCCATCATTTCGGACAGGGATACCAGATACGTGTCTCATTTTTGGAAAGCCATCCATAAAGCTATGGGGACCCAAATATATTTTAGCACGGCTTATCACCCTCAGACGGATGGACAGACCGAACGTACGATTCAAACCTTGGAAGATATGTTGAGGGCATGTGTGCTCGATTGGGGTAAGGATTGGGCTAGACATTTGGGATTAGTGGAGTTCTCGTACAACAACAGCTGGCATGCAAGCATAGGCATGGCCCCGTTCGAGGCCCTGTATGGGCGAAGATGCAAGTCGCCGTTATGCTGGGATGATACTTCTGACACCGCGGTCACCGAGTTAGATCTGATCCAGGAATCCATTAAGAAGATCTCTATCGTTCGAAAGCACATGCTAGCCGCGCAGAGCCGGCAGAAATCTTATGCCGAAAACCGACAGCGATCGTTAGAATTTGCGGTCAGGGATCATGTGTGGGTCAAAGTATCACCTATGCGGGGTATCCGGCGTTTCGGCCAAAGGGGCAAGTTGAGCCCGAGATTTATAGGTCCGTTTGAGATATTGGATCGGGTAGGGAAGCTCGCGTATCGATTAGATCTACCGCCGCATTTGGATGGAGTGCATAACGTTTTTCACGTCTCCCAGTTAAGGAAGTATGTCTATGATCCGAATCACAAGCTCAATTTCGATGAAGTGGAAATTTCCGATGACGCTACCTTTAGAGAAGTACCGATCGCCATTTTGGATCGGCGTATAAAGATGTTACGAAATAAAGCCATACCCCTCGTGAAGGTTCAGTGGTCGCACCACGGCATGGAAGAAGTGACTTGGGAAACCGAGTCGAGCATGAAAGAGAGTCATCCCGAGTTATTTTCTTAAGTTTCGGGATGAAACTATTTTTAAGGGGGGTGATATGTAATACCACCAGTATTTCATGCTTTATTACTTTGTACTGTGTGAATTTTTGTAATGTGACGTCATTTCTATTTATGTATTCCATTGAGTGCTATATAATTGTGCAATGTGGATGAAACGAAGGTGACACACCTTGACGCCGTTGGACGATCGTCGGTGCGAATATGACGGTGGCCAACGTCTGGTTCCCCGATAATTGTTGATGACTCGAAAGGACGATCACCCCGAGATGGTTAAAATGTGTTATGTGGCTAAAGAACTGAATATCTAACGCACGCTATAGTATATGCCTAACGTACGCTAGAATTAAGGTGTTATGTATGTTAAGGTAGCTATATTACGTACGTAAAGGGTGAGTAGGTCTCCCGACCAGAATCTTTCTTTTGACGCGGAGGAGGATACTTTCGGCGAGAGGACAAACGAGTCAACCCTTGATAGCGTACGCTATTCTCCAAACCTAACGTACGCTACCTACTGGAGCTTTACGTACGTAACAACGGCTTACGTACGTAACACTTGGGCACATTTCAGGTAGTAACCTCTGGACGGACTTTACGTACGTTAGTCTTTAAGTATTACATACGTAAGTAGCTTTACGTACGTAATCTCTGTATCATTAACGTACGTTATCCAAACCGAGTGTTATAAAATAACACTTCCCCTCTTCATTTGCACGACCCCAACCTTGCAAGAAGACACTCTTGAAGCATTTCCTGGCCTTATACTCAGTTTCCAGCCTCTCATATACTTGAATTAGCATTAAGAAGGTGGTTTCTTGAGCTCCGGTGAAGATTATCCAAGTCTTTCAAGCCACTTTTTGTTCCTCCTCATAGTTCTTGTGGATTCGTCAACTCTCTTCATTATTCTTCATCTTCTAAGGTAAGTCTATCAATACCTGAAGTAATCTCTTCAATATTATTGATTATTACTCGTTAGATTACGGTTATTTGGGTAGATTTTGCTAAAATCTCGTAGACGATCTAAACGGACAAACTTGTAGAATCGGAGTTATCATTGTTCGTATATTTCATTTTCATACAACTCGTTGTAACAATCACATGCAAGAACTTCCATCTTAATTTACATTGGGACATATATAATCGACGAATCAATTGTAGAAGGATTTCGTAGGGATTCATCACTGTTCGATAAACTAGTCGTAACTTACTCTTGCAAATGATGATCAACGTTAAACGTTAATAAGGGAATTAATTCGATGATATTAATGTCACTGAAACTCGTTAGCCGAAATCATTGTGTTAAATAATAGTTTATCGATTGTAGTACTCATAATAGAGACTTGGATTAGGAGTAGGGGTGTTTTTGAAATTCCGAAAACCGACAGAACGAACCAAACCGATCCGATGTGAACCGAATTTTTCCGGACCAAAAATAAAACCGAAACCGAAATCAAAAACCGAAACTAAGACCGAATAATTCGGGTCAGTTCGGGTTCGGGTTCGAGAAACCCAAAATATACCGAATGAGACCGAATTTTAAAAAAAAATATATATTTATGTATAAATATCAACAAAATGGATTATTTTTTTATGTATTTCATTAAAAAAAATGAAGAAGCAATAATAATGTACTGGTATACTAATTATATAATTATACATTTATATATATATTTATATTTTGTGGTGGTGGTGGTGGTATCCAGCTGCCACCTACAAACTAATTGCTTGAATGTAAAACCGTCCAGATACATTTCAATACAAAACATTATCATCTTATTCTTCTCTTTGTCTCTCGACACAATATGTCATCTCTCACTTTTCACTTTTCACGTAAAGACTATAGTTGGTGAAGGAAGCTGTAATATCCGCATTTTTTCTTTCCCTTGTAATTGTATTTCCGGTGTAATTCTCGATTGTAGTGACCCTCGTGTATCCTTCAGTGTAACTTTTCCGTCATCTTTTGATCTGATTCTCGTAATTGATGTGCGGAACTGCCGTTTCAGGGTTGCCGTGGATCTATTCTATGCTATGATGCGTTTTGAGGTGTTCCGTTTGATGTTTCGTTCGTATTCTGGTGTAGTGGACCGTTTATGTTCTGTACCTAGCGCACGCTAATTTTTCTGCATAGCGCGCGCTAGAAGTTCCTTTGTAGCGCACGCTACGTTTACTTCGTAGCGCGCGCTAGCGAGTGAACCCTGTGGGTGGTAGTTCAACTCCCAGGCCTCTGGACTATCGGATTAGCGCACGCTATCTTGTCTAGCGCACGCTAATGTCGGGAGACTAGCGCACGTTAAGTTGTTCAGTAGCGCGCGCTAGCGTGACTGTCCAGTACTGGACAGTTTACTGCTGAACTCGATCAGGTGCTAGTTAGCGCACGCTACGCTTGTATGGTAGCGCACGCTAACGGATCAGGTGGGTTCTGGACAGTTTGTCACTGGACTCGACTGATGTCCAGGTAGCGCACGCTATTGGTCGATAGCGCGCGCTACCGAGAGGTCATTAGCGCACGCTACGAAGTAAACGTAGCGTACGCTAACGGCCAGAAATCTGGCTACTGGACTGACACGCCAATTGGTTTGTTCTGTATTTTCATCCCGTTAGCGCACGCTAACCTTGAGGATTAGCGCGCGCTAACACTCCCTGGCTATATAAACCAGGGAGTTGACCGAGATAATCATAATTCCTCATTTCTTCCTCTCTCCGCGGCGAAGGCGATTCCGAGGCGTTTTCTTGGCGATTTCTTCCTCCACTCATCTCATCCATCATCCTTCTTGAGTTCTTGGAGTATTATATCAACATCAACACGAATCTTTCGTCCTAATCCACGGTAAATCTCTTAGAACCCTACTTTTGGATAATTTGGGGGTTTTGGGATTTTCTTCCGATTCGTTCCGTTTTGATGGTGGATTCACGATGATTGTGATTAATCTTGTTGATATCATTAGTTTTCCTACGGATTCATGGTATATTTCCATAGCTTTGTGAAATCGAGAGGGTTTGGTTGTGGTCCGCCCTCGTTGTTATTTTTATTCGAATATACATGAATCGTAGGCGGGTTTCCGGGTGTATTCCATTTCCATAATCGTTTAGAAGTGGTTGTGATTGTGCTATTCGAATCGTTAGGTTCATTCTCGTCGGTTCCTCGCGGTCGTGCTTGATTCTTCCGTTCCGTTCGTGTCGTCGTCTATTTAATCGAGGCAAGTATCCTTATGAACTTACGATCTTGACATAGTAGTTTTGTATGAGAATTGTGTGTGTGTGTATGCTCACTACGGGTTAGATCCGACGGGGTCTCGGTAGGGCTCCACGAAGCTGTGGAACTGCGAGCTTGCTTTTAACCACTGTGGGTTAGATCCGACGGGGTCTCGGCAGGGATCCACGAAGCTGTGGGTCCACGGTTAATTGTGGTGCATTTTACAAATGTGATTTGATATTGGCATTTCCGGAAATGAGTGTTTTGGAAACTATGATTTCTTGATGGCATGCATTACTATATGTGTAAGATGTAAATTGTTCATTTGGTTACTTGTACTAGCGTAATTGCTAACCTCTCTGGGGACCCGTTTTGGGGAAATTCGTTTTATGAATTTCAGGTCAGGTTCATCGAGACGAGCGGGCACTGGACCAGTACACGGATGATGGCCGTGCGTGATGATTGTGCACGAGTGACGTTTTAGTGTCTTTTTATCTTTTCATCTTTTGTGGTTTTGAACTAATAGTTGTACTCGAGTACTTAAGAGTTCCTGTTCGTCCGGATTGTATTGTGGCCTATTATGCTTGTGTTGATTGATGATGTTATGTTTGACCGGTTGAACCGGGTGAATTATTCTGTCTTGTGTCTTTATGACGTGGTGTTATTTTATCGTTTCTGTGAGTCGTTGTGTATGATGCTGTTCAGCCTGGTGGGTCCCATATAGGGATTCACGGCGCTGTAATATACCTCGAATATCTTGAGGGTGTTACAGAAAATGGTATCAGAGCTCTAGGTTTATGGATACCTAGGCTTGTCGGTTTATTGGGTCTTGTGGTGTTTTGTTTTGCACATCATCGTCACGCTGCCATGATTCCAGTACTACCAGTGTCCGTAAGTTTTCCTTTCTCTGTTCATTAATTCCTTGTATCGTACCCTTGATTCTCGACTTGTAATTATTCTTTTCTTGTACTGATCCTCGTATGGCTTTTGCTACTTATTTAACTCCAGTATGGATGCTGGAAGAGGTCGTGGTCGCGGTCGTGGTCGTGGACGCGGCCGGGGACGTGGGGCAGCCGGTGGGGCGGCCACGTCGCTGTCTTCGGGAGCCGGCAGTACCGGCGACCGTCATAGCCATGCTTCTTCCCAGGAGCGTGCCGATCTTGGTATTGCGGCCGTTATGCAGCAAATGGTAAACCAAATGGCGGCAATAGCTCAGTGTTCGTAACCGGATCAGGCCCATGCTAATCGGGGCGGAGCGGACCGTTGGCTCCAAGATGTTATCAAGATGCATCCTCCTCAGTTTTCGGGAGCTTCAGACCCGATTGGCTGGGAAGGGTGGATCAATGAGATATCTAAGATCTTCGTTGCCACTAACTGTCCCGAGGACCGTAAAGTCCCTATTGCTCAATACTTTCTCACAGGGGACGCTACGGACTGGTGGGAGGCCGTTGGGCCCAAAGACCATGCTTCGTGGCTGAGTTTCAAGAGTTGATGGAGATCGAATATTGCCGTGGCGATCGGACGAGCTCGGGTACATGCTTTTTATGATGCTCAACCGCGGGATATCCCCGTAGCTCAAGATATTGCTGATTTTAACAAGGAGTTGGGTTATGTGAAGACCCAAGTTGTCGAGGAGAGTGACAAAATTTTCTATTTCTCCAGACGGATGAAGTTGCCGATTCGGGACTATATGTCGGGGCTCGTATGCACTACCTTGAAAGATTACCAGAGCAGGGCCCTTGCTTACGATATGTCTGTGACGGCGAGTGAGGCGGCCCGCGAGAGTAAGAAGCAGAAGTCCGCCGGGAATTTTTCGGGCCACAAAGGTGGGGGTCAGCAGAAATTGATCCGCTAACTTTTCCACCGGTGGTGGCCCGGCTCGATCTACTGGGTTTCCCGTAGGGCTGCGGTGCCCCTTCTCGAGAGGTGAAGTGCTTTAAGCGTGGCGGCAGGGCCACATGCCGTATTTGTCCGAACCCTTTGCCGACGTGTAATCGTGTGGCCACCGGTCACAAGGCGGCTTCTGTCCGAGAGGGAGAAAATCCTTGGTGCCGGGCTTCCATTCCAGCGCCTAGGGAACCAAGTGTGAATCAGGGATCGTTTGCTCCTCAATCTCCGCCGAGAGCTAGTCGGTGGAGAGTTCGGGGTCAGCCCTCTAAGGGAGCTTCGGTGTCGGCTCAGCCCACCCGCGTGTCTATGAGATGCGGAAAGCCGATGATCCAGCGGCTACCGTGGCGACAGGTACCGTTTATATTCTTTCTCATCCTGTCAGTATGCTTTTCGATTCCGGTGCTACGCATTCGTTCATATCTTTGGATTGTGTGCGTCGTTTGGGTCTCGACTGTTTGATGCCTTGTGAACCCTTCATCGTTAAGCTTCCTAGCGGTGATAGGATCGTTGGTGATCAGGAGGTTCGAGACTGTTATGTACTTATTTGTGAGAGGACTTGGCCCTCTAATCTTATTGTTGTGGATATTGAGGGTGAGGATTTGATTCTCGGGGATGATTGGCTCGAGCGACATGGCGCAATCATGAACTACCGCACGAGGATCATCACCATGTTAGCCGAGGATGGCACCTAGCACTCCTTCGTGGGGCGAAGGAGGGGAAATCAGAAATTCGTCATTAATGCCTTGAAGGCGATGAGTCTCCTGCGAAAGGGGTGTACTGGTTATTGGTGCTATGCCTTGAAGGCGGAGGATGGTGGAGTCGAGCTTTCGTCGATTCCAATCGTTAATGAGTTTCCTGATGTATTTCCTGACGAGTTGCCGGGATTGCCACCGGATCGTGAGGTTGAGTTTGCTATAGAGTTAGAGCCGGGCGCGGCTCCTATTTCGAAGGCGCCCTATCGCATGGCACCTTCAGAGATGTCCGAGTTGAAGAAGCAGTTGAGTGAGCTTCTTGAGTCGGGGTATGTTCGACCGAGCGCCTCGCCTTGGGCGCACCGGTCTGTTTGTGCGGAAGAAGGATGGTTCACTACGTTTGTGTATCGACTATCGCGAACTAAACAAGGTGACCATCAAGAACAAGTATCCTTTGCCGAGAATTGATGACTTGTTCGATCAGTTGCAGGGAGCTGCGGTATTCTCGAAAATTGATTTGAAATCGGGGTACTATCAGCTCCGGGTGAGAGAGTCCGATGTGCCGAAAACAGCCTTTCGGACGAGGTACGGACATTATGAGTTCGTAGTCATGCCTTTCGGGTTAACTAATGCGCCGGCGGTGTTCATGCAGTTGATGAACAAAGTTTTTATCGAGTATTTGGATAAGTGCGTCGTCTTTATTGACGATATTCTTATTTATTCGAGGAATGAGGAAGAGCATGCCCATCATTTGCGAGTAGTATTAGACATTTTGAGGACCGAGCAACTCTATGCAAAGTTCTCGAAATGTGAGTTCGTGAAGGAAGTGATGTTTTTAGGTCACGTGATTTCGTAGAGGGGGTTCGTGTGGATCCGCAGAAGATTGAGGCCGTGTTGGATTGGGCACCGCCCAAGAATGTGAAGGAGCTCTGTAGTTTCTTGGGTTTAGCTGGCTACTATCGTAGGTTCGTCGAGGGTTTCTCGAAACTAGCTCGACCACTTACGCAGTTGCTCCAGAAGTCCGAGAAGTTCATCTGGAATGACGAGAGGCAGTTGAGTTTTGAGGAACTGAAGAAACGGTTGACTTCAGCCCCGGTTTTGGCGTTGCCATGTAGCAACGAGGGTTTTGCCGTTTATAGCGATGCTTCGGGTCAGGGTCTTGGGTGTGTATTAATGCAAATGCGGCAAGACCATTGCCTATGCGTCGAGACAGTTGAGGCCGTATGAGCTGAACTACCCTACTCATGATTTGGAGTTAGCGGCAGTCGTTTTTGCGCTCAAGATTTGGCGTCACTATCTTTTCGGCTCTACATGTCAGATTTTTACCGATCATAAAAGTCTGAAATACATATTTACTCAGCGAGAGTTGAATATGAGGCAGAGAAGGTGGTTAGAGTTGATTAAGGATTATGACCTCGAAATCCTTTATCATCCGGGTAAGGCGAACGTCGTGGCCGACGCCTTGAGTCGGAAACCAGTTGCGTTGCGAATGCTTGAGATCCTTACATCTCAGTCTGAGCTTCGGAGGGCTTTGATCGAGTTAGATGTTGAGGTCTCGTTGCCGGGAGCTGTCGGGCAACTTTGTGCTTTAGAGATTTCGTCATCTTTGATCGATGAAATTAAGCTGAAGCAATCAGAGGATCCGATGATTACTCAAATCCGAGAGAACGTTCTTAAAGGAAAGTCTCTTGGGTTTGTGATTCACGAGGATGGTGTTTTGAGATTCCAGAGTCGTCTTTGTGTGCCGAACGACTCAGAGTTGAGGCAGAGTATTTTACGGGAGGCCCATGCTACGCCTTATTCCGTTCATCCTGGTTCGAGTAAGATGTACAAGGACCTGAGAAGAAATTTCTAGTGGAATGATATGAAGGAGGAGGTTGCACAGTTTGTAGCGAGATGTTTGACTTGTCAGCAGGTCAAAATCGAGCATCAGCGACCGGCTGGGTTATTGCAGTCACTTCCCATTCCGGAATGGAAATGGGAAGATATATCTATGGATTTCGTTACGAGTTTGCCGAGATCGAGGTCGGGCATGAATATGGTATGGGTGATTGTTGATCGTCTGACCAAGTCGGCACATTTTCTGGGCATCAAGGACACTTGGGGCCCGGAGAAGTTAGCTCGTGTGTTTATCGCGCAGATTGTGAGACTTCACGGTACTCCGAAGTCTATTGTTTCGGATCGTGACGGCCGTTTTGTATCGCACTTCTGGCAGGCGGTACATAAGGCGTTGGGTACCCGTTTACATTTGAGTACCTCTTTTCATCCCCAGTCAGATGGACAGTCGGAACGCACTATCCAGACGTTCGAGGATTTGTTGCGTGCTTGTGCTCTTGATTGGAGTAGAGACTGGGAGGAGCATTTGCCATTGATCGAATTCACGTACAACAATAGTTGGCACGCGTCGATTCGGATGGCACCGTATGAGGCACTTTATGGGCGGTGATGCCGATCTCCGATTTGTTGGAATGAGGCGTCCGATTTGGTCGGATGTCGTTTTAGAGACGAGGCGGAAGATAGAAGTAATTCGGGAACGGATGTTGACTGCCCAGAGTCGACAGAAGTCGTATGCCGACGTCCGTCGTCGACCTTTGGAATTCGAGGTGGGAGACCACGTTTTTCTAAAGGTGTCGCCGACGAAGGGAGTTTTTCGTTTCGGGAAGAAAGGGAAGTTGAGTCCGAGATTTATCGGCCCCTTTGAGATCCTCGAGCGAGTAGGTGGGTTGGCATACCGTTTGGCGTTACCTCCGGCCTTGAGTCATGTTCATAGCGTTTTTCATGTTTCCCAGTTGAGGAAATATGTCCTGGATCCTAGTCACATCATCGATTCTGTTGAGATTGATGTCGCACATGATGTTACTTTTGAAGAGCGCGCGAAGAAGATTTTGGAGCATCGTGAGAAACGATTGAGGCATAAGACCATACCTTTGGTCAAGGTGCAGTGGTCGAGACACGGTGTCGAGGAGGCAACTTGGGAAACCGAGGATAGCATGCGTGCTAGGTACCCCGAGTTGTTTGTTTCTTAAGTTTCGGGACGAAACTTATTTTTAGAGGGGTAGAATGTAATATCCGCATTTTTCTTTCCCTTGTAATTGTATTTCCGGTGTAATTCTCGATTGTAGTGACCCTCGTGTATCCTACAGTGTAACTTTTCCGTCATCTTTTGATCTGATTCTCGTAATTGATGTGCGGAACCGCCGTTTCAGGGTTGCCGTGGATCTATTCTATGCTATGATGCGTTTTGAGGTGTTCCGTTTGATGTTTCGTTCGTATTCTGGTGTAGTGGACCGTTTATGTTCTGTACCTAGCGCACGCTAATTTTTCTGCATAGCGCGCGCTAGAAGTTCCTTTGTAGCGTACGCTACGTTTACTTCAGCGGCGCTAGCGAGTGAACCACGGGGTGGCGGTTCAACTCCTGTGCCTCGGACTATCGGATTAGCGCACGCTATCTTGTCTAGCGCACGCTAATGTCGGAGACTAGCGCATGTTAAGTTGTTGATGGCGCGTGCTAGCGTGACTGTCGATCTTGACGCCAGTTCTTGCCGAACTCGATCAGTGCTAGTTAGCGCACGCTACGCTTGTATGGTAGCGCACGCTAACGGATCAGGTGGGTTCTCGACGCTTTGTCACCGCATCGACTAATGTCCGTGTAGCGACGCTATTGGTCGATAGCGCCGCTATGAGAGGTCATTAGCGCACGCCACGGTAAACGTAGCGTACGCTAACTGACGTAAACTGCCACCGGATCGACACGCCAATTGGTTTGTTACGTATTTTCATCCGTTAGCGCACGCTAACCTTGAGGATTAGCGCGCGCTAACACTCCCTGGCTATATAAACCAGGGAGTTGACCGAGATAATCATAATTCCTCATTTCTTCCTCTCTCCGCGGCGAAGGCGATTCCGAGGCGTTTTCTTGGCGATTTCTTCCTCCACTCATCTCATCCATCATCCTTCTTGAGTTCTTGGAGTATTATATCAACATCAACACGAATCTTTCGTCCTAATCCACGGTAAATCTCTTAGAACCCTACTTTTGGATAATTTGGGGGTTTTGGGATGTTCTTCCGATTCGTTCCGTTTTGATGGTGGATTCACGATGATTGTGATTAATCTTGTGGATATCATTAGTTTTCCTACGGATTCATGGTATATTTCAATAGCTTTGTGAAATCGAGAGGTTTGGTTGTGGTCCGCCCTCGTTGTTATTTTTATTCGAATATACATGAATCGTAGGCGGGTTTCCGGGTGTATTCCATTTCCATAATCGTTTAGAAGTGGTTGTGATTGTGCTATTCGAATCGTTAGGTTCATTCTTGTCGGTTCCTCGCGGTCGTGCTTGATTCTTCCGTTCCGTTCGTGTCGTCGTCTATTTAATCGAGGCAAGTATCCTTATGAACTTACGATCTTGACATAGTAGTTTTGTATGAGAATTGTGTGTGTGTGTATGCTCACTACGGGTTAGATCCGACGAGGTCTCGGTAGGGCTCCACGAAGCTGTGGAACCGCGAGCTTGCTTTTAACCACTGTGGGTTAGATCCGACGGGGTCTCGGCAGGGATCCACGAAGCTGTGGGTCCACGGTTAATTGTGGTGCATTTTACAAATGTGATTTAATATTGGCATTTCCGGAAATGAGTGTTTTGGAAACTATGATTTCTTGATGGCATGCATTACTATATGTGTAAGATGTAAATTGTTCATTTGGTTACTTGTACTAGCGTAATTGCTAACCCCTCTGGGGACCCGTTTTGGGGAAATTCGTTTTATGAATTTCAGGTCAGGTTCATCGAGACGAGCGGGCACTGGACCAGTACACGGATGATGGCCGTGCGTGATGATTGTGCACGAGTGACGTTTTAGTGTCTTTTTATCTTTTCATCTTTTGTGGTTTTGAACTAATAGTTGTACTCGAGTACTTAAGAGTTCCTGTTCGTCCGGATTGTATTGTGGCCTATTATGCTTGTGTTGATTGATGATGTTATGTTTGACCGGTTGAACCGGGTGAATTATTCTGTCTTGTGTCTTTATGACGTGGTGTTATTTTATCGTTTCTGTGAGTCGTTGTGTATGATGCTGTTCAGCCTGGTGGATCCCATATAGGGATTCACGGCGCTGTAATATACCTCGAATATCTTGAGGGTGTTACAGAAGCAAAACCCTAATTTCCCCAATCCAACTCTTCTTCTTCTTATTTCTACTTCTAGAGAGGCAACACAACAAATCTTACTGACGAGGATGTCATTTCAGTGGATCTGAGAATGGGTATAAGCACTAAAATCAGCGCCTTCCTTGTGGTAGATGGAGCAGCGCGAGTGGATAGAGCAAAAAACCCAGCCTGATTTCAGCAATTCGTCGTCGTAGATGATTTGGGTCGCGACCCTTGGCGGTTTGGGTCGTTCCTTCTCCTTTCTCAGTCTCCCACGAAGAAGCTCACGTTCAGATGGAAAGTGGTAAGAGAACTATGGTGCCTCAGGGGGGATGGGTTCCGACATTTTCGTGAGAAAGCATGTCCTCTTTGGATAGTTCCATGTCCTCAAACAATTGCTAGAGATGTCCTTAACATGTACTATGCCGAAAAAAAAAGAACTAAGAGATATGTTAAGTGCATATAGGGTTTCCATTACCACCGATACGTGGACATCTTGTCAAACCATTAATTATATGGTCGTCACCGCACATTTTATTGATATGGATTGGATGTTGCACAAGAAAATTATTAGCTTTTGTGTAATTCCAAATCATAAAGGGGAATCAATTGCTAAGCTTTTGGAGGAGTGTTTGTTGGATTGGGGAATAGAAAAACTTCTCACTATCACCGTTGATAATGCTTCATCCAATGATGCCGGTTTGAATGATTTGATTAGAAGAATGAATCATTGGACAATGCCTAATGCACTTTTACTCGGGGGTGAGAACTTGCATGTTAGGTGTGTAGCTCATATTTTAAACTTGATTGTAAAAGAAGGATTAAAGAAGTTGAATTCATGCATCGAAAGCATTCGTAGTGCCATTAGATATGTGAGATCGTCCCCTCAAAGGCTAGATTCTTTCAAAAGTTGTGTAGAGAAAGTGAAAATAGATTCCAAAGGGCTTGTGATTATGGATGTTGTAACTCGATGGAATTCCACATATTTGATGTTGGAGTCTGCTTTAAAGTTTCGTGCTGCATTTGATGTTGGAAAGTAAAACGCAGCGGAAGCGAAGTTTGATAAAGTTGATAATGGCGTTTTACGCATCTATGAGCATTAGATCTATTTAGGCATGCTAATTAATTAATTACTAAGATTAATAAGCAATTTAAATATTATTTATTATTTATTAATTAAATATGTTGATTAATTAAAATATCCTAATCTAGATCCAAGATCATAGGATATTACCTTTTGAAGCGCGTTGGTTACTTCCTTCTTGATCGCCTTGTATTTCTACCTTCAGATCTTCTAGAGTATGATCTGCCTTGAACCGGACGTTGTGTGGGCAACGAGCTACCGGATCTTGCTTGGACACCTTATGGATCGGCCGAATTCTTATGCATCACAACTCTCGATTTTCTTTTCTTCAAGTAATTCCGATATGTAGCAAGAATTAAAGTGTTATCTCAATTGTGGAATCAAAGACACAAGTCAAGATCCACAATTAAACACTTAGAAGAAAAATCGAAATTCCTTGTGCAAGTATGTGATAAAATCGGCCAAGCCCCATAATGTCCTATTTATAGGCTCTTGGACTACTACTAGGGATCTAAAGGAGGATTATGGAAGGACTCCCAATTAATTCATCTTACCTTATTAGGACTCTTTCTAATATATGATGAATCAATTAATATCAACTTAGTCCACTAAAAAGTTGATATTGCACTTCCTACCAAAATCCCAAATTACGAAATGGGCTCCTTATTAAATATATTATTTCCCGTGTTTAAGATATCGAATGTCCATTAATTAATTATAAGCTACTGACAGCTTTAATTAATTAATATCTTATCCAAGAGTAGTACCACTCGAACCTTATTATTATATCGGAATTAAATCCACCTGCAGGGTTTAATATAATAATCATTATCGAGCTCCTCAAGGGGACATCATCAACCCGCACGAGTCGGGACACGATTTCTAGTAATAATAATAATTGTCGTATAAACAATATTATTGCCCAAGATACGAGGCTTATTGAGTCGATCATTTTGACTCTCACCTATGGTAAATCAAAGCAATAATTATTATAAATACACAATTAAATATTATATACTTAGAATTAAGAAATAATAATTATCCGAGATTTACGTTCTTCTTACAACAAGTCATGTAAGACACTATCTCACCTCGATCCTGTTCAACGTATACAAATACGCTAATATATGCTAATAGTCAAGACCAACTATTCTCAAGCATACACTAAAACCCTTTATATAATTTGTCTAATAATTATATAGGTTGTGAACTATTATATTATTTTATAAGGCACCGATAATGTGATCTTCCGTGTGACGCCAACACACCACATTATCTACAATATAAAATAATTAGACATTTCATTTGCATAACCATAACGTGAATTAATATGCAAATCATGTGATTAAGTGTAATTAATATCCTCATAGGTAGTAACAGGGAAATTGGGTAATACAAGCATAAAGTATGCTTTGCAGTATACAATCCTAACAATCTCCCACTTATACTCAAAGCATGCTTTTAAGTATACTACTCTATTACATAGTCTCTCATTTCTCCCACTTATACTCAAAGCAATGCTGCCATACACCGTAATCCCATTCCTTCCACATGCCTTTCAAAAACTTTTGAAGGTAGGCCTTTCGTGAAAGGGTCAGCAAGATTATCTTCCGATGCAACCCTGGCTACAACTACGTCTCCTTCCTTTACGAAGTGTCGTATGATGTGGTACTTGCGGTTGATATGTTTACTTGCCTGATGGGCTCGTGGTTCCCTTGAATTTGCGACTGCACCAGTATTATCACAATAAAGTGTAATACCCTCTGGCAAATCGGGAATCACATCTAAGTCTTGCAGGAAGTACTTGAGCCACACTGCCTCCTTGGCTGCCTCAGAGGCTGCCACGTACTCGGCTTCCATGGTAGAGTCCGAGATGCATTTCTGCTTCACACTCCTCCAACTAATGGCTCCACCTCCCAAAGCAAACACATAACCCGAAGTAGACTTGGACTTTTCTTTGTCCGATGAAAATCCGAGTCGGTGTAACCCACCTAAATGTGTCATCTGATTGATATACAAGCATGTACTCCCTAGTCCTTCTCAGGTACTTGAGTATGTGCTTGACAACTGTAACACCCCCAATCCACTCAGGGATATTACACGCCGTAGACCCTCTCCTCGAGGATCTACCAGGCTGGTAACAACATTTAACATCTCGACAATGCCTTCAAGGCAAAATGACTCAGTAGACCGATTTGGTCTTTCAATAAATACATACAACTCGAATACAACTCATGCCAACGCAGGGGTCAAAATACAACCACACCCGTACAACGGGAAAAATATAGCAGCGGAAAATAAAGTACAACTAAACCAATACGACATCAACGGGTCCTCGTGTGATTACTATCGTTCATCTTTCATCATCCTTCATGCCGACTCGTGCTCGCTCCAAAACCCGAATGCAATGAGACATCCACCCCCCGAATACTCGGGGGTTAGCAAAACTCCACTGTTTTGCTAGTGCAAGTATAAAATACGAAAACGAGCCATACATATCATACTCCACGGAACATGTTAATCATAAACATACTTCCCGAGGTAAATCACTTAATCAAAACGGTTAAATCGAAAGATAGGGGTAAACCCGATATACATCTTGTGAAAACATTCTACGATCTCGGGAGTTTTGAAAACATTTGGGATTTTAAGGATTCTCAAACCTTTCAAAAACATTTAGGGACACAGCCTAAAAGTCATTTTCCCAAAACATAAATTCGATAACAACAAATGGGGTCCACGACCCGATCATACCATAACAACCTGTTTCCACAGATTATTCGCGTCCCGTGCTAGCAAGCCACGGACCTCAGATGCTCCCATAGAACAAACCTGAGTGAATAACCCACAGGGAAACTATATCAAATCACATGTCACCGTAACCCCAGTCACGTGACTACAAGCACATATACGTACATACTCAAACCACAACCATAAGTTATCCCGGCATCGCGCTAACAAGCCACGAACCTCGGAGTCCCCGCAAGACATACCCGATGATAACCCCACAAGTTATCTCGGCATCGGGCTAACAAGCCACGAACCTCGGAGTCCCCGCAAGACATACCCGGATTGGATAACCCTACGGTCACGCCCGACCCATACTAGCAAGTATGGATCCCGGAGATTCAACAATCCTACCCGGAGGCACATCACATACATCAAGCACACAACAATAATCACTTATCAAGCCAAACAACATTAAGTATCACAACCTCCTTTCAAGGAGTAACAACTAATATCACACACATTACGTTCTTACCGAACAAGTACACAATAACAATACGTAATCCCCGGCAAAGGATTACGGTCTATCAAACTCACTCGAAGTGATCATATTATCTTTAAACATACAAAACCAACACACATATTCTGAGAACACATATTCACGAAGTATACGAATTATCGTTGAAAGACAACATTTATCGAGGATATACCGACCCCTTTTTACGTTCATTAAACATTTGGATTTCGTATAAAAATCATTTATCAACAATTATGTCTATGAAACATGAAACGTATGGGCAAGATACTTGCCTCGAAATCGGTACGCAAGTATTCCGACGAACACGGCTCAACCGGAAAGCTTCGAAACGCCCGATGCTATCGAAAAGGAAGACGACAACGAACGGAAGGGTTCAACTCGGTTTCTTCGTAAGAAACTCGACCCTAACATCATATAATTAATAAATCAATGATCATACGATGAGGAATAATCGTAGAACGCCCGAAAAACCCTCTAAGACATTTTACCGGACACCTTCAAGGCTTCGATCAAGAACTCGACCAAAACAACGAATCGATACGATCCAACCATGGAATAACAAGGGAAAAGATATAAAACATCTAAATAATCATCAATCCATCATAATCCTAAGTTAAATCGGATTAATCGGACGAAAACAACCAAAATACCCAAATTCCCCAAAACTAGATTTCTAGGAAATCTGACCTGATTCGGTAGATCGGAGGATGTTATTGGATGGATGATTGATGATATGAACCTCAAATGTTCATGGATTTATTGTCCAACAACATATCTCCATGATGAACTAATCTCCAGCCGCGGAAGGGAAGAAAATGAGTGAGAAATGGCTGAAGAAAAACACCGCTGTGCCTTAAATAAGCCGATCACGGCCGTTACGACGTAATCGCCATGGCTTACGACGAATCGCCATGGCCGAACTCACCGCTCGGAAATGCCGGAAGCGCATGACGCATCGCCAGTGGCCTTACGACGAATCGCCTTACGACGAATCGCCGATCACTACCAGACGTTACTCGGCCAGTGGGCTCGCCCCAAAGATGCCCGGCCATGACTCGGCCGGGACCAACTCCGACGACCCGAACGACCCCGAAACCCGAACCTGAGTACGAATCGAAGATACGGTTACGAAGTACTCGCAAAGACGAATCCGAGCACTAAGAGAACACACGATTCCGACCACCCGAAGGCTCGAAATTCGACAACGGAAAGTAATTACCCCAAACTTTGGGAAATTACGAAAATGGCCCAAAACGCCCGAAACACACGATACACGATCGAAACACCAAGCCGAAGCTTGAAACATGAATAATAACATTAAATGAACTTACGAGAAAGTCGAAACAACAGTTTCGGACGAGATTCGCAAGAATCGAACTCAAGTGCGGAAAAACCGCTAAAAAGCACGGAACTCAACAAAACAACACCGAAACGAACTCGGATGACAAAAAGCGTAGAATTAATCATTCTCTAAATGACGAAACGGTCATGAGTGAGTCGTCAAAATGGTCTTCGGCCGAAAAAAGAAATTTACCGAAAATCGAAAATTGCGGATATTACATTCTACCCTCCTTAAAAGAAGTTTCGTCCCGAAACTTAAAACAAGTAGGGAGAAGCAATATCCCGCCAGGAAAACTCAACGAGATACACAAGAAACGTGTAACTAACGCCCAACGGCGAAACGTTACGAACAACGCAACGGAAAATACGGTGTGAAAACACGCTCCACGACGACCAACACAACGTCGCCGTTAGGGATATAATAGAACCAACAAGTGACAAGCGTCATCAAACAGATAATACAACCAAGTCGATTATCCGAACAATCACAAAACACAACAAACGAAAATCAATATGATTGACCACCCCAACGGTACATCAATCAAAACGCGAGCCAATCGCTGAAGAAATATGGAATTCCACCGCCCAAGGATTGGAAGATCGAAAATTAGACAAATTTCCCGAATATAAGGAAATTAGGAAGGATTCTGAACGCTCAACAATCACGAAACGAGATCAACAAAAACCGAACAATCAAACGATCGAACCACAACGGTCGAGACAACAAAAATCGAACAAACATGTTCGAATCACGAAGAACAATAAAATTCAAACAACAACTCTCAGGTTCACGTCTCGGCTCGAGACAATATATGATCCGGTAAAAGCAACAAGATGTGATTCACAAAAGATCCATAGGAAACGGAATAGCAATTGAAAAGTCACAACGACAAACGAGTAATTTCGAAACACCACACTTGTTCGATCAATAAAAGCAAGGGATAAGGCAAGCTCAGAAAATGTTAACGAACATAAACGAGTCGACAGAGTCGAAAATATAGAAGTTCAAAATCTGATCCACTTCGAATAAAAGAACTAGTAGAACCAAAAGATGTTACATCCGAACAAGGTTCACAAAAATCGAACCAAATTCGGAAAAGTCACAGCGATAACCAGATCGACCCACAACAAGATCACAGTTCGTTTGAACGACGAAACCGAAATACAGAACAAGTCCGGAAGGTATCAACGAACATGAGCGAATCGATAGACTTGAGAAAGAGGAAATGCAGAAGCCAAAAATAATACGGGTATTATATTCGACCTCATCTAAAAGAAGTGTCGTCCCCGAAACTCACAACAACGAAATCAATGTGACAACACAACAAGCAACCGATAGAAACATCCTTCGAAGGCCTCTCAAAGCCGATTCTGATAACTGTGCTGAAGCGCAAACTCCGAAAGTCTCGGTAGTCAATTCGCAAAACTGAATTCGGTGTCCATCGAGTCCACACTTGAAATGTGTTACCGACGAGAAGGACAATATACACGTGCATGCCTCGGCACATCACGGTTGAAACATCTCGGCTCGGCATACCGAAAATACAAATGCTCGATACAATGGTACAAAACACCGCCAAAACAACATACCGGAGATGCCAACTCAGCATAACATATCAACGCATACAAAAATCACAACAACAACGGCATCGTTCGACGATTACAACATTCCGAACGATAGCCAGCACACAATCACAAACATCATGAAATAATCACCCATGTGTATAACGCACAAAAATCCCAGCTTTAACAACTTACACTAGTGCGACAACACACAAATCACCACGAGGCGATAAACAGTAAACACCAATTGACACCTCTCACAGAGGGATAACAAAACATATGCGTGGCGAACGACTCAATGTTCACACCACCAATTCAATCACAATTCGGGGTTAACACCATAACTAAAGTTCGAAAACCATACACGCATTTCCGGTCCGCAAACAGGAATGATAGGTTTTAAAAACGAAAACCACCTTTTGAAAACAGTTTGGAAACAACAGTTGATCTTGAGTATCATTTTACAAAAAGTAGTACAAACACCATTATCGAGACTTTGAAAATCATCTTGCGTCTGAACAAAAATGAGGACACCTTTCTTTTAGTGAAAACTTTCAGAATATTCGACATTTGGGTCTAAGCAACTGCATTTCTAAAAATAATTGAAAATATCTCAAAATATTTTTGGTCCTCAGCCGGAAAATTTTTGAAATGTATTGCGGCATTAGAAAACACCTTGAAAACACCGCAAGAAAATAATTCGTTTTAAAAGTACGTCTCGAATTTTAATTTTCTAAGATACTCAAGGTTTTCAAAAATAATTCAATGGGCTAGAATGCCCAAAAATTTCAGGTAATTACACGGAATATTATAATGCCGTGGGTCCCACGCCAGAACCCACCAGGCTAAAAACCATTTACAAAAACGTCAAAAAGCTGATGACGGTAATATTTCAAAAACTTACAAAAGCCATTTACAAAATACTAAATACCGTCATAAGAATTTTGCCAAAATGATCAAGGCCATAATGCCAAAAACTCGATTAAGGGAATTGGTTTTCGAAATAAAACTCAGTCGGTAAAATACCGAAATCCATTACAAAAGAACTCACACAGCGGATAAAAGAAATACAGTTCGACATGCACAAATTAAGAATAATACTCCTCATACGAACGAAATATGAGAGTCAAATAGCCACGTATCAAGAAATCAAAATCCATAAGAGGATTCCGTCACTTAACAAATAATCATAAAAATAGCTCGTGTCACACGAGGCTCAACACAAATAAGGGAGACTTACATCCACAGGTCGCATGAAGATGATGATCGCCCACGATACTAATCACGACCAACAAACTCAGACGACGCGTCGCGACACGACTTAGTCAGACAAAATCCGACGAGACAAAAACTCAATAGACACCACTAACCCGACAACCTAGGTTTCCACAACCTAAGCTCCGATACCATTCTGTAACACCCCCAATCCACTCAGGGATATTACACGCCGTAGACCCTCTCCTCGAGGATCTACCAGGCTGGTAACAACATTTAACATCTCGACAATGCCTTCAAGGCAAAATGACTCAGTAGACCGATTTGGTCTTTCAATAAATACATACAACTCGAATACAACTCATGCCCACGTAGGGGTCAAAATACAACCACACCCGTACAACGGGAAATATATAGCAGCGGAAAATAAAGTACAACTAAACCAATACGACATCAACGGGTCCTCGTGTGATTAGTATCGTTCATCTTTCATCATCCTTCATGCCGACCCTGTGCTCTGCTCCAAAACCTGAATGCAATAGAGACATCCACCCCCCGAATACTCGGGGGTTAGCAAAACTCCACTGTTTTGCTAGTGCAAGTATAAAATACAAAAACGAGCCATACATATCATACTCCACGGAACATGTTAATCATAAACATACTTCCCGAGGTAAATCACTTAATCAAAACGGTTAAATCGAAAGATAGGGGTAAACCCGATATACATCTTGTGAAAACATTCTACGATCTCGGGAGTTTTGAAAACATTTGGGATTTTAAGGATTCTCAAACCTTTCAAAAACATTTAGGGACACAGCCCAAAAGTCATTTTCCCAAAACATAAATTCGATAACAGCAAATGGGGTCCACGACCCGATCATACCATAACAACCTGTTTCCACAGATTATTCGCGTCCCGTGCTAGCAAGCCACGGACCTCAGATGCTCCCGTAGAACAAACCCGAGTGAATAACCCACAGGGAAACTATATCAAATCACATGTCACCGTAACCGCAGTCACGTGACTACAAGCACATATACGTACATAATCAAACAACAACCATAAGTTATCCCGGCATCGCGCTAACAAGCCACGAACCTCGGAGTCCCCACAAGACATACCCGATGATAACCCCACAAGTTATCTCGGCATCGGGCTAACAAGCCACGAACCTCGGAGTCCCCACAAGACATACCCGGATTGGATAACCCTACGGTCACGCCCGACCCATACTAGCAAGTATGGATCCCGGAGATTCAACAATCCTACCCGGAGGCACATCACATACATCAAGCACACAACAATAATCACTTATCAAGCCAAACAACATTAAGTATCACAACCTCCTTTCAAGGAGTAACAACTAATATCACACACATTACGTTCTTACCGAACAAGTACACAATAACAATACGTAATCCCCGGCAAAGGATTACGGTCTATCAAACTCACTCGAAGTGATCATATTATCTTTAAACATACAAAACCAACACACATATTCTGAGAACACATATTCACGAAGTATACGAATTATCGTTGAAAGACAACATTTATCGAGGATATACCGACCCCTTTTTACGTTCATTAAACATTTGGATTTCGTATAAAAATCATTTATCAACAATTATGTCTATGAAACATGAAACGTATGGGCAAGATACTTGCCTTGAAATCGGTACGCAAGTATTCCGACGAACACGGCTCAACCGGAAAGCTTCGAAACGCCCGATTCTATCGAAAAGGAAGACGACAACGAACGGAAGGGTTCAACTCGGTTTCTTCGTAAGAAACTCGACTCTAACATCATATAATTAATAAATCAATGATCATACGATGAGGAATAATCGTAGAACGCCCGAAAACCCCTCTAAGACATTTTACCGGACACCTTCAAGGCGTCGATCAAGAACTCGACCAAAACAACGAATCGATACGATCCAACCATGGAATAATAAGGGAAAAGATATAAAACATCTAAATAATCATCAATCCATCATAATCCTAAGTTAAATCGGATTAATCGGACGAAAACAACCAAAATACCCAAATTCCCCAAAACTAGATTTCTAGGAAATCTGACCTGATTCGGTAGATCGGAGGATGTTATTGGATGGATGATTGATGATATGAACCTCAAATCTTCATGGATTTATTGTCCAACAACATATCTCCATGATGAACTAATCTCCAGCCGCGGAAGGGAAGAAAATGAGTGAGAAATGGCTGAAAAAAAACGCTGCCAGGCCTTAAATAGGCTGACTGCCGGCCGGGTTACGTACGTAACTGCCGATCACTACCGTACGTTACTCGGCCAGGGATGGCCTAGCCCCAGCATGCCTGGCCATGACTCGGCCGGGACCAACTCCGACGGCCCGAACGACCCCGAAACCCGAACCTAAGTACGAATCGAAGATACGGTTACGAAGTACTCGCAAAGACGAATACGAGCACTAAGAGAACACACGATTCCGACCACCCGAAGGCTCAAAATTCGACAATGGAAAGTAATTACCCCAAACTTTGGGAAATTACGAAAATGGCCCAAAACGCCCGAAACACACGATACACGATCGAAACACCAAGCCGAAGCTTGCAACATGAATAATAACATTAAATGAACTTACGAGAAAGTCGAAACAACAGTTTCGGACGAGATTCGCAAGAATCGAACTCAAGTGCGGAAAAACCGCTAAAAAGCACGGAACTCAACAAAACAACACCGAAACGAACTCGGATGACAAAAATCATAGAATTAATCATTCTCGAAATGACGAAACGGTCATGAGCAAGTCATCAAAACGGTCTTCGTCCGAAAAAAGAAATTTACCGAAAATCGAAAATTGCGGATATTACAACAGCAATCCAGTGTCCTGGTCCTGGGTTTGACTGATATCTAGCATCCATGCCCACTGCATGAAAGATATCTGGTCTAGTGCAAAGCATAGCATACATGAGACTTCCCACAGCAGATGCATAAGGGACCATCTTCATGTCATCTATCTCCTTTTGTGTCTTAGGACACATGTTCTTAGATAGTTGAATTCCATGTCTGTAAGGTAGAAAACCTTTCTTGGAATTCTCCATGCTAAACCGCTTCAGCACTATATCGATATAGGATGCCTGGGATAAGCACAACATCCTCTTCTTCCGATCACGAAAGATCCTGATTCCAAGGATGTGTCCTGCTTCTCCTAGATCCTTCATATCGAACTGCTCAGATAGCCATACCCGTACGTCCGACAATTCCTTCACGTTGTTTCCAATCAGAAGGATATCGTCTACATACATTACAAGAAAGACAAACACGTTTCCATCGCATTTCTTATACACACAACTCTCACTCGGACATTGAACGAATCCATATGATTGGACAACTTCGTCAAAACGAGTGTTCCAAGATCTAGATGCTTGCTTAAGTCCATAAATGGATTTCTTAAGTTTGCACACCAAGTGCTCTTCTCTTTTAGCAATGAATCCCTCTGCTTGGCGCATATAGATTTCCTTGTCTAGACTCCCATTCAAGAATGCAGTCTTGACATCTATCTGCCAAATCTCCAGATCCAAATGCGCAGCTATAGCTAAAAGAATCCGGATTGACTTAAGCATGGCTACCGGCGAAAAGGTTTCATCATAATCGATGCCCTCTTTCTGAGTATAACCTTTTGCAACAAGCCTCGCTTTGAAGTTTTCAACCTTCCCGTCACGTCCTTTCTTTCGCTTGTAGACCCATTTACTCCCAATGGCTTGTACACCATCAGGTAGCTCTACTAGCTCCCACACTTGATTGGAATCCATAGATCCCATTTCTGATTCCATTGCTTCTTGCCAGGAGTCAGCATCTTTATCTTGGATTGCCTCCTTATAGGTCCAGGGAACTGATTCATCTTCGTCTGGGATTGATTCCGAAGACTTTCCCACGCCTATGAATCGTTCGGGCTGACGAACAACCCTCCCACTACGACGAGGCAAATCCTGAGTTGGTGTAAAAGTTTCAGAATCGATACGTGGTGCAGTGTTAGTTGGCGCTTGTACGATTGGTATAGACGAGTCTCGCCTCGCCTCTTCCAATTATCTCGCTCATGGGCTTGTGACTAATCATATAATCCTTTTCCGTAAATCGGCATTGGTGCTAACAATGACCTTCCGATCTCGGGACTATAGAACAAGCCACCCTTCGCTCCTTAGTATCCTACAAACACTCGCACTGCATACGAGATGCCAATTTATCGCCTTTCTTTATTCAGACATGTGCTGTAGTACCCCAAATCCGAACATGTTCTAGATCAAGGACGCCCACTCCACAGCTTCCGTGGTTGTTTTGGAACCGATTTCAAGGCACTGTGTTTAGAATGTACGCCGCTGTTTCTAAGGCGTATCCCCAAAACGAAATAGGTAAATCTGAATAACTCATCATTGATCTAACCATTTCTAAAAGAGTCTTATTCCTTCTTTCAGCCACACCATTTTGTTGTGGAGTTCCCGGCGCGGTGAGCTGGGACGAAATCCCCTCATTCGCCAAGAAATCCAAAAACTCTCCACTAAGGTATTCGCCACCACGATCAGATCGTAGCGACTTGATACTCTTCCCATGACGCTTCTCCGTTTCAGCCTTGAAGTCTCTGAACTTGTCAAAGGCTTCAGACTTACGTCGCATCAAATAGATGTATCCATATCTCGAATAATCATCTATAAACGTGATGAAGTATTCGAAACCACCCCTAGCCTGGATATTCATTGGACCACATACATCCGTATGAACCAATTCTAACACATCCTGAGCACGGTTTCCCTTGGTTTTAAAAACCCTTTTGGTCATCTTACCTTCCAGACATGATTCACAAATTGGAAATGACTCAACTTGGAGATCATCCAATGGGCCATCATCTACCAATCTTTGAATCCTTCTAAGGTTTACATGTCCTAACCGTAAATGTCACAGATATGTTTGGTTTATGCTTGAAGGTTCTTTTCTCTTTTTAGGTTTAGACAAAGAGCTAAGTGATTTATGCATAGGAGTTTGTGTAGTATTAACGACATATAGTCCATCATTAAAAGTACCTTTGCAAATATATTCACCGCTTCTTTTCTTAATAATGGCATCATCATCAAAAGAAACTGAATAACCATCGCTTTTTAATTTAGAAACCGAAATTAAATTCATTCTAAAATCTGGTACTAATAATACATTATTGAGAACTAATAATTTATCATTAATCTTCAACTGCACGACTCCCACTGCAACAGCCATAAGCCTGGAATAATCGCCCCAGTTGATGGTAATCTCGCCCGCACTAAGCTACTTGGTTACCTGAAAAACATGCGAGTCAAAGCAAACATGATCAGTGGAGCCTGAATCAACTATCCACGAAGTGGAAGAACTGTAATATCCACAATTTTCGATTTCCGGTAATTTCTTTTTTTTTTCTTTTTTCAGCGGAAGTCCGTTTTGATGACTCGCTCATGACCGTTTCATTATTCTGAGAATGATTAATTCTACACTTTTTGACATCCGAGTTCGTTTCGGTGTCGTTTTGTTGAGTTCCGTGCTTTTTAGCGACTTTTTCGCACTTGAGTTCGATTCTTGCGAATCTCGCTCAAATCATTTGTTTCGAGTTTCCCGTAAGTCCGTTTAACTTTGTTAGACGTGTTGTGAACTTCGGTTCGGTTATTCGATCACGTATCGTGATTTTCGGGCGTTTTGGGCCATTTTGTAATTTACCCAAAGTTACGGGTATCCGTATCTGGAATTGTTGTCTCGACCCGTTTCTTGGTCGCGTATGATTAATTGTGGTATTATGTTTTCATTTCGGGCCGTTGATGTTGTCCGCGAACTTTTCGTCGTGTTCGTTCCGTACGTTTTCGGAAATCGGGTCGTCGAGCCACGTGGTGGTCTGCATCGCCGACGGTTATGGATCGCCGACGATTGCGGGCACCGGCCGGACAGGTGCGGCAGGAACCGGCGTAGCGCACGCTACTGCCGGAAGGCTGCGCGCGCTAACCGGCAGGTGTAGCGCACGCTATCGGGTGGCCTAGCGCACGCTATCGGGCCTGGGCAGAGGGATTCTGAGGTTCTGGACTCGGTCAGGATCGGCAGGTAGCGCACGCTACTGTCGGTCGTAGCGCACGCTAACCGGCAGGGGTAGCGCACGCTGCCGGCCGACTAGCGTACGTTACCTGGATAAGTTTGTTAGTCCAGTGGCTACCGATGTCAAGCCGCGCGCAGGCCGTAGCGCACGCTAGCGGGAGTCGGGCGGACGAGTCATGGTCGGCAGAATTGGTCGGTGGTGCCGGGTCATGCGGGCCATGGCCGAGAGTGCTCAGCCGGTACTGGCCGATAGCGCACGCTAGTCCGGGAAGGCTAGCGCGCGCTAGTTCCGGCCCAGTATATATATATATATATATATGACAGACCAGCCACTTTTCCCTTCGTTTTTCATTTCCTTCCTTCTCCGTCCGCGGCTGGCGATTCATGGGTGACGAAGCCATGTTGTTTAACAACAAATCCATGAAGTTCTTGAGTTCATAGCATCAATCAATCATCCGTTATCATCCTTTGATCCAGCGAATCAAGGTAATCTTCCTTAGAACCCTAATTTCGTGAATTTGGGGGTTTTTGCATTTTCGTCCGATTCGTTCCGTGTTGTTGATTAATTCATGATGGGTATGATTAATCTTGGTAGTATTCTCGTGTTTAACATCATTTAATCCATTGTTCTTCGTCGAGTCGAAGTATATTTCTTGATTTCCTTCGAATTGACTTTTTGGGGAATTTGTCCTCGATCTCGTTTTTCATCCGTTTTTGATGGATAGATTATAGTTAAATGATGTTGTTAAACATATTCTATGGATTGTATATCCATATTTCAACTTGGAATTCCGTTTTCGTGATTTGACGGAACGAATCGTGTTCTTGGCCGTTTTGGGGGAAATCCTTGAACTTTCGTCATTCGTTCTTTGAATTCAACGGCTTTGAGTCATGTTATGGAATTCATTTCATTGTTATTATTGTCCTTCGTAGTTTATGACGTGAGTTGGCGATCGGTGCAGTCGGCGGGTTCGTAATCGGTTCGTGTCAACCTACTTTGGTCGATTCTCCGCGTTGTTCTTATTCGAGGCAAGTACCTTGTCCATACTTTTCTTGTTTTGTGGATACGATGATTGGTGATCGTCTTGGTTTATTTGTTTGTTTGAAATGAGTTTTCAAAAGATTTGGTTAGCCTTGTTAAAGGCCCTCTTTCAAAACCGTGTGTGTTTTGTGATTGGTGTGATTCGTGAACGAGTATGTGAATCTTATGGATATGTTTGGTGATGGTGATGCACTTGGTATTTGCGTGTGGATGTATATTGTTTCATTTCGGTGCATTGTGGTTTGACGTGTTGTTTTACTGAGTGTTTGATGCCTCTGGGTGAATTGTTTGGATATCCTTGGTGTGATATGTTATTCGTGCTTGAGATTATTTCGCTAGCCAGCTCAGGGGGTCCGACGGGATCACAGAGTGGGATTCGTGGCTTCGTCCCGGTCTGGCGGCGTGTGGTGCTTGAGTATTTCGCTAGCCATCTCGGGGTCCGACGGGATCACGGAGTGGGATTTGTGGCTTCGTCCGGTCCTAGGCGATGCGTGTACATGTTTTGTGAATGTGTTTGCTCACCTCGGGAGGGTTCGACGGGACCACGGAGGGAATTCCAATGGCTTCGACCTGGGTTCACGAGTGAAACTTCACCGCTACGTGTGTATATTTTGTGATTGTTTTTCGCTCACCTCGGGAGGGTCCGATGGGATCACGGAGGGAATTCCATTGGCTTCGACCTGGATTCACGAGTGCGGTTGCTTATGTTTTGTGAATGTGTTTGCTCACCTCGGGAGGGTTCGACGGGGCCACGGAGGGAATTCCATTGGCTTCGACCTGGATTCACGAGTGAAACTTCACGGGTGCGTGTGTATTTTATGTCCGTCGAGGACGCGTGACGTGGGTTTCAAACCTGTGTATTATTGTCGGTTTTCTGTTTGCGAAAACAAAACCTTTGGGCTGTAACCTGTGACCCTGTTGATTTTTGGAAAGATAAGGATTTGATAATCCTAAGTTGTTTTCTATCAAAACTCTCGATGGCATTTAAACGGTTTTATAAATTGTTTTCCCTTGATTTGTGACCTTTCGGTTTTTAGAATGTTTTACCAAACTCTTGCCTCGGGAAGTACTTTTCGTCACATTTGGATTTTTAAGGATTCCTGGTTGTTGTTATTTGTGAAATGTGAATTGTATGGCTCGTATTTTTGCACTTGTACTTACACTAGCGAAACAGTGGAGTTTTGCTAACCCCCGAGTATTCGGGGGGTGGATGTCTATTTTTGCATTCAGGTTTTGGAGCATAGCACAGAGTCGGCACGAAGGATGATGAAAGATGAACGATACTAATCACACGAGGATCCGTTGAGGTCGTACTAGTCTAGTTGTATTTTCTTTTCCGCTGCAGTATCTTTTCCCCGTTGTACGGGAGTTTATTGTATTTTGACCCCTGCGTGGGTATGTGTTTGGAATTGAGTTGTATGTTATTATTGAAAGACCAAATCGGTCTACTGTGTCATTTTAGCCTGAAAGGCGATGTCTAGATGTTTGATTTTAGTTATCAGCCTGGTAGATCCTCGAGGAGAGGGTCTACGGCGTGTAATATCCCTGAGCGGATTGGGGGTGTTACAAGAACAAGCTGCCAAACATGTTTTGACTACTAGTGCACGAGACATACCTTTCTTAAGAGCAGGGCAGTCCGCTTTAGAATGTCCTTTCTGACCGCACTTGTAGCACTTTCCCTTTGGCTTTTTGTTCGCCTCGGGATGAGGAGCCTTGATTTTCACCTTGAGGGTTGCCACTTGCTTCTGGACAACCTGCTTTTTCTTCTTTCCCCATTTGGGTTTGGAAGAAGTAGCACCGGTTGCCGCAAGAATCTGATGATAACCTTGTTTGAAGAGACCTTCAGCAGACTGAAGCTCTGTCAGAAGTTCCGCCAAACTATATGTCCTACGGTTCATATTGTAGTTAAGGCGGAACTGCTCAAAGCTTCTAGGTAAGCTGCCTAAGATAATATCGACCTGCGTTTCCGCATCGATAGTAGCCCCCAGTATGCTCAGTTCGTTCAAATGAGACATCATTTTTAGAACATGATCCCTCACTGGAGTCCCTTCAGACATTTGGGTTGTCATCAATACCCTCATAGCATTTTGTCTAGCCGCCCGGTTCTGATGACCAAACATCTCGGTGAGACTTTTCATCATTTCCGCGGCTGAACCCATCGTCTGATGCTGATGCTGCAATACATTTGTCAGTGAAGCCAAAATGTAACAGCGAGCCATCTCATCAGACTTTTTCCATTTTCGGAATTCAGCCAACTCTTCGGGAGTGGCATCCGGTTCTGGTTCTAGAGGGCTCTCCTCGATTAAGACAAACTTATGCCCTCGTGATCAGACAATGTCAAGATTTCTTTTCCAATCGGCAAAGTTAGTGCCATCTAGTTTATTTTCTTTGAGAATAACAGCTAGTGGATTGAAAGACATCTGAGAATAAAAATTAAAAACATCCATCACATAATGCATAGCAAAATATATCGAAAAACCTCAAAACACAATATATATGCTAGCAACCAACATCTCAAAAAATCCGCACATGCAAGCCACGATCGTGTGGACGTTTACACACACATTTTTCAAGTAGAGTTTTACGTCTTTAATTTTACTATCTAGTCAAATTACGTTATGACAAGTAAAATTAATAGTTGGTTCCTCTTGGCCATGTATTAATTAACATAGACTCCGATGGGGAGCTTATTAATTAATACACCTAAGTGAACACCATAATTTAACATCCTTAAAATATTATCTTTTAAATAATAGTCCTACAGATGGAGAGGTCCTATCATAAAAAGTAATATTTACCTTATGTTATCATTTTGAAATTTAAAACTAGTGAACCTATAATTAGCACATCCGATATGGAGGAAGACTCTAATGTCAACGCGCATTCTAATTACTTCACAATTTAAATTAATTATGGAGGCCAATTTGATTTTATTTAAAAATAAAAATCAATTTAATCACTTAGTTATTTTAGCCTTAAGGTTTTTAATTTTCTCGTCCTAACATGCAAGGAAACATATCACGCATACATCCATACATGTCATACATCAAAACAATAAAAACCAAAATAAGGCATGGATAATTAAATTTATCCAATTATCATGGTCTTCTTCCTTGAGTTGAATCCGAGAAAATCTTCGACTCGATCTCTCCCACTGAATCAAGCATCTCGTCGTTTCTCCCCGGTCGGGCCGTGGATTTTCAAAATTAAAATTTTACTTTTATGCAAAATTAATTACATAAAAAATATTTAATTTTAAATCCCGACTTCCCAATGGACGAACTAACGGCCAGCAAACGGACCAAAAGCTGGGCGACCGGCCCGAACCAAAGAAACCGGCCGGACCAGTACCGCCTTAGCGGCCGCCCGTACTTTCAGCGGCGGCCGTGTCTTTGCCAGCGCTTGCTTCTTGTCGGCCGCAGCTTGCCCAGCGATCCGTGGCGATCCGGTCGCTCTATTTCTTCGCGATCCCGTCTCTTCCGAATTCGATTACAATTTTATACAAAATAAAATACATCGAAATTACATCAAGATTTACACGAAAAAATAAAACCACCTAGAACTACCCGCGAATTTTCTCACGGGAAAAACCATTACATGCCTCAAAAACGGGCCAAACCAACAATTGTATAATTAATAAAAAATAAATAAATAAATGCACCATTCATATAAACCATGATAATTGGATCATATCACCTGCAAGAACACATCTAGCAAAATATTCCAACATCAAAATATATGAATATTTAAATTGCTATCAATTAATCACTAAAATTAATTAAAATAGCAAAAGCCTAAAAATCCGGCTCCGATACCAATTGTTGGAAAGTAAAACGCAGCGGAAGCGAAGTTTGATAAAGTTGATAATGGCGTTTTACGCATCTACGAGCATTAGATCTATTTAGGCATGCTGATTAATTAATTACTAAGATTAATAAGCAATTTAAATATTATTTATTATTTATTAATTAAATATGTTGATTAATTAAAATATCCTAATCTAGATCCAAGATCATAGGATATTACCTTTTGAAGCGTGTTGGTTACTTCCTTCTTGATCGCCTTGTATTTCTACCTTCAGATCTTCTAGAGTATGATCCGCCTTGAACCGGACGTTGTGTGGGCAACGAGCTACCAGATCTTGCTTGGACACCTTATGGATCGGCCGAATTCTTATGCCTCACAACTCTCGATTTTCTTTTCTTCAAGTAATTCCGATATGTAGCAAGAATTAAAGTGTTATCTCAATTGTGGAATCAAAGACACAAGTCAAGATCCACAATTAAACACTTAGAAGAAAAATCGAAATTCCTTGTGCAAGTATGTGATAAAATCGGCCAAGCCCCATAATGTCCTATTTATAGGCTCTTGGACTACTACTAGGGATCTAAAGGAGGATTATGGAAGGACTCCCAATTAATTCATCTTACCTTATTAGGACTCTTCCTAATATATGATGAATCAATTAATATCAACTTAGTCCACTAAAAAGTTGATATTGCACTTCCTACCAAAATCCCAAATTACGAAATGGGCTCCTTATTAAATATATTATTTCCCGTGTTTAAGATATTGAATGTCCATTAATTAATTATAAGCTCTTGTGACTTTAATTAATTAATATCTTATCCAAGAGTAGTACCACTCGAACCTTATTATTATATCGGAATTAAATCCACCTGCAGGGTTTAATATAATAATCATTATAGAGCTCCTCAAGGGGACATCATCAACCCGCACGAGTCGGGACACGATTTCTAGTAATAATAATAATTGTCGTATAAACAATATTATTGCCCAAGATACGAGGCTTATTGAGTCGATCATTTTGACTCTCACCTATGGTAAATAAAAACAATAATTATTATAAATACACAATTAAATATTATATACTTAGAATTAATAAATAATAATTATCAGAGATTTACGTTCTTCTTACGGTCGATCTGAAGACACTATCTCACCTCGATCCTGTTCAACGTATACAAATACGCTAATATATGCTAATAGTCAAGACCAACTATTCTCTAGCATACACTACAACCCTTTATATAATTTGTCTAATAATTATATAGGTTGTGAACTATTATATTATTTTATAAGGCACCGGTAATGTGATCTTCCGTGTGACACCAACACACCACATTATCTACAATATAAAATAATTAGACATTTCATTTGCATAACCATAACGTGAATTAATATGCAAATCATGTGATTAAGTGTAATTAATATCCTCATAGGTAGTAACAGGGAAATTAGGTAATACAAGCATAAAGTATGCTTTGCAGTATACAATCCTAACATTTGATAGGCTAAAAGACGACGATTCCGGTTATGCATCATATTTTGCTTGTGATAAAATGAATGGGCCACCAAATGATGTAGATTGGGGGAATGCAGATATGTTTACTAATTTTTTGAAACCATTTTATGAAATCACTTTAAGGGCGTGTTGCTCGAATACACCAACAGTTCATCACGCTTTTATGGATATTTTAAAAAATTTTGATCTTTTGCACGAAACCAATGGCATTGAAGAGTTGGATTTGATTAGAGGTTCCATGCAGTCTAAATATAACAAGTATTGGGGGGATTTCGATCAAGTGAATAAATATTATTTCTTAGCCATTGTGCTTGATCCGCATCATAAATTAGACAAGGTGGTTGATTTCTTTGGGGTTATATGTGGAGATGATGAATCTAGTGAAAAGGTTGTTGAAGGTCACATAAATGGAGTGAAGAATTTTTTGAAAAAGCTTTATAATATTTATGGGGGCGATGTAGTTCAACCACCTCATAGTGAAACTAGTAGTGTCGGGGGTATTAGTTCATGCGTTTCAAGTGGTAATGAGACGTTAAGTTTGAGTTCTCAAGTGGAAAGGAGGTTGCAAGAAAAAAGTTTAATGAGGAAAGCGAGAAAAAGTGGTATCATTCAAAACGACGTCGATAGATATTTATTGGATGCTATTGAAGGGGATGAGGATGAAAACTTCAATATTCTAAATTGGTGGAGAGTTAATGGAGCATCTAAGTACCCTATATTGGCACTTATTGCACGTGATATTTTAGCCATTCCAGTTTCAACAATCGCTTCTGAGTCATGCTTTAGTACTAGTGGACGTATCATTGATTCCGTCCGTTCTTCTTTGAGTCCCAAGATGGTGGAAGCTTTAATTTGTACTCAAAATTGGCTACGGGGAAGTCATGTTGCTTTAAATCATGAACCAACAATGGAGGAAGTAGAGTTGTGTGAGAGAATTGAAAAAGGTAATCTCTATAATGTTTCTGCCCTGTATTCTATCATGTTTCTGATTTACTATACTTTTTTTTCTGATTTACTATACTTGACTATAGATTGTTTATATTTTTAACCCATCAATTATTATATATATTTTTTAATGCAGAAATGTCCAAGAATATCATGTTACCGGCAAAAAGTAGAAGATAAAAGAGATGCGGAATGTGGAAGCAAGAAGATAAATTATAAAGAACACCGTTAACGTTATTGATTTTAATTATGAGACGTTTTATTGAATGTTTGGACTGTTTTATAAATTGTTTAATTAGACTGTTTTATGGACTTTGTGATGGTTATTATTTTGGATGTAATTGGAATGTTTTGGATCTTTTTGTAACAGTTTCTGTGTAAGTTAGAAGCTGTTTTGCAGCTGGACTATTTTGAATCACTTTGTGATAGTTATTTATTTTGGGCTATTTTCGGTAACAATTTTAATTTTGTGATAGTTATTTATTTTGGACTATTTTAGGTAATAGTTTTTTTATTTAAAATGCAGGTTTTTAGATGGTATAATACAAAATTAGTACAAATTATGACCAAAATTTTGATAATATAAAACACCGAATTAGACCGAATCGGACCGAAACCGAATAATTTGGGTGGGTTTGGGTTCCATAGTTGTAAAAACCGAAACCGAACCGAACCGAAACCAAACTATTCAATTTGGGGAGGGTTTTGGGGAACCCAGATCTTTGTCCGACCGAAACCGAAAACACCCCTAATTAGGAGTATGGGATTTGGTTATGATATGTTCGATTGTTGCCAACCGAATAATGGTAGGGATGATCTTGTTGAACGAATTGACGTATTTAACGTTAACCATAGAATTGAATGGTAAATGGAACGTAATGCTTACGAACTTAGAAAAACGATACTAATGTTGGTAATTAAGACTACGTTAGGAATCCGGTCGGGAAAGGGGGCTAACTTTATTCATCATGATCCGTACAAGGCGTTAATCGGATATTACGTGATTAGGTTAAGCTCAAGCGGGCGTGGGGATTTCGGTTATCATAAAGCACCTACCGTCGGATCACAGGCAAGTGAAATCTTACTCGAGAAATGCTAATATTGTCGTAATGTTGTATTTATGTATGTGCCACTATTGATAAATGCCGACGGTTGTCTTTCTCTAAAACGTGTTATAAATGGGCCGATGTGTTGGGGATAAAACCTGTATGGTACCCGTGTGGAAATGTGTTAGGGGATAAGACCCGAATTGGGCACCTACGTACCGGGGTATTCCCGTGTGGATACTTTCATGACCCTTGGTTGCGACCTTGGGGTTTATGTGATAAAAGAGAAAGACGACGTCGGTCGTGTGATGAAATATTCTTTGCTGGTTATATGGCACTGTACTTGGCAAAATAGTGTATATCGTTGCTAGTAATTGTTATTGGTATGCATTCTCTGACCCTGGTTATCTGGCATGATTTGTCGTGCCAGGTAAATTTGTTAATCTTGTGCAGGATATTCCTGAGGGGTCCGGTCAGACTTGAACGGTGTTGGAATAACCTCTTGCCACTGTTTAATTTGATTTCAAAAACCTCCGTTGTGTAATAATCGAACTTTGGATTCTTTTTCTTCTTAAAACCTTTGGTCTCATGATATGTAACAGTGTACTTATCGTTTTATTGTAATTTCCTTAAATTATCTATTTCCTAAACTAGCCTTGTAGGTCCCACACGGGATTCGCAGCACTGTAATACCTCGGGAAATTTTGGGGGTGTTACAAGCGCATGCAAGAGATGATATTTAGCGCACGCTAAATATTAGTTTGAATCAAGTCAATCAATCTGTTGGGGAGAATCTGCTACAAGTCAAAAAGTATTAACGGATATATGACGCATGCAATGATGCATGATTAATGCACGCTAGAAAGGAAGTGTTAGCGCACGCTAACAGCCAGAGACAGAAGCCACTGGACTGAAATCGGAAAGACGCTAACGTACGTAACAGTACATAACGTACGCTAAAGGCAAATACATGTGATAGCGCACGCTAAGAAAGTAAGCCTAGCGCACGCTAATAACAACTGGCAGTAACGGCTAGTTCATGGAAAAAGGCTATAAATACCAAATGAGTTGGTATCATTCCATACAACAACATTGAGCAATTCATATACACTTGAGATATCATTGTAAACATTATAGTTGTTGTTCTTGAGCTTAAATTAGAGTGATTAAGTGTTATACACAAAATCATACACGAGCGAGAAAAAGAAAAGATACGATTGGATTCGGTGTTATTAGGATCAAGGATCCGGCATTGTTAGAATCGCAATCGCTATCTTAGTGAGGTTTATCTAGTACCAATAGAAAGCTAGAGTGGTTGATTCCTTGTCCAATAGAAAAGGAAAAACGGTTTTACTCGGACCGATTGAAGACGAGCTTGTAACGGTAATCCCTCAACCGATATAAGAGAGTCGTAGAGGTTTTGATCTTAAGCCTATAGAAAAAGATACATCAAGAGAAGACGTAGGCACGTTTGGCCGAACCTCTATAAATCATTGTGCCATTTATTTTCCGTAATTTATTTTCGCGCTTCCGCATAAACGGCACAAATACCGATATTGCTCCAACATCCACATCATCTCTTTAAGGAATTTTTCTCGGTGTTTCTTCCTAAAGATTGTATACAAATGCCTAACACAAAACATTTGTTCAACACCAGGCAGTAACTTATCCATAATAGGCAACAAACCCTATCAATCAATAATAACTCAGTCTAAGATGAAACTACTTAGAATACGTAAGGGACTAAAAAAAACTACTTAAACAACATAAGGGACTAAAAAGAAACTACTTAAACAATATAAGGGACTGATATGGTACCTTTTGTTGATTAGAAATGAAGGTGTTAAATTGACAGACTGCTCTTCCACCCAGATCATTAATAAGCAGCTCCAAAGACCATGACCATGAACCTTTGGTCTCACCTTCAACTACAACAATTGCAATAGGAAACATTTGGTCATTTGGATCTCTACCAATCGCTGCTAGAATATACCCCGTATAGTATCCCTTAAGGAAGCAGCCATCTAAACCAATAATTGGTCTATACTTCATAAAATCAAGTTTACAACCTTCAAGACACATGTACAGCCTTTGAAAATTAGGGTTTAAAGGTCTATCCACATATTCTCCGACATTTTTCACCATTAGTTTGATTATTCTATTCGGGTTCGATCTAAGCAACTCATGACAATAGTCATATAGCCTACTATATTGCTCCTTAAAGTCTCCATCAACTAGTGCAATATCCTTTCTCCTTGCCCTAAATGCCTTAGTCTTGTTAACTCCAGTAGTCCACTTTTCATGTGCCGTATCCATAATGTTAGTTAACTTGATATTTGGATTCTCCCTAACTACTCTTAGTAGCTTATCTACCAACCAACTTGTCTTCAATGCCTTTATTCTATAAGCCCTACTACATGTGTGAATGTCATGGAGTGTTCTTAGCTGCCATGTCTATTCTTCTGCCATCTTAGAACATAGGGCAACCCATGGACATTGTTTCTTGCAAATAGCTCTACACTGCTTTTTATCATCTTGCTTAACATGATATCCCTACCATTATGTATAGCATAATTCCTAATTGCTGCTTTGAACTCATCATTTGATGAAAAAAGAGAACCAAGAACCCACTTGTAGTCTTTCATGCTTTTTGTCATCCCAAAGATGGGTATTGGGTTTTCTTCTTCCCTTCATCAGCTGAGTCATTGGAATCATCCGCTTGTATTGCCTCACTATAGTAGTCTTCATCAAATAGACCCCTATCAACCTTTGCAGATTCCCTCTTTATCTTGTCACCAACAACAAAGGCAAAACTATCATCACTATCTTCCACAAATGGTACACAGTGTGTTTGTACAGTTGGAACATGACAGGCTCCTTACCTTTCCTTATCTTTGGCCTGTTAGGAATACTTGATAGATTTTGATGATGTCATCCCTGTATTTTGTGATTTGCTCAAATGTATGTTCTAAGTACATTGCATTGTAAAGAAGAACCAAATGAGTATCTTCTATGGCCATTGAATAAAGCTTAGTTTGATTTAAGAGTTGATCAGTTAAGAATCGGCTAAGTATAGAACTGCCAATTTATCAGAGAAGTCATCAAGCGAGTTTTGGTCAACAGGAACATCAGAGAGGTTTCACCAAACACTGTAGCAGCCGAAGTGCAGACAAGTCTTCATCAGTTGATTATTGGTCAACTCTATAGATCAGAGAAGGTTGACCATGGACAAGTTATAATCAGACAACTTATTAGAGGAGTTCTGATCAACAAAACATACTAGAGAAGTTTGACCATAGGCGAGTCTTTATATCAGACAAACTTTTGAATCTGAGAACTTTTGCCTGAGCAGATCAGAGAACTCTACCAGAGCATATCAGAGAACCTTGATAGAATGGAGAACTTTGTCAAAACAGATCAGAGAAGATTTTCAGAGAAGTTCTTTCAATAGAAACATCATACACATTCTGAACTCAGTCCACGTCAACAAAAGCATTGAAAAGTCAACAATTATGGAAAGACATGCAGACGTGATTTCAAGGAGACAAAGTGAGTAATTTCCAAAAATTAAGGAATAATCTATTCCTAAATATCTGTGCCCGGAAGACTTATGAATATACAAATCAAGAAAAATGGTGCAATGGGAAGATTCTTCAAACGGATAGATTTGAAGAAAGAAGACAAGTCGTGCAAAGAGATGAACGAATAAACAAAGAAGTCCACTCTCCAACGGACGGATTTGTTACAAGATACAACGGCTATGCAGAAGCTCAAGATTCATGTAATATACTGAAATTCTACTGCGTTTGTTTAATGTTATTTCATCCGAGTTATATTGTACAGGATGGAATTTGTACGGTATGGATAACATAATAGAAAGACTGAGGCAATTGTACTTGTATAATTGTCGTATTTGGTAGACAGTTACAATTGAGGATATCGTATATCAGGTTATCGCACTTTAGACATTGGGTATATTGTACGAGAATAATATTGGATTCAGTATATGTATTCAATATGTGTATACGTATCTAGTATGTCGAGGCGAACAGGAACAGTTGGATTTTTTGCTAAGTATATAGGCCATTACGTACGCTAAATTCCAGAGCTAACGTACGTTAAATTGATAGTGTTATGTACGTTATGGCTAATGTATTACGTACGTAACAAAGTGAATCAAACTTGTGGCCGACAGGTGGGACCCGTGGTCGACGTCTTTCGGCGAGGAACGTGCTTGGGGAAGTCAACTACGTATGACGTACGCTATATAGGGTGTATTACGTACGTAATATGAGTTTTTACTGTAGCAAGTCAACATACGTATTACGTACGTTATGGTGAAAGTGTTACGTACGCAAGGAAGTTCACAAAATAGGTGAGTTAACTCTGGACTGCCATTACGTACGCTATCAAGGTAAGATAGCGCACGTAATAGGTTGTTACGTACGTTAACAAGGACATGTTACGTACGTAACGAACAGAAATGTTTTATAAGAGAACGCCCGTCTTTCATTTCCCTTGGACATTTCATTTCGTTCTTCTCCTCCAAACACTCAGAGATGGCATTTTCAGTTCCTCTAAGTTGATTTTGAGCTTGGAAACATGGTATTGAAGCTTGTATACGGAGCTATTGATGATTCTTGAAGTGATTCCTTATGTTTTTCATCTTCTAAGAGGTATGTTGGAATAATCCTCTCTTGAATTTCGGATTTTTGATGTTGTTGTTGATGAATGATTCGTATGAAGATGATTATGATCTTGTTGTTACAATTCTTGAGGATATATGAGGTGTATGTTGAAGGAAGATGATGATATGTTGGTTTATGTCTTGAATATGTTGATTATTATTATAGATTCATAGTGTTCTTGGTGTTCTTGGTAGAATTGTTCGATTCTTGATGTTAAGAGGATCATATATTGGAAAATATGATAATATACACCTTGAATCATGAATGAGGATTATTTAGATGTTAGAGGATATCGAAATTCGTTGTTTTGATGGCTATAAACAAGGTTTCGAATCATTTAGTGTTCTTGAGGAACTCCTTGATGAATTGAACATACCAAGACGATCGTAGGATGAATTATCGGTATCTTTAGATATGAAGATCGAATGTTCGTTGATTGTAGTGGTAGAATTCATATGTTCTTAATGAAATACGAATCATGATATCAATTTGGAATACGGAAAGATTGTGATTGATCACCGAATATGATTTCCTTTACATTCGTATCCGTAATCGTATTTTGGTTATGAATTCGTAATTGTTTGAATTGGATTGTTCGGACTTGTGTCTAATCGAGATATTGTGAAATCGTTGAGTTTGTCGATCGGTTATATTGATTGGTAATTATTGGATTTCGGTTCAACATGTATTCGTAAATGGTTTGAGTATACTATTTGGTTTTGTATGGGATCGAAGTGTCGTTGAACCATTGAGATTGATTGGTTGGCTATGTCGGTTATTGATTGTTATCAAATCGTTGCTATTTGTATTACTTCAATAGGTTTAGATTATTGATTGGTTATTATAACCGTGTGTTGCGGTCGAGCTCGAGAATGTTCGTAGATTGCTTTGGTCGGGGGTGAGGAGCTCGTAGACGAAGGCAATGAGATTGGTAGCGGTTTCATCATCGTCGTATCGGTATCGAGGCAAGTTATTACTTGCTCAGTTATAATGTTTAATGAATGGTTTCAGTTTCATTTCGTTTATAATGCATATAGCAATGATTAGTACTGCAAATTCTGGAGATTTGGATTATATGTTGTCTTTCCGATTCTGTGAGTTAAATCATAATGTATATGTTTTATCTCGGTTATGGGCATATTCGGGTATCAAGGTTACGTTATATAAATATCTATAGTTCATGGTGCGTTTGGATCGTCGAGCATTGAGGATAATCGCCGGTGATGATTTGACATCGAGATTGCTCCTGAAGGACTCGGGACAAGTATCTTAGTTTTGATTTCGGTTTAGGGTTGATGATGTTGATCATGCAGGTTGTATTTCATATTGTTGAACATGAGGTCGTCCTAGTTGTTTTGTTATAATGACGTTCATGTTATTGAGTCATGTGTTGTTCATGTCGATGAACATATTGATTTGCATATGTGTATGCATAATTGTATTATTTATGTTGTGTTGATCCGTTGGGATTGTGTGATCTATGCTGAGGGCGCTGGATCAGATGTCCACCTCGTTATGGTCTGATGGGATCATCTTGGTATCTATGCTGAGGGCGATGGATCATTATACGGGTTCTTCCACCTCGTTATGGTCCGATGGGATCATCTTGGGATCTATGATGAGGGCACTGGATCGTTGGAGTACCCAGTGTTGTGTTGATGGAATCATATGGATTCGCATCGTTGGTTTTGCATATGTTGTTGTGTATATGTATATTGTTGGTTATCCACCTCGTCTTGATCTGGTAGGATCATCTTGGGACCTATGCTGAGGGCGCTGGGTCATGGGATTTCCATTGAGTATACACTGTTGATATTGTTTTGAGCATATTGATGTTGTCATATGAGTATGCATTTGTAGGTCTTGTGTTAGGACCATGTCCGTGTGTGGTATTGATCCGACCTCGGATTTGACTGACATGATTGTCGTGGCATTTCATATCTTGAGGTATGTTCCATATTTTCCTTTGGTAATTTTCTTTTGATGGATAATCGGTTGTCGTCTTAGGATTTGATGATGCTATCCGATGGATCGTATTGGTCAGAACTGGTATATTTCCATATTGTGAGTTGGTGATGATAGTTTGAGAACCTTGAGTATTGTTTGAGGTACAATACAAACATTATGTTCGAATTGATTGGTTAATCGAGTACGAGATGTGAAATGTGATAATGGTTGTTCTGTTGAGAATTATTTGAGTAAGTAAAGTTATGACGATAAGATTACATTGGTCGTATTTGATCGGTCAAAAACTTATCCTAAAAATAGGAGTTCTTGAGTCGCTCGCAAATATATACGAGGTAGAAGTAGTTTGTGGTAAGTTCTACCAAGGTTTTTTCTCTCGAGGATTGTCCAACAGGGCTTCGTATAATTTTTTGTTACAAATTGCGAGAAATAAATACTAAAATATTAAAAAAGATATTTTTGGGTTTTTAAAAATTAACTAAATTAAAATGCACTATATTTAATTTAAACTATTTTCAATAAGACTATTTTAATAAGACTATTTTTAACAAGACTATTTATACTAGACTATTTATATTAAGACTATTTATACTAGACTATTTATACTAGACTATTTATATTAAGACTATTTATACTAGACTATTTATACTAGACTATTTTTAACTAGTGAAAATGAATAGAATTAAAATGAGTTGGGAATTTATAAAATCTAGGGGAATACGGGTTCATTAAATTAGGTATTTAATTAAGTATAGGAATTGATTTATATGGATATAAAAGAAAAAACGAATGTTTATCGAGTAATCAACTTTTCACCTCCGTACTTTCGTAATCAAAGATGTCTTAATCGCTGTCACTTTTTTAAGATGTTGATAACAAGATTAACACTTGATAGATTGAAAAGATGTGTTTCCAATACACTTAACAATCAATCAAGGAGGTTTCACTAGTAGAAATAGGATATGATCAATCTCTATTTAAACTAATTAGTCCTTTCATTTCTCTAACTTGACTATTTTTAGGATAAACGATCGTTCATCGAGTAATCAACTTTTCACCTCCGTACTTTCGTAATCAAAGATGTCTTAACCACTTTCGCAATCTTAAGATGTTGATAACAAGATTAACATTTGATAGATTGAAAAGATATGTTTCCAATTCACTCAACAATTAATCAAGAAGGTTTCATTAGTAAAAGTAGGATATGATCAATCTCTATTTAAACCAATTAGTCCTAAAAATAGTTTAAATCAATCAAATACTCAATATATAACCTAATAGAAATCCCCCTTCCCCTAGGAAGAAAGATTAGCTACTCATCGGTTTATACAAACTAAAATTATAATAGAAATAATTGATATATATAATATATATAGAAACTTTTAATTACTAGAACTTAATGACAATAGATAAAACTTACTTGAATATGATGAATCAAAGTGCAAGAAACAAACTTCAAAATATAACTTCAAACTTGTTTAAAGATTACAAGCTTACAAAAATTGAAAGTAAAATACTAAGTGCTTATTGATCAAGCACTTTTCAATTACAAACTAAATGAAAGAAAAACTTCAAACCAAAAATAAAATACAAACTAAAATTGAAAGTTCTAAGGAAAATATATTGCTAAAGGAAAGGAGTATTTCTTAGCAAGAAGTTGAGGATTTCTTGGTAAGAAGGTGGGTAATTTTGCAATGGATGAAGATGTCCTTTTATAGGTGATTTTCAAGAATACAATTGATTATTTAATTCAAAATATCTATTGTAATATCATTTTTTTAATTCTTTGTTCACACTTCACCCATGTCTTTGAATTTTCAGATTTTTGACCAAAAAAAATATCTTGTGGTTGATTTCACAAGTTGGTCAAAAGTGGACTAATTTTGCATGGCATCTGCTGAAAAACGACGATGAAAAACGGCACAGTTTGCCCCGTGTTGTGCGCCGTTTTGTGGTGACTCGGTCTCTTCCAGAATACGCGCGAGGACACGGCGCTAAATGCCGGCCGTGTGTGAAACGGCCCAAGACACGGCCTTTGTTGCGCCGTATGTGAAACGGCCTACATAACACGGTCCTGTTTGCGCCGTGTTGTAGGTCGTTTTGCCTTGAAAAATTCCCGTCGTTGGATTTGATCTTGTTTTCCGTCCTTTTTGATGCTTCATGTCAGTAATCTGTAAAATAATCATTTTTAGCTCATGTTTGGACATATCTGTAAAATATATATTTTTAATCACAAATCAGTACAATTATGCCCGGAAAAATGAATATTTTGTATATAAATTTTAGATCAATTATGCACTAATCAGTATTCTTATTTTGTATTCTCATTTGTATGTAATTATTAATGTGATTTGACAGTTATCATTGTTGGATATTATGGCTGACCCCGTCGTGGGCTTTCTTTTTAGGTTCTTGAGATATCGAGCTTGTAGCGGTCGTGGAGAGATGAGCTTCCCGGAGGATACTGGCTAGGGCATGTAATTGTTATTGAGTTTCCTGATCAGTCGTTGTATTCCGCTGCTAGAGTATTTTTAATTGTTTGTCTTTTTCGCTGCGTGAGTATTTTTAAATGACCTTTCGTTTCTGGTAATTTGAGTTACTTTGGAAATCATTTTCTAAACTATTAAGTTTCGTCCGTTTGGCCTTGCCCTTTTCAAAATGAGATTTCACGACGGTTTTGATAAACAGATTTTATATAGTCTTCAAATATTTTAAAGATAGTACCGTCGTCGGCCTCTTGGGCATTTGTAAATGTTTGCGAAAATTTTCTTTATCCTTGTGGGTTCCATCTCGGGGCCCACGGCGCTGTAATATTCCCGGTTAAATCTGGGGGTGTTACAATTCATACTATAAATATCTGAATATCAGAATGAGCAAAGTATGATGCGAACAATACTTACAGGAGATCAAAGCAAAGAAAGCAATCAAAGTGAACAATAGCATCGTGAAGGGCAAAGATTAACAGTCATATTCTGATAAGCTCTTAAGTTGGAGAAGACATAAACTCTTGTCTTACAAGTTTGAGTGTGGGGTTGCTTTCTTGAACGAGGTTCTTGAAAGTAAAGAGACTATAAATGCATCCACGGGTTCTTGATTGGAATGTGATAGACAGCTTGCGGGTTGTTGAGGCATCCACGGATTTTCAATCAGTAGGTGCTAGGCAGTCGACGGGAGTGGCAACGGCCATGGGTTTCCACTGGTTGAAAGCTATTGTAACTGTGTGAATTCATTGTAACCTTTATCACTAGTTGACAGTTATAGTGAATTTATCTCCAACTGATTTAGAGAGAAGTGGATCAGTAGAGGATTACCCCACCTCTGAGACCACTATAAGTGACTGTGTGTTTTTACTGCATTCATCATAATTATCTGGTGCATCCATATTTACTATTCCATGTAGTAGTCAACTGTCTTCCGCATAACTTTAGTTTTACAGTTGACATAAGTTACCTGCATTATAATCAGCTGTGCTTCCGCATTAACATCTGCAGTTAAGTGTTTGTTAACTGCATCAGCTGAGTAAACTCACATGAGATTCAGAAAAAGAGTTTAATAAGTTTATTCACCCCAATTAGACTTATTCCTGACGACTTGTGACCTACATGGCATTCCCTTGTTGTGAGTCTTTTTCTTCCTACTTGTAATATCTGGACTTTCAGTATAAATTTTTCAAATAATTAGATTAATTGTGGAGATAAATTATTTCGATAAAAGTTATTTGGATACGAACAACATTAATTTTGAGAGTTGTCGTCTACATATCTGTTTCGGTTGGTATATATCAGATATGAAATATCTTGTGTTGCTATTGTGGATTATTAAAAATGTTAATTATTGGGTTGAGTTGGTGAGAACTAGGACCTGATAATATTTTCTAATCTCATCAGACAATTGTCGGTATAATCCAACGGTGCGCAAAATCATGTTTCTTTGTTGGGATTTTTCAATAAAGATGAAAGTTGTTAGTCATATTGAAACTAATTGTGAAGGGTATGGATATTAGACTTGTAATTTTTGAACTGAGTAGTAAGACTACACGTCATGAAAATTATCGAACGAGTTTTGGAAAATACGAGGATATATGAGAAGACAAGCCGTATATGAGGAAGTTACATTCAAATCGTTCATATTTTAAGTTTCGAGGACGAAACTTCTTTTAAGGTTGGAATGTAATATCCCGAATTTTTGAAATAATATTTATCGATGTTTGGAATGTTGATGTGAAGAATTTATTTTCACAATTTTGAGTTAATAAAGTTTAAGATGTTGGATGGTATTTTCTAATCCCTTCGAATAACTATTAATAAGAATATGATGGCGGCCAACATTGTATTCTCCGATAAATTATTCAACGAATGTTAGAGAAATTATCCGGACTAAGTATTGGACTCATGAGTTGTCATAATATATTGGAGATGCAATTATATATTTGAATGTCTAAAATACGAAGGAAATATTGAAAGTTTTAGTGGAAATGAGATTGGACATTTCCTGGGAAGTGTCGTGGACAAGTATCAACTTTTAAAAATCACCACAGATTTTTGATAAGTTCAAAATTCTTAAAATTAACAGAATTGTAGAGAATTGAGTTAGCTTTCAAACGGTTCAAATGGCAATCTAATCGGAGTCCGGACAAAGAATTTATGGTCGAATAAACAGAGACTGCCAGATGTCGAGCGCCGACCAAAGACCGCGCTCGTGAATCACGCGTCAATGCCGGGCACGCCCAACAGCGTGCTGGCAGGTCAGCACGTGGGAAGAATTTTGCTCCACGTGGTTTTTGGACTGACTAGTGGATTTTGAACCTATTAAGAGCAGTAGTATTTTCATTATTGTCTCATTTCGTTTGTCAATATCTATATACAATATCCACCTCTTCAAAACCTATTTTTATAATTTAGTTTTGAGATTGTAAGTCTTCCAAAACGCTCAAACACCCAACGAATCTGAGCAGCCTATGTAATACCCCCAATCCACTCAGAGATATTACACGCCGTAGACCCTTTCCTCAAGGATCTACCAGGCTGGTAAACAATGTCGAACAACTCAACAATGCCTTCAAGGCTAAAATGACTCAGTAGACCGATTTGGTCTTTCAATAAAAATATACAACTCAATTACAATTCATACCCATGCAGGGGTCAAAATACAATAACTCCCGTACAATGGGAAAGAATACTACAGCGGAAATAAATACAACTAAACCAATGACATCATATGGATCCTCGTGTGATTAGTATCGTTCATCTTTCATCATCCTTCATGCCGACCCTGTGCTATGCTCCAAAACCTGAATGCAAAAACAGACATCCACCCCCCGAATACTCGGGGGTTAGCAAAACTCCATTGTTTTGCTAGTGCAAGAACAAAGTGCAAATACGAGCCATACAATACAAGTTCCAAGAACAATAATAACCAGGAATCCTCAAAGATCCAAATGTAACGAAAAGTACTTCCCAAGGCAAGAGTTTGGGTAAAACATTTCTAAAATCGAAAGGTCACAAATCAAGGGAAAACAGTTTATAAAACAGTTTAAAATGCCATCGAGAGTTTTAATAGAAAACAATTTAGGATTTACCGAATCCCTCTCTTTCAAAAATCAACAGGGGTCACGGCCCAAAGGTTTTGTTTTCACAAATGAAACCAACAACAACACACAAGGTAAAAACCCACGTCACGCGTCCTCGACGGACATAAAATACACACGCACCCGTGAAGTTTCACTCGTGAATCCAGGGCAAAACCATTGGACTCCCTCCGTGGCCCCGTCGAACCCTCCTGAGGTGAGCAAACACATTCACAAAACATACACACGCACTCGTGAAGTTTTTACTCGTGAACCCAGAGTGAAGTCATAGATTCCCCCAAGGCCCCGTCGGACCCTCCCAAGGTGAGTAAAATACATTCACAAAACATACACGTACAAGCATCGCTAGGACCAGGACGCCACCATGAATCCCACCCGAGGCCTCGAAGGACCCTCCCGAGCTGGCTAGTGAAACAATCAAGCACAGGCATCGCCTAGGACCAGGACGCCACCATGAATCCCACCCGAGGCCTCGAAGGACCCTCCCGAGCTGGCTAGCGAAACAATCATGCACAAATAACATATCACACCAAGGATATCCAAACAATTCACCCAGAGGCATCAAACACTTAGCAAAACACCACGTCAAACCACAATGCACCGAAATGAAATCATATACGTACACACGCACTACCAAGCGCAACATCAATGCCAAACATATCCATAATATTCACATACTCGTTCGAGAAACACACCAATCACAAAACACACACGGTTTTGAAAGAGGGCCTTTAACAAGGCTAACCAAATCTTTTGAAAACTCACTTCAAACAATCAAACAAACATATAAAGACGATCCCCAATTATCATATTCACAAAACAAGAATTGTATGGACAAGGTACTTGTCTCAAAACCACGATCGCAACAAGACGACGGATGAAATACGGTCGAAGGTTCCGAACTCCCGAACACTATCAAGAACGCAATAGCACCACGAGTACTACGAGAATAACACCACACAAATCATCAATCACCAAATGGGATTCAACATCGGAAATCCTGGAGCACCTATAATCCTCCGGAAGGAACAATAAAAGATGATTACGACGAGAATCAAGGCAAAAACGACGGAAATCCCAACAAACTATCGAAAGGAACTCATTGGGGCATTTAATCGAACAGTAAATGTTTAATAATTCCCGAGAACACTCGAATCGTCAATCGAGTTAAAAAACTCGATATATGGATATACAATCCGTAGAACACGATTAATAATATCATACTACACCAACCGATGTGTAAAAATCGGACTAGAATCGAAATCAAGAACAAATTCTCCAAAAAGTCAACTTGAAGGAAAATCAAGAAATATACCTTGATTCGACGAAACACACGGATTAGATGTTGATATAATCAACAAGAATCTTCCAAAACGCCTTGGAATTGATTAGAATCGGCCAAGGACTCGATTTCCCGAGCCTCTCGTCGCCAACCGCCGAAAAAGGAAGAAAAACGAGTAAAAATGAAGTCTGGCCGAGCCCAGGCTATATATAGCCGGCAGGGTTACGGCCGTAACCGGCAGTGCCTTACGGCCGTAACTCGGCCCTTACGGCCATACTCGACAGACCTTACGGCTGTAATCGGCATTCGTCAAAAAAATCTGTCCAGCACCTGTCGGACACTTACGGCCGTAACTGGCACACATTACGGCCGTAACCGGCCTTCGTCCGGAAGATGCCCAGCGCCCGTACGGCCGTACCCGATCACACCTTACGGCCGTAACTGGCACACATTACGGCCGTAACTGGCACCTTACGGCTGTAACTCGGCCAGGCCAGGCCCTGTTCCGGCCGTGACTCGACTGTGGCCACTCCGACGGCCCGGACGACCCCGAAACCCGAACCTGAGTAAAAATTGGAGATACGGTTACGAAGTACTCTCAAAGACGAATCCAAGCGCTAAGAGAACACACGATTCCGACCACCCGAAGTGTCGGAATTCGACAACGGAAGTAATTACCCCAAACTTTGGGAAATTACAAAAACGGCCCAAAATGTCCGAAATACACAATACACGATCGAAACACCAAACCAAAGCTCGCAACATGAATAATAACATTAAATGAACTTATGAGAAACTCGAAACAATAGTTTCGGACGAGATTCACAAGAATCGAACTCAAGTGCGGAAAAGTCGCTAAGAAGCACAGAACTCAACAAAACAACACCGAAACGAACTCGGATGTCAAAAAGTGCAGAATTAATCATTCTCGGAATGACGAAACATTCATGAGCGAGTCGTCAAAATGGACTTCCGCCGAAAAATACGAAATTACCGGAAATCAAAATTACGGGTATTACATTCTACCCTCCTTAAAAGAAGTTTCGTCCCGAAACTTAAAACAAGTAGGGAGAAGCAATATCCCCGCCAGGAAAACTCAACGAGATACACAAGAAACGCGTAACTTACGCCTAACGGCAAAACGTTACAAGCAGTGCAAAGGAATATATGGCGCGAAAACACGCTCCATGACGACCAACACAACGCCACCGGTATAGACATAATAAAACCAACAAGTGACAAGTGTCATCAAACAGATAATACAATCAAGTCGATTATCCGAACAATCACAAAACATAACGAATGAAAATCAATACGATTGACCAACCCAACGGTACATCAATCAAAACGCGAGCCAATCGCTGAACAATTACGGAATTCCACCACCCAAGGGTTGGAAGATCGAAAACGAGACTAATTTCCCGAACTTAAGGGAATTACGAAGGAGTCTGAATGTTCAACAATCACGAAACGAGATCAATAAAAACCGAACAATCAAACGATCGAACTCAACGATCGAGACAACAAAAATCGAACAATCATGTTCGAATCACGAAGAACAATAAAATTCAAACAAAAACTCCAAGGTTCACATCTCGACTCGAGACAATATATGATCCGGTGAAAACAACAAGATGTGCATTCACATAAGATCCACAGGAAAGGGAATATCAATCGAAAAATCACAACGACAAACGAGTTATTCCGAAACAATACCGCACTCGTTTGATCAACAAAAGCAAGGGGCAGGACAAGCTCAGAAAATGTCAACGAACATAAACGAGTCGACAGAGTCGAAAATACAGAAGTTCAAAATTCGATCCACTTCGAATAAAAGAACTAGTAGAACCAAGAGGTGTTACTTCCGAACAAGGTTCACAAGAATCGAACTCAGAAAAGTCACAGCGATAACCAGATCGACCCAAAACAAGATCACAGCTCGTTCGAACGATGAAACCGAAATACATAACAAGTTCAGATAGTATCAACGAACACGAGCGAATCGATAGACTTGATAGAGAGAAAATGCGGAAGTCAAAAATGATACGGGCATTATATTCGACCTCTTCTAAAAGAAGTCTCGTCCCCGAAACTCACAACAACGAAATCAAGGCAACAACACAAAAGCAGTCGACGGAAACATTTCCCATGGACCTCTTAGAGCTGATCCTGATATCTGTACTGAAGTTCACGCCCCGAAAGACTCGGAACCCAACTCACAAAAATTTGATCATGTGTCTCTCGGGTCCACACTTGAAATGCATTACTGACGAGAAGGACAGTTTACACGTTTATGCCCCAGCACATCGCTGTTGAAACGCCTCAGCTCGGCATACCGAAAATACAAATGCTAGATACAATGGGCCATAAAGTCGCAAAACAACATAGCGGAGATGCCAACTCAGTACAACAAAGAATCATAACACATATCATATACAACGATTACCATCGTAAAGTAATACACACACAAACACTACAGCAACGACGGTATCGTTCGGCGACCTTAACGGCCCGAACAATAACCAGCACATAATTACAAACATCATGAAACAATCACACATGTACACAAACGTACAAACCCAAGCTTTAACAGCTCACACAGGTGCGATAACACGCAAGCCACCACGAAATGACAACATTAAAGATCGTCATCACACCTCCCACAGTGCGTGGCGAACGACTCAACGTTCACACCACCAATTCAATCACAATTCGGAGGGCTAACACCCTAACAACAATACCAACATCATACACACCTTCTCCGACCACAAGCAGGAAATGATGGGTTTTAAAAACGAAAACCACCTTTTGAAAACAGTTTGGAAACACCAGTTGATCTTGAGCATCATTTTACAAAAAGTTGAACAAACATCATTGTCGAGACTTTGAAAATCATCTTGTGTTTGAACAAAAATGAGGACACTTTTATTTTAGTGAAAACTTTCAAAATATTCGACCCTCGGGTCTAAGTAAAAGTGTTTCTAAAACAATGAAAATATCTCAAAACATTTTGGTCCTCGAGGTAGAAGAATTTTGAAATAGATAGTTGCGTTAGTAGGCGCCTTGAAAATACAATCCATTTAAAAATACGTCTCGAATTTTATTTTTTTAAGATACTCAAGGTTTTCGAAAAATCTATTAGGCTAGAATGCCTAAAAACTCACACGTAACAATATTCACTTACATACAATCATAATACACGCAACAACTCGCTCAAAATCAAGACAACATATGTCCTTTACCGGAAACGACAGCTAAATATCACAGTCAAAATGACGTAAATAATGACAATACTCCTCATATAAATGAAACATGAGTCACATAACCGCATCACGAAACCGAGAATCGATATAAAGATTCCATCACTTAATAAAAAATCAAACAAATAGCTCGTGTCACACGAGGCACAATACAAATAAGGGAGACTTACATCCATAGGTCGCACGAAGATGATGATCGCCCCACGATACTAATCACGACCAACCAACTCAGACGACGCGTCGCGACACGACTCAGTCAGACAAAATCCGACGAGACAAAACTCAACAGACCCTACTTGACCCGACAGCCTAGGTTTCCACAACCTAAGCTCCGATACCATTTATGTAACACTCCCAATCCACTCAGGGATATTACACGCCGTAGACCCTTTCCTCAAGGATCTACCAGGCTGGTAAACAACGTCGAACAACTCAACAATGCCTTCAAGGCTAAAATAACTCAGTAGACCGATTTGGTCTTTCAATAAAAACATACAACTCAATTACAATTCATACCCACGCAGGGGTCAAAATACAACAACTCTCGTACAATGGGAAAGAATACTGCAGCGGAAATAAATACAACTAAACCAATGACATCATACGGATCCTCATGTGATTAGTATCGTTCATCTTTCATCATCCTTCATGCCGACCCTGTGCTATGCTCCAAAACCTGAATGCAAAAACAGACATCCACCCCCCGAATACTCGGGGGTTAGCAAAACTCCACTGTTTTGCTAGTGCAAGAACAAAGTGAAAATACGAGCCATACAATACAAGTTCCAAGAACAATAATAACCAGGAATCCTCAAAGATCAAAATGTAACGAAAAGTACTTCCCGAGGCAAGAGTTTGGGTAAAACATTTCTAAAATCGAAAGGTCACAAATTAAGGGAAAACAGTTTATAAAACAGTTTAAAATGCCATGGAGAGTTTTAATAGAAAACAATTTAGGATTTACCGAATCCCTCTCTTTCAAAAATCAACAGGGGTCACGGCCCAACGGTTTTGTTTTCACAAATGAAACCAACAACAACACACAAGGTAAAAACCCACGTCACGCATCCTCGACGGACATAAAATACACACGCACCCGTAAAGTTTCACTCGTGAATCCAGGGCAAAACCATTGGACTCCCTCCGTGGCCCCGTCGAACCCTCCCGAGGTGAGCAAACACATTCAAAACATACACACGCACTCGTGAAGTTTTTACTCGTGAACCCAGAGTGAAGTCATAGATTCCCCCGAGGTCCCGTCGGACCCTCCCAAGGTGAGTAAAATACATTCACAAAACATACACACACAAGCATTGCCTAGGACCAGGACGCCACCATGAATCCCACTCGAGGCCTCGAAGGACCCTCCCGAGCTGGCTAGCAAAACAATCAAGCACAGGCATCGCCTAGGACCAGGACGCCACCATGAATCCCATCTGAGGCCTCGAAGGACCCTCCCGAGCTGGCTAGTGAAACAATCATGCACAAATAACATATCACACCAAGGATATCCAAACAATTTACCCAGAGGCATCAAACACTTAGCAAAACACCACGTCAAACCAGAATGCACCGAAATGAAACCATATACGTACACACGCATTACCAAGCGCAACATCAACGCCAAAAATATCCATAAGATTCACATACTCGTTCGAGAAGCACAGCAATCACAAAACACACACGGTTTTGAAAGAGGGCCTTTAACAAGGCTAACCAAATCTTTTGAAAACTCACTTCAAACAATCAGAAAAACATATAAAGACGATCACCAATTATCATATTCACAAAACAAGAATTGTATGGACAATGTACTTGCCTCAAAACCACGATCGCAACAAGACGACGGATGAAATACGGTCGAATGGTTCCGAACTCCCGAACACTATCAAGAACGCAATAGCACCACGAGTACTACGAGAATAACACCACACAAATCATCAATCACCAAATGGGATTCAACTTCGGAAATCCTCGAGCACCTGTAATCCTCCGAAAGGAACAATAAAAGATGATTACGACGAGAATCAAGGCAAAAACGACGGAAATCCCAACAAACTATCGAAAGGAACTCATTGGGGCATTTAATCGAACACTAAATGTTCAATAATTCCCGAGAACACTCGAATCGTCAATCGAGTTAAACAAACTCGATCTATGGATATACAATCCATAGAACACGATTAATAATATCATACTACACCAACCGATGTATCAAAATCAGACTAGAATCGAAATCAAGAACAAATTCTCCAAAAAGTCAACTTGAAGGAAAATCAAGAAATATACCTTGATTCGACGAAACACACGGATTAGATGTTGATATAATCAACAATAATATTCCAAAACGCCTTGGAATTGATTAGAATCGGCCAAGAACTCGATTTCCCGAGCCTCCCGTCGCCAGCCGCCGAAAAAGGAAGAAAAACGAGTAAAAATGAAGTCTGGCCGAGCCCAGGCTATATATAGCCGGCAGGTTACTGGCCAGAATCGGCAAAGGCCTTACGGCCGTAACTCGCCCTTACGGCCGTACTCGGCAGCCTTACGGCCGAATCGCATTCGTCAAAAACTGGCCCAAAGACTGTCGGACACTTACGGCCGTAACTGGCACACATTACGGCCGTAACCGGCCTTCGTCCGGAAGATGCCCAACGCCTGTCCGGCCGTACCGGATCACGCCTTATGGCCATAACTAGCACACATTACGGCCGTAACTGGCACCTTACGGCCGTAACTCGGCCAGGCCAGGCCCTGCTCCGGCCGTGACTCGGCTGTGGCCACTCCGACGGCCCGGACGACCCCGAAACCCGAACCTGAGTAAAAATCGGAGATATGGTTACGAAGTACTCGCAAAGACGAATCCAAGCGCTAAGAGAACACACGATTCCGACCACCCAAAGTGTCGGAATTCGACAACGGAAGTAATTACCCCAAACTTTGGAAAATTACAAAAATGGCCCAAAACGTCCGAAATACACAATACATGATCGAAACACCAAACCAAAGCTCGCAACATGAATAATAACAATAAATGAACTTATGAGAAACTCGAAACAATAGATTCCGACGAGATTCGCAAGAATCGAACTCAAGTGCGGAAAAGTCGCTAAGAAGCACAGAACTCAACAAAACGACACCGAAACGAACTCGGATGTCAAAAAGTGCAGAATTAATCATTCTCGGAATGACGAAAAAGTCATGAGTGAGTCGTCAAAATGGACTTCCGCCAAAAAAAATGAAATTACCGGAAATCAAAATTACGGGTATTACAGCCTAGTCCAGGAAACATCTAGTAGATGTTTGACGAAATTCCCCAGAGTCTGTGAATTCCGGACTAGGTTGCCATCTTTGAACTCGATTATCTCACAACCAGTAAGTTATTTTACAAAATACATCTCAAGCATTTTGCAAATAAACTACATATAAGTATAAATGTTGTTTGGACCGTAAGTATTGAGTCAGAATACATGGATAATATGAGCCATTTTCTAGTGAGTCAACCCTGTTATTTTTAGTCATTTCCGGCAATATTTATTTTGAAAGTTGATCGAGTTGCCTATTTTGAATATGTATATCTTTTAACATACAAGTTATTTTTCAATGAAAGTTTGTGTATTTTGTAACTGAGTGACATGGATAATAATACGGTTTTTGATTTGATATTTCCAGCCATTGAAATTATTGTATTTATCAAACTATAATCGAGTCAACCCTACTTTGTTATAATGCGAATCCGTATCGAACGGATTAAATCCTTTATAATTGTGTTCAAGGCTGGAAAACTTAATAAAGATGATTAATATCGGAGTACGATTCCTTACATCCGTATTTCAGTATTCATGATTGCAAAGTCTTAATTGATACTTGTAATGTATACAACTATATGAAATTAACACACGGTATCATATTGAGCTAACGTACGCTAATGGGAATATTTAGCGTGCATAAATCTTAAAGTTTTACGTACAAAAAGTATGTTCTGGATATTAGCGCATGCTACGTAATGTGAATAATGTACACTAAGTCAACAGACAGCATACGTAAAATGTATTGTGGATTATGAGTTCGTAATTATTTGAGTTGGATCATTTGGATTTGTGTTTTATCGAGATATTGTGGAACTCTGGGTTTGTTGATTGTCATCGAACTTGTTGTTTATTGATTATTGCAATAGGCTGTGAGTATTGATCATTGATTAGAATCGTGTGTTGTGGTCGAGCTTGAGGATGTCCGTGAATTGCTTTAGTAGGAGCCGAGGAGCTCGTAGAAGAAAGCAAGGAAATTAGTAACGGCTTTGCTATCATCGTATTTGTATCGAGGCAAGTTATTACTTGTTCAGTTTATAATATTTAATGGTTTCGGTTTTATTTCATTTATAATTCATTTAGCAATGAGTATAAGTGTGAATGCTGGAGATTTGGATTGTAGGTTGTTCTGGGTTTTGGAGTTAAATCATAAGGTATATAATTTATATTCATTATTGGTATACTTGGGTATCACGGATATATTTTGGTAAAGACGAGGATATGAGTCATCTACAGTCTATGGTATTTTGGATCGTCGAATATCGAAGATATCATTGGTGATGGTTTTGACATTAAGATTGCTCTCGAGGGATTTGGGGTAATTACTCTATTCATTTTTGTCATTTAGTGTTGATCATGTCCGTTGCCGGTCCCAAGCCCGGATAAAAGAGGAGGGTTGCGGTAGGTTAGTGGCAGCCAGCGTAAAACTCGTCACATTCCATGGACATGAATCAAACATTGAAAATCGTTGGGGCGTCTCCTCAGAAGCGATGCGCTGCATTTCATAGGCCCGGGTGCAGTGATAAGTATGCGAGGGTTGCTAGGTCGTCGCCCAGAAGCGGCGCGCCACCTTTACATCTGAGGGTGGTGTCAAATGAGCAAGGATGCGCTACACTTCATAGGCCCGGGTGTAGTGGAAAATATGCAAGGGTTGCTAGGTCGTCGCCCGGAAGCGGCGCGCCACCTCGAAGTATGGGTGTGGTGTCAAATGTGCAAGAATCCTTGCAGCGTGGACGAGACAGACAGAGAAGTTAGTTCTTGCGGCTAGTAAGGGTAGTAAGGTGCGGTTTGGAACTTGGAACGTTGGCTCTTTGACGGGGAGATCAGCAGAAGTGGGGGAGGTTATGAAAAGGAGGAGAATTCACATAATGTGTCTACAAGAGACTAAGTGGGTTGGCGAGAAGGCAAGAGTGTTAGCTCCTTGGGGTTACAAGCTTTGGTACTCTGGAAAGGATAGAAGTAGAAATGGAGTGGGTATCGTCATTGATAAAGAATTCATTGATGATGTGGTGGAAGTGTCAAGAAAGAGCGATAGAATAATGAGTATTAAGCTTGTGATAGGGGATGAGTTTCTAACTATCATAAGTGCTTATGCACCACAAGTAGGATTGGATGCATCGATCAAACAAGAATTTTGGGAAGATTTGGAAGAGGTTGTCGAACGAATTCCTATGGGTGAGAAATTGATCATTGGTGGTGACCTCAATGGGCATGTCGGTGTTAGCAGAGATGGCTTTGAGAGCATTCATGGTGGCTTTGGTTTTGGGGACAGGAATGAAGCAGGAAATGATATATTGGATTTCGCATTAGCTCATGACTTGGGTATTATGAACACTTGGTTCGAGAAAAGGGACTCTCATTTGGTGACATATAGAAACGGAGGTAATGCAAGTCGATTGATTTCTTTTTAGTAAGGAATGTTTGGAGGAAAAGTTTTACTAATTGCAAGGTAATACCGGTGAGAGTGCCGCAACACAAAGATAGGGTTGTGGTGCTTGACTTTCGAGGTAAGAGGCACTTAAGAAAGAGAAGACCACAAGTTGACCCTCGAATTAAGTGGTGGAAGCTCCAAGGGGAGAGTCGACATACTTTTGTGGCTAAGATTGCTGATAGTGGTATTTGGTCTGATTGCACGGAGATGGATATAGATTCGATGTGGAACTTGTTGGAACACAACATAAAGGAAGTTGCAAAAGAATTCCTAGGAGAATCTAAAGGAAACAGACCATCAATTAAGGACACATCTTGGTGGAATGATGAAGTTAAGCAAGCGATAAAGACCAAACGTGAATGTTATAAGGTACTGGGTAAATGCTCGAGCGATGAGAATTATGAGAAGTACAAGAAAGCTCGAACAGAAGCTAAAAAGGCGACGAAATGCCCGATCAAAGGTCAATCAAGAATTATATGCAAGATTAGATACTAAAGAAGGGGAAAAAGATATCTATAAACTTGCTCGAATGAGAGAGAAGAAGACGCGAGATATTGGAAAAGTTAAATGTGTAAAGATCTCGACCAAAAAGTTTTGGTTCAAGATAAAGAGATAAAAGAGAGATGGAGGTCATACTTTGATACCCTATTCAATGGCCATCAAGAACTAGATATTGGGAATTTAAACATCCCCTCAAGTATGGTTAACCGAGAGTTTAAGAGAAGAATCCAAAAGGGTGAAGTGACAATTGCATTGAAGAAGATGGGGTCAAAGAAAGCGGAAGGACCGGATGGTATACCTATTGAAGTTTGGAGGTGTTTGGGGAGAGAGAGATCGAATGGGTAACTATGCTTTTCAATAAGATTTGGAGAAGCAATAAGATGCCACGGCATGGAGGAAAAGTATTCTCGTCTCTTTGTATAATTACTAAGGTGATGTTCAAGATTGTTCTAATTATCTAGGAATTAAACTAATGATTCATACCATGAAGTTGTGTTAAAGAGTGATTGAACAAAGGATCAGAAATGTGTGAAGATAACGTAAAATCGGTTTGGATTTATGCCTGGAAGATCGACCATGGAAGCAATTTATCTTATCCGTGAGTTGATGGAATATTATCGAGATAAAAGAAAGATCGCATATGATTTTTATTGATTTAGAGAAGGCATATGATAAAGTACCAAGAGAAGTACTTTGGTGGGCCTTAGCAAAGAAGGGTGTATCGCGGAAATATATTGACATTATAAAGGACATGTATGAGGGAGCTAGTACAAGTGTACGTACTAATGTTGGGAGGACAGAAGAATTCCCTATTACGATTGGGGTGCATCAAGGATCTGCTCTTAGTCCTTTTCTCTTTGCCATAGTCATGGACGAATTGACAAGAGAAATTCAAAATGACGTTCTGTGGTGTATGATGTTCGCAGATGATATTGTGTTGATTGATGAAACGAAGGTTGGAGTGCAACAGAAATTGGAACTTTGGGGGATACTTTGGAAGCTCGAGGCTTTAGGCTGAGCAGAAGTAAGACTGAATATATGGAGTGTAGGTTTAGCGAAAACAGTGATAGAGAGGCGGGGATGATCACATTTGATGGGAAAGTTGTTCATGGATCCACTTTCTTTCGGTATCTTGGATCTATTATCCAAAAGGATGGAGAGCTAGATGGCGATGTGGCTCACAGAATAAAGACAGGGTGGCTGAAGTGGAAGAGTGCCACAGGGGTTTTATGTGATCCTGGCATGCCTCATAGATTAAAGGGTAAATTTTACCGCACGGCAATTAGGCTGCTTGTTATATGGCACTGAGTGTTGGGTCAGAAACAGTGTCACGTTCAAAAGATGAATGTGGCGTAGATGCGTATGCTACGATGGATGTGTGGTCATACAAAAAGGATCGGCTCGAAATGAGGTGATCGGAGAGAAGGTAAGAGTTGCGTCTATAGAAGACAAGATGATGGAGAATCGATTACGATGGTTTGGTCATGTGAGAAGAAGACCTATTGATGCCCGGTGAGGAGGCTAGAAAGTTGGGGAGCAAGTAATGTTGTGAAAGGTAGAGGAAGACCCAAGAAAACTTGGATAAAGATGATTGAAAATGATATGCGGTTTCTTGGAATTGGAGAAAGTATGGCGATGGAGAGGCAAATGTGGCGGGAAAGAATACGGATGGTGGATGGAGTCGATTCTTTTTTTTTTTTTTTTAATTCCTATTTTCTTTTATTTCATGTTATGTTTTTTTTTTTTTGTTTTTTCCACTCTCTTTTTTTATTTGCTTTTTTCTCTACTTTTTCCCTCTTTTTTCCTTTTATGTTATTTATGTAACGATTATTGACGGTTTCAAAGTTTGATTCATGTTAGCCGACCCCAAATCATTTTGGGACTAAGGCTTAGATGTTGTTGTAGTGTTGATCATGTCATAATACATTTGTGTATTGTTATTGTCATGCATTTGTGTATTGTTGTTATCATGCATTTGTGCATTTTTGTCGTATGTCCACCTCGTATTGGTCCGACGGGATCATCTTGGAATCTTTGCAGTGAACGCTGGATCATCGGATCACCATGTGTTGTCGTGCATATGTGTCGTTGTGGTTTATCCACCTCATGTTGGTCACGGATTACCATGAGTATATGTTGTCGTTGTCATTTTTTGTGTATGTTGTCGTTGTCTTGTTGAGCATATTGATGTTGTCATGTTGAGTACGCATTTGTAGGTCTTTTGTTAGCACCATGCTCTGTATGTCGTATTGATCTGATCTCGGATTAGATTGACATGATTCATCGTGATGTTGCGTATCTCAGGGTATGTACTGTATTCCTTCTCTGTATTTGTCTGTTGATTGACAGTCGTTTGTCAGATTGATATTTGGTGATGCTATCCGATGGACTGGATTGGACACGGATCATATATTACGTAATTATGAATTGTGATGATCTATTGAGGAAGTTTCGGTATTAATGAGTATTGTACAGAAGTTTATTCATCTGGTGATCCGAGAATTTGAGATGCAGAACATGGAATGGATTGATTTGATACGGATTATCACGGGTTGATAAGTTATGATGGTGAGATTACGTTGGTGGTATTTCTTATCTTGTAATTACATTGCTATGTAATTATTGATGTGATGTGATGATTATCATTGTTGAGTATTATGGCTGACCCCGTCGTGGGCTTTATTTTTAGGTACTTGTAGATCGAGTTTGTAGCGATCGTGAAGAGATAAGCTTCCCAGATGATACTGGCTATGGCGCGTTTTTGGGAATCGAGTATTTTGACTCATTGTTATTCCGCTGCAAATGTATTTTCTTTTATTGTTGAATTATTATCCGCTGCGTGAGTATTTTTAAAATAGCCTTTTGGTATGTTGTAAAATTGGGTTATTTTGAAAAATCGATTTCCTAAACTATTTTTTGATACGTGTAAGTGGTGGTTTAACGAACATTTTGAAACTATCGAGTTTTGTCATTTTGGCCTTGAAGTTTTAAATGAGATTTTTACGACGGTATTTGGTAAATGGATTTTGTAGTCTTTGGGTATTTTGAAAGATATTACCGTCGTTAGCCACTTTGGCCTATTTGTAACGGTTGCAAAAATGTATTTTAGCCTTGTGGGTTCGGGTGCGGGCCCCACGGCGCTGTAATATTTCCGGATGGCTCTAGGGGTGTTACACTACTTATCCCTTCTCCCACTTGTTGTTGGGTCTCTATAACACCATCATCTTGAATCCACCACTTGAGCTTGTTGTTGTTGTACTTCTTCAAAACCATCAAACTCTCCCATCTCATCATCAGAATCATTCCATCTAACATTCTTTGCACTATCATCACTAGCTTCCCCATCCTTATCCACCTCATCAACATCTATTTCTGGCAACTCCTTGGCTTGATATATTGGGTGGATTGTATACATATGGATACATCCATTACTTTCAGACAACTTAAGCATCTTCATGGCTCCTTAGTCATTATCCAATAGCTTTTTTGACCATTTATGTCATACCATATACCAATAACTTCTTGATACCCCTTGCTGCCCAGCGGTTCAGCACTAGGTGCTTGTTTCACTAGGTGGCTTAGTGTCAGTCTGGACAACAGATTTTCATTTCTCTCCTTAGTCGTTCAGACTTTTCTCGGGTTTTTATGGGTCCTCCAGTTGTTTACTAGTTCTAAAGGTGATGGAACTCACGTTCCTAGACTTATCTTCGATTGAAAAGGTAGTTTCCACTGTTCTGGCCCTCCAATCGACTCACCGAGGTAGCAAGTTGGCTAATTTGATTTTCAATGATTTTTATGATCGATTGAGTGTCGTGCTGAAATCGACTCATGTTCTGCTGAAACTGCATCGTGTTCGAAGTGAGGGCCTTCATCATCTCTTCGAGTGAGGGACTCAAATTTTCCGACGGTTGCTGTAAAATTAGCCTTTATTCTGTGGTGGTTCCTCTTGCTGCAATTTCCACTTGAAGTTGGGGTGATCTCTCTATCCCGAATTGTATGTCAGAGTATGGATCATATTTCCTTCCGTAAAAATTTTCAGTACCGACCGCATTGTCATGGGCCTCGATCTCATCCAATAGTACCTTGCAGTGCTCGGTGGTGTGCCCCATGGTTTGGAAAATTCGGCATGGTATGACCTACGAATTTCCTACAGCGAGTTTTCTGACAGATAAGGTTAATTAGGTCAGCTTATCCTCAATAGACGAGTCATGTACCTCCTTCGCCATTTTCACGGGATTGTCACGATAACCAAATTGCTGTGAATTGGCCCTCATGTCCGAGATGAGGACCTTCGCTGCCGCTGACGTCTTGTCGACCAAAGGTCCTCCGCTAGTTGTGTCTATGGCACTAAGGTCCATCGGAGTTAATCCTACGTAAAAGTATTATATCAAGAGCTGCTCGCTGATTTGATGTTGGGGGCAGCATGCCACCAATTGCTCGAATCGCTCCCAATATTCATGCAGGCTCTTCCCCGCCATTTGCCTCACACCACAAATTTTCTTTCTTAGATTGGTTGCCCGGGAGTACGTAAAATATTTCTGCAAAAAGAAGATCTCCATTTCGTTCCATGTTGTGATAATGGTCGACGGTAAGTAGAATAACCATTCCTTAGCCGAATCTTTCAATGAAAATGGAAGGCTCTATTTGTTCTTCGGTGACACCATTGGGCTTCATGCTTGAACAAACCACATGAAATTCCTTAAGATGCTTGTGCGGATCCTCTCCAGATAAACCATGGAATGCAGGCAGCAAGTGAATCAACCCCGATTTCAATTAAAGGTATTGTTGTTGTCAATAGTCGGGATTGTGATACATAGTGGTTGTTGAGGTAGCCCCGGGTTGGCTAATTGCTTCAATGTCTTTTCAACATTAGCTGTCATAATTTCACTCTTGTTTTCCGACTCACTGGGTGATGTTTCGAGAGAAAATGGTAAGTGCCTGAGTGCGTCTCTGCTTTCTTTTGTTCTTCGCTTGAAAACTCGATCTTGTTTGGTAATTTCTGGAAAATACTGCAAGTTTTTATCTCCACGTGACCTTATAATCATGCAAAACTAAAACAAAGCGGGTTAGTGCACAACTGACAATTTTTATGAATTTTCAGAGCTGACACTCTATTTCAAAGTGTGAGTTTTGTAAGCTCTTAGCTTTCCGTGTCGAAAAACAGCTCGAAATGATAAAAAAAATTGCTTTCTAAAAAGAATTAAAAAATTAAAAACCGCTTCCCAGAAAAAAGGGAAAAAATAATAAATAAATAAAAATTCAACTCAGAAAATAGAATTAATTTCGCACATTTCCCCGGCAACAGCGCCCAATTTTTGACCATGCTGTCGAGACGCATCAAGATTAAATGTTTATGAAGTCCCTTGACTTGCGTATACTAAATAGTAGTATTGGCGAGTAAGGATCGAACCCACAAGGAGCGGAAAAATTACTTGAACTTGTTGAGTTGAATATTTCTGGGAAGCAAAAATAGTAAAATAAAAAATAACAACAATAAATATTATAAGAGTCGGGGTATGGTCGATTTGAAGTAAACAAGATAAAATAAAATAACAAGTACGCAAATAAAGAGAATAAGTAAAAATTAATAAGGAAAATAGATTGTGATTAATATCAAGTTCTTAGTTCTATTATCACCCGTTCTAATTTAATTTATGGATTAATGCAGCACTTATCTTTTCTTTATTCCCAACGAGTTCCTACTCCGAAACCAATAACAAGCTCTGTTGACCCCAATTTTTTCTTAAGTTTATTTAATCAAAACAATTTCTTCAATTAAACCTATCTAGACAAAGGATTCAAAAGAAGCTCTTCAAATCTTGTCCGTTAGATGCATTAGGAACCAAAACGATTGAAATAGACAAGATATTGAGTTCACAATCTCTACCTAAGGGATCTTGATTTTGTGTTACCCAACTGAATAAATTAATTCTTGCTACTAGTGATTTAGAATTATAAAACTTACGTATTATAACCCTAAATCTAGCAACAGATATAAAAACCTCAATTAAATTGGTCAAACTAATCAAAGTGAATTATAGCATAAATAATTGTGCTCAATAACACAAAGAAAATTCAAGGAAAATAAGTTAAGATATGCTATGGGATTAAAACATAGATACGGGTTCAAAAATTCCTAAGAATTGGAATAAAGAATTTAGCCGGACATAGGAAAAGGCATAGAATTATACATAAATAATAATAGAAATAAAACCGATGAAGTAGATCTAGTTTCCTTCACTGCCCGGTGGCGATGATGCTCCTCCCTCTGCCTTGGTGCTGCCCTTTTCGCTTGTGTTGGCTCGATGGTGGGAGAACTAAATGTAGAAAAAATTAAGATGGAGAGAGATGTGTATGATGTGATATGGATGTGATGGTAGATATCTTCTCAACTTCTTTGGCCTCCTTATATAGTGTGAGCGGCCTTCATCCTTGGTATGGGTCATTAGGGTTGTGTTTAATTCTTTTCTTAGGCCCAAGTAAATAAATCCTGAAACTGAATCTGCACTGGGTATCTATTTGACACTGGGTGACCCAGTGTGCTCTGCTGCAACTTGTTTTTTTAGGTCCAAATTTCCTTGGGCCTTCTTCTCGGTGGCCCAATGATTATTCTAATTCCAAAGATAGTCCAAAAACTGAATAATCAATATACACTCCACTTGGTGAAGTAAATTGCTTTCATAATTTAAATATGTATAAAATTAACAACTTATGCTAAAATAAAGATAATAAAAGTATGCAATTAACATGTGAAATTAGTCACTATTTTCTAGCGATCAGCGCTTCATTACTACAAAGGCACCGGTTCTGTTCGGCACAACTCGACAGCAAAATTCGTGCAAATAAAAGTAAGGAAGAGTGAAAATCTTCTTATGGAATGAAGGATGAATGTCTGCGGTGTTGGGATTCCCTGCAAACCGCTTCCAGTATGCTTCAAGTATACTATTAGTCCAGAAGGATTCCAGATCTTCCAACCTAAGGCCATCAACGGGTAACTTGTACAACTTTTCCAAAAGATATCTCGTAATGGAGATCTCTTTTTTCAGCATGGTACTTACAATAGCAATTAAGGAGGTTCTTTCTTCTCAGATACGTAACTAAATTCAGCATCTAGATAAAAATTTTCCACAATGGATTCATCATAGTTCTCTGGATGTAGGCTAACCAGTCTGTAAAGTCCCTGTTGTTTGACATGGGAATGACCTAGTTCATCCTGGCCATATCTTCTTCCTCAGAAATGATGCTTTCTTGGAGCATAGAGCGGGCAAAGATCCTGCCGTCGATTATGGTTTCCTCCTTCTTCAGAGACAACGATAAAGTCTAGGATGAAATCATTTTCAAACAGAGCAAGGTAAAAACTGAGATAGAAAATTTGCAGAAAAATATTCTAAGTATATAGGTTGTGTGATGTAGGCTTGTTCAATTTGCAAATGCAGTAAAGAGTCTCTAGGGAAGCATACTGGCCCTTTTATAGTGTGCAGAGAGGCTAGGAACAGTTAACGGCCAGATTTATGGGATGGGAACCATTTTTCAATAAACATAAAGGATAAATCCGGACGTAACTGGTACGTCCAATCCATCAATTTGGAATTTGATACCCGGTCCCACCTCTGACAGATTACAGCCCCCACTATCGCACATATAGGCGGTTCGAATTTTAAAATTGTGGGTTTCATGATTTTAAATTCCAGATGTCGTTTTGATGTTGAAAGTGAAATTGTTTTAAATTCAGACGATGCATGTGGACTTAAAGTTGTTTTGAAAAGGTTAAATGTATGTAATTGGATATGATTAAAATATTAACTGAAATGCTACAGTATTTGCGTTGTATACGCGAAAGTATAGCATTCCCCCTTAATTGGTACATACAAGATGCAATTCTTAGAGCAATTGATGATTAATACTATATTCAAGAGTCCTAATGTGTTCCCCTCAATTAATGCACACTGCAGCTATAAGAAGGTAATTATACCCTCTTCTTCCTATAGTAAGGATTTGACTTGTAGTTCTAAGTGTATAATTAATAAGTGTGAACACTGTATTTATAGGTCTTAGAGTATTTGCCTCAATTGATGAGTAAAAATAAAAACTTACAGGGGTTTTAATCGAGTTGTAGCATTTCCAGTTCATGTGGAGCATACATAACCTCGTTGTACTGAGAGTCTTTGTGAAGATGTTGATAATTTGTACGTATGTATGGAGATTTTCGATCCGGACATCCTTGTTCTCCACATGATTTCTGATGAAATGATGCTTCACGTCAATGTGCTTGGTCCTCGAGTGCAATACAGGATTTTGTGTGATTGCAATTGCACTCGTTTTGTCGCACATGATAGGAGTTTCTCTCGCCTCGATGCAATAGTCATGTAGATGTTGTTGCATCCATAGGATCTGCATAAAACAGCATAATATTCTGATCCAGCTGTAGAAAGCGAGTTGGACAATTACTTCTTACTGAACCATGACACAAGTCTAGGTCCAAGGAAGTGACAAGTCCTACTTGAACTCTTCATGTCCAGCTTGTAGCCTACAATATCCGAGTCGCGCCTACCAAACCGAATCCTCCGCCCTTAGGATACCACAATTCTACATCACTTGTTTCTTTAACGTACTTAAGGGTTCGTTTGGTTGTGGTGAAGTATGACTCCTTAGGTGCAACATGATATCGAGCACACACTCCTACATCAAATTGGATATCGGGCCTACTAGCTGTTAGGTACAAGAGTGAGCATATAAGATTCCTATGGAGTGATTGGTTTATTGGCTTTCTAGCTTCGTCGGCACTTACCTGTGTGGAATTGCTCCCATGGGGGTAGATGATGCCTTTGACGTGTTCATCCCAAATTTGTTGAGCAACTCCTTGTATCATCCACATAAATTTGTACCATAAGAAGGTCATCACCTTTCTGATTTTGTAGAGTGTCTTGTCGACAGCACCTTTCTCAAATCCAATGTTGGCAAGATACATCAATAAGGTTTCATGTCATGCCCTGGATGCTTGCTTGAGATCATACAATAATTTCCTATGGCTGTATACAAGATCTCACTCCTCCGTGTTGGCAAACCCTAGAGGTTGTTCAACATACACTTCTTCAGCTAGGTCGCCATTAAGGAATGCGCTCTTAATGTTTATTTGATATACGAAGAAGTTCTTGTGAGTAGCAAATGTTAGGAATATCCTAATGGCTTCTAATCTTGCTACAGGGGAAAATGTTTCATCGTAGTCTATGCCTTCTTCCTGTCTGTAGCCTTGGGCAACCAGTCTGGACTTGTTACTTATAACAAGGCCATTCTCATCCTTATTATTTCGAAAAACCCATTTAGCTCTAATCACAGCTTGATGGGTTGGTCTGGGAACTAAGTACCAAACATTGTTCCTTTCGAAACCATTTAGGTCTTCTTCCATAGATGAAATCCAGTATGAATTATTGAGAGCTTCATTCTTCGAGACCGGTTCTGAATGTGCTGAGAATACTGCTAGTGTGCACATGACAAGTCTCCTAAGTTCAACCTTTAACTTCCATATAGAGAACGGGGACTGTTCGGGCCTAGATTCTATTTCCTCTTGAGCACAAAGTACAGTTCCTTTTGTACTCTATATTCTTATTTTGGTGGAAACACAAGCATCAATATCACTGATTACTAACTCATGTGGGTGATCTCTTAATCATCTCCTGTCGGGTTCTAAGTCCACATTCCATGCGATGTCCTGTTGTACTGTAGGTTCAGCTTCAGCTAACAGCATCTGCTTCAACTACCTCATATGTTCTTACAGCAGCGGGATTAATTTCTAGAGTGACGACAGGGTCTTTCTGAGACTGTGAGATTTCCTCAAGGGATAAAGTCTGGACAGCTTGGGTTAGGTTATTTATTCCTGTAGGATCAAAATGGGGTTGATCGAAGACCACATGGACTAACTCCTCTATAATCAGTTTCCTTTTGTTGAAAACCCTGAATGCCTTGCTGACAGAGGAGTATCCAAGAAATATACCCTCATCGGATTTCTCATCAAAGGTCTTGAGTTGATCCTTCCCATTTTTGATAACGTAACACATGCATCCAAAAAGTAAAAAATACAACCATAGGAGTTTTATTATCCCATGCCTCATATGTAGTTTTGTTGTGGTTCTTGTTGATGATACAGCGGTTTTGTGTATAGCTCGTTATATTTGTTGCTTCTCACCATAAACGTGTGGCAACGTACTTGTAACAATCATTGTTCTAGATGATTTCTTCAGCGTCCAGTCTTTTGGTCGGCAACAACATTTTGTTGAGGAGTCTGGGCTGCTGGCTATTCATTTTATATGCCATTGTTCACACGGTATTTCTCTATGAAGTGGTTTGTGAATTATATGCCTCTATCAGATGGAATGGATAGAATGTTCAGCCCATTCTCATTTTGTAGCTTCTTCAAGTGTTCTGGCAGCTTTGTGATTATCTCTTTTTTCTTTCTCAAAAATATAGTCCATGAGTACCTAAAAAATCATCAACAGTAACAAGACAATATTTCTTATCTCCTAGGCTAACAGGGTCTACAGGGCCATAAAGACCCCTATGAAGTAAATCCAGGACCCTGTGGGTTGAGAGATATGATTTGCTCTTCAGAGAGGTCTTGACTTGCTTGCCTTTATGACAGGGTCAGACGCTGTTCTTATGAAATGAAACGTCGGGCAAGAATATGACCATTCCCTATCGGGCTAATTTGTTGATAGTCTTGAAGTTGATGTGAGACATCCTTTTATGCCAGAACCAGCTCTGATCTGCAGTGCATTTGGCAACAAAATAAAGAATTACAACACTAGCAGGTTTCCAATCAACAATGTACATGTTATCTGACCGGCTTCCTGTTAGGACTATCTATTTGGTCTTTATGTCCGTCACCCTATAATCTCGTTCATATAATTTAACCGAGAACCATTTGTCACAGAATTGGCTAACACTTCGAAGGTTATACATAGGCTACGTCAGTGACTTAATTTTCTTACAAGCAAGGTTTCTTTCCCTCTTGTTCTTCCTTTTGATTTGTCACCAAATAGCACCTTTGTACCCCGACCTTCTACATAATCTTTTAGCCTGGTGATATCTCCTATCATGTCGAGATTATCCGTTGTTGAAGTACCAAATGTCTTTCTCCATGATATCCTGTAATTAAGAATTAAGTAGATTCCGGCCCCCTTTGATCTTTGGGTCCTCGGTTATTAGTGCCTTTAGGTACCCAATTTTGCCTGACAATAATGGGTTTGCTGTAGGTTTTGTTAGGTCCTCCTTTGTGAGATTTACGTGGGGCAGGCACATAATCGCTGTAAGCATTGTTATTATGCATGTAAAATTTAGAACGTTGGTTCCAGTATGGTTGTTGTATGGGGGTGCTTTACGTGGCATCTTGTTTACGAGAAAGATGTCTGGCTTCTTGTATACGGTATCGAGGAGCAGTGTACTATTGATAGTACTGAGGTTCAGGCTGTTGGTTATACTGGGGTACAACTTCCTTCTCTATTGGCGATGTTGTTAGTAGGGGTGAAAATGGATCGGATACGGGCGGATAGTGCTCTTCCCGTATCCTAACCTATATTTTTTTCTCGGATTCAAATTCGGATATGGGAAGTCCGGATACGGATACGAATTCGGAACATTCGGGATATGGACACGGGATGAATACAGGACGAATACAGATCGAATTCGAATAAATATAATCGGATAGTATGTTTCATATAAAAAATTGCATGAATGTGATTGCAACACATAAAAAAACTACCTACACAATATTTCATCGAAGTTCTAATGCAAATTATAATAAGTAATATCTACTAAAAAACGTAACTTTTAGAATCAAGAAAGTACAAAATAAACTTAAAAATTCAACATAATGTATCTAGAGAGAGATAAAGCGGCGAGATAGAGATAGAAAGGCTTTTCTTGTTTAATGCTCAATTTTAGGGTTTGTAGAGTATTTTTTTAGTTTTACTATTTATTAATTGAGATAAAAATATTTTATAAAAAAAAATAAAAAAAATGGATATCCAGATTTGTAGTCCGGGAAATAACCGGAAAAATATGGGAAAATTCGAGTACGGGCGAATAGTACATAATCCGAATCCAATCCCGTATCCGACCGGATACTAATTTTTCTTCCCGAATTCGAATCTGATCGGATCCGGCTCCGGATCGGGCGGGAAATATCTGCCCGAATTTCACCCCTAGTTGTTAGTATGGTTGAGGAACATACTATTGACGTGTGCATTGCATCTAACAGGTTTATGATGTTGTGTTGTCCGTTGCTTGTGATATGAGTTTGGTGGCGGAATAGCAGCCTTGGATTTCTGAGAAGGTACAGCTGTAGCCTTTTCTTTATGTACGAGTGCAGCCTTTGGAATCTCCTCAAATTTGGTGCTTGGTACAAGTTTCACCCCTTTGACAAATACCGTACTAATTTTGCCAATGTCGGAAAACATGTTATATCATAAGCCACGTTTATCATGGACATACTGTCTAGTGCTTAGGATGTCTTCCATCCTCCTGGATGATTTATGAAATGACTTGAGGATGGCCTCAGTTCTCCTTCTCGTTTCTCGAAAAGCTGTGTCTTGAATTTCAGTAAAGCATAATCATTTTTCTTACATTGATTATGAGATTTTACCTCATTTAGTTCAGTTGTAAGTTGATGATTGCTTTCCATGAGTTTTTCATGAGTGAACTTGCTATTTTTGCAATCTAAAGACATGTTTTCATAATTGTTTTTCAACAAGTCATTTTCATCCTTCAGCTCTATGTTAGAAAGTGAGAGCTGTAGTTTTCTTATTTTAGCATTTTGTGAGATTATTGAACGGTTCGAAATTCATTCATAATATTTTCAAAAGTATGTGATGTATTTACAAGGTTAACTGAGGTTGAGCTTACCTCATCATCACTGTCGTCATCATCCTCATTCTTTGCCATAAAGCACATGTAGGCTTTATCTTCAGTTTCATCATCAGATGAGTCACTATCGGTGACAGCCCATAGGCATTCCTCTTGTTTGATTGTTGTGGGCGTTGCTTCTGATTCACCAATCAGTGCCTTCAGTTTACTTCTCCAGACACATCTCTTTTCATCATTCTCCTATTGCTCAGCCTTCGACAGCTTCTGTACCTTGGGATGAGGATATCTATTTGCAAGTGTCCTGGCTTCCTGCAATTATAGCATAGGTTAGAGTCTCCCGAATATGGTGACTCTGAACTCACCTTGTTGAAGGTTTTTGGCTTGTAGGTAGCCTTTCCAGATTCTTAATGAATTTTCGGAACTTGTGCATGAGCAATGCCATTTCACTAACCCTTAGTGAAGAAAGGCACTCTACATGTCAAAGTACACGTTATACAAGTCTTACCTAAACTTAATGCCTAGTTAAGTTTAATCGACTTGTGAACCAGTTGAGCATATTTGAGCCCTAAACACTTCCAGTGCCTTATCTCATAAGGAGTATAATGTTTGCTCTCAAATACAAGGACTATTGATAATATAGCAATAATAAATGCCTTATATGAATGATGTTCATAATTACAATACAATGCCCTCACTCTCTCATCATCTGAGTGGAATTTTAGGACATATTCCTAACAATCTCCCGCTTGCACTAAACACTACACACTATGGTATCTAATATCCATACTCTCTATAGTTCGCTAATACCATCTGAGATAGTGGCTTGGTCATTAGATCAGCAACGTTATTTGCGTGTCTACTCTCTGCAGTGTAACATTTCGTTATTAACCATTTCTCTTACAAAATGATATTTTCTCTCAATATGTTTGGTGTTGTGGGGAGCCCTAGGCTCCTTAGCCTATACAATAGCTCATTCGTTATCCAAAAACAGCGCCACGGGCTGATCTGCATTAAGGACCACTTGAAGTTCCTCATTAAATTTCTTAATCCAAGATGCGTCCTTAGCAGCCTCGGTAGCTTCTTAATATTCGACTTGACATATGGAAATTGCAGTTGTGCTATGTTTGGCACTTCTCCAAGATACTGCTACATCATTCAGAGGAAACAAATACCCTAAAGTGGACATCTTCACATCCATGTCTCCCGAAAAACCGGAGTCCTTATAACCCTTCACTTCTAGTTCTCCACCATGGTATGTCAGAACCAAGTCTTTAATCTTGTAAATCTATTTATTCCCAATAGTAACAATGCTTTTAGGACGATATATTAAAGTCCAAACCTAATTAGCATGCATAGAGTCCATTTCAGCTTCCATAGCTTCTCGCCACTTTGCGGAGTCCACATCTACCATCGCTTGGTCATATATAGAGGGATCATTCTCTTAGCTACTTTCTGTCATTTCATGGAGACCCAATTCCTCTTGGTGTAAATAGCCATACCTCTCAGATAATTTAGAAGCTCTACTAGACCTGCGAAGTTGTGTTTGTATTTCAGAAGTGCGGTTCCAATATCTTGTACAGGTATCTCATCGGTTGTTTCTTTAATTTCTTCCAAAGAAACAATTCTACATGTGCCTCCTTCTCGAATGAACTCATTTCAAGGATGTGTGCTTGTAAATCAATGATAGTCATACGATATTTGTGCATGTTGAATTGACATTACAAGGAATCTCCAGGATATCCTATGAGATGACCCTTCACAGACCTAGTTTTCAACTTCTCTACTTTAGTCTTTCTGATATAAGTAGGACATCCCCAAATCCTAATGTGATTAAGACTTAGATTTCTACATATCCACATCTCATGTGGAGTCCTAAGAACGAATTGGATGGACATTTGTTCAAGATATGTGCAGCAGTAAGGAGCGTGTAACCCGACAGGTAAATTGGTAGTTTTATTCTTTAGATTCAAATGGTATAAACCATTTAATAATGTAGCAGTACCAAACAATTTTATAATTAATGCGGCAAGATCCATCTCCAATAAAGAAATGAAATCTCTTAGGTTCCATGACCAGAATTGATACAATATTTTTATACACCTAGAGCAAAACAAGTACATCATTCAAAGTAATAATAAAGCCACATTCTAAATCCAGCATAAGTGCTCCGAAGTTGGTAGCTAGCCTCCACACTATGCCTGCTGCCGACTGTCATCATCACTTCTCCAGCTCCAAGCTTCCTATTTTGTTTCAGATCCTGATTCATTATACATATGTGAGAACTTGCACCAGAATCAAGTATCCAAGAAGTAGAATATACACTTACAGAACAATTCGTTTTCAAAACTAACAGTTCCATACCTGAAGGCATGTTGCGGTCAAGTTTTGGACAATGCCTCCTTCATTGACCTAGCTCGTCTAAGTTGAGGCATGCGTCTGTCTTCTTGGTCCCCTTACTCTTAGGAAATATTGGGGATTTGCCTTTATGTATTTGTACCCCATCTTTGGGCTCGAACTGCTTCTTGTCCTTTTGTTCTTGTTATTGGACCTCCAAGGCCCTGAATAAATTAAAGGTGCAGCCTCCTTCGACTTAGTCTTCATCTGAGACTGTGTTGTACTTAGTTTGTTCATCATCCTAGCCAAGTTACAAGCAAGTTCATTGCAGTTAAAGTTCATGACAAACTGAGAGAAGGAGTCAGAAAGTGATTGTATGATATTGTTGGGATAAATCCTCCTGGAGTTTTGATAAGTGCAAAACTACAACATAGATCTACAATACTCAGAAGCTACATCAGTCAAAAACTACAGTGGGACGCTGGAGTCCAACAGAAGACCGCAAGCATAAAGATAGTCAGGGTACAACAGAGAATATACAGCGGTATGTTGTAGGCTCTTTAGATGGAAAGTAAATGTTATAACTTACAACAAAGCACTTCTCAATAAGATACATTAGAGATCCGTCAGACTGGATGAATATTTATTCATAAATTATTGAAGCAAGTGTGAAACCATTTAATGCACATGTGATATGCATTGCATGGCGCCTGGCAAAAGAAGAGTTTGGCAGTTAAGAGAGAAGACAGCATTAATTGAAAACTTGAGATAGGAAAAGTCTTCCATATGCATAAAGCCATGATTTCAGGGATGTCGGAAATCTCACCAACCTTCAATGGTCATATTGGTGAACGACTATCATCATTCAGCTATATAAAGATGAAGTACCCTACCAGAAGAAAAACAAGCATGCATAAGTCGTGAAAAGGAAATGACTGAAGTTTACAGCGATAAAATTGGTATATAAGTCCAACATATGTTCAGTTTGTAATATCCGTGTTTTCCATTTTTGGTAATTTCTATTTTTGGTGTATGTTCATTTCGAACAACTCGCTTGACACTTTTTTGGAATTCTGGATCTATTTTGTTCTTAGAGTTTCTCCGTTTGGACGAGTTTCGATGATGTTTGTACGTATTTCCATCTTGATTTATATTTTATCGCATGTGTATTCGATTCTCGTAAAACTCGTTCGATTTCATCATTTTCCTATTTCCATGAGTTCGTAGGTTGAGCGGAGCATGTTGTGAGTTTTGGATTGTTAATCCGACGTTGTATCGTGATTTTCGGAAGTTTGGGCCGTTTCGTAATTTCCTATAAGTTTAGGGAATTTGTTCCTTGTTCGATTATGGTTGTGTACCTCGGACCGTTTTGGGTTATTGGATATTGTTTCTCGTTGCATGTGATTTTCCCGGACAGTTGGGTCGGCATATCATGTTTTGGTTTATCGTCTTTTTCCGTTTTGGTAGCGTTGTCTTGTGTCCAGAGGCTGTCTGGCCTAACTTGTGCAAAATGGCGCAAGACCCGCGGCATTCTGCGTCGGGTCTGTGCGCCGTGTTGCCCAGTGGTGCCCGCTACCTTGCGAAACGGCGCAAGACCCGCGGCATTTTGCGCCGTGTATGTGCGGCGTGTCGCACAGGGGTCGCCCGCTGACCCGCAATACGGCGCTGAACACGGCGCCATTTGGGCCGTTTGTTGCGCCATGTTCTGCACAGTATATATAGGACAGACACGGGTTTTAACCCCATTTTCACCATTACTCTCGGCTCTCCACTCCTTCATCACAGTTTTTGGGCGATTTCATCCGGATATTGCATTCTAGCATCTTATAACTCGGAATTGGACATTCTAACACGATTCAATCATCTTCCTTCCGCCATTCCATCGTTGAATTGAGGTAATTGGACATTATACCTAATTTTAGGGTTCTTCGCTATTATTCAATTTTCCTTTTGTTTTTGCTTCGATTGATGATGAATTATAGTTGGGTAATCGTAGTGTTGTGTTTTCCTAGAACTTTAGCGGATCAATTCCAAGTTTTTCCCTTCGTTGATCGAATTTGAACCTTATGCCTCCGTAGTGTTCGGCGTATTGTCCCTTAGGGTAGAACACCATTTAATTCGTGATTTCTCAGTGGAATTGTAGTTGATTGAGTCTCTATTGTTGTTAGGATCGGATTTGTGAAGATCGTTCGGACCGAAACCTTTTCCTTCCACCGTTTTTTCGCCTCGTGTTATCCAAGGCAAGTACATGTATTACCTTCCGTTATGTGTGTATGATTTTGATGCGAATGATGTAAATGGTATTATTGAACGAATGTGATTGTCTCTTCCACCTGGGGATGGCATGTGGCCTCTGGGGGCCGATACTAATGGGTACGGCCACGGAAGTGGACATGGGTGTGTGTGTTGATGTTCTTCCACCTGGGGACGGTTTGACGGGACCTCTGGAGGCCGATACTAATGGGTACAGCCGCGGAAGTGGTTACCCACCTGGGGACGGTTCGACGAGACCTCTGGGGACCGATACTAATGGGTACGGTCGCGAGTTACCAAGCGTGTAAGGTTTTGGTGCGGAAACTTGATGATATACTATTTTGATGTAAATGTGATATTCCGGAATATTGATTTCAAATGTTTTTCCTAAATGGTTTGTTTGCGTTGAATCTTGTATGTATATAATGTTGTATAATTGTGTACTTACACTAGCTATTCGAATGCTAACCCCTTAAATAGGGGAAATGCGTCTTATGCATTTCAGGTTCTGGTCGAGCGGAGGAGCCGGCACGTGATGCGCACGCAAAGGATGGACTGGCATGATGATGTGGTTCGAGTCCATTTTATTTTTCTTTATTGGTTAAAGTCCCCTGCGTTGGCAATGGATTTACTGTAGTTACATTTTTCGTCACTGGATTAAAATATTTTGGCCGAGGCCACGGCCCTATTTTACTTGATGATTGTGTCTTATGGGATTTCATATTCAGTTGGTGTGTTATGTGTTAGCCTGGTAGACCTCATGAAGGTTCTACGGTGTGTAATGTCCCATTTGTGATTTGGGGTGTTACATTTATGGTATTAGAGACTTAGGTTTTGAATGCCTAGGCTGTCGGTTAATATTGGGTCTGTCGGTTGCATCGTTAGAGTCAGTCATTGAGCCTAATATCATCATGATACCGTCTTTTCTGACCCATGGCTGTAAGTCTCCTCGAACTCTTATACTTCTAGAATTCATTTTCTTGCGTTGTTAGGAATTGAGAATTGTGATACCAACCTTGTAGATTGTGAATCTTTCTGATCTTGTTCTTTTCATATTTTCTTCAGTATGTTGAGAGGTCGTGGTAGACCAGCTAGGGGACGCGGCCGAGGCCGTGGTCGGGGTGCTGATAATGAAGAGGGCTCACTTTCTCAGTCCTCTACGGACTTAGCCTCTCACTCAGTGTCGTCGGGTAATAATGCCGACGCCGGGGCTACTGCCGTACTTCAGCAGTTAGTAGCCCACCTTGCTCAGATAACTCAGGGTGGACGCCAGAATCCGCCCCCGACACCTGAAGAGGAAGCTAGTAAGTGGCTTCAGACGGTGACTAAGATGCACCCTCCTCGTTTCTCCAGATCTTCTGACTTCCTCGGTTGGGAGAATTGGCTTTTTCAGTTGTCCAGGACCTTCGATGTCGTAGCTTGTCCCGAAGACAGGAGGGTACATATTGCACAGTACCTCATGGATAAGGAAGCTGCGGAATGGTGGGAGGCCGTTGCGCCCAGAGACCGTCGAGCCACTTGGGATGAGTTCAGGGCTGCTATGGAGGCAGAATATTGTCCGCCGCCAGTCAAAGAACGCAGAATTGTGGAGTTCTTCACTGCCACATCCCAGGATGTGCCGATTTCTCAGGCCATTATCTCTTACAATCAACAGTTGGGTTTCGTGAAAGATCAGGTGAGGACGGAGGCTGATAAAATCCGTTACTTCAATATGCGCATGAAGCCTCATATCAGGCAGAGTATGGCACCTCTCATGTGTGCCACTTTGAAGGAATACCAGGATCGCGCTCTAGCGATCGAGATGGCCGTCCCGGAATCAGAGTTGGTTTCGGAAGCTAAGAAGCAGAAGACTACTGGCGGATTCTCGGCCGGTAAGGGTGGTCAGTTTTCGAGGTCTCGTTCTGCTCCTACACCTGGGAAGAGGCCATTTCATCAGGCCGGTGGATCTCAGGATAATCGTTCGGTCCAGTCTGTTGCATCTGGCGGGAGAGTTTGTTTTAATTGCAGTCAGCCCGAGCACGTTATGAAGGATTGCCCATTTCCATTAGTTACTTGCTTTACTTGCGGACAGACCGGGCATCGGGCAGCTCATTGTGAGAGGGCTACCAGGGCCGCTAGAGTTATGACTACCACCGCCGATCAGAGGGAACACAGCACTCCAGCTACTCATGTTCTGAAGAGTTCGGGCCGTGGTAGGGGTCGGGGTCAGCCGGATCGCCGTACAGTATCGAGTTCGGGTTCAGTCCATCCCCCATTGTATCAGATGAGGTGCACAGAGGAGGCAGACGTTCCGGTGGCGTCAGGTACCACTCAGATCCTTACTCATCCAGTTTCAGTACTTTTTGATTCGGGTGCTACCCATTCCTTTATTGCTTCGGATTGTGTGAGTCGTATTGGTTTTGATTACTTGTTTGAGTGTGAACCGTTTGTAGTGGGTACGCCCAGCGGGGATCGTGTGGTTGGGGACCGGGAAGTTAGGGATTGCCCAGTGAGGATCGGGAGCCGGGATTGGCCCTCGAATCTCATTGTTATAGACCTAAAGGGTGAGGATTTGATCCTCGGAGACGATTGGTTGGATCGTCACGGTGCTATCATGAACTATCGGACTCGTACCATCTCGATAGTGGTCGAGGACGGCACCGAGCATACTCTCGTTGGTTGTAAATTGGGTAGATCGGGGAGTGTTATTAGCGCCTTGAAGGCGATGAAACTTCTGAACCAGGGTTGTGTCGGCTACTGGTGTTATGCTCTGAAGGTGGAAGATGGTGTAGTTGATTTGTCGTCGCTTCATCAGAGTCTGACTAATGGCATACTTCTTTTAAAGGGAAGAAGAGTTTTCATTCTACTTCGGGCACCTCAACTCGCCTGGTGACCTGTTTTAATTGTGGTTAGTGATTATCCCGACGTATTTCCGGATGACTTGCCGGGATTACCACCACAGCGAGAGGTGGAGTTTCCTATTGATCTAGAGCCGAGTGCGGCCCCTATTTCTCAAGCGCCGTACCGTATGGCACCGTCGGAGATGTTAGAGTTGAAGAAGCAGTTGGGAGGGTTGTTAGAAAAAGGGTATATTCGACCGAGCGCATCGCCTTGGGGTGCGCCTGTACATTTTGTTAAGAAGAAGGATGGATCGCTTCGTTTATGCATCGACTATCGAGAATTAAACAAGTAATCCATCAAAAATAAATACCCTTTGCCCCAGATTGACGACTTGTTTGATCACCTTCAGGGGGCGACAGTCTTTTCGAAGATTGATTTGGGATCGGGCTACTACCAGTTGAGGATTCGGGACAGCGATATACCGAAAGCTGCCTTTCGGACGAGATATGGCCATTACGAGTTTGTGGTTATGCCTTTCGGGCTAACCAATGCCCCAACAGTGTTCATGCAGTTGATGAACAAAGTTTTTATTGAGTATCTAGACAAATTTGTAGTCGTCTTTATCGATGACATTCTTATCTATTCACGGAGTCGGGAGGAGCACGCCTTATATCTCCGGATTGTATTAGACATTTTGAGAGCTGAGTAGTTGTATGCGAAGTTCTCTAAGTGTGAGTTTTGGCTCGAGGAAGTGATGTTCCTCGGGCATGTGATTTCAGCAGAGGGAGTTCGGGTAGATCCGTAGAAGATAGAGGCAGTGATGGCTTGGGAGCCGCCTAAGAATATGAAGGAGGTGAGGAGTTTTCTGGGTCTTGTTGGCTATTACCGTCGATTTGTTGAGGGATTTTCTAAGATCACTAGACCACTCACTCAGTTGCTCCAGAAGACTCAGAAATTCGAGTGGACTGCAGACAGACAGGGTAGTTTTGACGAGTTGAAGAGACAACTAACTACCGCACCCGTGTTAGCGTTGCCTTAGGGGAACGAAGACTTCGTGGTATATAGTGATGCTTCGGGCCTCGGGCTCAGATGTGTTTTGATGCAGAGAGATAGGGTTATTGCTTATGCGTCCCGCCAGTTAAAACCTTATGAGGTGAATTACCCCACACACGATTTGGAGTTAGCTGCGGTCGTTTTCGCCTTAAATATTTGGAGGCATTATCTTTATGGGTCGTCGTGTAAGATTTTTACGGATCACAAGATTTTGAAGTATATCTTCAGTCAGAAAGAGTTGAATATGAGATAGCGTAGGTGGTTGGAGCTAATTAAAGATTACGACCTCGAGATACTTTACCATCCGGGTAAGGCTAACGTAGTGGCTGATGCGTTGAGCCGGAAGCCGATGGCGTTACAGATGTTAGAGGTACTTACACCACAAAGTGGGATCCAGCGAGATTTTATTTGTCAGAATATCGAGGTTTGGGTTCAGAGAGTTCAGGGTCAGTTATATGCGTTAGAGATCACTTCATCCTTGACTGATGATATCAAGGCGAAACAGTATGATGATCTGTTTTTGGTCCAGTTGAGGGAGAATGTGAGTAAGGGGAAAGACCCTGGATTTGTAGTTCAGGATGATGGAGTTTTGAGATTTCGCGGCACACTATGCGTACCGAGTGTTATTGAGCTGAGACAGAAGATCTTGAGTGAAGCTCATACCACACCTTACTCCATACATCCTGGTACGAGTAAAATGTACAAGGATATGAGGAGTAACTACTAGTGGAGTAATTTGGAGACAGACGTTAGCGAGTTTGTGTCGAGGTGTTTGACCTGTCAGCAGGTTAAGATCGAGCATCAGCGACCCGCGGGGCTTTTGCGACCACTTCCTATCCCGGAGTGGAAATGGGAGGATATTTCTATGGATTTCATTACCAATATGCCTAAGACTCGGACTGGAATGAACATGATTTGGGTCGTTGTCGATCGACTAACCAAATCAGCTCATTTTCTGGGTATTAAGGACACTTGGGGGCCAGAGAGACTAGCGCGAGTGTTTATTGCGGAGATAGTGAGGTTGCATGGGACCCCTAAGAGTATTGTTTCAGATCGAGATGGTCGCTTCATATCACACTTTTGGCAGGCCGTTCATCGGGCTTTGGGGACTGAGTTGAGACTCAGTACATCCTACCACCCCCAGACAGACGGACAATCCGAGCAGACGATACAGACTCTGGAGGATATGTTGCGAGCCGGTGCTTTAGATTGGAAGGATGATTGAGAGTCGCACTTGCCATTGATCGAATTCACGTACAACAATAGTTGGCACGCCTCGATCAAAATGGCACCATTTGAGGCATTGTATGGTAGGAAGTGCAGATCGTCGTTGTGTTGGGATGATACATCTGAGCTAATTGGCACCGAGCCTGATATGGCAGTTGAGACGAGAGAGAATATTGCTTTGATTCGCGATAGGATGTTGACGGCTCAGAGTCGACAGAAGTCTTATGCCGATACACGTCGTCGGCCATTGGAGTTTGAGGTGGGAGACCATGTGTTGCTTAAGGTGTCGCCGACACGGGGAGTTTACTGCTTCGGTCGAAAGGGTAAACTTAGTCCGAGATTTATTGGGCCATTCAAGGTTCTAGAGAGAGCTGGAGAGCTTGCATATCGATTAGGCTTGCCGCCGTCCCTGAGCCACGTGTATAACGTATTTCATGTTTTCCAGGAAGTACGTGCCGGACCCTAGCCATATTATTGATTTTGGAGAGATCGGGTTGGGGCCCGACATTACCTTCGAGGAGAGGCCGATTCAGATCTTAGAGCGTCAGGTGAAGCAACTCAGGCACAAAACCATTCCTTTGGTTAAAGTGCAATGGTCGAGGCATGGATCCGAGGAAGCCACGTGGGAAACGGAAGAGAGTATGAGGTCAAGACACCCCGAGTTATTCGTGTTGTAAGTTTCGGGACGAAACTTATTTTTAGGGGGAGATAATGTAATATCCGTGTTTTCCATTTTTGGTAATTTCTATTTTTGGTGTATGTTCATTTCGGACAACTCGTTTAACACTGTTTTGGAATTCTGGATCTATTTTGTTCTTGGAGTTTCTCCGTTTGGATGAGTTTCGATGATGTTTTTACGTATTTCCATCTTGAGTTATATTTTATCGCATGTGTATTCGATTCTCGTAAAACTCGTTCGATTTCATCATTTTCCTATTTCCATGAGTTTATATGGTTGAGCGGAGCATGTTGTGAGTTTCGGATTGTTAATCTGACATTGTATCGTGATTTTCGGACGTTTGGGCCGTTTCGTAATTTCCTATAAGTTTAGGGAATTTGTTCCTTGTTCGATTATGGTTGTGTACCTCGGACCGTTTCGGGTTATTGGATATTGTTTCTCGTTTCATGTGATTTTTCCAGACAGTTGGGTCGGCATATCGTGTTTTGGTTTATCGTCTTTTTCCGTTTTGGTAGCGTTGTCTTGTGTCCAGAGGCTATCTGGCCTAACCTGTGCAAAACGGCGCAAGACCCGCGGCATTCTGCGCCGAGTCTGTGCGCCGTGTTGCCCAGTGGTGGCCGCTGCCTTGCGAAACGGCGCAATACCCACGGCATTTTGCTCCATGTCTGTGCGCCGTGTCGCACATGGGTCGCCCGCTGACCCGCAATACGGCGCTGAACACGGCGCCATTTGGGCCGTTTGTTGCGCCGTGTTCTATCCAGTATATATAGGACAGACACGGGTTTTAACCCCATTTTCACCATTCCTCTCGGCTCTCCACTCCTTCATCACGGTTTATGGGCGATTTCATCCGGATATTGCATTCTAGCATCTTATAACTCGGAATTGGACATTCTAACACGATTCAATCATCTTCCTTCCGCCATTCCATCGTTGAATTGAGGTAATTGGACAGTATACCTAATTTTAGGGTTCTTGGCTATTATTCAATTTTCCTTTCGTTTTTGCTTCGATTGATGATGAACTATAGTTGGGTAATCGTAGTGTTATGTTTTCCTAGAACTTTAGCGGATCAATTCTAAATTTTTCCCTTCGTTGATCGAATTTGAACCTTATGCCTCCGTAGTGTTCGGCGTATTGTCCCTTAGGGTAGAACACTGTTTAATTCGTGATTTCTCAGTGGAATTGTAGTTGATTGAGTCTCTATTGTTGTTAAGATCGGATTTGTGAAGATCGTTCGGACCGAAACCTTTTCCTTCCACCGTTTTCTTCGCCTCGTGTTATCCAAGGCAAGTACATGTATTACCTTTCGTTATGTGTGTATGATTTTGATGCGAATGATGTAAATGGTATTATTGAACGAATGTGATTGTTACTCTTCCACCTGGGGATGGCATGTGGCCTCTGGGGACCGATACTAATGGGTACGACCACGGAAGTGGACATGGGTGCGTGTGTTAATGTTCTTCCACCTGGGGACAGTTCGATGAGACCTCTGGGGGCCGATACTAATGGGTATGGCTGCGGAAGTGGTTTCTCACCTGGGGACGGTTCGACGGGACCTATGGGGACCGATACTAATGGGTACGGTCGCGAGTTACCAAGCGTGTAAGGTTTTGGTGCTGAAACTTGATAATATACTGTTTTGATGTAAATGTGATATTCCGGAATATTGATTTCAAATGTTTTTCCTAAATGGTTTGTTTGCGTTGTATCTTGTATGTATATAATGTTGTGTAATTGTGTACTTGCACTAGCTATTCGAATGCTAACCCCTTAAATGGGGGAAATGCGTCTTATGCATTTCAGGTTCTGGTCGAGCTGAGGATCCGGCACGGGATGCGCACGCAAAGGATGGACTGGCATGATGATGAGGCTCGAGTCTATTTTATTTTTATTTATTGGTTAAAGTCCCCTGCGTGGGCAATGGATTTACTGTAGTTACATTTTTCGTCACTGGATTAAAATGTTTTGGCCGAGGCCACGGCCCTATTTTACTTGATGATTGTGTCTTATGGGATTTCATATTCAGTTGGTGTGTTATGTGTTAGCCTGGTAGACCTCATGAAGGTTCTACGGCGTGTAATGTCCCATTTGTGATTTGGGGTGTTACACAGTTGACAAAAAAGAATAGACGAGCTCAAATTCCATATCTCGATCTCAAAACAACCTCACTCCAGAGATAGAGCTTAAACGTTCAGAGAGCTATTCGAGGATAATCAAACTTGTATTCTCAAGTGTTGACCGGGGTCCAATCTTCTGTAGGTCAGCCAACTAATAATTAACCTGTGTGGGTGGTGTTAGTTGTTAGGAGTTTGACACTGACCTGTGTGGGATAGTGTTAACTCAAGTCTAGTGAAACACCGGTCTGTGTGAGCGGTGTTGCTGTGAGTCCAAGCATGTATCAATCTGTGTGAGTGATAAAGCTTGCATGTATTCCTAATTTTACCCCACATTCGAACTACTATAACCTTGTCTTGCTTCATTTATTATCTCATGCATATCCATTTATTTATAAAGCAAAATCTTTTAAAAAATATTAGTTTGACAAACTTTGTACTCTTATTGTAGGCATTTAAACAACAACACCTTAGGCAGCTTGTTGTGTGCAATATCATTAAAATGCATACAGTGTACTTACTAAAAGCTTTCGCACTAAACTCATTCTTGAGCTATTCAGGACCAGAGCTATGTCCTTAGAATTTTGGGACCACAGATAAGGTCAGTCTGGAGAGAAGCATGCATCCTGAAATCAAGAACCTTCAATCCCTCGATCATGGATATCATTTTGAGGATGTGGTCTACAACTTTCTCACCTTCCTTCATCTAAGCACCAAATAACTGCTTCGATATCTCATATTGAGCAGCTCGACTGTGCTCTCCATAAAGCCTAATAAGATGTGGCAGAATTGCCCTTGAAGAGGGCATTTTCTCACGGGCCCTCTGAAGCTCATTGTTCATTGAGGCCATCACTAAACCACGGACTCTGCATCATCTCTAGCCCATTTTCATGGGCATCAACTTCTCCTGATTTGTGCTGGTCTTTATAGGAGCCGATGATATGTGCGCCTCCAAGACATAATCCAGTGACTCCATACTGAGGGCTACTCTCAGATTACGGAGCCAGTCTACAAAGTCGGGTCCAGTAAGAGTGTTCTTCTCAAGTAAAATAGTGAGTGGGTTCATTGTCATTTTGAGAGTGTTGTTTGTTTGACTGTAGAGAATAATACAAGACTCGTTAATGATTGTCCATTATGATCCGAGTAAAGAATTTAAGGACTTTCTATATTCATTAACTCGACTCCCACTATTTTATCGGGATTATACACATGGAATCCGGAAGTCATGGTTGACTTCATATTGGTGATCGAGTTCTTTACAAAGTTTAATAGACGTTAACTCATTCGGTTTCTATTCTACCATTCTTTATAAAGTGGTGTCTAACACCAACCCATCTAATGGATGATTCGATCTTCTTTTACCCCTAGTTCACTTGTCCTAAACCCATATGCTTTATATGGTTCCCTGAACTATTTAAGTTTAAATCGTCGGCTCCTATCAGTCTGACAATTGAATCTTACTTGCAATTCATACGGCTTCTAGGAGTTCGATTTGTCACAACCGAAGGTATTTAATGCACTTTAGGAATTTATCGACCTTTCCTAAAATACTACCCCAACATACTCGGGAGAATAGTATTTCGGTTTAGATTTCAATTTTCCATGAGTTTGACGGAGGGTAGGAAACCTTGTAACCTTTATAACTTAATGTTTGTAAGTGGGAATATTACACGATTATATGTTACACTTTGCACATTAATTCATTTATAAGTGCAGTTTGTCGTTTTGTTTGTTTGTCATACATGCAGTTCGTGGACCGTTCCTAACTACCATGTCATCATTGCCCAGTAAAAATACAAGTAATCAAATTACATGTCTTGAATCTTCGTATTAATTAGGGCTCGGAAAAATACCGAAAATATCAATACCAAAAATATCGTATCGAAAAATACCAAAAACATTGAAATTTTTAGTATACCTTTCTTCGGTACGTTATGATACCATTACTGGTATTTTCGATAGGGTAACGATATGATTTTTTGAAATTTTTGGCATACTGAGGTATAATGCAAATTTTCGGTATACGGGGTTTTTTGCGACATATACCAAAAAATTTCGGTATACCTACTATACCAAACTCTATACAATATATTGAATTTTTTTTTTTTGATATGTCATAAATTTTTCGGTATACCGTAGAAGTTTCGACATACCAAAAACTTAACGGTATGCCGACTTAATCTCGATATACCAATATTTCAGTACGATAACGGTATGTAGATATGTCACACCAAAATTTTCAGTATACCGAAAATTTCGATATGATAACGATATGATTTTTGTCATACCGAAAACTTCTTTATGGTATATGGTATGGATGATAATTTTCGGTATACTGTACTGAACCACCCATAGTCTTCATGGTGATTCGTCCCTGACTCTTCGTTATAGCTCATTTATTACATCAATGAAAGTTTCCTACTATACAAATTTCTAATAAAAATAAATTGGCTCAAAACAGTCTTTACAACCCCATCGAATTAAGATTCAAAACTAAGTCCATGCACTACATCACCATCACAAAATAAATGCAATAAATACATTAAAGCAATGGCATAAATAACTAATTTAATACATTAATCCAATCAATAAAAAATTAATCTATCTATTAGAATTAATCCAATTGATGCACACAAACAATCATTTTAATCTGTTTTGGATGAAAATAAATATTTTATTAAATTCATCCCCTTAAAAATAAGAATACCATATTTTTATTTTAGTCGAATTAAATCCAATTTATATTGCAGAAAAATAATATAACAAACATAGAATAAAAATAGGAGTCGGAAACAAAATAGCTCGGGTCAAGCCAGCTGCCCGGCACTACTACTGGGCCTTGGCCGAGAGGTACAACTCTCTCGGCCGTTGCTTGCCGAGAGTAGACAGCTTGCTGCCGGCAACCATGAGTTGTCGGGTCCGGTCACTTTTTTGGCTCGTCTCTTTGTCCCAAATCTAAAAATAATATTTTTCTAGTTTGTGAATTACACATATAAATCAGTTTTTTCAGAAGAAAAATAGATTTATATTATAACATAAAATCATGAAAAATGAATTCTTCGACGAACAATTAAACATTAACGATTAACATAATTACGTTTCCAAATCATAAAAATATTCAATCAAGTATTCCAAATGCGAATATCATTAATACGATCGCATAGACCTCGTTCTGATACCACTGTTGGAAATCGGGGCCTAAAATCGAAGGCGCGGCAGAATAATAATATTGATCCAAACAACAAACTGAACCCCTGAACAAGACCGATCAAGCATCGTATGTACGAATAAAATAATTCAAGGTATGAATATAGAAATTATACCCGTGAAGACCTTTGATTAAATATTGATGAGCACGGTCGAAGCTTTCGCGAAATCCTGAGCACCGAAAATATCGTGCATCTATATATCACACGCCGGAAAGATGTTCAAAATAAATTTCAATCTTCTTATTCTCGAAGAATAGGCAAGAAGTAGATAGAATTAACTTATATGATATATATGAACACTTTAAAGTATATATATATATATATATATACTCACAAGAACATACTTGGAATACAAGTGTATTATAACTTGAAAAAAAAATCTCTCCCCTCCTCTATACCTATCGGCCTAATGCTCAATGTAGTGGGAGGATAAAGCTTTATTTTGATATATAAACAAAACATACCTCACTAAATGTCATCACATGCCACCTTCAATTATACATCAAAGTATAATTAAAGCCACCACATATCTCATCATACAATTAAATATTGAGGGCTTCAAGCGGCAGTGTGGGAGGTCAGATCTCGGTGGGATCCTACGGTTGGATTTGGGGGGTCCAGCATGGAGCAATCACTTGGGGGACGACTCCTTGTGCGCGGTAGTTGAGGATATTTAAGAAACTGTGAGCCAGATACACATCTCGCGATTTAACTGGTAGCAGTACTGTGGGGCTGGTGCTGTTATCCCGGGGACTAGTCAGGTGTAAGCTTGGAACCTCGGTATCAAAAAAAAAAAAAGATTCACCATGTGAAAGTGGGGGGAGCCTACAAAAATGAGGTTTGGTGCATTTCGATCCATGAAACCGTTGCGTGTCTATTCAGATAGATACACCTTGATATATTTCAATATATATTAATACAATTAATTAATCTAATTAATTATTTATATTAAATAAAATTTCTCTAATAAATAATATGAATAAAATTAATTATCAAGTATTTTATTTAATTCACGAGATCGATTTAATTTATCAAATAAATTAAATTAGATATCCAATGTCCAATATTAACCAAGAGAAAATAAGCTCAAGATAATATGCCATCTATCCTGTGTGCACGACTCTGTAGATTCGTCTCAGTTAGCAATGGGAGGATCCAAAGATTGTTAACACCACCTAGCCAGTCTCATGCCTACACCGTAACCCAATTGAGAACGAATGATAGGGATCATTCCAAAACTTTTATGTTATAAATATCGTATGCGTATAAACCCTTCAATCAAATGTCCCAATCAGGTGTTAGGATCATGATAATGTCAAACCCTATTGTAACTTGACTTTGTGCATTTGTTAGTGCATACCAAGATCACTGAGTGTAATACCCAATATTTTCATATCTGGTTGTTTTGAGTTGTTTAATCAGTTATAGTGGATTATGTGGTGATTGTGTTTATGTGATCGCGCGTTATGCGTTGACACGTGTCTGTTTCCAATTTAGATCATTGGTGTTGTTCTTTAGCGTTTCGTCGCATGTTGCGCAATCGGTATTCTGTCGAGGAGTTTCGTTGTTGTGTTGAATTTTCAGAACTGTCCTGCTGCCTGTGTAGTACGCATAGCACATGCTATGCAGTAGTATAACATGCGCTAATATTTGGTGATAGTGTACGTTATTGTGTTAGGTAGCGCATGTTAACTGTTAGTCAAAGATAGTCCCGAAGCTATTGGACTGAAATTAGAATTCGTCCAGACTGAAGTACTGATTTCCTGGCCCGATGGGGCACATTAATCATTGTTATTAGTGCACACTAAGTTGTCCAGTTTATATAATGGACAGCAGGCATTCTTTCACATTTTTTTTCATTTCTTCCTTCCTCTGCGACGTATGAGACGATGGTTACTAGGGTTTGGGTTCTTGGCCGATTTTGCTCTATCCAAAGGTATTCTGGAGAGTCTTAGGTGTATAACATCATCTAATCTGTTGTTCTTCATCGGATCGGGGTATTTTCTTGATTTTTCTAAAGTTGACTCTTTGGGGTTTTGTTGTTGATATCGTTTCAATCTGGTTTTTATGAATTGATGTTGTTAAATGTTGTTATTATCATGTTCTATGGATTGTATCTCCATATCTTCTATTTATTCAACCCGGTTGATTATTCTAGGGTTCTTGAGTAACCATGAACATTTAATGTTCGATTGAATATTTCAATGAATTTCCTTCGGCTGTTGGTTGTGTTTTCCTTTGTTATTGGTCTTTGTTCTCGTAGTGATTGTGTTGTCATTATTTCTTGCGGAGGTTGTAGGTGTCGAGGCTTTTCGCTTGAGTCGTGTTCGCAGATGCATTAGCATATTGATTTCCGAGGCAAGTATCTTGCTTATACGACTTGTATCTTGCGAATAGAGATTACGTGTTGGGTTTACGATGATTGGTTTACCTTCGTGAACGTATTTTGTGTGAAATGGTTATGAACTACTTGTAATGAATGTTTTGTGGTGTTTATGTTATTCTCGAATGTTCATTGTTGAGGAATTGTGCTGGTTATGGTATTTATGCTAGTTTCTAATACACTTGAATGTGTATTGTGTTGTGTGTGATCGTTGAATATGTTGAGTTGACTGTGTATTGTTTGTAATGATGGTGATGACGGTAAGGTGTATTATACTGTCGATTGTGTAATGTGGTATGTTGATTGCGAATATTGTGTGTTGTGTTGCTAAGTTCACTCGTATGGGTTCGACAGGGCCTACGAAGATTCATGGCAAGGAATCATGGGATCGGAACTTAGTATGTGGTGCTGAGGTCCAATCATGTGGGGTCTAACGAGGCCTATGATGACACGTGGCAAGGGATCATGGGGTTAGGACACAGTACGTCCAACTATGTGGGCTTGGCGGGGCCTACGGTGGCTCGTGGCAAGGGATCACGGAGTCGGGACTGGTTGTTTTGATTGTTGTGTTGGCTCAATCCGTGTGGGTTGTTGAACCTGAAGAGACACGTGGCAAGGCATCACGAGGTCACGAACATGATTGGTGTTGATGTACTGTTTGGCTCAATCTGTGTGGGTTTTTGAACCTACGGAGATACGTGGCAAGGGATCACAGGATCACGAGCAGGTTTTGATGAACAAAATTCTTGAAAATGAAGTTCTATGAAAATGAATGTTGGGCTGAGACCCAGACGAATTGTGGAAATGTTCTCCGTGTTATAAACTATGGAGACGTGAAATAAGATTTGGGCTAAGACCCTAATATTTTCGAAAATAGTTTTATAACTTAGGACTCGAGGTCCTAAAGGCTTTGTGTTTCTAAAATTCCCGAGATGATGATTTTATCTTCAAATACTTCATTGCTTGTTTTTTAATTACTTAAACCTCCCGGGAATACTTGGTGGATGGTTGTCGTATCTGATTCGTGATTGATATTTGCTTGCTACATTTTGTATGGTTATGATACTTGTATTAGCAAATTCTATTTGCTAATCCCTTAAATGAGGGAATGCATTTAATGCATTTCAGGTTGCCTGGTTTGAGGAAGCAGTCACAGGATCGGCATGGAAGATGATGGGCCACGATACTAATCAAGAATTAAAGAGTTCAGTCTGGTGTCATTGTATTTTTGAGTTGTATTCAGTCTTCCGATGTATTGTATTTGACCCCTATGTGGATATGTATCGTATGGAGTTTATTTTGGTTTGATTTAGTTGTGTGACCTCGTCCGTCAGTGTATGATAAATATTTGACCTTGTCGGTCCGTGTCATTATATAGTTTGAACCCGGCCGGTCAAACATTGATTTTATTGTGGTGGTTAGTCTGGTAGAACCTTATGGAAAAAGGATATACGGCGTGTGATATTCCCAGTTTATTTTTGGGGGTGTTACAATTATAGTATCAGAGCTTAGGTTGTGGAAACCTAGGCTATCGGGTCGAGTTTAGTCGTGCTTTCATTACGTCATTCTAGTTGTCGATTGACAAGTTGAGTTGTGCGTTGTTATGTTTTGTCGTTTATGTCATCGATTGAGATTAGTACCGTGGGTGACCGTCATCATCGTGCGACCTGTGGATGTAAGTCTCATCTTTTATATCTCGTGTTTAGTGCCCTTGTTTATATGCGTGTTGTGAGATGGAATCCGTATTTGAGTGTGTAACGATCGGAGTTACGCAGCAAAAGTGTGGATGGTTTCGACGTGTGTTCAAACTCGGTGTTCGTAAGTTATGTTTGTTAAGCTGGTAGATTTGAATGTCGGATGAGCATGTGTTTGAGAATCGGTTCTGTTTGGCTAATTGTTGTTATTTGCTATAAATGTGTTCTCATTGGTAATTGTATCCAATGCGTGCGTGTTTGAAAATGGTTTATAGACTTTCATAAAGTTGAGTATATTATGGAAAATCGATGTTCGAAAATATTTTGACGGTGCGGTCAAATGGCGGCTTAGTGTGGATTTTGAAAAGTTGTTTAAACACTACTAGAAAAAAGACTTTCTAAATCGGCTAAAATAGACATTCTAAATCGGTTAAATAACTGTTATAGATCCAACCGATGTAGAAAGTCTGGATTTTCTACATCGGTTTTCAGAATCGATCTAGAAAGTCTGCTTTCTACATCGGTTATTTAACCGATCTAGAATGTCTATTTGAACCGATCTAGAAAGTCTTATTTTGTTCCAAAAGAAATGACCCTAACCCAGCTCGGGTCCAACCCGACCACAACCCGGCCCCGACCCGACCACAGCTGGCCCAGCATGGGACCCGACCCGAGACTGGGCCCGACCCAGTCTTGAAATATCAATATATTTCAATTTGTTGCCATGAGGGTTTGAACCCTTGACCTTGTGGTTGGGGAGTGAAGTCTCAACCACAAGGCTAAGGTGAGTTGTTTGAGAAACTTACATTTATATTAAATTTAAATATAATTTCTCGAGTGGGTTTTAAATCGGTTCTAAAATAACCGATCTAGAAAGTGCACTTTCTAGATCGGTTCTGAAATAACCGATTTAGAAAGTCTACTTTCTAGATCGGTTATGAAATAATCGATTTAGAAAGTCCACTTTCTATATGTGTTGGTCATGTCACGTTCTAGATCGGTTATTTTAGAACCAATCTAGAAAGTGGAATTTCTAGATCGCTTATTTTAGAACCGATTTAGAAAATGGCCGCGTCACTTTTTAAATCGGTTATTATAGAACCGATCTAAAATATCCGATGTGAAATGGTATTTTTCTACTAGTGAAACTTTGGCGAGCCGACCTTGTATTTTTGAATGAAACCTTGGGATGGTACTTGAAATATGTATTTTGAAGTATTTTGGATATTTTGTAAAATATTACCGTCATTTATCTTTCGTGTTTGACAGGATCTTTGAAAATGATTTTAAGGCAACAGGCTAGAGTTGAATCGTGAAGTGTCAAGCCATTATGACATAATTGTCATATTATAGTTTTATTGAGGAATTTTGATTGAGTACCCAATTGTTGTGTTGTGTGGGTTGGATTTGCCTTTTAACTTGTATGATGTTATTCCGATGTGATTGTTAATGTGTAGAAATGATTAGTGCGGGTACAGATGGTTTATCCACCCGGGGATGGTTCAATAGGACCTCTAGGGATCTATGCTAAGGGCGCTAGATCGCGGACGTGGTTTCCCACCCGGGGAAGGTTTGGCAGAACCTCTGGGGGTCCATGCTAAGGGGAATGGCCGTGGGTTACCAAGTGTGCTGTTAATTATGATGATGTTGCGTGGTAACCTTGTCAGTTGTTATTTCTGATGAGGATACGTGATGATATGATTATCTTGATGATATTTTCGAGAAAATTTGATACTCCGGAATATTATTTTGCAAATTATTTCAAAGTGAGACGGTCAAGATCTATGGTTTATATTTTTGGTAAAACAGCCTGAGGTATCAAAAGTATTTTTAAATCTTATTTCGGAAAAATATCTGAATTCAAGAATTTTCAAATGATATTATTTAAACGAATACCTCATGGAGTTTTAAAAAAAAGAATGTTATCAGTGGTTGGCTACAATGATTTGTAGTTTGTTACGGCCGTGATTGTATCAGTATTGGTTGTAAGTTTTCAGTTGACACGGTCATGTGATTCGTTAGTTACGACCGTAAGTTCCATTTATTAGACTGGTAATTCTTGTATTTGTGTCACTATTCGGAGTGGATATTTTTGTCGTATTATTATTTGTTGTCGGGATGACCAGTCCTGTGATCAGAGGCATACAACTACAGGTAATGTTAGCGTGGGCGCCACTAGAGGTGGCCAAAAAAAACCGGAACCGGGAACCGAACCGTGAAACCGGACTTTATGGGACGGTTCTGGAACCGAAACTATGTTAGATGGTTCCGAACCGGAACCGAAACCATGTCCAGCCGGTTCGATTTCGGTTCCAGAAAATGTAACCGGCGGTTCCCGGTTCGGAACCGGAACCGAACCGTGGAACCGCGAACCGTCCCAAACCGCCGGTTCTCACGGTTCAAACCGAGAACCGTTTAAAAAAAAGGGAACCGGCCAGAAAAATAATTGGCACATGGTGGGAGATTTGATTCCCACTTTTGGAGATTTTTTTTTATTTTTTCAGATTTTGGTTCCCAGTGTGTTGAATTTCAAATTTAAATTTCAAATTTGAATTTCAAATTCAAATTTCAAATTTGAATTTCAAATTCAAATTTCTCCCAATTTTACCTCTACTTTCTCCCTATAAATACCCCCAATCCTCACCATTTTTCACACCAACTTTCACCTCTACTAAGCATTTTCTACTCTTACTCATTTTTATTACTATTACTCATTTCTCCCTACAAATGGCTTCTTCCGATTCCGGCTCGAGTCGTAGTGGTAAGAGAAAAAACGTTCTGAAGTACGATTCTACCATTGGAAATAGACCACGATGCCCTCATCGTCTACGCGGTGTTTTTATTCGAGAGGATCCCGATGAATCAACCTACGTCGGTAGTGAAGATCCTACTCAGACTTCTCAATTTCGAAGGGTGCTCAATCGTCGTGAACGTGAACAAATGGAGGAGGATCAAATCCAAAACGATTTTGAAATTGCGTCACGCCTTGCTCAACAACATGACGATGAAGAAATTCCATCCATGTATCCAGAAGCCGAGCCTATTGATTTGGAGGACGATATGGACGAGTTTGAAGATGGCGGCCTTGGATCGGACCACCGGGCTCGACGATCCATGGCGGGGAAGAAGGAACGAACTCCACGTTGCAACGTCTTCACGGTGTACTTCAAAAAAGTACAAGTTAGAGATCCCGATAGCGGCAAATACGAAGGTGTGTGCAATTTTTTGGAAATTTATTATAAATTTTTTGAAGAAATAAACTATTGTGAAAATCTTACTTATGAAGATTTAGAATTGCCAAATTTTATGAAAATCAAAACTAGTCTTTATTGTGATTTACAAAATCTTTTTCAAGAATATACTTCAAAATATAGTGGAATAGTTAGTCGTAAACAAACTGTTAAGAGCAGTGGTTCTTCCTCTTATGGATTTCACACTAGTACTCAAGCAGGTCAAATGCTTCAATCGTTTTTCGAAAATAAAGGTCATAGTAGTCAACCACAATTTTTCGAAGTAGAAGAATACCTTAGGGAGCCGAAGGGAGGGGAATTATTTAATGCATGGCCAAATGACGTGGACGTGTTAAATTGGTGGTCAATCAAGCAAGGTCAATACCCCATTCTTGCAATCATGGCGAAAGAGATATTTGTTGTCCCGGCATCAACAGTAGCGGTCGAGCAAGCCTTTAGCGAGGGAGGACACATGCTCGACGAACGAAGATCCCAACTGGCACCACATAATCTTGAAGCCCAACTATTGCTCAAAGATCATACATTGGCCGAAGCAAGAGAGCAAGATAACAAATGGGATGATTTGTTCCAAGAATACCCAATAACCACGACCGATCGAGGCCGAGACCACCGATGCGAGCGAGTCATCTCAATGCACCGAAGGCGAAGACTTCGATGATGACTTCGACTTCGACATGTATAAGACTTTATTATTAGTAATTAGGATTATCATTAGTAATTTCTGAAATTTAATGTATTTTTTAAAAGAGTTTAATACTCTTTCATGGGTTTTCTTTTCGGTTCTTTCCCATGCGCCTTTATTGAACCGACAGGACTTAATTACAAATACCACAAACTATTATCTAAGGAATAATAAGAAATAGTTACACTAATCTCTTCTCTCACTCTTCTCTCTCTCTATTTCTTTTCGGTTCTTTTTCAAAATTGTTTCTTTTATTTTATTATTGATTATTTCATTAACTTATACAAAAATACATTTAAACAACAAAAAATAATTAAAATGAAGTTTACAAAAAAAAGGTTCGGATGGTTCGAACCGAGAACCGCCGGTTCGGAACCGGAACCGGAACCCCCGGTTCCCGATTCGAATCAAAACCATGGCACTATGTTACCGGTTCGGTTTCGGTTCCTGTTTCCGGAACCGTGGAACCGGCAGTTTGGTTCCGGTTCGAACCGGAACCGGAACCGTAGCCATCTCTAGGCGCCGCCACCATTATTTAGCAGGTGGCAACACCATTAGCGCAGATGAATCAAAGTGTGCAGCTGAATGAGCTTCCAAATGAGGATAATGGAGCTAGGAAGTGGCTACAAGGCGTGATGAAGATGCATCCACCTTGTTTCACAGGTTCCTCTGATTCGATAAGCTGGGAGAACTGGCTCTTCCAGTTGGGAAGAAGAACGTTTGATGCTATAGCTTGTCCTGATAAAATGAGGGTACCCATTGCTCAGTACCTCCTCGGCAAGGAAGCTAGACTGGTGGGAGGCCGAAGCGCCTAGTGATCGTACGGCTACTTGGGCCGAGTTCAAGAATACTATGGAGGCATGTTATTGTCCGTTGCCTGTTCGAGAGTGCAGAATTATTGAGTTTTCCTCGACTATGCCCCAGGATGTGTCGATATCCCAAGCGATAGTTGATTATAATCAGCAGTTGTACTATGTCGAAAGCAAGTGAAGAGTGAAATGGACAAGATCCGGTATTTTAATATAAACATGAAGCCCCGTATACGTCAGAGTATGGCTCCTCTCATGTGTACTACTCTGAAAGAGTATCAAGATCGAGCCTTAGCCGTCGAGATGGCCATTTCCGCGATAGAAACTAGTTCAGAGAGTGAGAGACAAAAACTAGTTCATTTCCATGAACTGGTCGTTTCGTGTAATTCTTCAGTGAGAATTCCCCGCTCGTTGGATCAGTCCAAGAAACTTACTCAAATACAAGGACTATTATTCTATAAAATATAATGCTTTCACTCTCTCATCATTTGGGTGGCATTCGAGATCATATTCCTAACAGATCAAGTCCTCTGGATGGCTATCTATAACCTTAGAAATATATCCATTATTAATATAGTCGTTGCAGGGTAGGTGAGATGTGGACTGTTCTGATAGTCGGCTGCTAAATGTTTGACTAAAATAATCCATCTAGTTGCCTCATTAAATATTGCCTCTATCAGCATTAAATGCCCTCACAACTAAGAATACTTTATGAGTGTATTGTTCGTACTCACAATAGTTTAATTCAAGTTCCTTACTGTTGGATTTACACTTTCTTCTCTTAAGTAAAGTGCTTACACCAAATATGTTATAGTCAACTAGGCTTTTTTGCCGTAGACTGGAAATATTCAAATGATGCGGCTTTCTTCGTGTTGGACGTCGATGTATGAAGATTTCAGTTGTTTTGTCACAATTATCAAACTTCAAACGGAATTCTCCCAATATTTTTTTCCTTTTGATAATATCACAACCGTAGGGCTAGAATCACACCAAATGTTAAGTCTTCTCTTTGGAGCTGAGTAGATCTTCTTCAAATGACTTAGTTCGAAAATGAACAACTCGCAGGCTTGTTCTAAAATCAAGAATGTTTCATCCTAACTTGTTAATTAGTCTTGACAACTTTAACTATCATTGGCTCTCAGGCAAAATCTTACAGTAAGTTCCTTACAGCTTGCAACTTAATCTATGAACTGCTCGTAAGTAAGTTCTTACAGCATAGTCTATAGCAAAAATCATACTTGAGAATTTTTCAATAATTTCAAGTATAAAATACGAAAAGTAAATAGATTACGGGATGTAATCTTTTGATGGAGAAAGTAATTTCTTTATTAATATATTTGAAGTTAAAGTACATGGTTTGAAATAAAAACAAAAATATAACAAGAACAAAGTGTAACATCCACAATTTGTTTTTATAATTATATGACATGTGATAACTGATTATTATTTTATCTATTATTTGAGCGTCTGCTTGGAATTAATTTTTGTGGGTGATATTATTTAATTCGTGTGTTAACTATTAATATAATTTGAATTCACACGTATCGTCCCATTGGCATGTTGAGGGTTGTATTTGATTTTAATTTTCTATCTTCGACTTGTGAGAATATGACACCAAAATAATAGCGAGTCATTGACAACTAAGGTTATCTGATATAGTATTAACTAATCGAGTAATAGAACCAGGATACTGAATAACTAAGTTGAGATTCATTCGTTTTAATGAAATAAATTATATCTGTGAGTTATTAAAAATTGGGTCAAATAAACCAACTGTTGTGTCAAGAATTAACACCTTCCGACCGGCGATCGACTAGGAGGACGGGCGACCGAGTCACTGCCGAGCGGCCAAGTCAGTTCTGCCGATCAGCAACCTGGCGACCGAGCCTTAGCCCAGCAGACAAGCTACATCGACCGATCAAGGCCCTGTGACTGGCCCCGATGCCGAGCGATCGACCCTAAGACGATCGCCTCTCAGTACTCGGCGATCGACCCTGGCGACCTACGAACGGACGATCTCCTCTCGGCATCTTGCCGACCTGCCCTTGGTGACCGACCATTGGCGACCTCCATCCACTGGCCGATGACGGCCTCGGATGATCAGCCAGGGACGACCGCTCATGTCGATCACCACCGAAGGACATCCAGTCGGCAAAGGCCGAGCCTCAAGACTGGCACCATGTGCAAAGGCCGGGACAAGATCCGCGAATCCCGGGCCATTGACCACAATCTGACAGATTCCCTCCACCAGCCGACAGGCCGCCGAAAGCTTGTCGGTAGGGCCACATGTTGACTGACTCAGGACACGTGATGGCTCCTTATTGGACCGCCCAGCTGGCGCCAGCCACTGCATTGGACTTTATTCGGATAGCCAGCATCTTCCTTGGACTTTAGCCTGACAGCCCAGGAGATCGCCCCATTAAAGTATTGGCCGGCAGGCGATCGGCATAATAATAAAATGGCCTGCAGGCGACCGGCAGCTAAAGGACAGGACCCGGCTGTCCCTATATAAGCATGGCTCCCAGCACTTGTAAAAAGGGATCGAACCTTTACCACCAAAAAGACTTCAGCTTCCTTGAGCAAACTCACGATTCAAGCACACTATACAGAAGCAAATATACAGCACTTGGCAAACATCCAACTCTTGGCAACAGCTTTCTTTCGGTCTTTTTTCTCCCGGCCTTTTCTCCTCGAGCAGATTATCGGCGGGACGAAGAACACCAAGCTTCGCTCAAGAGCCGGATCAACAGAGTCTTTTTACACTCATTGTATTTAGATTTCTCTCATTAATACTTGTATCCACGAATATTTGTATTAATAACATCTCGCGAGAGCATTCAAGCCCGGGCCTAACAAACCCGGCAAATCTCGTTTTATTTATCTTCTCTCGGAAGTGCTCCCGCATTTGTTTGTTGTCCGTCTTCCAGCAGTATTAATCTTCGGATAGATATTTTGGGCAACAACAATTGGCGCTAGAAGAAGGGGGGCGCATATCCAACCCTCGATTTTTTACACCTACCGTCCCGAAGAACACTCACTGTTCTCGGGGCAGATATTTGAAGTGACACTCACTGCACTTCAAAAGAAATCCTTCAGAAAACATGTCTTCCGCCTCCGCGTCGAAGAAAGCCGCCACCACCCGGCTGCACTGCCTGCCCTGGTCCCGAGCCGGGCCGATGGTGGAAGGCAGCCGCCGCGGTCAGAGACGCTCGGCCACGTCCCGGGAGGGCGGCCCGAGCCTCTCGCTCGATCGGTTCCGAACCAAGGAACAGATCGAAGGGGCCTTGGCCGTCCTACAGGAGCGACGGACTGCTCTCGACGCGCCTCCTGCTGCCGCCCCCCCGGTCTCTCGCCGGAAGTTCAAGCGGAAGCTTAAGGCACTACTGGCCGAACAAGTGCCAGGAGGCTCTCGCCCGCAACAAGAGGCGCTCGACAGCCGGGGCACGTCTGTCTTCGATCGCCTGGGCAGCGACCCGACCTGGCGACCGGGGCAGTCCGGCCCCAGCTACGAGACGACGGAGTTGGTGTCCGTCACGAGGAGCTCGGCCTACCCGGCTCCCACAAGACGATCCAGCCGCCTGGCTCCCGCTCGCCAGATTCCCGAGGTCGGCAGCAGTGGGGTCCGGAGGTCGGTACACGATCGCCTCGGCCCCCGCTCCCAAAGCCGATCCGCAAGCAGCCGAGCCGCGGCGATCGCCGCAATGCAACGTCAGATTGACGACATGAAGGCGCTCCTGCAATCCGGGGCAAGCGCCACCAGGACGATCGCCCCGCCGAGCGAGCCGCTCGCGATCGACATCGAGCTCGCCCCGGTGCAGCACACGATCGCCCCTCCTAAGACACCCGTGTACCAAGGGCGATCGGACCCTGTGCACACTGCACAAGTTCAACATCTACATGACCGGGTGTGGGGCATCGGACGCGACAGTGCCGAATGTTCCTCCGACACTAGACGACCTCGCCACCGGTGGTACACCTCATTGCCACCTCGGTCCATGGCTCCTTTAACGAGCCGGGCGCACGTCTTCACGGAACACTTCGCCACCGGGCCGCTCGGCCGAAGGTCCCCATCGCATGTGGCGGATCGTGCAAGGAGAACAGAGTCCGACTCGGACTACATCGACCGGTTGACATGATCATCCTCAACGGCGAGCCCGTAAGCGATGAGACCGCCTCTACGCGGTCCTAAGAGGTTTTCGGGGCTTCTCGCCTATGTTCAGCATCTCACGAAGACCCTACCGACGACCCACGCAGCCTTCCGCCGAGCCGCAGATTTCTGTCTGTGCAAAGGCTTCTCCTTGGCCTAGAGTAGAACGATCGGCACCGCGCGACGACCTCCGCCTCCCACCCGATCGCTACTACCTGCCAGAGCCGAGGACTCGATCCCCGCCACACCCATTCTAACATGAGTGACTAACCGCCGCCCGATCGCCAAGTTCGACCTACGAATAAAGCGATCGGCCGCCGAGCGACGATCGCCAGTCATCCGGCCAGATCGCAACATCATCAGCAGCCCGGTGGACACGATCGCCATCTATCCAAAGATATAACATGACGGACTAAGGCATAAGATCGCCTCCACCGCACATCATAAAGCCATGGCCCCGGCAATCGATGGAACCGCCGCTGCCATGCAAGGTCCCTTTCGGCCGAGATCGCCCGCCCTTCGTTTAAATACGAGGCCGGCGTAGTCGGAGGGCTCTCCAACATTAATCAGTGGACTCATTCCACAACCCCGTCTCAACGTACACCGTCGAGGTCGGCCATCTCCATGGCACGCCGAGGTGGAAGCAGAGCAAACAAGCCGCGGACGAGGAGGTGATTCATCCGACGCTGCCCCGCGCAAGGACTCCTCTAGACCGAGACCGCACGCCTTTCGTTTAAACACAAGGCGAGGCGCAGCCTAACAGAGGACCCTCATAATAAAGTGAGTCACGAGGCACTCATTGTCTTTGTGCACCAAGACACGGTCATGGGGTCGGTCCATCGATCTCCGCGACTGTGCACGATTCCTCAAGCAAGCGAAACCACCAAGTTTCCGAGGGGGATCGGCCAATGTTGTTTTTTGCAGGTACAAGACCGAAAGATAGCTAAGCCAATCGACTATGATAGCCCAAGTCCAAGTCCTAAGTCAGCTCAGATCGCCCGTCCTCATCCGTACACGATCACCGGCAAGAACCACCTCGCCCCATGTCTTCAACATAGGAGCAAGCTGGGGGGCAATTGTTGTGTCAAGAATTAACACCTTCCGACCGGCGATCGACTAGGAGGACGGGCGACCGAGTCACTGCCGAGCGGCCAAGTCGCTTCGCCGATCAAGAACTTTGGCGACCGAGCCTTAGCCCACAGACAAGCTACATCGACCGATCAAGGCCCTGGACTGGGCCCCGATGCCGAGCGATCGACCTAAGACGATCGCCTCTCGGTACTCGGCGATCGACCTGGCGACCTACGAACGGACGATCTCCTCTCGGCATCTTGCCGACTCCGCCCTTGGTGACCGACCATTGGCGACCTCCATCCACCGGCCGATGACGGCCTCGATGATCGCCAGGGACGACCGCTCATGTCGATCACCACCGAAGGACATCCATCGGCAAAGGCCGAGCCTCAAGATCGGCACCATGTGCAAAGGCCGACAAGATCCGCGAATCCCGGCCATTGACCACAATCCGACAGATTCCCTCCACCGGCCGACAGCCGAAAGCTTGTCGGTAGGGCCACATGTTGATCGACTCAGACACGTGATGGCTCCTTATTGACCGCCACCGTGGCGCCACACCGCATTGACTTTATTCGGATAGCCGCATCTTCCTTGACTTTAGCCTCGACAGCTGTGAGATCGCCCATTAAAGTATTGGCACAGCGATCGGCATAATAATAAAATGGCCCGCAGGCGACCGGCAGCTAAAGGACAGGACCCGGCTGTCCCTATATAAGCATGGCTCCCAGCACTTGTAAAAAGGGATCGAACCTTTACCACCAAAAAGACTTCAGCTTCCTTGAGCAAACTCACGATTCAAGCACACTATACAGAAGCAAATATACAGCACTTGGCAAACATCCAACTCTTGGCAACAGCTTTCTTTCGGTCTTTTTTCTCCCGGCCTTTTCTCCTCGAGCAGATTATCGGCGGGACGAAGAACACCAAGCTTCGCTCAAGAGCCGGATCAACAGAGTCTTTTTACACTCATTGTATTTAGATTTCTCTCATTAATACTTGTATCCACGAATATTTGTATTAATAACATCTCGCGAGAGCATTCAAGCCCGGGCCTAACAAACCCGGCAAATCTCGTTTTATTTATCTTCTCTCGGAAGTGCTCCCGCATTTGTTTGTTGTCCGTCTTCCAGCAGTATTAATCTTCGGATAGATATTTTGGGCAACAACACTAACTCCCTATTTTTTTTAAAAACTAGATGTTCTCTCGTGCGATGCACCGCATAAGATATTCTCTTATTAGAAAATAATTTCTCGATCTCTAAATTTATTTTTGATGATCTTCGACATGAATATCATATTAGTGTAAGTATATTATGGGGTGTAATATAATTTAAGAAAGAGTACCACATTAGCGGAGTGTTAAGTCAATTAGTGTCCATTACATGAATAAATTTCCTGGACATACCGAAAAAAGTAGGAACAAATTTTAGAGACGAAAGTAATATGTGATTAAGTCTTAATATATGTGTGTGCAGTGTATGTTTTATTATTTTTAGTTATTATAATTAAATAAATATCATAATTTATTTTTTATATAAGCAATAAATGAGTTAATATATTTTTGTCTTGCATCAATTAATTTTATTGAAAATAAATATTCATAATTTTTATAATATAAACTTTTTGTGCAATCGGTCATTATTGTAAATCCATCAAATTTATTATATTCATATGGATGTCTAGTTGAAAATTGTGAAACAAAAATTAATTTGATATATTTTTAAAAAAAATAAACTTGATTTAAAAAATTATAAATATTTAAAATTTTAAGCTAAAAAAATAAAGGAAGGATTTTTTATTGGTAGATGAGTGTAAGTTGTGGAATAAAACTCCCACAATACATATCTAGATTTTTTTTAAGAAATTTAAGGATACATCTCTATATATAAACTATATTTTAAAATAAAAAATCAAAAAACTTAGAGAGTGACATGTGTCACGACTCTCTTTTAATAGAAAACAAGTTTTGAGGACAAAAGTAATATGTGATTAAGTCTTAATATATGTGTGTGTGCAATGTATATTTTATTATTTTTAGTTATTATAATTAAATAAATATCATAATTTATTTTTTATGTAAGCAATAAATGAGTTAATATATTTTTATTTTGCATCAATTAATTTTACTGAAAATAAATATTTATATTTTTTCTAATATAATTTTTTTGTGCAATTGGTCATTATTGTAAATCCATCAAATTTATTATATTCACATGGATGTCTAGTTGAAAATTATGAAATAATAATTAATTTGATATATTTTTCATTAAAAATAAGCTTGAGTTAAAAAATTATAAATATTTAAAATCTTAAATTAAAAAAATAAAAGAAGGATTTTTTTATTGGTAGATGAATATAAGTTGTGGAATAAAACTCCCACAATACATATCTAGATTTTTTTTTGAAAATTTAAGAATATATCTCTATCTATAAACATTATCTAGATTCTCTTTTAATAGAAGTATAGATATAAATATATATATATATATATATATATATATATATATATATATATAAGGGAGATTCTTTTTACCCTACTTTCTCAAATTTCTCTCCCCCTCTCCATTTCATTCATTTTCTCTTTCCCACCTACCCCGCCCCCACGCGGACGTAACGCCCACTGGCCACCACCCTTTTTCTTCTTCTTCAGTGGTGATGGATGATGGAACGGCGGAAGCTCGAGGTGGTGGAGTACTTGGGCTCGCGATCTCGAACGGGCTGTTAGTAGGTGGATCGCTGTGGGTTTGGGATGTGAAGATCGCCGGCGTGACGGATGGAGCGTGGTGGTGGGGAGGTCGGACCTGTCTTCCAACGGCGAGGGGATTTCCAGATTGACGATCGGACATTGGGTATGTTGGAGGTTTTCGGTTGAGGACCGATGCCATTCTGGCAATGTACCGAGAAGGACAACAGAACGGGACGGGCAGAGTTAGTGCTGAACGAGGTTTGGCCATGGGGGTTATCGGCGATCTAACTTCCGGCGACTGATAAAGGAGTAGGGAGTTGACTTGTACTAGATGCAGGTGGCCGGAAGTTGATCCCGACCAAGAGTCAGATGGCCTGAAATGACGTGTCTCGCTTTTGGGTTTCCGGTGTCGACTAGAGTCGAGTGGTGGGCTGTAAATTGGGGTTCGGCAGTCGTGTTCTGGCATGGGCGTAGCTACATTGTGTGTGTGTGTGTGTGTGTATGTGTTTTGTATGATTGTGTATATGTGCAATGTGTGTTTGTGTTTGTGTTTGTGTTGGTGTTTGTGTGTGTGTGTGTATTTGTGTGTCCCTGGACGGCGGCCATTGCCCCCCAGCTTGCTCCTATGTTGAAGACATGGGGCGAGGTGGTTCTTGCTGGCGATCGCGTCTGGATGAGGACGGGCGATCTGAGCCGACTTAGGACTTGGACTTGGGCTATCATAGTCGATTGGCTTAGCTATCTTTCGGTCTTGTACCTGCAAAAAACAACATTGGCCGATCCCCCATGGAAACTTGGTGGTTTCGCTTGCTTGAGGAATCGTGCACAGTCGCGGAGATCGATGGACCGACCCCATGACCGTGTCTTGGTGCGCGAAGACATTGAGTGTCTCGTGACTCACTTTATTATGAGGGTCCTCTGTTAGCCGCGCCGCCTTGTTTTTAAACGAAAGGCGTGCGGTCTCGGTCTAGAGGAGTCCTTGCGGCAAGCGGCGTCGGATGAATCAACTCCACGCCCGCGGCTTGTTAGCTCTGCTTCCACCTCGGCCACCATGGAGATGGCCGACTCGACGGTGTACGTTGAGACGGGGTTGTGGCACGTCGCATTGTCCGGTTCACCATGTCGATGATGAACCTTTGAGGGCGAGCGATCGTGTCCACCGATTAATGTTGGAGAGCTCGACTACGCCGGCCTCGTATTTAAACGAAGGGCGGCGATTTTGGCCGAAAGGGACCTTGCATGGCCGAAGCCTGGTTCCATCGACCGCGTGACCATGGCTTTATGATGTGCGGTGGAGGCGATCTTATGCCTTTAGTCCGTCATGTTATATGGCCGGATCAGAGATGGCGATCGTGTCCTCGGATGCGGATGATGTAGCGTGATGATCGGCGGTCGGGCCGGAAGACTAACGATCGTCGCCGGCTGCCGATCGCTTTATTCGTAGGTCGATATTGGCGATCGGGCGGGAGATCGTCGTCCGGTGCCGATCGCGCGCTCACAAAGGCTAAGAAGAAACCTTTGCTCGGCCGTAAAATCGCGGCTCTAGCCCTAAGGCCGTAGGTCGAGGTTGGGTCTTCGTAAGATGCTGAACATAGGCGAAAACCCCGAAAACCTCCTAGACCGCAGAGGGCGGTCTCATCGCTTATGGGCTCGCCATTGAGGATGATTACGTCTACCCGGCCGATGTAGTCCGAGTCGGACTCTTCTTCTCCCCGCTGATTTGCATCATGCGAAGGGGACCTTCGGCCGACGACCCGGTGGCGAAGTACTGGTGAAGCCGTGCGCCACCTCGTTAAAGGAGCCAATCGAACGAGGTAGCAATCAAGTCTACCACCGGTGGGCGAGGTCGCCCGGCGTCGGAGGGAACATTCGGCATCCGGTCGCGCGATGCCCCACACCCACCATGTAGATGTTGAACTTCCTCAGTGCACTTGGGGTCCGACGCCCTCGTACACGGTGTTTGCGGGGAGCGATCTGTGCCGCACGGGGCGAGCTCGACGCCGATCGCGAGCGGCTCGCTTGGCGGCGATCGCCTTCTTGGCGCCGCCTGGTTTCCAGGAGCGCCTTCATGTCGTTGAGCTGACGTTGCATTGCAGCCATCGCCGTGGCTTGGTCGCTTGCAGATCGGCTTTGGGAGCAGGAGCCGAGGCGATCGTGTACCGATCTCCGGGCTCCGCTGCCGCCGACCTCGGCAATTCGGCGAGGGGGAGCCAGACGGCTAGCCGCTCCGGGAGTCGGGTAGGCCGAGCTCCCGGTGACGGACTCAAATTCCGTCTGCCTCGTAGCCGGGCCGGACCGCCCGGCCACCATGTCGGGTCGCGCCTGTGCGATCGAAGACGACGTGCCTGCCGCGAGCGCCTCTTCTTGCGGGCGAGAGCCTCCGGCGCTTGCTCGGCAAGAGTGCCTTAAGCTTCCGCTTGATCTTCCGGCGGAGACCGAGGGGGTGATAGCCGAGGCGCGTCGAGTGCACTCTGCCGCTCCCGAAGGACGGCCAGTGGCCCTTCGATCTGTTCCTTGGTTCGAACCGATCGAGCGAGAGGCTCGGGCCGCCTTCCCGGACGTGGTCGAAGCGCCTCCGGCCAAGGGCGGCTACCTTCCACCATCGGCCGCGCTCGATCGACGGAACAGGGTCTGGCCGCCGGCTTTTCGACGCGGATGCTAAGACATGATTTCTGAAGGATTTCTTTTGAAGTGCAGTGAGTGTCACTTCAAATATCTGCCCCGAGAACAGTGAGTGTTCTTCGGGACGGTAGGTGTAAAAAATCGAGGGTTCGATGCCCTTCTTCTAGCGCCAATTGTTGTTGCCCAAAATATTTATCCGAAGATTAATACTGCTGGAAGACGGACAACAAACAACAATTGCGGGAGCACTTCCGAGAGTAGATAAATAATACAAGATTTGCCGGGTTTGTTAGGCCCGGGCTTGAATGCTCTCGCGAGATGTTATTAATACGAATATTCGTGGATACAAGTATTAATGAGAGAAATCTAAATACAATGAGTGTAAAAAGACTCTGTTGATCCGGCTCTTGAGCGAAGCTCGGTGTTCTTCGTCCCGCCGGTAATCTGCTCGAGGAGAAAAGGCCGGGAGAAGTAAGACCGAAAGAAAGCTGTTGCCAAGAGTTGGATGTTAGCCAAGTGTAAGTAATTTGCTTCTGTATTGTGTGAAATGCGAAGGAAGCTAAAGAAGTGTCCAAGTGCAGGCTGTCCTCTTTATATAGGGGCTGAGGGGGCCTGTCCCCTAATGGGCGATCGCCTTTCGGCATTTAATGTAACGGGGCGATCGTCCTAAAGGGCACGTGGGCTGCCTGCCAAAAGTCCATAGATCCAAATGGCAGCCTAGCCGAGTGGCCCAATGAGGAGCCGGCACGCGTCCGAAGCATCACAGAGGTCCCACTTAGCTACTTTCGGCGGACTTTGTCGGTAGGTGACAGTCAGTAGTCACATGTCTTGTCCGCCAACTCCTTTCGCAGTGCAGGCCATCTTTGGTAGGTGAGGTAGGTGACAAGTTTGTCAGCGCCTTTTGTGGATCTGCACGTGGGGTCAGTCCTGCTGCTCGGCCTTGGCCGACTGGATGGCCATCGGTCAGTTACTGAAGGTCGGCAATGGTCGGTCACCAAGGGTCGATCGGCAGATGCCCAGAGAGGTCGGTCACCAAGGGTCGATCGGCAGGAGTTTGCCGCGAGTACCGAGTGATGATCGTATCCGAGGTCGATCGCTCGGCACCGGACTTGTCCCGGGACCTTGATGAGCCGTTTTAGGGTCCGGTCCGGTTGAGGCTCGGCCGCTGGCCGCCGCCGGCAGATCTGCCTTGGCCGCTCTAAGAAGAGTCGCTCGGCCTCGGAGGCGATCGCCGGTCGGAAGGTGTTAAATCTTGACACAACACTATATATATATATATATATATATATATATATATATATATATATATATATATATATATGGGGGCGTCTGTATGTGCGAGTAATTGTAGTGATGTATGTGTTTGTGTGTTGGATAGTGGACAGGGAACAAGTAGGCATAGATGAAGTCTTAATAAATTAGTCTACAAGCGGATTCGTGTATTTGGACCTACGGAGTGAGTACATGCTTGGAGTTCGTGTTCAGAGCAGTCGTTCAAGAATTTGGATTAAAATTCCCACATTAGCTAAATCAAGATATGGACTCGGGTTGAGTATCATTGCTCGTTTTGATTCGATCGATAAATTAAGAGGCCAATTGAGGTATTATATCATCCAATTAATTACTTTGTAATTATAATATAATAAATGAACCTTTATATTAAATTATTTGTTATGTGATTATAATAAAGTTTGAGATTTTAATGGATCGCCCGAGTTGACCGAGCTAGGCTTATGTAGGCAAGTATCTTGCTTATACTTTTCATATTTCCTTGAATATAAATCTGATTGTTATTATTATTTGTGTTACCATGATTATATGATTGTGTTAATTGATGACTATGTGGCCCCACTGTGTAGAGATTGCACTTGTTTGGGATAGATTGTATAAATATGTTGTTTAATAATTATGTGTTGTCATAAATCCATAATTGTGAACTTGTGTTATTTTGATGCAAGGATTTATGTGAACCCTAATTGTGAAGATTGAAAGTATTTATTGAATTGTTCAAAATCGTGTTATTCCTTGATCGGGAATACTGCCTAAATTGTGGATTACATTATCAGTCTCGATTGTGTCTGATTGTGGAGGCCATTCTAGCAAGTACTTTGATTTTATGTTTTATAGGTCCTTACATTGGAAGTCTTGCATTCTTTTGAGTGAGAGTGTGTACATTCACTCCAGGAGGGTCCGACGGAGCCTCAAAGGGATCCACGCATGGTTGGGTCCAAGAACATTGGGGTTAACCACTCCGGGAGGGTCCGACGGGGCCTTGGAGGGATTCGCGCATGGTTGGGTCCACGGTTAATCATGAGCATTTTTGTAACGTGGTGATATGTCCAGAATATCACAATGTCTTGACGTTCCATAATGTTTGGGATATAATACATATTTATCATAGGTACTTTGACTAGAATGGCAATAAGATTGTATGATATGACGAGAGTTTGAAATTGTTTACAACAACAAACAACAACATCTAAGCCTTAGTCCCAAAATGATTTGGGATCGGCTAACATGATATGACGAGAGTTTGAAATTGTTTCTTAAGTGAAAATATCTCGGGAAGTCCTTCCCCTGTGTTTGATTCATTGTTAATGCAAGATTATTATATCCTTGGAATATGATGTGTATGGCTCGTAATTGCATTTTATACTTGCACTAGCAAAATAGTAGAATTTTGCTGACCCCCGAGTAATCGGGGGGTGGATGTCTGTATTGCGTCCAGGTACATGCAGGTCCTTATGGAGCTAAACACGGGACCGTTACGAATGATGATGGAAGATGAATGATACTAATCTGGGCGCAGTTAGTCGGAGTCCATTATATTGTCCTTTTCGCTATCGTATTTTCTGTTGTATGAGTTTGTGAGTGTATTTGACCCTTGCATGGGTACGAGTCTTGAAAGAGATTTGTATATTTCAGTTGTATGGTTGTGCTGAAAGATCAAATCGGTCTAATGGTTCGTTATTTAGCCATGTCGGCACGTAATGTGATGTCTTGTTTCTGTATTTAGCCTAGTATATCCTCACGGAGAGGGTCTACGGCACTATAATATTCCCTAGGAGATGGGGGCGTTACACAAAGTACATGCAATAAAGAGATAATTCAACAGCTTTAAGATTTATGGTTGAGAATGTTGTTATTGGCTTGACCTTCTGTAGGCTTGGGGATCATGATTTGTTCCCACCATCAATTTACCTGTTGGTAGTTAGACCGATCTTTATAATAACTTTTGATTTGTGGGGTTATGTTGTGTGTAAGTATCTAGTGCTCCGGATTAGTTGGACGTTTGCCCCTTATGTAGTTGCTCTTTATGCTGATTTGAGCAGGTAGCTTCCCTTCCACCAAGAGCATATTAAATTCATTGCCTGCTACCTCCAGCATCTTACATGATACATATATACTCATTTAACTATATTTTGTTCCATTGTCTCAATTCACCTGCTGTAAGCCGTCTGTCTGTGGGCAGCAACATCTCGACAGGTTTCATGATTGTTTCTCTCCAAATGGTGTTAGGATCTGCAAACTTCGATCTAGAACCTTCAACTTTGTATCATGTAGCCCCTTGCCCGATGCCAGGTCCAGCCAAGCGGTTGATGGCTTGGGCTATAGTTTCATCTAGGTTTGCTCCCAATTGTCTTGCCACGTCCTAACAATTGCCTTTGCCTCTTTCACAGGAGACTATCATGGATATGTCAAACGAGTCTAATCGACTCACTCTGATTCTCTTTCAATTCTTTCACCACTTTACTGAGATCCGAAACTATTGTTCTTAAAACTTTAATCTTTTGATTGTGCTCAGTCAGTCTCGTGTGTTGCAGGCAGCTATAGTTGTTGCAGAAGCAACACCATCACTCTCCTGTATTTTTTGAGAATTGCGTCATGGGCAGAAATGAATTGAGCGAAGGCTCTCCTGATAGCGCCAGGGATTAGGAGGAATGCTTCGCAAATATCATTCAAAGACATGCGACGGACAGTGACTTCGTCCTAGGTAATCTCTTGGAGCCAGTCGAGTTCCTTGTGAACTTTATAGAGTGCTTAAATATCATTCGCAATGAAGATAGTTTGTGTGACAAGGTCTCGCAGTTGGGATGAGCATTCTGTGTCTTTGGTATCTTGTAGTTGGGGAGGCAGGGAATAAGCACCTTGCTCAGAGATGAGTACAATACTCTGGGGGGAGCTGTATCATTCTCTGTGGGATCAGATTCGAGTAGATTAGTACTCGGGGAGAGGAGGAGTTTGTACCTTCTCTTGTTCGTCTTTTGGTTGGACAGGAGGGACTGATTCTTCATGTTCGGTCTCGCCCTATCGGGTGGGCGAAGGATTTGTTGTGGACTGATTGGGGGACTTGGCCTGATCTCCGGATGGTCCGAACGTCCCCTGGCCTTGAGCAGCCTGTAACTCTGCATACTCCGCTTGCGAGCATATTCATGGCTGATGCGGAGTCCTGTTTGTAGATCATCTCCGTCGGAGTCAGGTTGGAGTGATGACCCGGAGTTCGAATGACCATAGAACTTGGTTTCTTGCCACAAGCTTTTGCCCGCTCATAATGATGAGATCATGACACAAAGGATCGTCATACTTTTTTTTTTTAGGGAGAGACGAGAAACTCCCCACTGTATCGACGCCCTCGACTGCGCGAGTGTTAAATCGGCGACGTGCACTAATCGCACCCGCAAAAAGAGAACCAACGAGACACGAACCCCACCTGTATCAAAGGATCGTCATACTTGATCATGGACTCGGCCTTTTGCGGGCTTGTGGCCTGCAAAACAAATTCTTCCTCATGTTGCCATTCGGCTGAGTGCAAAAGGCTAGTAATAAATAATGCAAATAATTCTTCGATTTCTATAATATTGAATTTATTTTTTATTAACAAATTAAATATGAAAAACGATTAAGACATGAGTCTTGTTGATTTTATTCTTATAAATAAATAAAGATTTATCTTGTAGAAAAACAAGGGTCATCTCAACTGTAAGGTATGTGGCCCGCCGACAACCTCGGATTGACTTATAACGTACGGACATCCTCAATGTTATATAACCAACTCTTTGCTGTTTAATTTTTATTTTCTTGAGTTCACGGGAAAATTTCTTAACGGCCATTCCCAATGCTTCATACAGTGATCAGTTTTTCCTTCCATATCTCTCATCTTCAATGAAAAAAAAAGTGATGTGAGAGACATATATAGCTAGCGGACACATTAATCATTTTCAGGTTTAGCATTTAAAGAAGGCACTCTTATGGTTTGTCAACAATAATAGTGCCTTCTTCTTCTTCTTCTCGGTGTAATCAGAAGGCGTGAAGAAAGTCGAAGTATATATATAAATATATATACTGATATATGATGCACAACATGGTTCATCCTCAAGAAATACATCCTGCTATTGTAACTGACTTGAACTCTATCTTCTTATTTTTTTTGATCATTTTTTTTAATTATTTAGGATAAAAGAAAATGGATTATATGTTATCCATCTTTGTAATCAATTAATTACTTTTACTTTTCTTGAATATATAAAATGCATTTGCATTAGTTCAGTGAAGGCATGCATACACTTTTTTCGACATGGCGGATAATGGGTATGTTTGTATGACCACTTAATCTAGATTATAATCTTAATTTAGATTAAATTTGACCTTCAAAATCTTATTTGGATGGTGCTAATTTAATCTAAATTATAATCTTAATCTAGATTAAATTCAAACGCTTTCGAATATAGCTTTCAACACAAAGCTACCAGATTTTATTTTTTCATTCCGGTTTTACCCTTAATGTATATTTTATATATATATATATATATATATATATATATATATATTATTTTTTCATTCCGATTTTACCCTTAATAAATATTTGTATAAAATTTGTATAATAGTATAAGTGATAACATAAAAAAACCTAAAATACTACTAGAAGTTGAAAACAAAATAAATAATAATATTGCATAATGTCAAAGAATAATAAGCAACATAAGAGTTAATATATAAATATTAAGGTTGTTTTTGTAGTATTATAATATAACAATAAATATAAAAGATGTACCTTTATGTCATTTTATAAATTCCAGCTAGTATGATAGCTAGTTATGACAAACACTTTTAAATACAATAATCTAAATTATCATATTACAGCTAGATTATCAATTTTCAGCTAGATTATCTGATATAATCTAGATTATTGGTTTTCAGCTAGATTATCAACAATCAACTAGATTATCAGTTGTTAATGCATCCAAACATACCCAAGGTCTAATGCTAAATATATAGAATATGATCGACATGGCCGATAATATCATTATGTATATTACCTAATAGTATAACATAGTGCTTAGTTTCGACATGAATACTTGATTCTCATCTAATCTTAAGCAACATATGTATTTTAAATTTCGAAAAATTGACTAACGCGTCGATCATACCATGACAGGCGTCGACACAAGGAGATACATATCATGCCGGTACACTTTTTCAAGTAAGTTCGCTTCTGGTTTACTCATTTTTTTCTTTGGAATATTTAGCTTTTTTCCCAGCTTACAATAATGATACTGATAAGAAAAGAACTTAATTCTGATGGAAGCACTTCACATGCATGCATGCATGACACATACAAAAGGTCATTATTATGGTTCTAAGTTTCCAATGTTATCCGTATAGAAATGGACATTAATAGCTAATATACTATGAATGATTCCTTGTTACGGAAATGCCATTCACATGTTTGTTCTTTCCCATGTTGCACTTCACTTCCCACACCTCACATGGAGAACAAATGCACAAACCTTTTTTCGATCTTGATGTATATGTAATGTACGATTTGATCTATGAAGCACGAATACTTCACATTAGGAAATTTGTGTATTCCTGTCGTGACGTGTCCCTACATCGTATTCCGTGTCCACTCACATATCCGTGCTTCCTAGGATCTGATTGTAAAGTGGTTCGATCAATATATACACTTTCTTCATCATCTTGGCGGATAAGATTAGAATCAAGCCCGATCCTATCATTTTGTAGGCTCGGGGCAAAGATTCGACAATGAGCTCACTGATAACGAATATGATTAACTTTAAAAACATATTTTCATAATGCCACTGAAAACTGTTTGTTCTTTTTTCAAATATAATACGTGTAAACATAAGTCGTTCCTTGATTTTCTTTGTTCTGCAGGAAGGAATTCCGAGCCCCCTCGGAGCTCAATTCGAGTTTTCGGAATCCGATTTATTCCCGGAAACACTTCAAAATTCAGAAGTTGCTTCAATAAGTTCCAACAATTGCTGCTATGAGGAACACTCTTCCTATAATCCAACCAATAATCTCTCCATCACTATGGATGACATAAACAATTACAACAACACATTAGACAACGACGCCACCGCCACACCGCCTTCCACCGGAATCAACAACCAGCCCATATTTTTCGAAGACGACGTATTATCAGCATCCATAGATTTCACACCATCTCCATCATTTTCACTCCCTAATCATCTCCAGTACTTCAACGACGATAATAACAACAATCAAGAAGTATTATTCAGCATCCCTTCGTCGTTCAACAGCAATATGCATATGCCGTTAGGAGACGATGTCACGCAGCCGTATACAGCAGCCGATCATCCATACGATCCAGAGCGGCGGCAGGTGGTGGCGGACCCAACGCCGGAGGGGGCTCAGGTAACCGTAATTCCAACGGGTTATAAAGAAGAAAATGGCTTCATGTCATCTGTCCCTGTGCCGTCTTATGATATCCGGCTGATGAGTAGTATTGATCCCATGAATATTGGATCCCACTTTCCTTCAAGCTGCTGCAGGAGCTTCAGTACTGCACCATTTTCTTTAGATAGTTCAGGAATTAATTTCGCGGCCTGTACATTTGGTTCGTTTCTGGGAAACGATCATCATTTGGTACAACACCGGGAAATGGAATTACACGGAGATAATATTAATGGTGGATTTTTTCATCCTGATTCCATAGCCAGGGTCTTTAATTGCTCAACCGGTGATCTTCAGGTACCTACAATATGTATAGTGATAATTAAAAAGACGAATTTATGGTTTTTAGCTACTTTTATATATATATATATATATATATATATATATATATATATATATATATATGTTAGAGTCTGCCCATCTCAAAATCAATAGCCTTTCTAATTTGGGTGGCCGCAGAGTTAGAACATCATGGGGTAGAGCGTGATTGCTCCGATACCACGTTAGAAAATAATTCATCGATCTTTATATATTGAAGACATGCCTTATCAACATCAACAAATTATTTTATAGGCATAAGTTAACAAATTGTTTTATACCCCTATCTTAAGCTTTTAAATGAGAATTGCAAAACCGAACCGGAACTAGCCGGTTCGGTTCCGGTTATTTTTTTCTTGTTTTTTTAGTGGTTCGCTTAATGAACACATGAATTTCTGGTTTTCGGTTCCACATTAAAAGTTGGTGGAAAAAACGAAGAACCGGCTAATTATATATTAATATATATATGTATATTGTTGGCGGCTTATTTGCAGGTTTACTAAGGGAACATACGGTCGGTTTTGCGGTTTTCGGTTAAAAAAAAACCCATACCTAGTCATTTTCTTGATTCCATTAGTTACTCTTTGATGGTTCCGGTCGATTATCGGCCATAACCGGTTTTTGCTCAGTTTCGTTAACAAAAAGAGGAGAAAAAACGAACAGGTTTTTCGCGGATCTGTTCCTAAGCGGTTCTCAATAAAAAAAAAAAAAGATAAGAACTGCACCGGATATAGCCGGTTGGTTCGGATTCTTCAAATTTTCTATAAAAGCCGGACCGGTGCCAGGTCTAGTGAAAAAATAACGTGAAGTTCTTCGACTTCCCATGCCAAATGCAAGTGTTATCACCTAGGTTGCATGGACACAGACACAAAGCCACGGACATGGTAATACGACAAAAAAGGAAAGAAAGAAAAAAATGATGTAGTGGAGGAGGAGATTGTCATTCGTTATTTGGAAAAGGATCGTTTTTGAAACATATGGAAAATGTTTGTTGGTGAATTTTGGGATAAACTCGGTCTTTTCTTATTGGAATCGACCCACTGAATAAGAGTCACCGCTGCGCGGTGAGGTCTGTCGTTTTTTGGCCAAAAAACGACGTTTAGGCCTTTTATTTTGCGTTTTTTCGTTTCTAGCGACTTAATTGTAATTTTCTAAAAGTTTGTGTGGTTGTTATTAATTTCCGTGATTTTAACCCTAGCTTCCCTAGGGTATATATATATGTGGGTAAGGCCTTTTTCGACTTGGTATATCTCATAATATGATGTACGGTTTCAAATACACACCGGTTGTAATTACTAGCATAATCGCACTTGTATAAAGCATAATCACAACTGATGTATAATCTAATTAGAGCGAAAATATGATGCAACAACATAATCACAATTGGTGCATAACATAACCACAACTGATGTACCATGCAGGATACATCATTTGGCATGATATAATTTTCCTTTTTTTCTCAACGTGTCATGCTGTGCCCAGATTCATGTCCGCGCCCGTGTCTAGATCTCTGTCCACAGGGCGTCTAGCCATATCCATGTTGTGTCAATGTGATGTCCTTATCTGTGTCCGACCCAAACAAGCACTTGAGTCACGATACGTGCATGTCAGACTTGTACCATGTCGTGTCTGGACCGTATCCCGTGTCGAAATATATCGGACACCGCTACACCTACTATTTTAAGTGTGTTTGTGCATCCTAGGTTCGTTTTGGTTTTACATTTATTCTACATAGGCTCGAGAGATTGCATTTAGTGTCTAGTGAGAAAATTGTTGTGCGAAAAAAAATGGAGCAAATTAAGGATTTGGCTCATCCCCTCAACAAACTGGCGAGGTTCCATACATCCCCTCAAAAAGCTTTATGAGGGGAGATGATTGCATCACTTATACACCGAGTCCAAGTCCATTTCCTAAGCCACAGTGGAGAATAGGAGTTAAGAACTCCCCTCATGTATAGGCCGGAATGAACATCAACTCTACACATAGGGATATAATAGTGTAGATAGAGCATCAATTAATCATAGGAGCGGCAGCTGGGTGGGGGCAGGTTTCAACATTCCCGCCCCGCCCCATCCCGTGAAGGATCAAGGGATCATCGGACAGGGTAAATCGGGGTCGGCAAGGGATGTAATTAATTTGTTTTTGTTAGTCATGTTCCATTACGTACATAGTGATTCTATAATATCAATCCTGTAATTGGACATGAATTTAACAATTATCTAAATTCATCGTCGTGTCATGATATTTCCCATGCAAGTGGAAAAACTTATTATGATGATGATTGTTAATGGAATTTCATCTCATTTCTCCTTCATATTAAGGTTACGACATGAAGGATATCCGGCATAAAACTTTGCTAAGTTGTATTTTGCATGTTTTCATAGTATTATTTGATATTATATTTTTCATATTACCGATTCCAACATAGATGGGACTAAAGTGCATGAATAATTAATTTGATTGTGTTATGTTAATCTTCTTTTCGATTGGTGGGATTAAGGCAGTCAGCAGTGAGAGTCAGGATCTGCTTATTCATGGAAGTCCAAGTACAACTCTGGCATCAGAGATTTCAAATTTGGATGATCCTAATTTCAAGGTGGGCAAACTCTCTGTTGAAGAAAGGAAGAGGAAGATCCATAGGTACATGAAAAAGAGAAATGAAAGGAACTTTAGCAAAAAAATCAAGGTCCAACTCTCTCTCTCTCATCTAGATTCTCTCCCTCCCTCTCTCATCTAATTGGGCTAAAATTGTATTGTGATTTATGTTGGGTTGTGGAGCGGGAAGTACTATATATATATATACCAAAGTCCGATATCGCCGATCCAATGCCCAAAGGCTCGAGCCAAATTTTTTGGGAGGGGTATATAGGGTATTTACGTGTATTAGGGATTTCTGTTTTTTTGCTATAAATAAGCTTATTGGCAGTCAGTTATAAACCACCAAATTGTAAGAGATGAACATATCTCTTTCTTAGTGATATTCCTCGCTTGGTAGTGCCCCCAGACGTAGTCAGATTTCTGACGAACTAGGTTAACAAATCTTCTGTTTCTTTATCATTTTTTGATTTCTTTTTTTCATAATATCCCAGTAAATCCTAACAGCTTATGTTAGACAGTTTCACGGATCTTGATATAAAAGATACTAGAAAAAACCTTAAAAATTAAAAAAAAATATAGTTTTGACCGGCCCCGATTTGAGTATGTTCAAAGAAAAGTGGTTTTCCATCAGACGGCCTCGATTTGGATTTTTCCTAGTCGGGTGTGACCGGTATGAACAGTTCTTAAATGTTAATGAAGTACGCGGTTTACTAATCGATTAGTCCACAATAGTACCTATAACTTCTCTCAATTCAATCATGGGCGGGTTCGGCCATGAGTAGGACTCGGCCATTAACATAAGAAAAACACCTAAAACAACTATAGAAAAACTCTAAAACCCTGCAAAATCCTAAAAAAAAAAAAAAGAGAATAAAAAAATTCTCCTCAAAAAAAAAGAGTAAATAAAAAATTAAGATGAATGTGCTTGACCCGATATATGACCCGTTAAATTAACCTCCATTACTTTAAAAATTGCAGTATGCTTGCCGAAAAACACTTGCAGACAGCAGGCCACGTGTCAGAGGACGGTTCGCAAAGAACGATGAACTAGCGGAGATTGCAAGGATTTCTAGTACCGGGAATAGCCATGGAGCTGATGATACAGATGAAGATGTCACCCTCTTCTCAAATCCAAATATCCATGATCACCACCTTAAGGTATATATACTTTTTCCTTCATAATCTAAGTAGTAGGTTTTTAAATTTTTCAATAATTAAGGATATTTAACACATTTTACCTTTAATATATCATTCACTTTTTTCCCCTTAAAGTGGGAGGTTCCATTTTTTCCAATTACCTAAATAAATTTTTATTATATTATTCGTCTTTATATCTAAATCACGTATTTTAATAAATAGGTGTACCTCACGCAAAAAATTACTATTACTGCTACTTTCCACTTGTTCCATCACACAATGTATTTTCAACCCGTTTTGACCAGAGACGTCATTTTTGACCCGTTTCAATCCGATATATTATTTTTGAGTCGTTTCACCTCGAGATGGCATTTTCGACTATTTGCGCCCTAAGACATTATTTCCGAATTCTTTCGAATTGGACGTCATTTTGACCCTTTTCACAATTGGACGTCATTTTCGTAACATCCATCCAAGGACTTCATTTTTCGACTCATTTCGTCCTTAGATGTTATTTTCAACTGTTTTCGCTCCAGGACATTATTTTCGACACATTACATCCCCAAATGCCATTTTCAACTCCTTTCGTCCAAAGATGATATTTTCGATCCGTTTTACCCCGATACATTATTTTCGACCTGTTTCACACTGGGATTTTATTTTCGCTCGTTTTCGTCCCCAGGAGTTATTATCGACCAGTTTCGTCACCAAATGATATTTTCGACCAGCTTCCTCACACGACGTTATTTTCGACATGTTCGCCCCAGAACATTATTTTTGGCCTGTTACACTATGTGGCGATGTTTTCGATCCGTTTTGCCACAGGACGATATTTTCGACTTGTTTCGTCCCAGGACGATATTCTCGACTCGTTTCGCTGTGGGACATTATTTCTAATCATTTTTGTCTTGGACGTCATTTTTGATCAATTTAATCCCGAAATAATATATTCGACCGGTTTCGCCCGGGACGTCATTTTCGATTGTTTTCGTCCGAGATGTTATTTTCGACCCATTTCGTCGTGGTCATTATCTTCGACCTGTTTTGTCCTAGGACGACATTTTCGACCAATTTCATCACATGACGTTATTTTCGACCCATTATGCCAATGGATGATATTTTTTAATAGTTTCTTCCTAGGGCGGTGTTCTCGACCCATTTTGTCATGGGACATTATTTCTGATCAATTTTCGTCATGGACCTGGTGCAAAACAGATCGAAAATGACCTTCTGGGGCAAAACGAATCGAATGATGTTCGAGAATGAAAATGATTGAAAATGATGTCTCAGGCGAATCGGTTCGAGTACGACATCCCGGAATGAAAATGATCAAAAATAATATATCGGGACAAAACTGGCTAAAAATGGCATCTCAGGGTAATACAGGTCGGAAATAACGTCCGATAACGAGTCGGAAATATCGCCTCGTACAGAGACGGGTCGAAAATGACATCCTCGGGCGAATCGAAAATAATATGTCGGAGCAAAATAGGTTGAAAATAATGTTCCAAGGTGAAACAGGTCGAAAATATTGTCCCGTGGCGAAATGGGTCGAAGATAACATCTCGGGGCAAAACGGGTCGAAAAAGACGTCACATGTGCGAAAGGGGTCGAAATTGACGGTTCTGTACGAAGAGTCGAAAATGACGTTCCAGGGAGGAACGGGTCGAAAATAATACCCCGCGGCGAAAACAGTCGAAAATAATATTCCAGCGCGGAAAGGGTCGAAAATGATTTTCCGAGACGGAACAGGTTGAAAATGAAGTCTCCATGCGAGACAGTTCAAAATAACGTCTCGTGAGGAAACGGTCGAAAAAAACGTCCCGGGACAAAACAGGTCGAAAAATAATGTCTCGAGGCGAAAACATTCGAAAATGGCGTCTCAACATGAAACGGGTTGAAAATAATGATTCGGGTCGAAAAATTATTATGTGATTAAACAAATCAAAAATAGTAGAATTGTGGTGAGGTACAATGATTCGTGAAATAAGGATAATTTGGGTGTAAAGATGAATATCAAATGAAAAACTTATTTTTGGGAAATAGAAAGGTGAAACCTCCCACTTAAATTGAGAAAGATGAAGTATAAATTTTACTAGACATAATCTTCAATTTGTATGAATAACTCTTGCAATTTTTTTTACAATTTTTCAAATGAATTAAATGAAGGTGCTTAAAATGTCAATTTTTTTTCGAGTTCCCCAAAAAAATTTAAACATAATTTCTTAAAATAATGATCAAAATCAGATAATTAAAATGACAATCTTTAATTGCTAAAATAATTATGACTCTTGGCTCTTGGCTCTCATGGTTGGAGAATCAAACATAGAGATGATTCTATTTTAGCTCATGGCATTTAACTTTCATGGTTGGACAAGAATTTTTGCTCTTTGCTCTTGGCTCTTGACTCCCTCCATCTAAGACGCTCTAAATTTAATTTTTTTTTTAGTAATTTTGTATAGAAAAATCATTGATTTAACAATTATTTATAACGAAATTAAATTAGATTTGAAAATATAAAGTTGAGAGCTTTGTCACTGGACTTATATGTAGGACATGATTTCTTCGTCTAGTTTACAGATATAAGCAGATTCAAATTAATTTTTCCGAAACTCTTTTTATTGAATGAAACTGATTTGCTCCGAGTAAATTTGCTGATTGGAATTGGTTTATAGAATATTTTACTATTATTATAATGATTATTATTGCTACTGTAAATTTTCATTACCATTATGTTTCGACAATGTTATTATAATTTTATAGGCAAAATAGCTCTACTAGGGACTAAAGTTTGTCATTTTTATCACTTAAGTAACTAAAGTTTTAAGTGTTTCAAACAAGGGACTAAAGTTTAATCCATTTCACCCGTTAGGGACTCCGTTAGTTTGGTTCCGTTAAGTTTTAACGGATTGATGACGCTAATGCCATTAAGTCAAAGATTTTATTGATCGGTAATAATAAAATAATAATAAAAATTTTCATATTTTTCTAATAATAATAAAATAATAACAAAAAATGTAAAAATCAGAAAAATAAAAATAAACAAATATGTATTTTTTAGAAAAAATGAAACTTTATTATTTTTTTTAAAAAAAATCTGGAATATTAATATTAAAAATCTAATGCTTTTATTTAAAGATAAAAATAAAAATTAAAAATTAAAAATATTTGGATCTGATTTATAATTAACCTTTAGTTTGTTTTTTTAGATTTTTAGATTTTTTTGTAAAATAATATTTATTTATTAATATTATGAAAAATTAGATCCAGTTTTCTATTTATTTATGAAAAATAATATCTCAATTTTAAAAAATAATTTATAAATTAGATCCAAATTTTTTATTTTTTATTTTTTATTTTTAAATTTTAAATAATCCGATTTTAAGTACTAATATTCCAAATTTTTTTAAAAAAAATTGAGAAAAAAATAACGTTTCATTTTTTTAAAAAAATCCAGATTTTTTTATTTTCTTATACTTTTTTTTAGATACAAATTTTTTATTTTTTTATTTTTTATTTTTAAATTTTAAATAAAAACATCCGATTTTAAGTAATAATATTCCAGATTTTTTTAAAAAAATTGAGAAAAAAATAAAGTTTCATTTTTTTAAAAAAAATCTAGATTTTTTTATTTTCTTATACTTTTTAAGACTTTTATATTTTTATTATTATTACAAAAATCTGAAATTTTTTATTGTATTTAATTTTTATTTTTAACTTTAAATAAAAGCATTAGATTTTTAATATTAATATTCCAGATTTTTTTTAAAAAAAAATAAAGTTTAAATTTTTCTAAAAAATACATATTTTTTTATTTTTATTTTTCAGATTTTTACATTTTTTGTTATTATTTTATTATTATTAGAAAAATCTGAAAATTTTTACTATTATTTTATTATTACCGATCAATAAAATGCTGACATGTGGCACTTAACGGCCATGTCATCAATCCGTTAAAACTTAACGGAACCAAACTAACGGAGTCCCTAACGGGTGAAACGGATTAAACTTTAGTCCCTTGTTTGAAACACTTAAAACTTTAGTCCATTAAGTGATAAAAATGGCAAACTTCAATCCCTAGTAGAGCTATTTTGCCTAATTTTATATCTACCATCTTTACAAAATATTATATTTACTCTTATTAATTTTTATAAGTGTTTAACATTAATAAAAAATACTAATCACCTAACAAGTTACCGACACATTTAAGTATTTAATACTGTTTTATAATAGATAAGTATTACAATAAAAGATATTTGTCTATATAACAGTTGATTGTAGAAATATCTGGTATAATGAGCTTATCTCATGCTATATCTTATCTTATCTAATCTTGAATACCAAACAGGCCCTAGTAGATAATTTTGAAAGGAATTTAAAAAATAAGATAATAGAAGAGTCTAGATTTTTTGATAAGATGCAACAAAAATCAAGAAGTATCTAATATGTTGTTATAGAAAAAATTTTAAGTATTAAAATTAGTTTTGTACTAAACTTATGAAACTATTTTTACTGATTTAAATTAATTTTTGCTAATTAAAAATTATTTTAACATATTAAACTAATCTTCACTGAATATTATTTCTGCAATGTGAAGACTGGCTTTATCTTGAGTTTCACGCTATAAATTATAGTAATATTTAAACATAATATCATATATATATATAGGGATAGATTCAGGTAGGAAAGCTTTTTTTTGTAGGAAATAGGAATGATTGTAAGTCATTGATCCTTGGAGATTAATGGCCCAGATTTCGTTTTGGTGTCTTAAGCCCAGGAGTCTTAACGAATTTAATTATCGAATGCCAATGTAATTGACTAATTTCACTTATGGGAAGTTCCTACAATCATGGGAAGTTTCTATGTTAATGGGATTTCATATTTTAGGTTAATATATATTTTTATGAGATTTTATTTTTTTTAGTCGTTTAAATATTTTATATTTTCTGTGTATTTATTTTATTTTTTAAAAACTAATATTATCTTTTTTCTATTTGATTTGTACTTTTAAAAATCGGAACTGTTGTGCTAATCATTTGTTTTGTGTGTGCTGCAAATTGGAAAACAGTGCGATTAAGTTATGTTCCAATTATGTGATTTTTTGTTATGTTTTATTGTACAATGCAATTTTAATACAATGTGTTGTGCTTTATTTTTTTGGAAGATAAATAATTTGAATTGGTATACTTTTAATTTAGGTAAATTAATGTTGTACAAGTTTCTGCTTATGTTGTGACACATGATAGGTATTATACCTTGTGTGCAACGTTGATATGAATAGTGTGCTAGGTAATATATCTTGTGGTGCTTATCGTACTAGTTTATATAACTTGTGGTAAATTACTATTCAACAGATGTGTGCAACGTTGATATGAATAACGTGCGAGGTAATATAATTTGTGGTGCTTATCGTAACACGTGATATATATTATACCATGTATATATATCTTGGAACATATATCTTAGTGTGCTAGGTAATATATTTTGTATCAAAATTGACTGCATTGTACAAAATAAAGCATAACAAAAAAAATCACATAATTGGAACATAACCAGAACCGCACTCTGTTTTCCAATTTGCTGCACACACAAAATAAATAGTTAGCACAACAGTTTCGATTTTTAAAAATACAAATCAAATAGAAAAAAATAATGTTAATTTAAAAAAATAGAAATAAATACACCAAAAAGATAAAATATTTGAACGACTAAAAGATATGAAATCCCATAACAAATATATATTAACCTAAAATATGAAAAATCCCATGAATACAGGAACTTCCCATGATTGTAGGACTTTCCATAAGTGAAATTAGTCAAATTACATTGATACCCCCAATAATTAAATTCGTTAGCACTCATAGTTTCCCGTGTTAGCACACCAGAACGAAATCTGGGCCATTAATCTCCAAGGATCAATGGCTGACAATCATTCCTATTTCTTGCACTTATACCATTTCACTCCATAACCCACCCCTATATATATATATATATATATATATATATATATATATAGGGCCGGCCCTGTGAATTTGGAGGCCTAAGACGATAAAATTTTTTGAGGCCCTAAAAAAATTAATTTAAAGTTAAAAATTCAGAGTAAAGTACCAAAAGTTTAAAAATCTAAACAAAAATAGTATTTCCATTTCAAAGTATCACTGAAATATGACACGACTTGCATTTTTAGATATATTGGGGTCTTTTAATATATTGTTTAATTGTTATTTTTTATTAAAATTAGTTGAAATGTCGGCTATTGTGTGGATAACAATTTAAATGGGTTAATGGTCCAAAACCTGGGCTAGGCTGATTTTATGATAGGCTGTTAGGTTAACACATTTTTTTATCAAGCCTATATATAATTTTTTCAAATTCTGGAGGCCTACAAAATGTGAGGCCCTAGGCCCAGGTCTCACTCGCCTTAGCCCAGGAGCGGCCCTATATATATATATATATATATATATATATATATATATATATATATATATATATATATATATGCTCTTTGTCCCATTTAAAACCTCACAAATGGTATAATTTTTGAGTATTTTAGGTAAATAATTGGGCATGATATTGATAAGTTGTGTGAGTAGTGATCTTGCATGCATGTAGAAATTAAAAAATAAAAAATATTAGTGATATGTGTATGATGGAGATTAAGTGGTATGATTGTAATTGTTTGATGTGGTTGTCTTGAATTTATAATTATAAAGTTTTTAAGAAACTTATAATTGTAAAATTTTATGAAATACTCCATATATGAAAGTGTGTCAATTGAACAAATTATTTGAAATAGGATCATAGTCAAGTGGTCAAGACCAATGGTGGAGCTAGCAAAGAAAGTGCAGTGCGTCTGAATTTTTACTGCAAAAAAAAAATATTTAAGCACTTTTCCGGTAAAAATAGTTATTGTGGTAGCTGTTAGTTGTTGCAGTAGTTATTTGTTGTTGTACTGGTTGTTAGTTGTTAAAATATACTCTTGTTAGAGGTTAGATGACAAAATAGATTTTAAATAAGTCTCAGTGAAAATGGCCTAGTGGTAGAGTGGTGTTGCTCGAAAACCAAAAATCACGGGACCAAACTCAAACCAACACTACTAGGAGTAATATAAAAACAGATTTTATATAGTAAGTTGTTCCCGTAAATATAATTGTTGATTTAGTAAAAGCATAAAAATAAACTATATTCTATCTTCAAACTCTCATAAAAGCTATTTCTACGCAAAAGCTAATTATTTTAGTTTTTCTAGAATACTACCTCAACCACTAACAACTACTCTCAAAAGCTATTTCACCAGACATCACTTTTATCTTAATTAGATTTTGACCCGATCAAACTTATAAAAGCTAATTGAAAAGTTGTAGCCACACCCTGCGTCCACTATTTCTAAGGGCCTATTTGACGATTGATTGTTGGCTGTTAACGGTTGGCTATTTCATTTAGCTAGTGTAATCAATAGATTTACTGACTGTTTTCATTTAGCTAGTGTAATCAATAGATTTACTGACTGTTTATATTAGTTGCTTAACTATTTCTAAATTGTAAAGGTGTTAGATAAAAGCACTTATTAGTTGTTGGTTGTTTTATACCAAATATATTTATTAAAAGAAAAATGACAAAATTCGACACAAAAAACTACTATGGCCGACTTTTTTATTTTGTCTTAAAAACTAATTTTTGAGTCATGCAAAAATCCACTTAACAAGATGACTATTTGACCCAATTAAAAGCTAAAAAATTAAGTCAACCAAAAAATAATTCAAAAATCATTTACCAAACACCTACTCCATCTATTTTATTGTCTGAATAATTTTGAATAACAATGAGCTGAAAATGAGATATTGTTTTCACTAACTTTTATACTTTCATTTTTTATTTTTTTTTATTTAACATTACTTACACGAAATATGACTGGAATGATCTCGAGTACGATATTTAAACACAGTTTACAGCTTTTATTAAACGGGTTAGCCCCAAACCTCTGCCATAGTTTAGGACTTTTATTCAAACCGATGATCTCATGTAAGATATATTGCTCAAAAGAATTGACCTAAGTTAAATTGATTATGATATTGATAATGAGTTTAAACCAAAAAAATAAATAACTAAATAAACATAGAAGATGCCACATTGCTAGTTGTAGTTATAAGATTTAATCAATTTTAGCAACCTTATTATGAATTTTAGCAACCTTATAAATTTAATGTCATTGTTTTATTTTGTTTCGTTCTCTAGGTCATGAAAGGAGAAGATATGGAGTCCTCGGATATATTTGCACATATAAGTGGAGTCAATTCCTTCAAATGCAACTATCCTATTCAGTCTTGGATTTGACCTTAGTTTTCGGTGAAGCCCGCTCCCCTCCCTGTTCACCTGAGAGTATATATACAGATTACAGAGCTTACGGCTTCACCGATTTTGTAACAAAAATGTACTATATTTTTCTGAACAGATTCGGCGGCACTTTTTTATACCTGTAATTTAAAGGCAAAATGAGATTTAGATTCGAGACTGAACAAGGTAAACATAGATTAAGAAACATTAAGAAAAAAAAAATTGCTCCCCTACTTAATTTCCTCCATATGTTCTCCTAATATTTTTACCACATTAAATGGATGAAATTATTTTGGAATGTGCAATATGTTATCTAAAGACAACATTGTAAATTAAATCCACTAACTTTCATCTCGTATCCATATTTTTATTTTGGTATCGATTTACATTCAATGCCCTGATGTGTCTATGACTGCGCCCTACTGACCAATTTATCTGTCAAAGTTGTGTGTTACGTAGAAAAACTGTCTAGGTGGTTGGTGATGTAGAAAATATCTATATTTTTAAATAAAAAATAAAAAATAAAAGGAGATGGATAAACACTCCATTACTTAATTCAATGTATCAAATTTATTTGCTAATTTTTGTAAAATAAAAAAATAAAGAGATAGCATAAGTCGGGTACCTAATTCACTAAAAACAACATAATGATATTCTTTAAAGAAATAAAAAAATAACAGAAGGCGGGATAAACACTCCCATTACCCGATTCACTGAAAAGAGCAAAATTTTACCCAATCTTAAATCTACCTGTTATTTTTTTCTTTTCTTAAAGAAGCAGGAGACGGGATAAACGCCCCACACCCAATTTACTGAGAATGACATAATTTTACCCAATCTATCTACTATTTTTTTATTTTTTATTTTAAAAAATTAATATTTTCCACGTCACCAGATCAGGCACTAGCACCGAGGCAGTTGTACAACGTAACACATAGATTTAATCGGTAAATTGACCAGCAATGCACAACAAATGACAAATCAGCGCATCTATATCTCTATAATAGCATTACGGATTCGACGCATTAGATTAATTCTCTCTCCTACGTGGCATTCTCTTAATTTTGGATTTCTATTTATCTAAAATCTTGATTCCCACATCAATTTAAAATAATACTTAACTGATAAATAATTCAAAAAAATATAATTCGATATCTTGAATCCCACATCGATTTAAAATAGGACTCCACCAATGGAGAACCTAAATAAATACTTAGAATTAATGTATATTTTTCAACCACATAGTTATTTTACACACAAGCTTAAAAATACTATTTTTATTGTGTTTAATTTGGCTAATTATTAAGTTGAACAAATAAATAATTTAAATTTTTAGTGAAAATTTAATTGGGTCAATTTTTAATCAAATTTGTGTTAATCGTATTATCTAAAACACATCGATCTTCAATGAGGCTCTGTCGATTGACATTACATATTTCCAACAAAAAATTAATATTATTTCTTTATTTAAACCTCATTCCATTAATTAACCTTCTTTATTTAAATTTATTCAATACAAATATGTTTTTTTAATAATAGTTTATTAATAGATAAATTAGAAGCCATGTGGATGAAAAAATTTCTTTTAATATATAGTAGATATATACATGTATAAATATATAGTAATATATATGTTTCTGTAAATATAATCAATTCCTACTTATTCGTAATCCATATCCTTAATTCGTAAAAATTAATAAGGTATGTAAAAATTATTTGAGGTATAATTATAATGTAATTAATGCAATGATGATTAGGCCAATAATTGATTATGTGTCATTTGCTCGAGAGGTGACACATAAGCATCTGGCAGCAACAGAAGACATGTGGCAGTAGCATTACGAATTCGACGCATTAGATTAATTCTCTCTCCTACGTGGCATTCTCTTAATTTTGGATTTCTATTTATCTAAAATCTTGATTCCCACATCAATTTAAAATAATACTTAAGTGATGGACAATTCAAAAAAATATAATTCGATATCTTGAATCCCACATCGATTTAAAATAGGACTCCACCAATGGAGAACCTAAATAAGTACTTAGAATTAATGTATATTTTTCAACCACATAGTTATTTTACACACAAGCTTAAGAATACTATTTTTATTGTGTTTAATTTGGCTAATTCTTAAGTTGGACAAATAAATAATTTAAATTTTTAGTGAAAATTTAATTGGGTCAATTTTTAATCAAATTTGTGTTAATCGTATTTATCTAAAACACATCGATCTTCAATGAGGCTCTGTCGATTGACAGTTACATATTTCCAACAAAAAATTAATATTATTTCTTTATTTAAACCTCATTCCATTAATTAACCTTCTTTATTTAAATTTATTCAATACAAATATGTTTTTTAATAATAGTTTATTAATAGATAAATTATGGAAGCCATGTGGATGAAAATTTTTTAATATATAGTAGATATATACATGTATAAATATATATTAATATATATGTTTCTGTAAATATAATCAATTCTTACTTATTCGTAATTCATATCCTTAATTCGTAAAAATTAATAAGGTATGTAAGAATTATTTGAGGTATAATTATAATGTAATTAATGCAATGATGATTAGGCCAATAATTGATTATGTGTCAGCTGAAGCATGAGAGGCTGACACATAAGCACCAACAGAAGACATGTGGCAGTAGCATTACGAATTCGACGCATTAGATTAATTCTCTCTCCTACGTGGCATTCTCTTAATTTTGGATTTCTATTTATCTAAAATCTTGATTCCCACATCAATTTAAAATAATACTTAAGTGATGGACAAATCAAAAAAATATAATTCGATATCTTGAATCCCACATCGATTTAAAATAGGACTCCACCAATGGAGAACCTAAATAAGTACTTAGAATTAATGTATATTTTTCAACCAAATAGTTATTTTACACACAAGCTTAAGAATACTATTTTTATTGTGTTTAATTTGGCTAATTATTAAGCTGGACAAATAAATAATTTAAATTTTTAGTGAAAATTTAATTGGGTCAATTTTTAATTAAATTTGTGTTAATCGTATTTATCTAAAACACATCAATCTTCAATGAGGCTCTGTCGATTGACAGTTACATATTTCCAACAAAAAATTAATATTATTTCTTTATTTAAACCTCATTCCATTAATTAACCTTCTTTATTTAAATTTATTCAATACAAATATGTTTTTTAATAATAGTTTATTAATAGATAAATTATGGAAGCCATGTGGATGAAAATTTTTTAATATATAGTAGATATATACATGTATAAATATATAGTAATATATATGTTTCTGTAAATATAATCAATTCCTACTTATTCGTAATTCATATGCTTAATTCGTAAAAATTAATAAGGTATGTAAGAATTATTTGAGGTATAATTATAATGTAATTAATGCAATGATGATTAGGCCAATAATTGATTATGTGTCAGCTGAAGCATGAGAGGCTGACACATAAGCATACGAAGCACCAACAGAAGACATGTGGCAGTAGCATTACGAATTCGACGCATTAGATTAATTCTCTCTCCTACGTGGCATTCTCTTAATTTTGGATTTCTATTTATCTAAAATCTTGATTCCCACATCAATTTAAAATAATACTTGAGTGATGGACAAATCAAAAAAATATAATTCGATATCTTGAATCCCACATCGATTTAAAATAGGACTCCACCAATGGAGAACCTAAATAAGTACTTAGAATTAATGTATATTTTTCAACCAAATAGTTATTTTACACACAAGCTTAAGAATACTATTTTTATTGTGTTTAATTTGGCTAATTATTAAGTTGGACAAATAAATAATTTAAATTTTTAGTGAAAATTTAATTGGGTCAATTTTTAATCAAATTTGTGTTAATCGTATTTATCTAAAACACATCAATCTTCAATGAGGCTCTGTCGATTGACAGTTACATATTTCCAACAAAAAATTAATATTATTTCTTTATTTAAACCTCATTCCATTAATTAACCTTCTTTATTTAAATTTATTCAATACAAATATGTTTTTTAATAATAGTTTATTAATAGATAAATTATGGAAGCCATGTGGATGAAAAAAATTTAATATATAGTAGATATATACATGTATAAATATATAGTAATATATATGTTTCTGTAAGTATAATCAATTCCTACTTATTCGTAATTCATATCCTTAATTCGTAAAAATTAATAAGGTATGTAAGAATTATTTGAGGTATAATTATAATGTAATTAATGCAATGATGATTAGGCCAATAATTGATTATGTGTCAGCTGAAGCATGAGAGGCTGACACATAAGCATACGAAGCACCAACAGAAGACATGTGGCAGTAGCATTACGAATTCGACGCATTAGATTAATTCTCTCTCCTACGTGGCATTCTCTTAATTTTGGATTTCTAATCTTGATTCCCACATCAATTTAAAATAATACTTAAGTGATGGACAATTCAAAAAAAATATAATTCGATATCTTGAATCCCACATCGATTTAAAATAGGACTCCACCAATGGAGAACCTAAATAAGTACTTAGAATTAATGTATATTTTTCAACCACATAGTTATTTTACACACAAGCTTAAGAATACTATTTTTATTGTGTTTAATTTGGCTAATTATTAAGTTAGACAAATAAATAATTTAAATTTTTAGTGAAAATTTAATTGGGTCAATTTTTAATCAAATTTGTGTTAATCGTATTATCTAAAACACATTGATCTTCAATGAGGCTCTGTCGATTGACAGTTACATATTTCCAACAAAAAATTAATATTATTTCTTTATTTAAACCTCATTCCATTAATTAACCTTCTTTATTTAAATTTATTCAATACAAATATGTTTTTTAATAATAGTTTATTAATAGATAAATTAGAAGCCATGTGGATGAAAAAATTTCTTTTAATATATAGTAGATATATACATGTATAAATATATAGTAATATATATGTTTCTGTAAATATAATCAATTCCTACTTATTCGTAATTCATATCCTTAATTCGTAAAAATTAATAAGGTATGTAAGAATTATTTGAGGTATAATTATAATGTAATTAATGCAATGATGATTAGGCCAATAATTGATTATGTGTCAGCTGAAGCATGAGAGGCTGACACATAAGCATACGAAGCACCAACAGAAGACATGTGGCAGTAGCATTACGAATTCGACGCATTAGATTAATTCTCTCTCCTACGTGACATTCTCTTAATTTTGGATTTCTATTTATCTAAAATCTTGATTCCCACATCAATTTAAAATAATACTTAACTGATGGACAATTCAAAAAAATATAATTCGATATCTTGAATCCCACATCGATTTAAAATAGGACTCCACCAATGGAGAATCTAAATAAGTACTTAGAATTAATGTATATTTTTCAACCACATAGTTATTTTACACACAAGCTTAAGAATACTATTTTTTATTGTGTTTAATTTGGCTAATTCTTAAGTTGGACAAATAAATGATTTAAATTTTTAGTGAAAATTTAATTGGGTCAATTTTTAATCAAATTTGTGTTAATTGTATTTATCTAAAATACATCGATCTTCAATGAGGCTCTGTCGATTGACAGTTACATATTTCCAACAAAAAATTAATAGTATTTCTTTATTTAAACCTCATTCCATTAATTAACCTTCTTTATTTAAATTTATTCAATACAAATATGTTTTTTAATAATAGTTTATTAATAGATAAATTATTGAAGCCATGTGGATGAAAATTTTTTAATATATAGTAGATATATACATGTATAAATATATAGTAATATATATGTTTCTGTAAATATAATCAATTCTTACTTATTCGTAATTCATATCCTTAATTCGTAAAAATTAATAAGGTATGTAAGAATTATTTGAGGTATAATTATAATGTAATTAATGCAATGATGATTAGGCCAATAATTGATTATGTGTCAGCTGAAGCATGAGAGGCTGATACATAAGCATACGAAGCACCAACAGAAGACATGTGGCAGTAGCATTACGAATTCGACGCATTAGATTAATTCTCTCTCCTACGTGGCATTCTCTTAATTTTGGATTTCTATTTATCTAAAATCTTGATTCTCACATCAATTTAAAATAATACTTAACTGATTCAAAAAAATATAATTCTGTAATATCCGTGTTTTCTATTTTCAGTAATTTCTATTTTTGATGTATGTTCGTTTTGGACAACTCGCTTAGCACTGTTTTGGAATTCTGAATCTATTTTGTTCTTGGAATTTTTCCGTCTGGATGAGTTTCGAGGATGTTTTCGCATAATTTCATCTTAATTTATATCTTGCTGTATGTACGTTCGATTCTCGTAAAACTTGTTCGTTTCCGTTGTTTCTTGATTTGTATAAGTTTGTATGGTTGAGTTGGTCGTGTTGAAATTTTCGGTTTGTTAATCCGACGTTGCATCGCGATTTTTCGGGCTCTTGGGCCGTTTTTGTAATTTTCATAAGTTTGGGAATTTCGCTTCATTTCCGCATTTGAGACTCTCTAGTGATCGGGATTATATTTTCTTTCAAAACTCAGCTTCGTTGTCTTGGATACCCCATGTTTATACTTTTGATTCTATCCTTGTGTTGCGTTTCGTCGTTGTATCGATCGTCTTTGAAATGAGTGATTAGCAATCTTAATCACGCATGCATAACGACGCTATGCATGCTCCTTTACGTGCGTTATATGGGCATCATAACGCACGTTATACCCCATTGGTAACGCACGTTATGGTTTCGCGAAAGTGTCCGCATTGTTCGCTACGACGTTAACTCGAGAGGGGTTACGACGTAACCTTCATAACGACGTTAACAATAGGCGTTAACGCACGTAACTCACCGTCAGGTCTTTTAATTCCCGACTTATTTCGGCCGACTCATTTCACTCTCTTTCTTTCTTTCTCGCGACGTGAGCTTCCTTTGGGCGATTTCGAGCGATTCATCCGTGCAATCCGTAGGAACCTTCTAAAGATCGATCTTTGCGTCCCAAGCAAGGTTTATCATCATCATAATCATTCTCCATCCGTCCGAATCGAGGTATACATCGATGAACCCTAGTTTTTGGGGATTTCGGGATCTTTGGCATAATTCTTCCTTTTTATCCGTTTTGACTTCGACGACTTGTTAGATTACGATTGTGTAGTCGTAAATCCCTTATTTCCATTGTAGTTTAACGGGTTTAACCTAGTAATTTCTCTATTGTTAGATTTTAACCGTCTTGGACTTCGTAATGACCGATAAATCGTTCCAAGGGGTAGAATTAGGATTAATTCTTACCCTTCCGCATTATTGAGACTTGTGTATACCGTTATTGTGTTAGGAACGGATTTGGGAGGATTGTTCGGACCGAAACCTATTCCGTCGTTTCCTACGTTTCGATACATTCTAGGCAAGTACATGTATTACATATCGTTATGTATGTTGTTATAATCGAACTGAATGATGAATTGTGATTTTCTGTTTCGTGAGTTGTGTTCCTTCCACCCGGAGTGTCCGACGGGATGTCTGGGGGTCGATACTAAGGGGTACGGCCGCGGAAGGGAACTTGGGTGCGTGTGTGATTGAACTTCCACCTGGAGTGTCCGACGGGATGTCTGGGGGTCGATACTAAGGGGTACGGCCGCGGAAGTGGTATCCCACCCGGAGTGTTCGACGGGATGTCTGGGGGTCGATACTAAGGGGTACGGCCACGGGATACCAGTTGTGATTTTGTGATATCGTGATGATTGGAACTGATTTGATTGCCAATGTAGTATTCCGGAATATATATATATGGCAAATGAATTCTGATTGAGATGATTGTGCTAAAAACTGTATTTTGTATATAATGTTGTGTAATTGTGTACTTGCACTTGCTATTCGAATGCTAACCCCTTAAATGGGGGAAATGCGTCTTATGCATTTCAGGTACCGGGAGAGCTGAGGAGCAGGCACGGGACACGCATGTAAAGGATGGGCTGGCTTGATGATGTGGCTCGAGTCTGTAATTTTATGTTTTGTCATTGCATTTGTCGAGTACTGGAATTAAATTGTCTACTTTTAAACTTGGTTTAAGTCCCCTGCGTGGGCAATGGATTGGTATTTATTTTATGCTCATGTACTCTGTTACAATTGTTTTGGCCGAGGCCACGGCCTGATTTACTTTTGAGTGCATTGTTTGGAATTACATTGTGGGTTATGTGTCATGTGTTAGCCTGGTAGACCTCACGAGGGTTCTACGGCGTGTAATGTCCCATTTGTGAATTGGGGTGTTACATTTATGGTATCGGAGCTTAGGTTTTGAATACCTAGGCTGTCGGTGAATTTTGGGTCTGTCAGTTGTGTTGTTAGAGTCAGTCGTTGAGCCTAATATCATCACGCTACCGTCTTTTCGTGCGACCCGTGGCTGTAAGTCTCCTCGAACTCTTATATTTCTGTAATTCGTTTTCTTGCGTAGTTCGGAATTGTGACTTGTGTTACCAACTTTGTGAATTGTGAATCTTTCTGATCTTGTTCTTTTCGTATTTTCTTCAAAGATGTTGAGAGGTCGTGGTAGACCAGCTAGGCGCGGCCGAGGCCGTGGTCGGGTGCCGATAATGAAGAGGGCTCACTTTCTCGATCCTCTGCAGACTCGGCCTCTCACTCTGCCGTCGGGTAATAATGCCGACGCTGAGCTCCGCCGTACTCTAGCAGTTAGTAGCCCAGCTTGCTCAGATAGCTCAGGGTGGACGCCAGAATCCGCCCCCGACACCTGAAGAGGAAGCTAGTAAGTGGCTTCAGACGGTGTCTAAGATGCATCCTCCTCGTTTCTCCGGATCTTCTGACTCTCTCGGTTGGGAGAATTGGCTCTTTCAGTTGTCCAGGACCTTCGATGCCGTAGCTTGTCCCGAGGACAGGAGGGTACTTATTGCCCAGTACCTCCTGGATAAGGAATCTGCGGAATGGTGGGAGGCCGTTGCGCCCAGAGACCGTCGGGCCACTAGGGATGAGTTCAGGGCTGCTATGGAAGCAGAATATTGTCCACCGCCAGTTAAGGAGCGCAGAATTGTGGAGTTCTTCACCGCTACACCTCAGGATGTGCCTATTTCTCAGGCCATCATTACTTACAATCAGCAGTTGGGTTTCGTGAGAGATCAGGTGAGGACGGAAGCTGATAAAATCCGTTACTTTAATATGCGTATGAAACCGCATATCAGGCAGAGTATGGCACCGCTCATGTGTGCCACTTTGAAGGAGTATCAGGATCGCGCTCTAGCGATCGAGATGGCCGCACCAGAATCAGAGTTGGGTGCCGAGACCAAGAAACAGAAAACGGTTGGCAACTTCTCAGCCGGCAAGAGTGGCCGATTTTCGAGAGCACAGTCTGCCCCTACACCGGGGAAGAGGCCATTTCATCAGGCTGGGATCTCGTGGTAACTGCTCATTCGATCCGTTGCTTCTGGTGGCAGGGTTTGTTTTAACTGCAACCAGTATGAACATTTGATGAAGGATTGCCCTTTTCCTCTAGTTAATTGCTTCACTTGTGGGCAGACCGGGCATCGGGCGACTCATTGTGAGAGGGCCACTGTGGTCGTTAGAGTTCCGACTACCACTACCGATCGTAGGATCACAAGACTCGGCTACTTATGTTCCGCAGAGTTCGAGTCGTGGTAGGGGACGGTCACCGGATCGCCGTGCGGCCTCGAGTTCGGTTCGCCCACCCCGATTGTATCAGATGAGGCGACAGAGGAGACAGATGTTCCAGTGGCGTCAGGTACTACTCAGATCCTTACTCATCCAAAGGTCGTTGCTTTTGATTCGGGTGCTACCCATTCCTTTATTGCTTCGGATTGTGTGAGTCGTATTGGTTTTGACTGCTTGTTTGAGTGTGAGCCGTTTGTAGTGGGTACACCCAGTGGGGATCGTATGGTTGGGGACCGGGAAGTTAGGGATTGCCCAGTGAGGATCGGGAGCCGGGATTGGCCCTCGAATCTCATTGTTATAGACCTTAAGGGTGAGGATTTAATCCTCGGAGATGATTGGTTGGATCGTCACGGTGCTATCATGAACTATCGGACTCGTACCATCTCGATAGTTGCCGAGGACGGCACCGAGCATACTCTCGTACCGTAGTCGGGTAGATCGGGGAGTGTGATTAGCGCCTTGAAGGCGATGAAACTTCTTAACCAGGGTTGTGTCGGCTACTGGTGTTTCGCTCTGCAGGCGGAAGATGGTGGGGTTGACATATCGTCGATTCCAGTTGTTAGCGAGTATCCTGATGTATTTCCGGACGACTTGCCGGGATTACCACCACATCGAGAGGTGGAGTTTCCTATTGATCTTGAGCCGAATGCGGCCCCTATTTCTCGAGCACCGTACCGTATGGCACCGTCGGAGATGCTAGAGTTGAAGAATCAGTTGGGAGAGTTGCTAGATAAAGGGTATATTCGACCGAGCGCATCGCCTTGGGGTGCGTCTGTACTCTTTGTTAAGAAGAAGGATGGATCACTTCGTTTATGTATCGATTATCGAGAATTAAACAAGTTGACCATCAAAAATAAATACCCTTTGCCCCAGATTGACGACTTGTTTGATCAGCTTCAGGGGGCGACAGTCTTTTCGAAGATTGACTTGCGATCGGGCTACTACCAGTTGAGGATTCGGGACAGCGATATACCGAAAGCTGCCTTTCGGACGAGATATGGCCATTACGAGTTTGTGGTTATGCCTTTCGGGCTAACCAATGCCCCAACAGTGTTCATGCAATTGATGAACAAAGTTTTTATTGAGTATCTGGACAAATTCGTAGTCGTCTTTATCGATGACATTCTTATCTATTCCCGGAGTCGGGAGGAGCACGCCTTACATCTCCGGATTGTATTAGACATTTTGAGAGCCGAGCAGTTGTATGCGAAGTTCTCTAAGTGTGAGTTTTGGCTCGAGGAAGTGATGTTCCTCGGGCATGTGATTTCAGCAGAGGGAGTTCGGGTAGATCCGCAGAAGATAGAGGCGGTGATGGCTTGGGAGCCGCCTAAGAATGTGAAGGAGGTGAGGAGTTTTCTGGGTCTTGCCGGCTATTACTGTAGATTCGTGGAGGGATTTTCTAAGATCGCTAGACCACTCACTCGGTTGCTCCGTAAAACTCGAAGTTCGAGTGGACTGCAGACAGTGATGCTTTGACGAGTTAAAGGGGCGTTTGACTACCGCACCCGTTTTAGCACTGCCTCAGGGGAACGAGGATTCGTAGTATATAGTGATGCTTCGGGCCTTGGGCTCGGATGTGTTTTGATGCAGAGAGATAGGGTCATTGCGTATGCGTCCCGCCAGTTGAAACCTTATGAGGTGAATTACCCCACGCACGATTTGGAGTTAGTCATGCGGTCGCCTTAAAGATCTGGAGGCATTATCTCTACGGGTCGTCGTGTAAGATTTTTACAGATCACAAGAGTTTGAAGTATATCTTCAGTCAGAAAGAGTTAAATATGAGACAGCGTAGGTGGTTGGAGCTAATTAAAGATTACGACCTCGAGATACTTTACCATCCGGGTAAGGCTAACGTAGTGGCTGATGCGTTGAGCCGTAAGCCGATGGCATTACAGATGTTGGAGGTACTTACACCACAGAGTAGGATCCAGCGAGATTTCATCTGTCAGAATATTGAGGTTTGGGTTCAGAGAGTTCAGGGCCAGCTTTGTGCGTTAGAGATCACTTCGTCCTTGACTGATGATATTAAGGCGAAACAGTATGATGATCCGTGTTTGGTCCAGTTGAGGGAGGATGTGAGGAAGGGAAAGCCCCTGGATTTGTGATTCAGGATGATGGCGTTCTGAGATTTCGCGGCAGATTATGTGTACCGAATGTTATTGAGCTGAGACAGAAGATCTTGAGCGAAGCTCATACCACACTTTACTCCATACATCCTGGTACGAGTAAAATGTACAAGGACGTGAGGAGTAACTGCGGTGGAGTAATTTGAAGACAGATGTTAGCGAGTTTGTGTCGAGATGTTTGACTCACAAGAGTTAAGATCGAGCATCACGACCAGCGGGGTTTTGCGACCACTTCCCATCCGGAGTGGAAATGGGAGGATATTTCTATGGATTTCCTTACCGGTATGCCTAGGACTCGGATCGGAATGAACATGATTTGGGTTATTGTCGATCGACCAAATCAGCTCATTTCTGGTATTAAGGACACTTGGGGTCCAGAGAGGCACGAGTGTTTATTGCAGAGATCGTGAGATTGCATGGGACTCCTAAGAGTATTGTTTCGGATCGTGATGGCGGTTTGTATCACATTTTTGGCAGTCATTCATCGAGCTTTGGGGATCGAGTTGAGACTCGATGCGTCTTACCACCCTCGATCGACGGACGGATCGAGCGGACGATCCAAACGTTGGAGGATATGTTGAGAGCCTGTGCCCTAGATTGGAAGGATGATTGGGAGTCGCACTTGCCGTTGATCGAGTTTACGTACAACAATAGTTGGCACGCCTCGATCAAAATGGCACCATTTGAGGCATTGTATGGGAGGAGGTGCAGATCGCCGTTGTGTTGGGACGATGCGTCCGAGCTGATTGGTACCGAGCCCAATATGGTAGTTGAGACGAGGGAGAAGATTACTCTGATTCGTGATAGATTGTTGACGGCCCAGAGTCGGCAAAAGTCTTATGCCGACACGCGTCGCCGGCCGTTAGAGTTTGAGGTGGGAGATCATCTTTTGCTTAAGGTGTCGCCGACACGGGGAGTTTACCGTTTCGGCCGGAAAGGTAAACTTAGTCCGAGATATATTGGGCCGTTTGAGATTTTAGAGAGAGTGGGAGAGCTTGCCTACCGGTTAGGCTTGCCGCCGTCTTTGAGTCACGTTCATAACGTATTTCATGTTTCCCAGCTTAGGAAGTATGTATCGGACCCTAGCCATATTCTTGATTTTGGAGAGATCGAATTGGGACCCGACATTACCATTGAGGAGAGGCCGATGCAGATTTTAGAGCGTCGGGTGAAGCAACTTCGTCATAAAACCATTCCTCTGGTTAAAGTTCAATGGTCGAGACATGGATCCGAGGAAGCCACATGGGAGACGGAAGTGAGCATGCGGTCGAGATACCCCGAGTTGTTCGCGTTGTAAGTTTCGGGACGAAACTTATTTTTAGGGGGAGATAATGTAATATCCGTGTTTTCTATTTTCAGTAATTTCTATTTTTGGTGTATGTTCGTTTTGGACAACTCGCTTAGCACTGTTTTGGAATTCTGAATCTATTTTGTTCTTGGAATTTTTCCGTCTGGATGAGTTTCGAGGATGTTTTCGCATAATTTCATCTTAATTTATATCTTGCTGTATGTACGTTCGATTCTCGTAAAACTTGTTCGTTTCCGTTGTTTCTTGATTTGTATAAGTTTGTATGGTTGAGTTGGTCGTGTTGAAATTTTCGGTTTGTTAATCCGACGTTGCATCGCGATTTTTCGGGCTCTTGGGCCGTTTTTGTAATTTTCATAAGTTTGGGGAATTTCGCTTCATTTGCTGCATTTGAGACTCTCTAGTGATCGGGATTATATTTTCTTTCAAAACTCAGCTTCGTTGTCTTGGATACCCCATGTTTATACTTTTGATTCTATCCTTGTGTTGCGTTTCGTCGTTGTATCGACTGTCTTGAATGAGTGATTAGCAATCTTTGAAGCCGCATGCATAACGTACGTTATGCATGCTCCTTTACGTGCGTTATATGGGCATCATAACGTACGTTATACCCCATTGGTAACGTACGTTATGGTTTCGCAGAAAGTGTCCAGATTGTTCGTTACGTACGTTAACCTGAGAGGGGTTACGTACGTAACCTTCATAACGTACGTTAACAATAGGCGTTAACGTACGTAACTCACCGTCAGGTCTTTTAATTCCTGACTTATTTCCGGTCGACTCATTTCACTCTCTTTCTTTCTTTCTCGCGACGTGAGCTTCCTTTGGGCGATTTCGAGCGATTCATCCGGTGCAATCCGTAGGAACCTTCTAAAGATCGATCTTTGCGTCCCAAGCAAGGTTTATCATCATCATAATCATTCTCCATCCGTCCGAATCGAGGTATACATCGATGAACCCTAGTTTTTGGGGATTTCGGGATCTTTGGCATAATTCTTCCTTTTTATCCATTTTGACTTCGACGACTTGTTAGATTACGATTGTGTAGTCGTAAATCCCTTATTTCCATTGTAGTTTAACGGGTTTAACCTAGTAATTTCTCTATTGTTAGATTTTAACCGTCTTGGACTTCGTAATGACCGATAAATCGTTCCAAGGGGTAGAATTAGGATTAATTCTTACCCTTCCGCATTATTGAGACTTGTGTATACCGTTATTGTGTTAGGAACGGATTTGGGAGGATTGTTCGACCAAACCTATTCCGTCGTTTTCCTTCGCTTCGCTTTCATTCAAGGCAAGTACATGTATTACATTTCGTTATGTATGTTGTGATTTTCAAAATGAATGATGAATTGTGATTTTGGGTGCGTGAGTTGTGTTCCTTCCACCGGAGTGTCCGACGGGATGTCCGGGGTCGATACTAAGGGGTACGGCCGGAAGGGAACTTGGGTGCGTGTGTGATTGAACTTCCACCGAGTGTCCGACGGGATGTCCGGGGTCGATACTAAGGGGTACGGCCGCTGAAGTGGTATCCCACCCGAGTGTTCGACGGATGTCCGGGGTCGATACTAAGGGGTACGACCACGGATACGATTGTGATTTTGTGATATCGTGATGATTGGAACTGATTTGATTGCCAATGTAGTATTCCGGAATATATATATATGGCAAATGAATTCTGATTGAGATGATTGTGCTAAAAACCGTATTTTGTATATAATGTTGTGTAATTGTGTACTTGCACTAGCTATTCGAATGCTAACCCCTTAAATGGGGGAAATGCGTCTTATGCATTTCAGGTACCGGGAGAGCTGAGGAGCAGGCACGGGACACGCATGTAAAGGATGGGCTGGCTTGATGATGTGGCTCGAGTCTGTAATTTTATGTTTTGTCATTGCATTTGTCGAGTACTGGAATTAAATTGTCTATTTTTAAACTTGGTTTAAGTCCCCTGCGTGGGCAATGGATTGGTATTTATTTTATGCTCATATACTTTGTTACAATTGTTTTGGCCGAGGCCACGGCCTGATTTACTTTTGAGTGCATTGTTTGGAATTACATTGTGGGTTATGTGTCATGTGTTAGCCTGGTAGACCTCACGAGGGTTCTACGGCGTGTAATGTCCCATTTGTGAATTGGGGTGTTACAAATTCGATATCTTGAATCCCACATCGATTTAAAATAGGACTCCACCAATGGAGAACCTAAATAAGTACTTAGAATTAATGTATATTTTTCAACCACATAGTTATTTTACACACAAGCTTAAAAATAATATTTTTATTGTGTTTAATTTAGCTAATTATTAAGTTGGACAAATAAATAATTTAAATTTTTAGTGAAAATTTAATTGGGTCAATTTTTAATCAAATTTGTGTTAATCGTATTATCTAAAGCACATCGATCTTCAATGAGGCTCTGTCGATTGACAGTTACATATTTCCAACAAAAAATTAATATTATTTCTTTATTTAAACCTCATTCCATTAATTAACCTTCTTTATTTAAATTTATTCAATACAAATATGTTTTTTAATAATAGTTTATTAATAGATAAATTAGAAGCCATGTGGATGAAAAAATTTCTTTTAATATATAGTAGATATATACATGTATAAATATATAGTAATATATATGTTTCTGTAAATATAATCAATTACTACTTATTCGTAATTCATATCCTTAATTCGTAAAAATTAATAAGGTATGTAAGAATTATTTGAGGTATAATTATAATGTAATTAATGCAATGATGATTAGGCCGATAATTGATTATGTATCAGCTGAAGCATGAGAGACTGACACATAAGCATACGAAACACCAACAGAAGACATGTTGCAGCCGAAGCATGAGAAGCTGCCACTTAGGCTTAGCGTATTCCGCATTAGTATATAGGGGAGATGTTTGAGTTTTCATTGAGATGGATTAACCAATTAATTACTTTAGCAATTTATGTTTAGCCATTCAATTATATAAATTTAAATACGCTGAATAATTAGCGGATATTATATTGGAGTATGGAATATAAACGAATAATAAATTAGTTTTTAATCGAGTTTGATGAATATGAGTATAAAGATTTTAAACAGGTTTGAATATTTGTAGCATACATTCGTTGTTTCATGTGTTACTATATGAGTTTTGAACTGAAATAAGTAGTAAAATTATCTTTCAATCAAAGCAGTGAAAGATAAGACATAAAATTCTAAATGAGTTGCCAATGAATTTCATCCTCATTATTTCATGAATTGCAAGCCATGCAGACGATTATAAGTGACTGAACCCTAACAAAGTATTAAATTATTTTTAGGATTTTACTTACATATAAATTGATAACAAAATAGAAATATAGATGAAAATCGCAGGCAGGTGAAAATAAGGATAAATGTATATGAATTAGTTGGTTAGACCATTTCTAATGGGATTGTCCATTGAATTATGAGAGATAAAGACAAAATAAATAGGAGGGGATTTCTGACGAGCTCCAGTCCTCCTTATCAAGCTCCATTACACGTATGGGACTTATCAAGTGTGTTAATCAAATTTAATTAACAAAACTAATTTAACAATTTGTATTAACAACTCTAGATATAGAGTCACTCGATCTCTCTCTCTAAAAAGCTCACACCCCTGTATCGCCTCTCTCTCTCTCTAGAACTTTAACAATTGAAAACATGGTAATCCTCATCAAAATCCTTCAAATTACACACTGTAATCCCAGAAATTAGATTTTGTGATTTACGCACCATCTACTACTCTGGAAAAGTGAAATAAGATTTTCGGGAATAAGGGATTTTGAGGTTGACAGATCGCCCCGCTTCGGGGCCTGGAATTTTTTTGGATTTCTTCTCGGCCGAGAACTTTGACTAACTCTGCAATCTGTGGTTGTTCTTCTCCCGATCTGAACCGGGCTTTGGCAAGGGTTGAGTTTTGCCACCTGATCTGCTTTCTAGTTCACTTCTGGGATTCCCCGATCTGCAGCGATTCCTTTTTTCTGCTTTTTTTGCCATTTTCTGCTTTTCTGCTTTCCGTGTTTTGATTTTGGTTCTCGGTTTATGTTGAACTGGTCTCTGTTGGTCGGTGATTTGGGTTGTTTTTCTGATTTTTCTGTAAGATAATATTGTGATTTTTAACTAACCCCTGAGCTTTGCCGTAACTTGCGCTTGCGCCGCCCCGGGCTGCTGGTCATCTCTGGCCGGCGTATCGCCGGAAGAATAACTTTGCACCGCGGCATTCATCCCTCCCCGTCAATCTAACAGTAGTATTGCATTTTAGTTGTCTCTGCTTTGCGTGTTTGCCGCCCTGTGTGTCGTCCTATCGATCGCCTTTTCCCTGCTCAGAGTCGATCGGTTTCAGCCTTCGCGGCTTCTCCTCCCTCGTCTCCAAGGCGTGTCGAAGTCCGGTATCATTGTACTTTTCTGTTAAATTTCATTTTTGTCTGCCATATATCTACCATTTACTGCGATTTTTATGCGGTTTGCTTGCTTTTATATTGTCTTTGTCATTCTCATCTTATTTTCATTTTTGGCTTCACTACCCCATTTTATTTCTCGTAGTGCATTTGGATTTTGTATTGGTCGATGTCGCATTGTTTGCGGGTTGGTAGTTGGAATTTGGGTACCTTGTCGGGTAAGCTTTTGGAGCTTGTGGATGTTTTGGGTAAGAGAAGGGTTGATGTGGCTTGTATTCAGGAGACTAGGTGGAACGGGGCGCAGTCCAGGGAGGTGAACGGTTATAAATTGTGGTATTCAGGCCTTGCTAACTCGAGCAATGGTGTGGGCATTCTTTTGTCTAATGAGCTTAAGGACAACGCCGTGGAAGTGAAGAGGTGCAATGATAGGATTATGTCCGTTAGAATGGTGGTTGGGGAGAAGGTGGTTAATGTGGTATGTGTGTATGCCCCACTTGTTGGTTTGGGTGTGCTTGATAAGGAAGCTTTTTGGGTCTGTTTAGATGAGTTGGTCGGGTGTATTCCGGACGATCAATTTATTATTTTGGGGGGCGATATCAATGGGCACATTGGTGAGGGGGTGGATGGTTATCATAGTGCGCATGGGGGTTTCGGCTTCGGAGTTAGGAATGCAGGAGGTTCCGCACTGTTGGAGTTTGCCACTGTGCATGAGTTGGTAATTGCTAACTCTGTTTTTCAGAAGAGAGCTGAGCACCTCATCACCTTCAGTAGTGGGGGGCACAACACGCAAATTGACTACCTTCTTTTGCGCAGTCGTGATGCTAGGGCGTGCGTGGACTGCAAGGTGTTCCGGAGCGAGGCATGTGCTTCTCAACACCGGTCGCTGGCTATGGATTTATCCATGGGAGGTCGTGTTGTTAGCAGGGTTAGAGAAGCTAGACCTAGGATTCTCTGAAAGGATCTGAAGGGTGAGAAGGCGATAGTATTCAAGGAGTCTCTGACCCGCGAAGGAGGTTTTTTGCGTGCGGGCGATGCTAACCTTATGTGGACCAGCATGGCCAATGCTATTAGGAGAGTGGGCGAGAAGGTGGTAGGGGTTTCTTCGGGCAGGTCTAGTGGACCTAGGGAGGCTTGGTGGTGGAATGAGGAGGTCCAAAACAAGGTTAAGGCAAAACAAGCGCTATTTAAGGAGCTTTTGTCGGTTAGTGCTGGGGAGGAGAGAATCTTGAAGATTGTAGCGTACAAGGTGGCGAAAAGAGAGGCTAAGAAGGCAGTGTCTAAGGCTAAATGTGAGGCTTACGAGGAGATGTACAAGCGCCTAGACACCAAAGAAGGAGCGAATGCTATTTTTAAACTAGCGAAAGTTAGGGAAAGAGGGCGGCGCGACCTGGGCCCCGTTAAGTTTATTAAGGATGATTTGGGTCAAGTGTTAGTGAACGATGTGGCTATTAAGGAGCGGTGGAATAGATATTTTTTCGAACTTTTCAATGAGGCTAGAGGTAGTGACTCGGTGGTGCAAGGAGTTAGTCAATCTTCTGCTCGTTCGTTTTGTTCCTGTGAGAGCATAAGCAAGGAGGAAGTAAAGGGTGCCCCAATGAAAATGGGTAGAGCTAAGGCTGTAGGCCCGGATCAGATCCCTATTGAGGTGTGGCTTTGTCTGGGGGAAGTCGAAGTTCAGTGGCTAGCAGAGCTGTTCAACATCCTCCTCAGAGGCTCTAAGATGCCGACAGAGTGGAGGCATAGTATTGTCATGCATTTTTTCAAGAACAAAGGCGATGCTCAGAGTTGTAGTAAATATAGGGGTATTAAACTCCTCAGTCATACTATGAAACTTTGGGAAAGAGTGGTGGAATGCAGGGTTAGAAGAGAAGTTGAGATCTCAGAGAACCAATTTGGCTTCATGCCGGGGAGGTCCATGACTGAGGCCATTCATCTCGTCAGACGCCTTATGGAGAAGTTTAGAGAGCGGCGTAAGGACCTCCATATGGTGTTCATAGATCTAGAGAAGGCTTATGATAGCATTCCGCGCGATGTTATTTGGAGGAGCCTAGTAGAGAGGAGGGTGTCGTTGTCGTTCGTTAGGGTGATCCAAGACATGTACTCCCAAGCTAAGACGTGCGTTAGGACCCCAGTTGGTGACACCCAGTTTTTTCCGGTTGAGATAGGGCTACACCAGGGGTTGGCGCTAAGCCCTCTTCTCTTCGTTCTAATCCTTGACGTCATTTCGCGAGGGATTCAAGATGGCATCCCGTGGTGCATGCTTTTTGCTGACGACATTGTGTTAGTGGCGGAGTCGGGGAGGGAGGTGAACTCGAAGTTGGATCTTTGGAGGGCTAAGTTAGAATCCCAGGGCTTGCGTGTGAGCCGGTCTAAGACCGAGTATCTCTGGTGTAATTTTAGTGGTGAGGCCAACGAGGAAGATGTTGAGGTAATAATTGCGGATCAGATCGTACCCCGTACGGATAAGTTCAAGTATTTGGGTTCGATCATTCAGAAGGAAGGTGAGTGTGAAGATGATGTCACGCATCGCATCAAGGCGGGGTGGATAAGGTGGAGAGCAGCGACAGGGGTCCTGTGCAACAAGAAAGTCCCTCTAAAGTTGAAAGGTAAATTCCATAGATCGGCAATCCGACCTGTAATGTTGTATGGCTCCGAATGTTGGGCGATGAAGAAGTCGCTTGAGAGCAAGTTGGAAGTGGCTGAAATGAGAATGTTACGTTGGTCGTGTGGTCGCACTATGTTAGATAGAATTGCGAATGTGGTTTTCGTGAACGCTACTGAAGTGGCGCCCATTTCAGCGAAAGTTAGGGAAGGGAGATTGAGATGGTTTGGCCACATCCGCAGGACGCAGGCATCTGCTCCGGTGAGGAGGGTCGAGAGTTTAATGGTTATCGGGGAGAGGAGGAGAGGCAGACCGAGGAGGACGTGGGAGGAGCAACTGAGATTATATTTGAAGGCCTTAAACCTTTTCGAGACCATGACTGTTGATAGGTGCGCTTGGAGGCGCCAGATCAGAGTTGTGGATTCTTTTGTAGGGAGCAGTGCTGTAGTTGAGAGCCTCAGGATTGGGTTGTCTTGGTTAGCTTTGACCTAGAGCATTGCATTTTTACTTTTATTGTATATTTTATCCTATTGTCTTTGCGTGTGGTGTATTTTTGACAGGGAGCTGTGCGCAGAGTCAACCTCTCTTTTGTTAGAGCAGCGTTCATCGGGAGTGAAGTAGCCAAATTCCGCTTAGGTAAGTCCCATGTGGATCAAGCCATGGGCTCAGGTATGGTCTCGAGCTTTTTCGAATCATATATTTTCCTTTGTATTTATCACACAGGATTCTGCTGTGCACTAAGCTGAGGGTCTTCACGGAAACAGCCTCCTTACCGTAATAAGTAGGGGCATGGTCTGCGTACATCTTACCCTCCCCAGACCCTGCTCTGAGCGGGATATACTGGGTATGTTTGGTTTGGTTTGATTTTTAACTCTAGATATAGTAACATGTTAAATGCATCCAACTAGTTGTATCTCATCACAAAAGCTAAATTTTTCTATTGCATTGTGTTATTTTTCGAATATTTTCGTTACAAAATTTGTTATGTTGGAATTTTTTGTAGATTTAATAATTTCTAGACAAATATCTTCTACGACTGTGCTGAATTCAAAAATCCACCAAAAGAGAGCATCATCATTTCATCGCGTGGTAGAATAATATAATAATAATAATAATAAGAATAATAATAATAATAAATAAATAAGTTGTTATTGTGGTGGTAGCTTTGGGATTGCAACAACAAAAAAAAGACACAATCTCATCAATATTCACCCTTCATAGTTTTACTCACTTGTGCGAGTTATGACTATAAATTTCACAAAGAATTGCAAATGTTAAGTTTGGAATAAGTTTTACAATGTTCGATGAAGATAGAAAAGCTCAAATGATAACGTTCAAATAATGGATATTGCAGCAATTTTCAGGACAGATCCTGAAAAATTCAGTGCTCTGGGCGGAGAAAAAAAATACTCCTAAATGAATGGTTTAGTTTAGTTTTTTCTACTCAATGAACAATGCTATCAAAAATAACTTTAATCTAACATTAGCTTGATCTATATAAATTACATTTAAAATAAAATATTCTAAAAGACATCTTTATAAATTTTCTAATTCAGGTAAGTTAGTAAGTTAATATATTTATTTGTTATGTGGGAGTGCCAAAGTTACTCATGCTCAGGGCCAGCCTTGATAGCTTTACAGATATTTATGATTAAAAGATCACAAATGTCATCATAAAGATGTAAAATAGTTTATGTTTATCCGGCAGATGACGTATGTTGGAACATTTTGTTCCATACATACTATAATAATATTTTGATGATTTAAGTTGATACACAAAAACAAAACAACAAAAAGACGAAGCAAAGCATCGAAGAAAACGAAGTGCAAAAAGCTGGAAATTGCATTGTTGTGTCGAGATTTATACATCTCAACAGGCGATCGGCACAGAGACCAGGCGACCGAGCCATAGTCGAATAGACCAAGGCAGAATTGGCCGATCTCGGGTCCCAGGCCAAGACCCACTGCCGAGCGATCGACATCCAAGGCGATTGTCTCTTGGCACTTGGCAATCGACTCTGGTGCCCGGCCAATGACGATCGCCTCAGGCTACGCAAATCCAACGATCGTCTAGTCGTCAAGGGCCGAAGCTCGAAGCAAGGACCCACGTGCAGATCCGGAAAATGCGCCGCAGAACATGGATCGTTGACCACAGCCTGTCAACACCAATCCCACCTACCGACAGACTCGCCGAAAGGTGCAAGTGGGACCTCTCGTGACAGCAACTCAGGACGCGTGCAGGCTCCTCATTGGACCGCACAGCTGGCTGCCAGTAGTAGCCGCGGACTTCAAGGCAGACAACCCATATGCTTAAAGACGATCGCCCCTTATTATATTACAAGGTAGGCGATCGCCCATCAGAACATGGAATCTCAGCTCATATAAATAGAAGGCTGCCTGCACTTGGAAGCGCCAGGCTGACTCTCTGATTCTCTGGTTTTTCCCACGACTTGGCTTTCACTCTCTTGGCAAAAGCTATACACTTCGGACATCTATTCATCTCTCACTCTCGGAACCTCTTAATCCTAAGAAGGTCGGCAGAAACGAGAACAAGAACACACAGAGCTTCGCTCAAGAGCAAGATACATAGAATCTTTTACACTCATTGTAATCGCATTCTTACATTAATATTTGTACTCAAACGTATTTATATTAATAACATCTCGCGAGAGCATTCAAGCCCGGGCCTAACACACCCGACAAATCTTGTGTTATTTCCATTCCCTCGGACGTGCTCTCACAATTTGCTGTTGCTCGACCGTTCCAGCAATATCTATCTTCGGATCATATTTCGGGCAACAACAATTGGCGCTAGAAGAAGGAGATCTTAACCCTCATTTTTATTCCTACCATCTCGAAGAACACTCACTGTTCTCCGGGGCATATACTTGAAGAGACACTCACTGCTCTTCAAAGAAAGCTTTCAGAATCATGACTTCTGCTTCCACATCGAAGAAAGCCGCTGGCCGATCCGCCGAACGCCTCATTCCATCTCAATCCGAGCCCCAGCCTATGGCGGAGGGTAGCCGCCGCAGTCCGAGACTCTCGATCCCGCCCCCGAAAGATGGCCCAAGCCTCTCGCTCGATCAGTTCCAAACCGCGGAACAGATCGAAGGAGCCCTGGCCATCCTACGGGAGCGACGGAGAGCTTTCGACGCGCCGCCTGCTATAACCCCCTCGGCCATCCGCCGCGTGACCAAATGGAAGTTCAAGGGGTTACTGACCGAGCGATCGCCAGGAGGCCCCCATTCACAAGAAGAGGTGCTCGCAAGCCGGGGCACCTCTGCTTTCAGCCGCCTAGGCAGCGACCCATCATGGCGACCGGGGCAGTCCGGCCCCAGCCACGAGACGACGGAGCCCGAATCCGTCACTAGGAGTTCAACATACCCAACTCCCAGAGGGCAGCCCAACCATCTGGCTCCTCGCCAAAGAACCAAGGTCAGCAACCGCGGAGTCAGGAGATCGGTATACGATCGCCTCGGCTCTCGATCCGAAAGCCGAACCATGAGCGACCAAGCAACAGCGATGGCCGCGATGCAACGCCAGCTCGATGACATGAAGGCGCTCCTAGAATCTGGGGCAGGTGCCAAGAGAGAGATCGCCGGGCCGAGCGAGCCACTCGCGGTCCACATCGAGCTCGCTCCCATGCAACGAAGGATCGCTCCTCTGCAAATACCTCTGTACGAGGGAAGGTCGGATCCCAATATTCACCTGAGCAAGTTACGGATCTACATGACCGGGTGTGGGGCATCAGACGCGACCAGGTGCCGAATGTTCCCGCTAACGCTGGGCGACCTAGCCCACAGATGGTACATCTCATTACCGTCGTGATCCATCAATTCCTTTGATCAGCTGGCGAACAACTTCACAGCGTACTTCGCCGCCAAGGTCGCTCGGCCGGAAGGTCCCCATCGCATGATGCAGATCAGGCAAGAGGAAGAAGAGTCCGACGCCGACTACATCTGTAACACCCCCAAGTTATTCAGGGTATATTACAGCGCCGTGAGCCCCGCCGTGGGACCCACAAGGCTAAACATACGCGGAACTATAAACTTGACCGAGAAGGTCTACATACAATGGAAAGAAAGACGATACAAATGGTATTCAAAACCATAACCAATGAAACCATATACATCACTGCACAAATCAATACCTCGGCAACACAGGCCGGAACATCAAGGAAACTGAAATACAATACTCGAGTATTTAAAAATCCATTCCAGTACAACAACACTGAATGGAGGAATCCAAGAAAATAACCGGAGACAAGACACAGTATCACACTTGCCCATCATCTTCATGCCGACCTGCACCCACCGTCCGCTCTCCTGGAACCTGAAATACATGAAACGTATTTCCCCCATAAAGGGGTTAGCCGTCGAATAGCTAGTGCAAGTATAACAATATGAAACATAATACTCCTCGACAATAAAGTAAATGTAATCCATCAATTCATCAATATCCGTCAATTCATCAATATCCGTCAATTCATCAATTTAAGACTAGTATTCCGGAATAACTAAAATCTCATAAGACGTATGTGAATGCCGTAGAAACGGTTCGTTCACCTCATACGCCGTTACGTTTGTGAATGCCGTAGAAACGGTTCGTTCACCTCATACGCCGATACATGTAGGAATGCCGCCAAAACGGTTCGTTCATTACATGCCAACAATATATCTATGAATGCCGTAAAAATGGTTCGTTCATGATATGCCATCCATATTTCTTACTTTCAAAGTCGAGAACGTACAATCATAAATGTATACTTGCCTTAATAATCGTTACCGAAGATCCCGAAGAACACGGTTCGACCGGGAAGCTTGAACCACGAAGAAGACAACGAACGGAAGGGTTCCGACTTGAGTTCTTCACAAGGATTTCGTCCCTAAGTCATATCAATGATAAATCAACAATCGTACGATGAATAATAATCGTACAAAGCACAAAAACCCCCCTCTTAGACCTTTTGTCGGACACCTTCAAGGCGTCGACTAATAACTCAACCGAAACGACGAATCAATACACTCCAACCGTGGAATAACGATGGAAATGATAGAATACCCCTAAATCATCATCAATCCATCACTAATCTAAATTACTATGGATTAAAAGGATGAAGTCAAACAAAATCCCCAATTTCCAACACAAAATTCGAAGTGTTCTTGAATAATCTTTCAATAATCCGATGAATACTCCAACAAGTCCATAATCATGCATATATCACTTCATACCCCATGATTTTAACATCCAAAACATCATTACCCAATACAAAATCGAAATCCAAGATGTTGAAGAAATTACCTCTTGAAGATTCAAGCACTATGATTCGAAGAGCACGCGATAGAACGATGATCCGGGCTTCACAATCGAAAATAGATGAAGGAAGTCACCCACTCAAGTGATAGATGAAGAAACTTCCATCTCTCAAGACTTATCTCCCGTGTGAAGATGAAGAAATGAAAAAGTATCGGTTGAATCGCACAAAAACGCAGATATAGGGTAAATCGTCATGTGTGCCGCGGCTCAAGATAGGTGTGCCGCGGCACAGCCCAAAATTTGCTCCTGTGGCTCGGTGTGCCGCGGCTCACTGTGTGTGCCGCGGCACCGGTACAAAGCGGTTTTGGCCGAACTGGAAAATGAGAGTGACTTAGCTATTTCGACCATAACTCCCTCGTCTGGACTCCGATTGACTCACCGCTTTGAACCATTGGAAAGCTAACTCGATGCTTTATAATATTGCAAAGATTCAGAATTTATGGAGTTTCCAAGAATATAAGGTGATTTAACAAAGTCGAACTCATACGAGGAAAAGACGCTAAACAACACGAAATTCAACGATACCGAAACGAACTCGATGACAAAAAGTATAGAATTAATCATTCTCGGTATGACGATACGGTCCCAAGCATGTCGTCAAAACGGTCTTTCGCAAACAAAGAAATATTACAGGAAATCGAATTTGCGGATATTACATTCTACCCTCCTTAAAAGAAGTTTCGTCCAAACTTAAAACAACTAGGAGAAGCAATATCCCGCCGGGAAAACTCAACGAGATACACAAGAAACGCCAGAACTTACGCCTAACGGCGAAACGTTACAAGTAACACAACAATACATTACCCGAAGGTAATCCAAGCCAACGTCAAGTAAATACGAATCACAATGTCCAAGGCTCCAATAGAAATACCAATACGTCGAAATGGCTTGAAAGCCCTCAACCGAAGCCGTATATCACGATGGCCTCAAAGCCGAACATCCCAAAGTAAATCATCACAATACAGATCTCAAAGAAACAAACTCGATCGTCGAACATACCTCGGCGTATGAACGCTTAATCACAAAACGCCGAACACATCCAATCAATCATGGACTACGAACGATCAAAAATTGTACGGCTCAAAGATGGACATCAAGACGCCCGATCCGGAAATGTGTCCGCACATGTCCACCACGATACGGAATCCAGAATATACGTGTGACAATGTACCTAATTAGCCTCAAGAACTACGTCTCGTGTGCACGGTCCAATGCGGAAATATCCACGCATGACCATCGAGTGCCTGGCTAAAAATCCTACACATAACCAATCGGCACGCAGACATGATTCCAGATATGCCACGATACAACATGACAACGAAACTCAAGGGATAAAACATCCAATACGGATCATACGACTCACCAAGTGAACGATGACACACGAATAATGAAAGATCGACACGACCAACGATATTCAAAACAACCATCCTGGGATCAGAATTCCCTAAGGACCGATTAACACGGCAATAATCACAACACCACAATTCGGAAAATCCTCAACCCTTAACGATCACAAAATTATCGAGTTCACAAGAATAATAGTGTGCTGCCTTGAGTCGGCCAACACGACAATAATAATTCAACGGATGGGAACTCTCCTCGACAGTCCCAATTCAATACTTCGATTACCGTAGAATGGCCAATCGATAACAACGATACAACGGATGAGAATATCTTTGACAATGGATGGGAATTATCTTCGATAATCCCAATTCAATACCTCGATTACCTTAGAACGGTCAATCGATAATCAATGATACGATAGAATAGATGTCCCGGTGTCTTAAACCGACCACCGAAACGGAGATGAAAAAAAAAAGGATATATCAAACGTCTCCAATCGGTTAATATAATATTAATAGAAAAACACCGATATCAATGACGACGATCACCACAATATCTCAATGAAACATACATCACAATCACAATCGATACGTCGATACCGCGAATCGGCAATCGACAGCGACTTTACCAACAAGTATCGCAATGCCTCGAATCGGCCTTTAACAAACAACAGTAACATTTGGCATAATTTGCCGACGGGCGTCGTGTCAACCAATCCCCTGATATCAATACAATCATAAAGAGGCCATGTCCCAAAATGATACACACAATCGTACGCCTACACGATAACATTAGTCTCATTGATTAGTACGAGTATAAAACTTGTCTCGATATCAATACAATGTACTGTTACCAATTCAGTTGATTTCGTCTTACGAATTCCCTCAGTCTCGACCAAGATAATCTACGAACCCTTCAACCTTAACCGCAACACAACAGTCATAATTCACGATCAAACATCATACCTTATTGTAAGAAGAAGGATTAATAATCAACAGGTTTGATGACGACCAATATCAACACCACCAAATCACAAACTCAACCGTTTGAACCATATCTCGACTAAACACAGTCTGAACAATCCAACTCAGACACTGACAAACCCTGTCCACAATACGAGTCAAAATATGATGATCATATCCGCAACAAATGAGGACCAATAATAAGGGTCTAAATATTATCGGTTCCAAACTCAATTCTTAAATACGAATTGACAAGGTTCTCTTCTCGTAAATCCGTAGTTAAAATTTTCCGATGATCATCGTTAATTCTAACCATCCAATTAGTTCAACATTATAGATAATCATATTTTAAGGTTATCAAACAATCCAATCATTCGATTTGAATATTTGCTCCGTACGTATGGGCTTCCAAATTCAGAGATGAATAATAGTCTCATCAAGCTCATAATCACATTCGTATTTCCTATACGAATATTATTTCCAACACATAGTTTAGCTCTAGATATGAATATTCCATATTCATATTCAAAACATCAACACTTCTTAAAAATTTCATCACCTCGGATAATTCAAGAGTTACGCAAGAACATGAAATATCCGAAATCACGCTCGAACAACATATCCGAGGTACATATCTCCATGTTATCATTTCCTTCATCATGTCATTCATACAACCTCAAGAATCACAACAAAACCCTTATCGTCATATGAAGAAGATCTCAATAATCATATCAACATCCGAAATCTCTTATTACGATTCCAATAAATCTCGTATAGCATTATCACATGATACCAAGATTGTAACACCCTGCATCCTCACAGGAATATTACACTTGTAAACCCTTCTCACAAGAATTTACTGTGCTAAGCACAAATTTCCACGTCATTTCAAAAATGCCAAAAGATCGATGACGGTAATATTTTTCAAATACTAAAAAAAAATCATTTTCCAAATACCGTCAAAACGATCAAGGTTAAAATGCCGAAAACTCAGTTTAGGGAATCGGTTTTACAAAATAAAATTCAGTTGGCAAAATACCAAAATCCATTTCAAAAATACTCATGCAACGGATAAAAGTACAGTCCAATTTATGCATTTACATTGAAATAAAAACGAACATCAAAATGCGCGATTCCCAACATACTCCCTCCCAAGTAGTAATCCTTAAAGAAAAAAATGAACCACTATCAAAGGGATACGAGGATTACTTTGTATGGACTAACCACGAAGAAGAATAATTTGAACTCCATTCCAAGAATCATCAAAAACTTCAAGAACAATACTTAAATCGGAGCTCTCCATCTTAATCTTGTTTAAGAGAATCATCTCTCAATGTTTAGGAACTTCAAGTACTTCCCAAGGTTCTCTCTCTCTATTGACTGAAGGAAGGAGAATGGACAAAATGCCTCTCAGCACTCATCTATCCTCTCTATAAAACACATCACTAGCGCGTGCTAGGCCTTATATTAAGCATGCGCTACATGACTAACGTGCGCTATCCTTCCTTGATAGCGTGCGCTATCGGGCAATCCAGAAGCTACTACATTACTTCGAAATTCATCTAACGTACGTAATGCCCATGCATTAGCGTACGCTAACAGGCATTGACTTGCTACAGTATCGTGCCCCCACATGCCAAAAGCATCCGCGGTTACTGGGATTCCTTTGACCGATATGGAATTAGCGTGCGCTAATCATATGGTTTTAACGTGCGCTAGCTCTACACGACAACTCTTGCTGACCTTATCTGGACACGCGTCGAACATGGCCGGGTCCGCCCGCCGAAGCTAAGATTCCATTAATGGCGATCTGGTGTTAGCGTGCGCTAACCAACATGCGTTAGCGTGCACTAACTGAATATAAAAATCAATGCAGGCCTACACCTTCGGCCACCTTTGAATCGACCCGACAAGTTGTTACGCACGTTAGGGGTCCTCCTTAGCGCACGTAACCGAATCTCTCAGCGTGCGCCAAGTATGCACCGTAGCGTACGTTAAGTATATGTCTTAGTGCACGCTAGGCATATCTTGTAGCGTGCGCTAACGTAGCTGTACTTAGCCATTTTTCGCTATTCTCGACATAAACACATTCAATAATATTGTCATACGTTCACATCATCCTCAAGTACAATTGTCCATCAACGACATCCAACATATAAACGAAAAAATTATATCCGAAAATCGGGGTATTACACTCTACCCCCTTAAAAATAAGTTTCGTCCTCGAAACTTGCAATCACTCGCACAAACAACATTTCAACGGAAATTTAAATTCACCAAGAATTATCGAATAATCCGAACAACATACTTACAAGTCTCGAAGTCGAAGATCTCCGTGATACTAGCATGCGACTCTAAACAAAGTCTCAACATAATACCGATACACACCACTATCGCAATTAGCAACTTAACAAAATCTCAAGGAAGAGTTCACGTCCATGACCACGGCCACGATTCTTCCTACTTTCAGCCAACATTCTGAAGGGCACATCCGTGCGTAAGTATAATCCGAATCGCACATTCTCGAAGTGACCAAATCCCAAGAATACCAAGCTATAAACGAAACGATTAAGAAAAATACAAGAAGAGTGAGAGGACTTACAAGTACCGATCACACTGTGATGATGGCAGAGTAGTGATACTGTGGGCAAATGCCGACTCAATCGACCCAAAAGACCGACAACCTAGGTATCCATAAACCTAAGCTCTGATACCATATTCTGTAACACCCCCAAGTTATTCAGGGTATATTACAGCGCCGTGAGCCCCGCCGTGGGACCCACAAGGCTAAACATACGCGGAACTATAAACTTGACCGAGAAGGTCTACATACAATGGAAAGAAAGACGATACAAATGGTATTCAAAACCATAACCAATGAAACCATATACATCACTGCACAAATCAATACCTCGGCAACACAGGCCGGAACATCAAGAAACTGAAATACAATACTCGAGTATTTAAAAATCCATTCCAAGACAACAACACCGAATGGAGGAATCCAAGAAAATAACCGAGACAAGACACGGTATCACACTTGCCCATCATCTTCATGCCGACCCGGTACTCCACCGTCCGCTCTCCCGGAACCTGAAATACATGAAACGTATTTCCCCCATAAAGGGGTTAGCCGTCGAATAGCTAGTGCAAGTATAACAATATGAAACATAATACTCCTCGACAATAAAGTAAATGTAATCCGTTAATTCATCAATATCCGTCAATTCATCAATATCCGTCAATTCATCAATTTAAGACTAGTATTCCGGAATAACTAAAATCTCATAAGACGTATGTGAATGCCGTAGAAACGGTTCGTTCACCTCATACGCCGTTACGTATGTGAATGCCGTAGAAACGGTTCGTTCACCTCATACGCTGATACATGTAGGAATGCCGTCAAAACGGTTCGTTCATTACATGCCAACAATATATCTATGAATGCCGTAAAAACGGTTCGTTCATGATATGCCATCCATATTTCTTACTTTCAAAGTCGAGAACGTACAATCATAAATGTATACTTGCCTTAATAATCGTTACCGAAGATCCCGAAGAACACGGTTCGACCGGGAAGCTTGAACCACGAAGAAGACAACGAACGGAAGGGTTCCGACTTGAGTTCTTCACAAGGATTTCGTCCCTAAGTCATATCAATGATAAATCAACAATCGTACGATGAATAATAATCGTACAACGCACAAAAACCCCCCTCTTAGACCTTTTGTCGGACACCTTCAAGGCGTCGACTAATAACTCAACCGAAACGATTTAATCAATACACTCCAACCGTGGAATAACGATGGAAATGATAGAATACCCCTAAATCATCATCAATCCATCACTAATCTAAATTACTATGGATTAAAAGGATGAAGTCAAACAAAATCCCCAATTTCCAACACAAAATTCGAAGTGTTCTTGAATAATCTTTCAATAATCCGATGAATACTCCAACAAGTCCATAATCATGCATATATCACTTCATACCCCATGATTTTAACATCCAAAACATCATTACCCAATACAAAATCGAAATCCAAGATGTTGAAGAAATTACCTCTTGAAGATTCAAGCACTATGATTCGAAGAGCACGCGATAGAACGATGATCCGGGCTTCACAATCGAAAATAGATGAAGGAAGTCACCCACTCAAGTGATAGATGAAGAAACTTCCCTCTCTCAAGCCTTCTCTCCCGTGTGAAGGTGAAGAAATGAAAAAGTATCGGTTGAATCGCACAAAAAACGCAGATATAGGGTAAACTGTCATGTGTGCCGCGGCTCAGTATAGGTGTGCCGCGGCACAGGCCCAAAATTTTCTCCCAGGGCTCGGCAGTGTGCCGCGGCTCAGACCAGGTGTGCCACGGCACCGGGCACAGGCGGTTTTGGCCGAATCTGGAAAATGAGAGTGACTTAGCTATTTCGACCATAACTCCCTCGTCTGGACTCCGATTGACTCACCGTTTGAACCATTGGAAAGCTAACTCGATGCTTTATAATATTGCAAAGATTCAAAATTTTTGGAGTTTCCAAGAATTTATGGTGATTTAACAAAGTCGAACTCATACGTGGAAAAGTCGCTAAAGAACACGAAATTCAACAGAACTATACCGAAACGAACTCAGATGACAAAAAGTATAGAATTAATCATTCTCGGGATGACGAAACGGTCCCAAACAAGTCGTCAAAACGGACTTTCGCCAACAAAGAAAAATTACCGGAAATCGAATTTGCGGATATTACAACATCAACCGGGTAGATGAGATCATCCTCAACGGCGAGCCCATAAGCGACGAGATCGCCTTATACTCGGTCCTAGGGGGATTCCATGGTCTTTCGCCTATGTTCAGACATCTTACGAAGGACCTCCCCCCGACCTACGCGATCTTCCGCGCCAAAGCCGCAGACTTTCTGGCGAGGCAAAGGTTACTTTTGAACCTATAAAGCAACGCGATCGACAACCGAACGACGATCACCAGTCTTCCAACCTGATCGCCATTATCAAGCAACATCACCAAAACTAGAGGACTCGCTCGCCATCTACAGTTCATCATCTAACATTTTGGACTAAGGCACGAGATCGCCTCCCCCACACAACGTACACCGTCGAAGGTCGGCATTTAACATGACGATCCGAGGTGGGAGAGTGCAGCCATGGTCCTGGTGGTCGATGTAACCGACTGCTTAGGCTATGCAAGGTTCATTTGGGCTGAGATCGCTCGCCCTTCATTTGAATACGAGGCGGGCGTAGTCGAAGGACCCTCCAAACAAATCAGTGGACACGATCGCCCGCCCTTGAAGGTCCGTCACTTAGCATGGTGGATCCTTCACGAACAATGCGATGCGTCCCTACACCCGTCTCAACGTATACCGTCGAGGATTGCCATCTAACATGACGATCCGAGGTAGAAAAGAGCTAACAAGCCGCGGACGTGGAGTCGATTAATCCGACAACGCCCCGCGCAAGGACTCCTCCAGACCAAGACCGCACGCCCTTCGCTTAAATACGAGATGAGGCGCAGCCTAACGGAGGACCCTCACAATAAAATGAGTCACGAGACAGACAATGTCGCTCGCGCACAAGACATGGTCATGGAGTCAGTCCATCGAACTCCACGACTGTGCACGATTCCTCAACGACGAAGCAATCAGCTCTCTACGAGAGATCGGCAAAATTGTTAATTGCAGGTACAAGACCAAAGATAGCTCACCAATCGATCAGATCGCCCAAGTCCGAAGACCAAAGTCCACTCAAATCGCCCGTCTTTATCCTACACGATCACCAGCAAGAACCACCTCACCCCGTGTCTTCAACATCGGAGCAAGCTGGGGGGCAATTGTTGTGTCGAGATTTATACATCTCAACAGGCGATCGGCACAGAGACCAGGCGACCGAGCTATAGTCGAATAGACTAAGGCAGAATTGGCCGATCTCGGGTCCCAGGTCAAGACCCAGTTCCGAGCGATCGACATCCAAGGCGATCGTCTCTTGGCACTTGGCGATCGACTCTGGTGCCCGGCCAATGACGATCGCCTCAGGCCACGCAAAGCCAACGATCGTCTAGTCGGCAAGGGCCGAAGCTCGAAGCAAGGACCCACGTGTAGATCCGGAAAATGCACCGCAGAACATGGATCGTTGACCACAGCCTGTCAGCACCAATCCCACCTACCGACAGACCCGCCGAAAGGTGCAAGTGGGACCTCCCGTGACAGCAACTCAGGACGCGTGCAGGCTCCTCATTGGACCGCACAGCTGGCTGCCAGCAGTAGCTGCGGACTTCAAGGCAGACAACCCATGTGCTTAAAGACGATCGCCCCTTATTATATTACAAGGTAGGCGATCGCCCGTCAGAACAGGGAATCTCAGCTCCTATAAATAGAAGACTGCCTGCACTTGGAAGCGCCAGGCTGACTCTCTGATTCTCTGGTTTTTCCCACGACTTGGCTTTCATTCTCTTGGCAAAAGCTATACACTTCGGACATCTGTTCATCTCTCACTCTCGGAACCTCTTAATCCTAAGATGGTCGGCAGAAATGAGAACAAGAACACACAGAGCTTCGCTCAAGAGCAAGATACATAGAATCTTTTACACTCATTGTAATCACATTCTTACATTAATATTTGTACTCAAACGTATTTATATTAATAACATCTCGCGAGAGCATTCAAGCCCGGGCCTAACAAACCCGGCAAATCTTGTGTTATTTCCATTCCCTCAGACGTGCTCTCGCAATTTGCCATTGCTCGACCGTTCCAGCAATATCTATCTTCGGATAATATTTCGGGCAACAACATGCATGCTTAACGTACGTAAAGGAGGAACAATAACGTACGTAATATAAGGCAATTAACATACGTAAGATGTGGAAGTTAACGTGCGTAATGATGTTCAAATTAGATGAACGTTGGGAAGAGTCTAAGTCAAAAAGGCGGCAACAGATATATGACGTCAGCAATGACGTATCCTTAATGTACGTAATGGATACATGGCTAACGTACGTAACACAAGAAACGAATGTTACTGGACTGAATCTGAGAGAAGCTAACGTAGCTAACATGGTTGGATTAGCGTACGTAAATAAGCTTACGTACGTAATGAAGTGAAGATAGCGTACGTAATGCAGTCTGAAGGGTGCTAACGGCTAGTAAGGATCCAATGCCTATAAATACCATTCCTATGGTATTGTTTCACTACAATAACTTCAAACAAATGATTCATTCATCAGATATTGATATACATTATATTGTTGTTGTGATATTGAGCTTATATTGTTAGTTTGAGTGTTTATACATTCAACACATACACGATAGGTAAAAGAAAAGATACGATTGGATTCGGTGTTATTAGGATCATGGATCCGGCATTGTTAGAATCGCAATCGATATCTAAGTGAGGTTTATCTAGTACCCATAGAAAGCTAGAGTGGTTGATTCCTTGTCCGATAGAAAAGGAAAATGGTTTAACTTGGACCGACACAAAGACAAGTACGAGTGGTTTATCACGGACCAATTGAAGACGTGATTGTAACGGTTATCCCTCGACCGATAGAAGAGAGGTGCAGAGGTTTTTATCTTGAACCTATAGAAAAGATACCAAGAGAGGACGTAGGCTCGTTTATAGCCAAACCTCTATAAATCCATGTGTCGTTTAATTTCTGCACATTTAATTTACATTTCTGCAACACAGTGCATATTCCGATCTTGCTCCAACAATTGGTATCAGAGCAGTACCTCCAATACACGGCTTAACATCTGGGGAATCGATCCAAATAGCATTTCAATTTGCTCCAGTCGAAGGCCTTGCTCTTAACCGACCACCATTTTTTGATGGCGCAAATTTCATGACGTGAAAGAAAAAGATGTCGATCTCTATTCGTGCCTATGATATAGAAATTTGGAAGATCATTTGTATTGGCCCGAAAGTTCTAATCAAATCCGACGGATCTCTTAAAAGTTTCGAAGAATATAATGACGAGGATTGGAAGAACGACCATCTAAATTGTAAGGCTACTCAACTTCTATATTGTGCCTTAAATCCGGAAGAGGTCAATCGAATCTCATCGTGTGAAAGTGCTAAAGAGATATGGAAAATTCTTGAAATCACACACAAAGGGACACCTCAAGTCAAGGAGACGAAGATCAATATGCTTCTCCATAACTAATGAAGGATGACGAGTCCATCACCAACATGCTCGATCGATTTTCGGTCATAACAAATGGACTTGCTTCGTTTGGAAAACCATTATCAAGTAGTGAGAAAGTCAAGAAAATCTTAAGATCACTGCCTGTTGAATGGGACGAAACGATGACGGCGATTATGGAATCGAAAGATCTCAATAATCTTGATATTAGTGCCCTTATTGGTTCACTAATAAATTACGAGATTGTTCTTAAATCTCGAAATGCAAAGCCGAAATCGAAGGAAAGATCAATAGCCTTGAAGGCTAAGATGTCAAAGAGAGAAGAAATTTAGGTGGATGATAGCGATGAAGAAGCGACATATTATGCCAAGAATATTAATAAGTTTCAAACCTTATTAAACCGGAGAAAGAAGGACATCTCGGGCGAATCTAAGAAATTCGACAACTCTTGCCGATTATGTGGTAAATCAGACCACTTTGCGAAAAATTGCCGATCAAAACCCAAGAAGAAGGTTCTCGTTGCAACATGGAGCGGTGAAGACGAAGATGATGATTTTATCAATAAAAATAATCTCGCTCTCATGGCCCGAAGTTCATTCGACGATAGCGACGTCGAAAGCCAAGTAAGTACATCCTGTAGTGACGAGCTATTTGAAGCATTTGAATTATTGTATACCGACTTTCAAAATGCTTTATCCGAGATCAAATTCCTTAAATCTAAAAATAAATCATTGGAAAATGAGATTTCCAAAATTCTTGAAAAAGGGAAATTTATCGAGATCGATCATTCAAAATGCATTGAAAATGAAAATATTTTAAAGGATGATCTTGTTAAAATACAAACCGAGCTCAAAAATTTAACGAAGAAATTTTCTCTCGGAAACGAGAAATTTGAAAATATGCACTCGGTTCAGAAATATACTTTAAATAAACAGGGATTGGGATTCACACCTCGTTCTAAAAATGAATCCTTAAATTTAAAGATACCCCGTTGCGAAAAATATTTGAAAATCGGGCATCACTTTGGACGTGTGGGTATTATTATTTATAAGATGATTATCATCTTTTGTTGATGTTAAATGTTGACAAAAAGTAACTACAATGAAGATAGTGGCAATCAATTTTTTAATACAAAATCATAAAATTGGCAAGTTTTATATCCTCATTCATAAGAGTATAAGTTTTTAGTACCATTTTAATTAAAAAGACTAAAATATCCTCCCAACAGTTGTAATATTGACTTTTTTTTGTATTTTATTTAATTTAAACTATTTTTATTTTTTATTTTCCTCATCTGCTCAAAGCTGGTTGATATTAATGTCCAACAACCAAATTTAATTATAACATATACATCAAAACAACACAGCCATTTTTGACAAAGCGTCTCTCAAAAATCTTATAAAAATCACAAGATTATTCGAAAAGAAAAGTTGACGTTCAAATAGGACTTCATTTGTCGTGCTTCTGGGTTCATAAAGAAGGTATGCATCAATATTTTACAGCTGGAATTTTTTTCCGACAAGTTCTTCCGGACACGATGGCTGCACATGATGGCAAGCCACCGTGTGCAACGGTCGTGTCCAATGGCCTTGACATCGTGCGCACAACTAACTTGTCCACAATCGTTTAACACGATCGTCTACAACCGTGTGCAGCGATCATGTTCATGACTATAAACTTGCACACGGTAGCATACGACCGTGTGCATCGGTCGTGTCCAAGACAGACCGTTTTAGAATATTGTTCGCTCAGTTTTCTGAATAGTTATTCATCTTTTTATAATCAGATGTTGTGGCAGCGTGTTTTGATACATCACGGTGGTCACTGGGAGCGATCGACATACGTAGATGAGGACTCCTTTTTTGTCTACATTGACACGAGTAAAGTTAGTCGTGCAAACCTCGTGGGGTTATCAGATAGGGTTTGGGTCGTCCAAATGAGTCCAATTAGAAACTACGGTACTTGACACACATGGCCAAGGGAAACAAAGTAAAAGTCCTATTACGGGGCGATACCGAGATACTTCGATTACTAGAAGAATACAAAGAGGATCTTGAGGTTTATGTTGAGAACGGCAGCTCCTCCACTCCCGAGGTTAATATGGGCTGTAGCAACTCGAGAGTAAAGCCCGGCAATATAAATTATGACATGCCTTCCAAAGATTGTCAATACGAGGAAGATGAGGAAGACGAGGAAGACGAGGAAGGTGGGAGGGTGCATACTATTGGAGAATTTTGGTACCTTCGCCGTTTGAAAATAGGCGAGTAATAATAGAGTTATCAAACTCTTTTGCGTTGCGGAAGCATATTTAAAGCGCGGAAGATAAACAACACAAGATTTATAGAGGTTCGGCCAAACGAGCCTACGTCCTCTCTTCGTATCTTTTTCTATAAGCTTAACATCAACCTCTGCACCTCGTCTTCTATCGGTCCTGTAATACCCGAGATTTCTGTTTCTGGTTACTTCTAATTATTTTTCGATTGTGCTAGTTATTTTGTTTCTTTGATGATTATTCGGGATTTTCCCTATGTTGTGTACCACGTTGTGTCGTTCGTTGGGTACGACTTGTTGTCGTGTAAGTCGTGCAGATCGTGTGTATACTTGTGTGACATGGCATATGGTTTTCCGTTGTCGTTTTGTCTCTTCGAGGGCGTTGTGAGCCCTTGTTTCCTTTCCCTTTTGAGTTGGTTATGTCCTGGGTGACTTTCTGGGCCGTGTCAGGGTCGATATTGGCCTCCTATTGTAGCACAAGAGCAGGCCATACGAGCACGTGGTCGTGCGTGGCGCTCGTGCGCGATCCAGCGCTCGGCAGTGAGCTCAAGGGATGCACGAGTAGGACACACGAGCAGCTGCTCGTGCGCGTTGCTCGTGCGTGGTGTCAGTAGCTGGGCAGTATCCTGCGCTCGATCAAACGCACGAGCACTTGGTCGTGCGTGATGGTCGTGCGTTGCTGATGTATTTAAGGGGACAAACGGGGGTTTCACCCCATTTCCTCCCCTTCTTCTCTTCTCCTCGCAGCTGTCGGACGGGTGAGACTAGGGTTCGAGTTCTTGGTTGATTTTAATCATTTCCAAGGTGTTTTGGAAGAACCTTTACGATTATATCATCGTCGAATCCTTGTTCTTCGTCGGATCGAGGTAATTTATTGAAATCTCCTAGGGTTGACTTTCGAGATTTCTTTTTAATCTTTGTTGTTCCTCCGATTTCGATGAATTGGTTGATGTTATTGAACCTTATTAATCGTGTTCTATGGGTTGTATATCCGTATTTTGAGTTTGTTCAACTCGATGGGTGATTCGAGTGTTCTTGGGAATTATCGAACATTGAATGTTCGATTAAATGTCCCAATGAGTTTCTCTTCAATAGTTTGTTGGGATTTCCATTGTTATTGGCCTTGATTTTCATTGTTTGCCGGAGGATTATAGGTGTTCGAGGATTCCAGTCGAGCTTCCCTGTTGTTTCGCGTGCTTTGGACTTGAGGTGAGTATCTCGTCTATAATCTTTATACTTTGAGAATGTGACAAGTCGTGAATTTAATGTGGACTTGTTAGTGATTGAACGTTTAACCATAACTCCCTTTCTAAAGGAATATGTGATTCTATGAAAATAAATACGAGCGTCAACTTGAATTTCTTGGAGAATGATAACCACCATTTCATGTGTATTGTGTTCGAGATGGATATTTAGAAGTGAGTAGTTATCCGAGGAATTGTGGAATGTTTGTATTGTTCACTTTTAAGAATGTTTACTAAATGATGGTGTGACGTGAATATTATACCTTGTGAAAGTGTTTGTTGCATTAACTTATGATATTACGTGTTTGTGATTGTGGCGAATATTATACCCTTGTTGTTGGGTAAGTGGTGATTTGAGATATTACTGGGTAGGGACCCGTGAGGCCTCCGGCGGCGCGTTACTTGCGAGTACGGCCATATGATATGATTTTACCATAAGGTTAAAGAGGGCTCCGACAATCGTCACTTGCGAGTGCGATGTCACGATAACTTGTGGGCGTGTTTGAATGATGTTACCGGGTAGGGACCCGTGTGGCCTCCGGAGGCGCGTTACTTGCGAGTACAGCCAGTGATATGATTTGACCATAAGGTTATCTAATCGAGTAGGTCTGGAGAGGGCTCCGAGAATCGTTACTTGCGAGTATGATGTCAAGATAACTTATGGGTGGATTCGTGTTTGTTCCTAATCCAAGTGGGTCCCATCGAGGCCACGGAAGTGATATGAATATCGATTGGATATTTCTGAATTGTTATTGTTTGAATCTTAGATTCAGGTTATATTGTTGATTTTGATTCCGCCTTTGATGCTTGTTGAGAATTGAACCATCTCATGAGAACTCTTTTGATAATGAGAACTACAAATCTTTTCATGAATTTACACTGAGACCCCCGACGTCCTCAATTATTCTTTCAAAATGTTTTTTGAAGTTATCTTTATGATCCTCCTTAATGGGAACCGTTTTTGAAAAGACTTTAAAATCGGGAATCGTGTTGCTACCTTGTTGAAAGGTTATTTTCATAACGGTTGTATTCTTGATGTATAACTTTATAGCTTGGTTACTTGCTAGCTATGATGCACGGATTCTTCAAAATTCACCAGTATGCAGTATCGGATAGTGCATGGGTGCGGGTGTGGATGCGATTCGCGTGGGATTCGCACGGATTCGCCACGTGGCGAATCCGTACAAAAAGAAAAATCGGACTCGCGTATCCTTGCACAGGATATGCGTATCCGGTGCGTAGGGAGGGTGCGTGGGTGAATTTTTTTTTTTTGGTTTTTTTTTTTGTAATTTTTAAAAAGTAAATCAAATAAACTAAAATACAAAAAGTAAATTATTTAATAAGTAATTACTTTTACAGTTTTACCTTTAGCAGCATTCACGAACAGTATCAGAAAGCTCCGCTGGTCAAAGCCATTTTGAATTGTTTTTTGTATGACTTGTTTTATGTATTTGAATTGGTTTTATGGTGATATTTGAATTGTTGTTTTTTATATTTAACAAGTGTTATATATAATAAAATATAAAATAAACAGACGTATCCTTGACGTATCGCACCCTAACATTTTCAAAAAAATGTATCCCTGCACCCGTATATGCCCGCACCCGCACCCGCCCCCCCGCACCTGTGCAACATAGCTTGCTAGCGATTCCGTCGCTAACCCCTCGTTGGGGATTTTGTTATTTATTCTAGGTGTTCTGATTGGAGAGTGAGCAACCACAGGATCGGCTCGGAGGATGATGTAAAGCAGCGATACTAGTCACAGTGGTAGTCGGTTGTCCGTTAGTGATCTGTCGGTTTGAGTTTTTCTTGTCATCCTTGAGGGGATGGACATTTTATATATTATGTGACCGAGTTGTAATTTTGGTTCATCAAATGTACGGATATGTTGTGTTTTGAAAGACCTAATCGGTCTACGGTATTCTCTTTTGGTCGAGTTGACCGCATGTGGGTTTTAGTTTTGTAGTCTCCTGCTTGGTAGATCCTTGCCGAAAAGGGTCTACGACGTGTAATATCCATGAGTAGATTGGGGGTATTACATAAACGGCATCAGAGCATAGGTTTGTGAAAACCTAGGCAGTTGGGTCTAGTTGGGTCTTGTCCAGTTATGTCTTGTCGTATCACCCGGGTAAGCAATTGTGAACAAGTGTGATCGTGGTGATCCGTTGTGATCAATTGTGATAAGTCGTGATTAGTATCGTGGTGCGGCCATCATCTTCGTGCAGCCTGTGGACGTAAGTATCCTCTTTTATGCGAGGTATCTGTATTTCATGATTCTATCTGTGCGAATTAATTGTGGTGCATAATTTTATTTGCACGATGTTGTGTAATGGAGTTGTATTCGATACTCGTGACACACTGTATGTGTGTACAATTGGACATATTGATGTTTTGACTTTGAACCGACGTGTGGGGTGGTATGATGTGAAAATTGTGAACCTTGATGGATTTCGAAAAGGTACCGACGATTGAGTCGGTGAGAAACTTATATGGATGGTTTTGTTGTATATTTAAACTTGATGCACACGAAATGTATTTTCGAACTGTATTTTATCCGCTGCGTGAGTTCTTTCAAAATGACTTTTGGTATTTTGCAAGCTGGGTTTTATTTCGTAAAACCGATTCCCTAAATCGAGTTTTGGCATTTTGGCCTTGAGCGTTTTATGACGGTTTGACAAATGATTTTGTGAGTTTTGAAAAAATACTACCGTCATCGGCCTTTTATCGTATTTTTGAACGTCTTTGGAAATATTTTTAGTCTGGTGGGTTCCGGCGCGGAACCCACGGCGTGTAATATTCCCGGGCAGAACCGAGGGTGTTACACGAGATGTATTTGGTTGAATTTATGATACTGTTTGCCGTTTGGGCATGTGATTTTAAGTTCGATTATTTTTGTTTGGACTGTCGTAATTATGCCTAGAGCTGTCAAAAATCATTTTTTTTTTGCAGGAACCGAACCCGAACCGAATTGTGTATTTCGGCTTCAGTTCCATATTTTTTTTCATTCAGAACCGAACACAACCCGAACCAAAATTTTCGGTTTGGTTCCGATAATATTTCGGTTTTATTTTTTTCATGTCTATATGAATCTATTCATCTGTTTCAATCTAAAAAATTCAATTCTAAACAACAATAGTCTTTAAAAACAAAGTTTGACTCCAATTTAAATTTCTAAACAACAATAATTCAATTAAAAACAAGATAGTGAAGATACAATATTGAATGTTTAGTTGATACAATCAAAATATCAAACAAAATGAACCAACAAAAGAGTAACTTGAACTTCAATATATTAAGTAAAGACGGTATACTTCTAGGATTTTTTTATTTTTCTTTATAAATTAACTAATGTTAATAAAAAAAGGTAAATAGGTAATTTCGAATTTTTGTGAATTTTTTTTTGCAGGAACCGAACCCGAACCGAATTTCTAAATTCGAGTTCGGTTTAAAAAAAATAAATAATTTCAACACCCAGGAACCGAACCGAACCGAGAATTTCGGTTCGGTTCTGGTCGGTTCCACGGGTTTCGGGTTGAAAATTTCCAGCCCTAATTATGCCACTGCGGGTAGGTTGAGAACGTGTTTTTGAGAGACCTTAAGAGTCGGAGCATTTTTGTGAAAGTCAAAATTTTGAAAATATTTTGATGGTGCGATTAAACAACAGCCGGTATGGATTTTGAAATCGGTTGGGTTTTGACAAGTTAATCCTGTATTTTCAAATGACACCATCAGACGGTATTTGGAAAAAATATTATTTTTATGTATTTCGGGCACAGTAAAATATTACCGTAATCTTCGGTTATGATCGAAACGATTTTGGAAAATTTCTGTTTTGCCAACGACTTTGGGTTTCGAAATTTAAAACGTTATGTGTTTGTTATGCTGTTATACCCGTTGAAAAAAAAATTACAGTACTTTCTAAATGTCGAGATACATTGTTAGGAGTCGATCCTCAACTATCGGAGCCGTTTTGAGATTGTTGAGTTGATTTCCATCTTACAGTATGTTGTTACGACTGTAAGCTTCTGACTGTCGCGACAGTACCTTTATTGTTACAATTCTATCTGTGCTCATTATCTGTCGTTTAATCCCTATCGACCTAGTCATATGGTCCCTCTGTGATGATTGTGAACTCTAACTGCGGTATCAGTATTGCACTTAGTTGCTTATCATGTGTGGATATTATTGACGTATTATAAATTGTCACTGTTCTTGTTAACGAGTTATGGGTGTACGCCCAGATGTTATGATTTCATAGTTCGGTTTAATTGTATTATTCTTTAACGTTATCCGGGTATGGTAATTGATTGGTGGCAATGATGATATGTATATTGATAAGGTCACTTTGATGACACCGTTTATCTAATAGATTGATGTTTCATAATGTTTTTCAAATGATTTTCAAACGAAAGAGATATAATAATGGGTTCATAGTTTTGATGAAATGACCGAGGTATTAAAAACATTTCTTTTCAAAAATTCACTTCAGCAATTTTTTTTTCAAATTCAGGAATTTTAAAATGCTATCATTTGGACAAGTACCTCAGAAAATTTTGTTTTTAAAATATTACCTATATTCGACCACGATGATGTGTATGTGGTTCTGATCGTGATTTTTGTAAAGGTCATACGTTGTGTTGACATAGTTTAGTGAATTACTTATAAATTTGAATTCTATCATTGCAGTGATAGTTCGTGTATTTGTGTTGTGACTAAGAATGAGTATTTTATTGTGTTACCGTTGTTTGCCCTATATTGATTATGTAGTGTTTGTTTTGTCGTTCTGAACGTTTGTCCGTTCAGCATGCCGAGAGGTCGGGGTCGGGGTGATCAGTCGCGTGGTCAGGATCATGCTGTCGGTAATGGCATTAGTATTGGTGTTGCTACTATACTCCAGCAGGTGGCAGACCAGATGACACATTTGGCTCAGGTGGTTCAGTGTAACAATGCCGCGAATGAGGATGTCGGGTCGACTCAGTAGCTTAGAGAAGTGGTTCGTATGCATCCTCCTCGCTTTGCAAGCGCGGGTGATACTTTGGGCTAGGACGGTTGGCTTTTCCAACTGGAGAAGATCTTCAAGGCGGTTGGTTGTCCCGAGGAGCAGAGGAATCCTATCGATCAGTTCCTTCTCGTCGGTGATGCCGCTAACTGGTGGAAGGCCGTTGAGCCTCAGGATCAGGCTGTTACTTGGGAGGAGTTCAAGAAGTTGATGGAAGCAGAGTTCTGCCCGAAGCCGATCTGAGAGCAGAGGATACGAGATTTTTACCTAGCCGATCCACAGGATATACCCGTGTCGCAGGCTATTATCGATTATAGCCGACAGCTCGCTTACGTGAAGAGGCAGGTGAGGACCGAGGAATATAAAATCCATCATTTTGATATGTGGATGAGACTGGATATTCGACAGTACATGTCGGGTTTCACTTGTATTACTTTGAGAGAGTATCAAAATCGAGCCATGGCATACGAGTTGGCATCGACATCTATTGGGCCTTCGTATGAGTTGAAGAAACAGAGGACGTCTGTAGATGTTTCGGATGGTGTGAGAGACGAAAATTCTTCTCATCAAGTTTTGTGTAGTCGTACAGCGAAACCTTTCCTTCCTTCGTTTGGTGGAACCAAGAGATCCAAGTTATCTTCGTTGACTCCTAGTCAGACTGGGAGGTGTTTCAATTGCAACGTTGTGGGTCATGTGCAGGCCAATTGTCCTTCGTGGTCTATTACTTGTTATAATTGTGGACTCGAGGGCCACAGAGTTCAGTATTGTGAAGTGTTTCATGAAGTTTCTCAGAAACGAGCTTCAGCGCCATTATCAGGATCGACTCGGGTAGATCGCTGAGGTTATTTGTCCGTTCACTTTGATGGTGGCTTGCTTCACCTTTTCTTTTAAGTTTTGGGGACGAAGCTTCTTTTAAGGAGGGTAGAATGTAATACCAGAGATTTGTGTTTCTGGTTACTTCGAATTATTTTTCGGTTGTGCCAGTTATTTTGCTTCTTTGATGATTATTCGGGATTTTTCCTATGTTGTGTACCACGTTGTGGCGTTCGTTGGGTATGACTTGTTGTCGTGTAAGTCGTACAGATCATGTGTATACATGTGTGACATGGCATATGGTTTTCCGTTGCCGTTTTGTCTCTTCGAGCGCATTGTGAGCCCTTGTTTCCGTTCTCTTTTGAGTTGGTTATGTCCTGGGTGCCTTTGGGGCTGTGCCAGGGTCGATATTGGCCTCCTATTTTAGCACACGAGCAGGCCACACGAGCACGTGGTCGTGCGTGGCGCTCGTGCGCGATCCAGCACTCGGCAGTGAGCTCCAGGGACGCACGAGTAGGACACACGAGCAGCTGCTCGTGCGCGTTGCTTGTGTATGGTGTCAGTAGCTAGGCAGTGGCCTAGCGCACGAACACTTGGTCGTGCGTGATGGTCGTGCGTCGCTGATGTATTTAAGGGGACAGACAGGTTTTTAACCCCATTTCCTCCCCTTTTTCTCTTCTCCTCGTGGCTGTCGGACGGGTGAGACTAGGGTTCCAGTCCTTGGTTGATTCTAATCATTTCCAAGGTGTTTTGGAAGATCTTTTTCGATTATATCATCGCCGAATCCTTGTTCTTCGTCGGATCGAGGTAATTTCTTGAAATCTTCTAGGGTTGACTTTTGAGATTTCTTTTTAATCTTTGTTGTTCGTACGATTTCGATGAATTGGTTGATGTTATTGAACCTTATTAATCATGTTCTATGGGTTGTATATCCGTATTTTGAGTTTGTTCAACTCGATGTGTGATTCGAGTGTCCTTGGGAATTATCGAACATTGAATGTTCGATTAAATGTCCCAATGAGTTTCCCTTCGATAGTTTGTTGGGATTTCCGTTGTTATTGGCCTTGATTCTCGTTGTGATTATACTTTCGTTGTGTTTGCCGGAGGATTATAGGTGTTCGAGGATTCCAGTCGAGCTTCCCCGTTATTTTGCATGCTTTGGACTTGAGACGAGTATCTCATCTATAATCTTTATACTTTGAGAATGTGACATGTCGTGAATTTAACGTGGACTTGTTAGTGATTGAACGTTTAACTATAACTCCCTTTCTAAAGGAATATGTGATTCTATGAAAATAAATACGAGCGTAAACTTGAATTTCTTGGATAATGATAACCACTAGTTCATATGTATTGTGTTCGAGATGGATATTTAGAAGTGAGTAGTTATCCTAGGAATTGTTGAATGTTTGTATTGTTCACTTTTAAGAATGTTTACTAAATGATGGTGTGACGTGAATATTATACCTTGTGAAAGTGTTTGTTGGATTAATTTATGATATTACGTGTTTGTGATTGTGGCGAATATTATACCCTTGTGGTTGGGTAAGTGGTGATTTGAGATATTACCGGGTAGGGACCCCTGAGGCCTCCGGTGGTATGTTACTTGCGAGTACGGCCAGATGATATGATTTTACCATAAGGTTATCGAATCGGGTAGGTCTGGAGAGGGCTCCGAGAATCGTCACTTGCGAGTGCGATGTCACGATAACTTGTGGGCGTGTTTGAATGATGTTGCCGGGTAGGGACCCGTGAGGCCTCCGGCGGCATGTTACTTGCGAGTACGGCCAGTGATATGATTTAACCATAAGGTTATCTAATCGGTTAGGTCTGGATAGGACTCCGAGAATCGTTACTTGCGAGTACGATGACAAGATAACTTATGGGTGGATTCATGTTTGTTCCTGATCCGAGTGGTTCCCATCGAGGCCACGGAAGTGATATGAATATTGATTGGATATTTCTGAATTGTTATTGTTTGAATCTTGGATTCTGGTTATATTGTTGATTTTGATTCCGCCTTTGATGCTTGCTGAGAATTGAACCATCTACATGATTTTGAAAGAAAACTCTTTCGATAATGAGAACGACAAATCTTTTCATGAATTTACACTGAGACCCCCGACGTCCTCAATTATTCTTTCAAATGTGTTTTGAAGTTATCTTTATGATCCTCCTTAATGGGAACCGTTTTCGAAAAGACTTTAGACTCGGGGATCGTGTTACTAACTTGTTGAAAGGTTATTTTCATAACGGTTGTATTCTTGATGTATAACTTTATAACTTGGTTACTTGCTAGCGATTCCATCGCTAACCCCTCGTTGGGGATTTTGTTATTTATTCCAGGTGTTCTGATTGGAGAGCGAGCAACCACAGGATCGTCTCGGAGGATGATGTAAAGCAGCGATACTAGTCACAGTTGTTGTCGGTTATCCGTCGGTGATCTGTCGGTTTGAGTTTTTCTTGTCATCCTTGAGGGGATGGACATTTTATGTATTATGTGATTGAGTTGTATTTTTGGTTCATCAAATGTACGGATATGTTGTGTTTTGGGAGACCTAATCGGTCTACGGTATTCTCTTTTGGTCGAGTTGACCGCATGTGGGTTTTAGTTTTGTAGTCTCCTACCTAGTAGATCCTTGTGCAAATGGGTCTACGGCGTGTAATATCCCTGAGTGGATTGGGGGTGTTACATAAATGGTATCAGAGCATAGGTTTGCGAAAACCTAGGCAGTTGGGTCTAGTTGGGTCTTGTCGAGTCGTGTCGTGTCTTGTCGTGTCACCCGGGTGAGCAATTGTGAACAAGTGTGATCGTGGTGGTCAATTGTGATAAGTCGTGATTAGTATCGTGGTGCGGCCATCATCTCCGTATAGCCTGTGGACGTAATTCTCCTCTTTTATGCGAGGTATTCGTATTTCATGATTCTATCTGTGTGAATTAATTGTGGTGCATAATTTTATTTGCACCGTGTTGTGTAATGAAGTTGTATTCGATACTTGTGACACGCTGTATGTGTGTACAATTGGACATATTGATGTTTTGACTTTGAACCGCCGTGTGGGGTGGTATGATGTGAAAATTGTGAACCTTGATGGATTTCGAAAAGGTACCGATGGTTGAGTCGGTGAGAAACTCATATGGATGGTTTTGTTGTATGTTTAAACTTGATGCACATGAAATGTATTTTCGAACTGTATTTTATCCGCTGCGTGAGTTCTTTCAAAATGAATTTTGGTATTTTGCAAGCTGGGTTTTATTTCGTAAAACCGATTCCTTAAATCGAATTTTGGAATTTTGTTCGCTATATTTTTAAACAATTCGCAAGTGTACGGAGAATATGTAGAAAGCGGCGAGCAAGGTCGTATTCCACAGAGACTAAATATTCTTATTGTATTAAGTACTAGATTATAGTGTTTTCGGTTTTATCTAGACGATCAAAAGATAAAATGGATGGTTAATGAAATAAAATAAAATGATCACAATAAATTAAAACAATTGAAAATATCCGAATTAAAGCGAAGTGCAAGAGTTTAGAAAGGTAGATTCCAAGGCTAGGTTTCCGTTGATTACTAAATTTAGTCGGGATTGGATTCAAAAAGTTCTAAGTGTATTTCCAAAACGATGATCACAACAATATTCTAAAGTCTCTCTCGAGATGCATTAAAATGTAGATTAAACAACCTATAACAACGTCTCCATCTATTATAAATTATCTAACTCCAAAATGTTCAAAAGATTAAACATCATCATAGTTCATCACCGATTTCTCAATCTCGTAATTTACTACGTCAAATACTCAAAACCTATTAATGCCCTCTTCTCTCGAATTATAAGCAATTAAGTTTAACATGTAAAAATATTGATCAAGTGTCTAAACATGAATCAAAAACCAAGTATTTGATAAAGAAATCACACTAGATATATATAATCATCAATCCCTCAAAACCATAGCAAATCAACGTACTCCCTTGCCCGGAATCTAACGAGTTTAGCCGGACATGGTAATGAAAGAAAGATTAATAATCATCATATTCATCATGTTCTTGATAAATAAAACAACAAAATAGATAAAAGATAGGAAGAAGATAAAACTCGGATGGTGTCTTGATTGATCCCGGTTGAAGCTTTCAAATGTTCTTGAGGTGTTCTTCAAGAATTCTTCAAATCTCCTTCTTTTTGGAATAAAAGTCCTCAAATCTTGTGTTTGTTTTCTCTCTCCAATCTCTCCAAAACTCTCTCAAAATCAGAATATCTTCAAGTCTTGCCCAAGATCCTTTTTTATAAGGCCAAAAACATCACTTTTCATGCTCAAATCTTGCAAAAATGTCAAAAGGTGATTTTTCCACCGAAAAGTGACACGTCCCTTGTCAAATGACAAGGCCCGTGTCATAGTGCTCTAGAAAAGCTGAAGCTCGCTGGACAGGGAACTCGGCTGTGTCAATATGGCACGACTGAGCAAATGACACGACCGTGTCGAATGACACGGCCTGTGTCATACTCCTCCAAAAAGGGCATAATTTTCTGGATGTGAAACCCGACCGTGTCAATTGACACGGCCGAGTAAATGACATAGCCCGTGTCAAATGACACGGCCGAGCTCGTGTTGGTCCGTTTTGACACCATATTGACTCTTTTTAGGCTCGATCTCTCGTTTCCGCATTGCTTGATATGTATTGGGGTTTGAGACTTCGTTCTTGCTTGATTTATGTATATAAAGTACCTATAAAATCAATAAAACATACCCAAGCATGATCGAGTCCAATAAACACAATATGAGCATAAACGACACAGTTCTACACATTTTAGGATCTTAAAAACCGGAAAATCGGTGCAAAAATATGTGTAAAAATGAGTGTTATCAAAATCCCCCAAACTTGAACGTTGATCGTCCCGAGCAATGCACTTTAAAATAACCACTTTTAAGGAAACTCGTCCCTCAACATACCTCAAATGATCATTTTGAAAGTTCATCAATACGCCTCAAGAAATAAATAAGTCGAGTTCTGTAAAGTATTCAAATCTCTGGGGTGCTTTCTTAACCTCATAGCTAATACTTGAATAATACGAACCTCACCGGTCAATTATATTCCCTCACTCTCGAAGTGTATAATGAGATAAATGACGCTCAAAACTCATTCAATGAAATAAGAATCCCATAGGCTTGCCAATCGTCTACATCTCTACCACTGGTTGTGCATGTAAATTTGGTGAATCAAAAAGGACTTTATCGGTTGTAATGTAGGCTTTTTGGTCGGGGTAGGATAAGTATGGCTTAAAATGACTTGACTTGAGCAAATTAGAACATCATCCCAATAATCACTTCGCTCAATTAGAAGCTCAAAATTTTGTTTTCCCTTGGAATTTGCTTCCTTCAACCCCTTGATTTTAATATAATCGCACTAAGCGCTCTTGAAAGTGAGAATCACAACCTTATTCCTCTTTATCGCTCCAATAAATCTCGTTTCTTTTTTTCTTCTTTTTTTTTACTTTTTTGTGTCCACTCTTACATTGTTTTTTTCTTTTCATGTTTCCATGTGGTGGACAACATCATCATTATAATCACACCATTCTTCCTTCAAATTTATTTTGATGAATCATTTCAATTGAACCAACAATTTTCCCAATCGCCTCCACGCATCTTTTCATTCTTTTGCCAATTTGTTCTAATAAGCTCAAGTATAGGGACAAAAGTTTATAATGGAACGGAAAGCTCATAATGTGGCTAACAAGAAATAGGCTTTAAGCTCAATCGGGCTAACTAGGGAAATAAATTTTTGAGTTGGCCAAAAGGTTTGAAGGGTTGCCAATAAAAATCGCCTTAAATTACTTTCACTAATTTGCACACACACTTGTAGTTTCGAATAAGATACCAGGGCAAGTTCTAGAGTCTTAAAACATGAATGGTACACTCGACAATGAAACTTGCATATTTAATGATGCACGAAGGCTCAAAAGAAGCTAAATTTGTTCATATTTCCAAGGTATTAAACTATTTATTCAATTTCACACCCTTTTGATTATTCTACAATTTCCCCCCTTCAAATTACCCTCAATTTGCATATCAAAATAACAAAATAACTCCCGAGACATCCAAGACAAGAGTTTATTCTTTCGAGTTTCATCTAAGTTCATCATCATCAAAACACACCAAGTTCAAAATAAAACACACCAAAATAAAACAAAAAAAAATTCACACCAAAACGTAAATCAAAATCACACCAAAATCCAAACCAAAATCCAAAAGACAAAATAAAAACAAACAAACAATGTAGGTATTTCTTGACCCAATATCTCCCCCCAAACTTGAATTAAATAGTATACACACGAAGTAGGTATAGTATTTAAACAATAAAAACTTTGGGTCAAGAAATACTTACAACCGGTCCTACTGATTTGGCGGAGGAAAGTGGCCTGGCCTTGTTGGACATGCCAATCTTCCATTCGTCGTAAAATTGTCAGCATCTCGTCTTGTCTCTATCGGGTCTCCTCTCGGAAAGCCTTGAACTCTTCTCTAAGCATGAAACGAGATGTGGCATGTCTTGATTCGGCCTGCCTCGATGACTCGGGCCGTTCTCTTTCTCTTTGTTCTTCCTCCTCCGTTTCTCTTTCGTCTTCATGGCCTCTCTCATAGGCGAATTCCTCCATTTTTTCCTCTCTATATTCTTCTCGCATCCTCTTGGCTCTATCCTCATTTTCCGTACGCCTAGGACGGACATTCCAAGCAATGTATCTTTCACTAGGAGAAATTAATCCAGCTGCTTCTCGGGCCAATTTATGCGCTTCCGTGGCCATTTGTAGATTTCCTAAATCCCGAATACTGTCAATAGTTGTCAAAGTTGTATTCGGGAGTAGGAAGTGATCGCCGTCATTCTGGAGGAAAATAACGCGAGAGTCGTAGTCGAGAATATTCATCAACTTGATGACTTGGAAAGATAGGAGCATATTTCCCGGTAGGGGAGTTCGGTTTTCTAGTGGTACATCAAGACGAAGTGCGATTGGGGTAATTAAACCCCATATCCAAATCTCCCCTCTCGGTTTAGTGACAACATCCTCAAAATGATCCATGATAATAGCGCCAGTTGCTGGATCTGTTCCGTCGAGTATATGTGATAAAACGTATAGCTCTCGTTGAGTAATTGGCCACGTTTCTTTCCGGCCGAAGATAGTGCTTGCAATTACCTTGTGTAGATAGCGGAGGATAGGATTTCGAAGAGAGGATCCTTTCGCCGACTTTGGGATGTAGGGACGTACAACGCTCCCCGGATACTCAACCATTGCCCTCCAATATGTCTCACACTCGAATCGATTGATTCGGTATTCTCTGTACTTTCGAGTGTCGTATATAGCATCCAATTCACCAGGAGATAGTTTTTCATTTTTGTTGTTTAGCCGGAATTCCAAAGCGGTCGGCTCATGTGAAATTGGGTCTCTTTTAACAGTGAGTGTGCTAAGGAATTCCAATGTGAGACAACGGTAGGTGGGCCAATGTTGGGTCATTAACGTTGTCCAACTTATTCATTCAAGTAGCCTCATGACATCGTCTCTTATTCCCATCGCCGTCATGTATTCTTCGTCCGGCCATCGAGTGGGGAACATTTTTTTCTGCCCCAATATCTCCCATCGTGCTAGGCGACTTGGCGGAAGTTCTATTCCATATGTCTCGGGCATCTCGACAGCCCCTTGAGTCGGTATTCTCGCCAGTTGTTCAATTTCTGTTGTGGGTCTTCCTCATCCCCTTTGAGCTGCACCCCGTCCCTGTTGGGCATTTCCTCGTCCTCATCCCCTGGCCATTTTTCTGCAAGAGATTCATCGATTATCATTTGTTTCACAAAAGTTCAAAATCACTATTTATCGATAATATACGCTCCCCCAAACTTCTTACAAATTACACATTTTCCCCAAAATAGGCGTTTCTTCAAAAATGCCACAACCATAAACTTCAACGCCAATCGTCATTGTATGTAATATCCCAATAATTTCAAACATATAATAACATCTCTCAATCATATACGTCCAACATGTAATTCACGAAAATTACCAACAAAATTTCAACGTATTTTTACTCATGACAAATTCCACCAAAAATCCATTTAAGAACCCTAAATTGCTCAATAAATCATATTTCACATAATATCAACGCAATGAAGAATTAAACCATCCAAAATCGTGAATCATACATTGAATTCGGAGTGAAAATTGAAGAAAATTTCAGAAAAAATCGCGACCCAAAAAACCCGGATGAATTCGTCCGATTCGTACCCTTTGAAGCTCTAGGATTGTGGAATAATGATGAACACTTTGTTATTATGTGAGATTTAACACGATTCTTGCTTGATTTTTCCGGATTTTAGGGGATTCGGGGCCAAGGTTTATGATTTGGGGAAGAAGGAAATTTGGGGAAGAAGAAAATGAAGAGGTCGGCCATGTTTCAGGTTTTATACTGCTCAACTGACACGGCCCGTGTCATACCTGTCTCCATTTTTAAAAATGGTGTCTGTCCACCGGACCCGGCCATGTCAATTGACACGGCCCGTGCTCAACTGCCCTAGATAGTAAAATTTCCACTGAATACCTGACTCGACCTTGTCGAATGACACGGCCCGTGTCGTACTAGCTTGGAACGTCAAAATCGACTGGTCCTCAGACCCGACCGTGTCAATTGACACGGCCCGTGTCATACCTGCACAGAAAATGATATATGAACTGCCTGCACGACCCGACCATGTCAATTGACACGGACCGTGTCTTACAGGCCTGGAAAATGCAGTTTTGTTTTCGGGTCTTTTTCCTGCGAATTGAACACCAAAAATTAGGGCTGGGACTTAGGACCCGAATAACCGAAGATCCGAACCGAAATTGACATTTCGGTTCGGTTCTGTTCGGGTATTAAGAAAAAAATTATTTATAAATTTCGGGTTCGGGCCCTGCAATAAATTTCGGGTTCGGGTTCGGTTATTGTAATTTTAAAATTTCAATAACCGTACTACCCAAAATTAGTGACAATAACCGAACAAAAAATTAAAACCCATTATACCCGAACACAAAATTAAAACCCATGCTAACCATACTACCCATAGTTATTTTATTTTAGATGTTTCTACTTTCTATACACTATATAAATTAAAAAAAAAACTAACCTAACAAATTTTATTTCGGGTTTTTCGGTTATTTTTGAAAATTTTGAACTGTAAATTTCGGTTCGGTTTTTTCGGTTTTTTGGTAAAATTACTTCGGTTCCTAGAAGTTCGGTTCCTGCAGAAAAAAGTCAGGAACCGAACCCGAATTACATAACACATTTGAAACTTTGGTTCTTTACTTTTTTTTCAAGAAACCGAACTATCCCAGCCCTACCAAAAATTGAACCGGTTAGTTTTACAACAAGTAAAAATACAAAAAAATACGAAAAAGATCAAAACATGAAAATAAAAACTATTGGGTTGCCTCCCAATTAGCGCTAAGTTTAATCTCTTCAGCCGGGCGTCTTCAACTGGAAGTTTTATGGATCGATTAAATTTATTACGGATACGGCTTCCTTTTGATTGGGATGATAGTAATGTTTGACTCGTTGTGCGTAAACTTTAAATAGCTCTCCGTCTCTGCTCATGAGCTCGACTATTCCGGGTGGAAGTACTTTCTTGATCACGAATGGACCTGACCATCTTGATTTTAATTTTTCGGGGAACAATTTTAGTCTTGAATTATAGAGAAGTACTTGTTGCCCTGGCATAAATTCACGTCTAACGATCATCTTATCGTGCCATCTTTTAGACCTCTCTTTGTAGATTCGAGAGTTTTCGTAGCATTCATCCTGGAATTCTTCCAACTCATTTAGCTCTAGCAATCTTTTTTTTCCAACGGCCTCAAAATCCAAATTTATTCTTTTCACCGCCCACATCGCTTTATTCTCCAATTCCAAAGGTAGGTGACATGATTCCCAAATATGATTTGATAGGGAGATGTTCTCAAAGGGGTTTTATAGGCCGTACGATAAGCCCAAAGTGCATCGTCGAGCTTGGATGACCAATCTTTCCGAGATGTACTCACCGTCTTTTCCAGGATTAACTTAATCTCTTTGTTGGCCGCTTCGGCTTGTCCATTTGCTTGTGGATGATAGGCCAATGATTTCTTTGATCGGACCCCATATTTCTGAAGGAGTTTATCCATGATTTTGTTGACAAGATGCGATCCCCGATCACTGATTAACGCTCTTGGGGTTCCGAATCGGCAAAAGACGTTCTTCTATAAAATTTTCATTACTAATTGAGCATCATTTGTTGGGGAAGAAATTGCCTCGACCCATCGAGATACGTACTCGACCGCTAGTAGAATGTACTTATTCCCAAATGATGAGGAAAATGGACCCATGAAGTCGATACCCCATACGTCAAATAATTCAACCTCAATTACGTTGGTCAGGGGCATCTCATGACGTCTTGAAATATTTCCCACTCGTTGGCATCTATCGCATTGTCGAATGAAGAGATATCAATCTTTGTATAACGTAGGCCAATAAAATCCGCTTTGCAACACCTTTGCAGCAGTCCGTGTTGCTCCAAAATGTCCTCCGGTTGGTGATGAATGGCATTGTTGAAGAATTTCATCTCATTCCTCTTGCGGTACACATCTTCTCACTATCATGTCGGCACATCTCTTAAAAAGTAGTGGATCATCCCACATATAGAACTTGATATCATGTAGGAATTTCTTCTTTTGATAATGAGATAGATCCGGGGGTAGCACACATGCGACCAAAAAATTAACAATGTCACCAAACCACGGAAATTTAGCTTCTACCATAAAAAGCCGCTCGTCCAGAAACTCTTCTTTAATCCCTTTGATCTCGGGATCCTCCTCCTTTTTGTACTCGAGGCAAGATAAGTGGTCGGCTACCACATTTTCACAACCTTTTCTGTCTCGAACTTCCAAGTCAAACTCTTGTAAAAGAAGAATCCATCAAATTAGGCGAGGTTTAGAATCTTTCTTTTCAAACAAGTATTTGATAGCTGCGTGGTCCGTATGTACTATCGTCTTTATCATAATTAAGTATGATCGAAACTTATCAAAAGCGAATACCACGTCAAGCATTTCTTTCTCCATTGTTATGTAATTTTGTTGGGCTCCGTCCAATAGTTTGCTTGCATAATAAATAGCCCGAAATAGTTTCTCACGACATTGTCCCGACACAGCTCTAACCACATAATCACTTGCATTACACTTGATCTCAAAAGGTTAAGACCAATCCGGTACCACGAGGATAGGAGCACTCACTAATGCCTTCTTTAAAGTCTCAAATGCCTGCAAACATTCGTTAGAAAGAATGAAAGTGGTATCTTTTTCTAACAATTTACTCAGAGGTTTAGTGGTTTTTGAAAAGTCTTTTATGAATCTCCTATAAAAACCCGCGTGCCCAAGAAAACTCCTAATTGCTTTTTCATTCTTCGGTGGGGGAAGTTTCTCAATGTAATATTCGTGTTTTCTATTTTCGGTAATTTCTATTTTTGGTGTATGTTCGTTTCAGACAACTCGCTTAGCACTGTTTTGGAATTCTGAATCTATTTTGTTCTTGGAGTTTTTCCGTCTGGTCGAGTTTCGAGGATGTTTTTGCATAATTTCATCTTGAATTATGTCTTGTCGCATGTGCGTCCGATTCTCGTAAAACTTGTTCGTTTTCGTTGTTTCTTGATTTGTATAAGTTTGTATGGTTGAGTTGGTCGTGTTGAAACTTTCAGTTTGTTAATCCGACGTTGTATCACGATTTTTCGGGCTTTTGGGTCGTTCTTGTAATTCTCATAAGTTTGGAGAATTTCGCTTTATTTGTTTCGTTTCAGACTCTCTAGTGATCGAGATTTTATTCTCTTTCAACGCTCAGCTTTGTCATCTTGATTATTACATGTTTATGTTTCCGGATTCTGGTCTTGCTTCGTATTTCGGCACTTTTGTACTGTTGGCAGCAGTGTACTGTGCAGTATTGAACTGCTGCCTGAGTAACGCACGCTACTCTGGATTTACTTGCGTGCGCTATCACTGTGTGGTTAGCGTACGCTAACACAGGGTTAAATAGCGTGCGCTAACGATTTCGATGCAGGGCAGTGAGTTGATGCCGGTCTTGGACCGACTGTAGCGTACGCTAATCAGCGTTAACGCACGTTAATCCCTAGTACTAGCGCACGCTAACCATGTTAGCTTGCGTACGCTAACTGGAGGATAGTAGGCAGACTGTTACGCCACGCCCCGCTAGCGCACGCTAATGCTTGTGCGTAGCGTGCGCTAAGGCTGTTTTATATTAATATGACAGCAGCAGTCAACTTCGTCATTTTTCCTTCATTTCTTATCCTTCTCGGCTTTGAGCGATTCCAGGCGAGGGTTAGGGCCGATTCCGACTGTAGATCATCATTCACTACCACCGGGCATTCCTTGCGTGAATTCTTCAAGTTCCTAACCACTTTCCACCTTCCGAATCAAGGTAAAAATTCCCAAAACCCTTGTTTTGAGATTTTGGGGGAAATTTGGGGATTTCTTGGGTTTTGACTCTTATAGTCCGAATTATCACTGGGTTATCGCTAGACTTCGATTGTGTGCATGTAATCCTTCGTTTTATTGATGATTTGTGGTTTTGGACTTCAAGTTTTCCATGTTCGTCACTTATAGTCGACGATACCCAAGTCATGACCAACAAATTGTTCCAGCGGGTAGAATTAGGATTTATTCTTACCTTTCCGCGTTATTGAGACTTGTGTATACTGTTATTGTGTTAGGAGCGGATTTGGAAGGATTGTGCGGACCTAAACCTATTCCTTCGTCGTTTCTTTCGTTTCGTTTCATTCAAGGCAAGTACATGTATTACATTCCGTTATGTGCGTATGATTTTGATGCGAATGATGTAAATGGTGTTATTGAACGAAGGTGATTGTTTCTCTTCCACCTGGGGATGGCGTGTGGCCTCTGGGGCCCGATACTAATGGGTACGGCCATGGAAATGGACTGGGGTGCGTGTGTTGATGTTCTTCCACCTGGGGACGGTTCGACGGGACCTCTGGGGGCCGATACTAATGGGTACGGCCGCGGAAGTGGTTTCTCACCTGGGGACGGTCCGACGGGACCTATGGGGACCGATACTAATGGGTACGGTCGTGAGTTACCAAGCGTGGATAATTGTGATGTGGAAAACTTGTTAATATACTGTTTTGGTGTTAATGTGATATTCCGGAATATTGATTTTCAAAATGATTTTTCCTAGCGATTTATTTGCGTTGAATCGTGTATGTATATAATGTTGTTTAATTATGTACTTGCACTAGCTATTCGAATGCTAACCCCTTAAATGGGGGAAATGCGTCTTATGCATTTCAGGTACTGGTCGAGCTGAGGAGCTGGCACGGGATGCGCATGCAAAGGATGGGTTGGCATGATGATGTGGCTCGAGTCTGTATTTTTCTGTTTTGTCATTGCATCTGTTGGAGTTAGACTGTTTATTTTTAAACATGGTTTAAGTCCCCTGCGTGGGCAATAATTTGGTATTTAACTTATGTCTCATGTACTCCGTTAAAATGCTTTGGCCGAGGCCACGGCCTTATTTACTTTTTGGGTGCATCTTTTGGGTTATCATTGTGGTTCACGTGTCACGAGTTAGCCTGGTAGACCTCACGGGGGTTCTACGGCGTGTAATGTCCCATCAGTGAATTGGGATGTTACAATTATGGTATCGGAGCTTAGGTTTTGAATACCTAGGCTGTCGGTGAAATTTGGGTCTGTCAGTTGCGTCATTAGAGTCAGTCGTTGAGCCTAAAATCATCATGCTACCGTCTTTTCGTGCGACCCGTGGCTGTAAGTCTCCTCGAACTCTTATATTTCTGTAATTCGTTTTCTTGCGCTGTTCGGAATCGTGACTTGTGTTACCAACTTTGTGAATTGTGAATCTTTCTGATCTTGTTCTTTTCTTATTTTCCTTCAGTATGTTGAGAGGTCGTGGTAGACCGGCTAGGGGACGCGGTCGAGGCCGTGGTCGTGGTGCTGATAATGAGGAGGGCTCACTTTCCCTGTCCTCTGCGGACTCAGCCTCTCACTCAGTGCCGTCGGGTAATAATGCCGACGTCGGGGCTACTGCCGTACTTCAGCAGTTGGTATCCCAACTTACTCAGATAGCTCAGGGTGGACGCCAGAATCCGCCCCCGACACCGGAAGAGGAGGCTAGTAAGTGGCTTCAGACGGTGACTAAGATGCACCCTCCTCGTTTCTCCGGATCTTGTGACTCCCTCGGTTGGGAGAATTGGCTCTTTCAGTTGTCCAGGACCTTTGATGCCGTGGCTTGTCCTGAAGACAGGAGGGTACATATTGCCCAGTACCTCCTGGATAAGGAAGCTGCGGAATGGTGGGAGGCCGTTGCGCCCAGAGACCGTCGGACCACTTGGGATGAGTTCAGGGTTGCTATGGAAGCAGAATATTGTCCGCCGCCAGTCAAGGAGCGCAGAATTGTGGAGTTCTTCACCGCTACACCTCAGGATGTGCCTATTTCTCAGGCCATCATTTCTTACAATCAGCAGTTGGGTTTCGTGAGAGATCAAGTGAGAATGGAGGCTGATAAAATCCGTTACTTCAATATGCGCATGAAGCCGCATATTAGACAGAGTATGGCCCCGCTCATGTGTGCCACTTTGAAGGAATACCAGGATCGCGCTCTGGCGATCGAGATGGCTGTCCCGGAATCAGAGTCGGTTTCGGAAGCTAAGAAGCAGAAGACTACTGGTGGGTTCTCGGCCGGAAAAGGTGGTCAGTTTTCGAGGTCTCGTTCTGCTCCTACACCTGGGAAGAGGCCGTTTCATCAGGCCGGTGGATCTCAGGGTAACCGTTCAGTCCAGTCTGTTGCACCTGGCGGGAGAGTTTGTTTTAATTGCAGTCAGCCCGAGAACGTTGTGAAGGATTGCCCATTTCCGTTAGTTGCTTGCTTTACTTGCGGACAGACCGGGCATCGGGCAGCTCATTGTGAGAGGGCCACCAAGGCCGCTAGAGTTCCAACTACCACTGCCGATCAGAGGGATCACAGCACTCCAGCTACTTGATGAGTCGATTTTTGATCGTCTCATTCTGTTCTATCGAGTCGCACTTTCATCTGTTTTTCGAGTGTTTTTGCTCTTTTTACGCGTGGTATGTTGTGTTTTTGTTTTGTAGGTATCCGGACAAAGATTGTGGTGAAATATGCGCTTTCATAGCTAATATTGGAGTTTATGACAATCAAAAGCTAAAACGGGGCCTAAAACGACGAAAGATTTAAGCAGTATCGGTCGAATCTCCTAAATACCAGAATCTCCACTCCGAATTGAGATGTATTCTCTTTTGATATAAATTCCTCGTGAAATTAGCTTCGAAATGGTATATCATATGCTAAAATCCGAGGTGAATTGATACAAGAACGAAGGATCATGCCGAAGAAGACCAAAAACCGGACTTGGCTGCACCAGGCAACCGGACTAGGCTGCACCAGGCGACTCAACTAGGCTGCGACAGGCGCTCGACTGCATCAGGTAACTCGGCCGTGCCATGGGACACGGCCGGGTCTCATTCAGCCATGGCTGCACTTTCCGGATGAGAAGAACACGACCGTGCCTTTTGGGACACGGACGAGTCACTATCGGCCATTTTGCCTTTCCCGCATAGTGCTGCACGACCGTGTCACGGGACACGGCCGAGCCCCTTGACAGACTACCTTTTCGATTAATCAGCGTAGTGCGACACGGCCGTGTCCCAGGACACGGGCCGTGCCACTTTTTGGTTCATGTCACTTTCCTTGATATTTTTGCATACTTTTAAGCCTTTGTCTTGATTTTTTGGCTATAAAACAAAGTGGAGTGACCCCTTGAGAGGTGTGCTTGTCTTGTGAAGAAGATATTTTGTGGAAAAACACAAGATTAGGGAGGAAAAACACCAAAAGAGTGGGAAAGAGAGAGATTTTCATCATCTTCCTTGTGTGTTCTTGGAGTGAGAAAAATACTTTTGTGAGATATAATAATTCCTTGTATAAATTTGTTGTGAGTTCTTGTAAGAAGATCATCAAACCTTCATCGGGAATTCGATTTCGGCATTTACAAGGGAAGTTTTTACCATGTTTTGTTCTTCAATTTCCATTATTGTTGTTGAATTAATCATGTGTGGCTAAACACTTCATATGGGTTTTTAGATATAGCCACACATATTTTTGATTTTTATTTCATTTTGATTTTACGGATTAAAGTTTGTGATTGTTCCTATTTTTCGTTCTTCGTTTAAGAAATTTTTAATTAGATCATCAAACCTTTTTCATTGTTGTTATTATTATTCGAATCGAGGGTTTTTATCGGTGTTCGCCATCAAACGACCGAAGAAACGATTGTGAATGTTCTCGAGCTTTTTCGCGCGATCTTTTAACGATTTACCTCATCAAAAGTAGTCGGTTAATTGATTGTTAGCTAGGGTTTCGTCCCCATCAAAAGAGTATCCCTTAATTTTCGTTGAGAACAATCATGATTCTTAGAATTTCCGCCATCAAACGGATTTCTTTTAATCGTGAGCAATCGATAATTCCTAACCTTATTTATTTGAGTATCGGAACTAATAATTGATTACGTGTGTGTCGGTGACTCTAAATTCCCATATTAATCTCATTATTGTTATCTCTCATTTATCCGACTATCAAATTGGTGTTGTTATCACTTAGTTCAATTTAAATTTTGCGCATTAGTAATTGTAATCATAATCAACCAATGATGTATTTTAATTTAATTTACTTTTGTTCATTCGACTATTTGCCGAACATTATCGAATTTTAAACCGTTTCCAATTCCTCGAGAGATCGACCTCGGAGTTACTTGCCGCTTACTACAAGAGCGATTCGTACACTTGCGAGTATTTAATTTGAATCCATCAAGTTTTTTGGCGCCGTTGCCGGGGAATTGGCGTTTAATTTTTGATCTTGTTTTAATAATAGTTGAATTGTTTTTCTTGATTATTTTTCCGTTTTCATTATTTTCGATAAAGTCTAAAAATTCGCTCTAACTTCTCTTGTTTATGCTTGGTAGGGGATCGTTGGGAAACCCGATTCTTCCACCCATAGATGAGGTTCAAAGAATTAGAGCACCAAAAATAATAGCGCAATCATCAATGGCAAACGACGAGAATAATCTGGATCTTGAAGAGCATAAATTGCTTGATGAGGAAGAAATTCGTCAACTAAGGTTTCCGAGATATGATAATGTTGGGCGCAATCAAGGGATACCGGAAGCTCAACAAGGGAGGTACTTTTATCCGAGACAACCACCCATCGGAATGCAATATGGATCGAATTATTATCCCGGACCTCAATATGGGATGGAGGCGAACTATAACATGCCGCAACAACCTTCGGTCGAACATCTTATGAGGGACTATGCAAAGCCCGTAGTGAACACCGCCATTTCATGCATCCAATTAGCACCGGCCGCAAGGAACTACCACATAAGCGGATTTCACATCGAGCAATTGCCCTCATTTCACGGATTAGCACGAGAGGATCCGTTATCATTCATCCGAGATTTCTATGTGGCGATTGATAACTTCCCATTGAATGGGTTGAGCGAGGATCAACTACGAATGAAGTGTTTCCCTTATACACTCAAGGACGGGGCGAAACAATGGTTGATGACTTTGGCGCCCGGATCGCTAAGAACATGGGATGAAGTTTACGATAAATTCATTACCAAGTACGTCTCCCATTCAAAGACGATGCAATTGAGAACTCAAATCTCTAAATTCGGACAACAAGACGGAGAGGCATTTCATGAAGCATGGGACCGATTCAAAATGCTCCTCATTCAATGCCCACACCATCACTATCCGTTTCAACTACTTAATCAATTCTTCTATGATGGGTTGACACAATATTGCCAAGGAGCGGTAGATAACGCCGCCGGTGGTTCGTTTTGGGGGTTAACGGAGAGACAAGCTTATGACGTATTTGAATTATTGGGGGCTAATTCTCAACAAAAAAATGTGCGTGTTCATAGAGGAGTTGTGAACCAAGTAAGCGAGAAGGATGAGATGCAATCTAAAATCGATGAGTTAATGAAGGAAATAAGACAACTCAAGATTCAAAATAAATCTTCGAGCTCACGTGTTTGCGAAATTTGTTGGGGACCCGGACATCATGCTAATTCTTGCCCTTATATTTTTCCGGGAGAACAAACCGAACAAGTTAATTGGGCTATGGGACAAAGCACGGGAAGGCCCGAGTGGGAGGAGAGGAGGAATAATTATGGCGGAAACGCAAGAAATGCACCTCTACCAAATACTTATCACCAGATGGCATACGACGCAAATGTCCAAACTCAATACAACGGAGGAAACCGAGCCCAACAACCAACGCGAAGTGAACCACCTCCACAACAAAGGAACTCTCTTGAGGAGAGTATTGCGGCATTCATTAAGGAGGGCAAGGAAAACCGAGTGGAGAACAATAAAAGGTTTGAATCTTTAGAACTTTCGATGAAGAAAATGGAGATTCAAATTGGGCAACTTGCTACCGAGGCATGCAAACAAGAAACGGGTAAACTACCAAGTCAACGGCGAGTTCAAGCTATTACCACCATCCGAAGTGGTAAAGTGATAAATAAAGAGATAATTTCCGGCGAAAGAGAGGGCGGTGAGAAAGAAGAATTGCCGAGTCAATCGGAGAAATCTATGGTGATTGAAGAGGATGAGTCGAACGATGAAGAAATCCGAGTGCTGCTACCCAATCTGCGAGACTCGAATTCCTTGGGACAAATCTAAAGATCCAATCGAGAAGCCAATTGAAGAGAATAAGAGCGAACCGGTCAAATCAATGCATCGAAAGGAGGACCTAGAAAGCTTTGACATGGAAGTTCTTTTCGTGGAGAAAGAAGTTCCCACTGTGAACTTAGGAGCGAGTATTAATTTAACACAAAAACCAATATACTCGCCACTAGGTTTGGGGGAGGTAATAGTCCCGATGGATTTCGTGATACCAAACATAGAAGAAACATCACCAACAAAAAACACGTCACTTATTCTTCAAGGAAGACATTTCATGGTGACGATGATAATGAAAATTGAAATGGTGACAAAAGCGCTCACAATGGTAATCCATGGAACCACTCTCCACATCCTTACAAAGGAAAACGAGCGAAAAATGACGAGCTATGTGGATGGACCTGGCATATTTCCATTTAATCCCGGATAGAAGAATCAAAAGAAGTCGAGCTAAAGACTATAAAAAAGCGCTGCTTGGGAGGCAACCTAAGGGAGTTTTAATTTTATCGCTTTTATTATTATTATTGCATTAATTTTGTTTTTGTCTATGGCGTGTGTAGGTAATCTAATAAAGGAGGTATTTATGGGAGGAAGAAGCCTAGCTTATTGAAAGTTGAGACCCGAGCACAAAGGATGGTGCCCCGCGATAAAAAAAAACCACACTTCTTAATCCGGTAGTTTTATTTTCTTTCTTTTTAATTTGCATTTTCGCATTTTTCCTGACTTAATCTTTACGCAGGGATAAGCAAAGATTTAGGTTTGGGGGTGCAACTTCTTCGATTTTTATTTGTTTTTTGTTTGCGTGATGTTTTTTTCATTTATTTATTTTTTTCTTGCGTGATGTCGTAGTTGGATTGCAATAACCTTGTTAACTGTTGGGTATATGGATGATTAATCGTGTTTGTGTTTGGCTCGTAGAGTTTAATAAATCTAATTGATTGCTTGACCTTGCGTGTGAATGTATAGTTTTTGGTTACTTGATTTGACGTGTAAGGAATGAGTATGGAAGTCCAAAAGCCGTGAGTCCTTGTGCCTAATTAAACCAAGTAAGCGAGAAGGATGAGATGCAATCTAAAATCGATGAGTTAATGAAGGAACTAAGACAACTCAAGATTCAAAATAAATCTTCGAGCTCACGAGTTTGCGAAATTTGTTGGGGACCCGGACATCATGCTAATTCTTGCCCTTATATTTTTCCGGGAGAACAAACCGAACAAGTTAATTGGGCTATGGGACAAAGCACGGGAAGGCCCGAGTGGGAGGAGAGGAGGAATAATTATGGCGGAAACGCAAGAAATGCACCTCTCCCAAATACTTATCACCAGATGGCATACGACGCAAATGTACAAACTCAATACAACGGAGGAAACCGAGCCCAACAACCAACGCGAAGTGAACCACCTCCACAACAAAGGAACTCTCTTGAGGAGAGTATTGCGGCATTCATTAAGGAGGGCAAGGAAAACCGAGTGGAGAACAATAAAAGGTTTGAATCTTTAGAAGTTTCGATGAAGAAAATGGAGATTCAAATTGGGCAACTTGCTACCGAGGCATGCAAACAAGAAACGGGTAAACTACCAAGTCAACCCGAGCAGGTTCAAGCTATTACCACCATCCGAAGTGGTAAAGTGATAAATAAAGAGATAATTTCCGAAGCGAAAGAGAGGGGCGGTGAGAAAGAAGAATTGCCGAGTCAATCGGAGAAATCTATGGTGATTGAAGAGGATGAGTCGAACGATGAAGAAATCCGAGTAACTGCTACCCAATCCTGCGAGACTCGAATTCCTTGGGACAAATCTAAAGATCCAATCGAGAAGCCAATTGAAGAGAATAAGAGCGAACCGGTCAAATCAATGCATCGAAAGGAGGACCTAGAAAGCTTTGACATGGAAGTTCTTTTCGTGGAGAAAGAAGTTCCCACTGTGAACTTAGGAGCGAGTATTAATTTAACACAAAAACCAATATACTCGCCACTAGGTTTGGGAGAGGTAATAGTCCGGATGGATTTCGTGATACCAAACATAGAAGAAACATCACCAACAAAAACCACGTCACTTATTCTTCAAGGAAGACATTTCATGGTGACGATGATAATGAAAATTGAAATGGTGACAAAAGCGCTCACAATGGAAATCCATGGAACCACTCTCCACATCCTTACAAAGGAAAACGAGCGAAAAATGACGAGCTATGTGGATGGACCTGGCATATTTCCATTTAATCCCGGATAGAAGAATCCAAAGAAGTCGAGCTAAAGACTATAAAAAAGCGCTGCTTGGGAGGCAACCCAAGGGAGTTTTAAATTTTATCGCTTTTATTATTATTATTGCATTAATTTTGTTTTTGTCTATGGCGTGTATAGGTAATCTAATAAAGGAGGTATTTATGGGAGGAAGAAGCCTAGCTTATTGAAAGTTGAGACCCGAGCACAAAGGATGGTGCCCCGCGATAAAAAAAACCACACTTCTTAATCCGGTAGTTTTATTTTCTTTCTTTTTAATTTGCATTTTCGCATTTTTCCTGACTTAATCTTTCTGCTTGGGGATAAGCAAAGATTTAGGTTTGGGGGGGTGCAACTTCTTCGATTTTTATTTGTTTTTTGTTTGCGTGATGTTTGTTTCCTTTCTTTATTTTTTTTTCTTGCGTGATGTCGTAGTTGGATTGCAATAACCTTGTTAACTGTTGGGTATATGGATGATTAATCGTGTTTGTGTTTGGCTCGTAGAGTTTAATAAATCTAATTGATTGCTTGACCTTGCGTGTGAATGTATAGTTTTTGGTTACTTGATTTGACGTGTAAGGAATGAGTATGGAAGTCCAAAAGCCGTGAGTCCTTATGCCTAATTAAACCGTTCACTTTTAGCGGTGAAATTCTTTCATGAGTGATTTCTCTTCTTATGGATTGTATTCTTTAGAACTTGCATGATTCTGTCAGATGACGTGTTGATATTTACATACACGAGGAATGATTAGGGCTGCCCATTTTTTGTCTTGAACCTACTTATCTAAAAATATCCACCAATTCATATCAATATCCTTTGCTAGCCTCGTTGAGCCTTTAGCCGTAATTTTGTTCGAAAAACCCGCATCTTATTGCTCCATATCCAAAAGCCATAACTTACCCAAGTATTGGTCCACGTAAGAGCATGAGAGGGTATATTTGAAAAACGAAGGTGTGCAAAGTTTGTGGTGTATAGAGGCAAAAATCTTCTCTCCCGTTCCCCTGAAAATAATAAGCCCCACAAAAAAAAAGAGGGGTGATCCTAATAATAATAGTGGGATAGAAAAAAATAGGGGAGGAGAGGAGTGAGCCTAAGAAAAACAAAAGGGAAGTCGATGGGTTGTGAGAAATAGGCCAATATCATAAGAATTACACTTAACAAGGCCTAGAAAAAAAAGAGGGAGATATATATACGGGAGAATTGAAGTAGAATGATCGATCTTGCTTTGAGTTTTTATTTCATATATGTGAGGATCGTATATGCTCTACTTAGACTGAACTTGTAACTACTAGTCAAATTTTCCCAACCTGAGCCACAGCCCCATTACAACCCAAAGTAAGACCCTATGACTCATGTTTTGTGAATATTGATGCGTTTGATGAAGAGAAGAAGTGCAAGCATATAGTAGAACTTTCCATTTGAATCGAGTTGAGCGTATTGACCTATCTAAACACTTGAGAGATGAGTGAATCGATATAATTCAGTGAGGGACTATTAAGACTTGTTTTCTTGCATGTTCGATCAAGTGCCATTGCTTTCCACTCATTTGTGAGTTTAGGCTTCCATGATGAATTACGAGACTTTACGATACTTTTACATTCCCGGTTGATTGTATGTATACCCGATGATTAACTTGATTATTCAATCCTTCTCGTTTATTTGTCGTGTGTTTTATTTCTTTTTGCTTGAGGGCAAGCAAAGTTTAGGTTTGGGGGGATTTGATGAGTCGATTTTTGATCGTCTCATTCTGTTCTATCGAGTCGCACTTTCATCTGTTTTTCGAGTGTTTTTGCTCTTTTTACGCGTGGTATGTTGTGTTTTTGTTTTGTAGGTATCCGGACGAAGATTGTGGTGAAATATGCGCTTTCATAGCTAATATTGGAGTTTATGACAATCAAAAGCTAAAACGGGGCCTAAAACGACGAAAGATTTAAGCAGTATCGGTCGAATCTCCTAAATACCAGAATCTCCACTCCGAATTGAGATGTATTCTCCTTTGATATAAATTCCTCGTGAAATTAGCTTCGAAACGGTATATCATATGCTAAAATCCGAGGTGAATTGATACAAGAACGAAGGATCATGCCAAGAAGACCAAAAGCGGACTTGCCGCACTGTGCAACCGGACTAGCCGCACCAGCGACTCAACTAGGCTGACAGGCGCTCGATCGCATCAGAGTAACTCGGCCGTGCCATGGGACACGGCCGGTCTCATTCAGCCGAATCGCACTTTACGGATGAGAAGAACACGACCGTGCCTTTTGGGACACGGCCGAGTCACTATTGGCCATTTTGCCTTTCCCGCATAGTGCTGCACGGCCGTGTCACGGGACACGGCCGAGCCCCTTGACAGACTACCTTTTCGATTAATCAGCGTAGTGCGACACGGCCATGTCCCAGGACACGGGCCGTGCCACTTTTTGGTTCATGTCACTTTCTTTGACATTTTTGCATACTTTTAAGCCTTTGTCTTGATTTTTTGGCTATAAAACAAAGTGGAGTGACCCCTTGAGAGGTGTGTTTGTCTTGTGAAGAAGATATTTTGTGGAAAAACACAAGATTAGGGAGGAAAAACACCAAAAGAGTGGGAAAGAGAGAGATTTTCATCATCTTCCTTGTGTGTTCTTGGAGTGAGAAAAATACTTTTGTGAGATATAATAATTCCTTGTATAAATTTGTTGTGAGTTCTAGTAAGAAGATCATCAAACCTTCATCGGAATTCGATTTCGCATTTACAAGGGAAGTTTTTACCATGTTTTGTTCTTCAATTTCCATTATTGTTGTTGAATTAATCATCTGTGGCTAAACACTTCATATGGGTTTTTAGATATAGCCACACACATGTTTTTGATTGTTAGTTCCTTTTGATTTTCCGGATAAAAGTTTGGGATTGTTCCTCTTGTTCGTTCTTCGTTTAAGAACTTTTGAATTAGATCATCAAACCTTTTTCATTGTTGTTATTATTATTCGAATCGAGGGTTTTTATCGGTGTTCGCCATCAAACGACCGAAAGAAACGATTGTGAATGTTCTCGAGCTTTTCGCGTGATCTTTTAACGATTTACCTCATCAAAAGTAGTCGGTTAATTGATTGTTAGCTAGGGTTTCGTCCCCATCAAAAGAGTATCCCTTAATTTTCGTTGAGAACAATCGTGATTTTTAATTTCCGCCATCAAACGGATTTCTTTTAATCGTGAGCAATCGATAATTCCTAACCTTATTTATTTGAGTATCGGAACTAATAATTGATTACGTGTGTGTCGGTGACTCTAAATTCCCATATTAATCTCATTATTGTTATCTCTCATTTATCCGACTATCAAATTGGTGTTGTTATCACTTAGTTCAATTTAAATTTTGTGCATTAGTAATTGTAATCATAATCAACCAATGATGTATTTTAATTTAATTTACTTTTGTTCATTCGACTATTTGCCGAACATTATCGAATTTTAAACCGTTTCCAATTCCTCGAGAGATCGACCTCGGAGTTACTTGCCGCTTACTACAAGAGCGATTCGTACACTTGCGAGTATTTAATTTGAATCCATCAAGTTTTTTGGCGCCGTTGCCGGGGAATTGGCGTTTAATTTTTGATCTTGTTTTAATAATAGTTGAATTGTTTTTCTTGATTATTTTTCCGTTTTCATTATTTTCGATAAAGTCTAAAAATTCGCTCTAACTTCTCTTGTTTATGCTTGGTAGGGGATCGTTGGGAAACCCGATTCTTCCACCCATAGATGAGGTTCAAAGAATTAGAGCACCAAAAATAATAGCGCAATCATCAATGGCAAACGACGAGAATAATCTGGATCTTGTAGAGCACAAATTGCTTGATGAGGAAGAAATTCGTCAACTAAGGTTTCCGAGATATGATAATGTTGGGCGCAATCAAGGGATACCGGAAGCTCAACAAGGGAGGTACTTTTATCCGAGACAACCACCCGTCGGAATGCAATATGGATCGAATTATTATCCCGGACCTCAATATGGGATGGAGGCGAACTATAACATGCCACAACAACCTCCGGTCGAACATCTTATGAGGGACTATGCAAAGCCCGTAGTGAACACCGCCATTTCATGCATCCAATTAGCACCGGCCGCAAGGAACTACCACATAAGCGGATTTCACATCGAGCAATTGCCCTCATTTCACGGATTAGCACGAGAGGATCCGTTATCATTCATCCGAGATTTCTATGTGGCGATTGATAACTTCCCATTGAATGGGTTGAGCGAGGATCAACTACGAATGAAGTGTTTCCCTTATACACTCAAGGACGGGGCGAAACAATGGTTGATGACTTTGGCGCCCGGATCGCTAAGAACATGGGATGAAGTTTACGATAAATTCATTACCAAGTACTTCTCCCATTCAAAGACGACGCAATTGAGAACTCAAATCTCAACATTCGGACAACAAGACGGAGAGGCATTTCATGAAGCATGGGACCGATTCAAAATGCTCCTCATTCAATGCCCACACCATCACTATCCGTTTCAACTACTTAATCAATTCTTCTATGATGGGTTGACACAATATTTCCAAGGAGCGGTAGATAACGCCGCCGGTGGTTCGTTTTGGGGGTTAACGGAGAGACAAGCTTATGACGTATTTGAATTATTGGGGGCTAATTCTCAACAAAAAAATGTGCGTGTTCATAGAGGAGTTGTGAACCAAGTAAGCGAGAAGGATGAGATGCAATCTAAAATCGATGAGTTAATGAAGGAACTAAGACAACTCAAGATTCAAAATAAATCTTCGAGCTCACGAGTTTGCGAAATTTGTTGGGGACCCGGACATCATGCTAATTCTTGCCCTTATATTTTTCCGGGAGACCAAACCGAACAAGTTAATTGGGCTATGGGACAAAGCACGGGAAGGCCCGAGTGGGAGGAGAGGAGGAATAATTATGGCGGAAACGCATAAAATGCACCTCTCCCAAATACTTATCACCAGATGGCATACGACGCAAATGTACAAACTCAATACAACGGAGGAAATCGAGCCCAACAACCAACGCGAAGTGAACCACCTCCACAACAAAGGAACTCTCTTGAGGAGAGTATTGCGGCATTCATTAAGGAGGGCAAGGAAAACTGAGTGGAGAACAATAAAAGGGTTGAATCTTTAGAAGTTTCGATGAAGAAAATGGAGATTCAAATTGGGCAACTTGCTACCGAGGCATGCAAACAAGAAACGGGTAAACTACCAAGTCAACCCGAGCAGGTTCAAGCTATTACCACCATCCGAAGTGGTAAAGTGATAAATAAAGAGATAATTTCCGAAGCGAAAGAGAGGGGCGGTGAGAAAGAAGAATTGCCGAGTCAATCGGAGAAATCTATGGTGATTGAAGAGGATGAGTCGAACGATGAAGAAATCCGAGTAGCGCTACCCAATCTGCGAGACTCGAATTCCTTGGGACAAATCTAAAGATCCAATCGAGAAGCCAATTGAAGAGAATAAGAGCGAACCGGTCAAATCAATGCATCGAAAGGAGGACCTAGAAAGCTTTGACATGGAAGTTCTTTTCGTGGAGAAAGAAGTTCCCATTGTGAACTTAGGAGCGAGTATTAATTTAACACAAAAACCAATATACTCGCCACTAGGTTTGGGGGAGGTAATAGTCCCGATGGATTTCGTGATACCAAACATAGAAGAAACATCACCAACAAAAAGCACGTCACTTATTCTTCAAGGAAGACATTTCATGGTGACGATGATAATGAAAATTGAAATGGTGACAAAAGCGCTCACAATGGAAATCCATGGAACCACTCTCCACATCCTTACAAAGGAAAACGAGCGAAAAATGACGAGCTATGTGGATGGACCTGGCATATTTCCATTTAATCCCGGATAGAAGAATCCAAAGAAGTCGAGCTAAAGACTATAAAAAAGCGCTGCTTGGGAGGCAACCCAAGGGAGTTTTAAATTTTATCGCTTTTATTATTATTATTGCATTAATTTTGTTTTTGTCTATGGCGTGTATAGGTAATCTAATAAAGGAGGTATTTATGGGAGGAAGAAGCCTAGCTTATTGAAAGTTGAGACCCGAGCACAAAGGATGGTGCCTGCGATAAAAAACCACACTTCTTAATCCGGTAGTTTTATTTTCTTTCTTTTTAATTTGCATTTTCGCATTTTTCCTGACTTAATCTTTCTGCTTGGGGATAAGCAAAGATTTAGGTTTGGGGGGGTGCAACTTCTTCGATTTTTATTTGTTTTTTGTTTGCGTGATGTTTGTTTCCTTTCTTTATTTTTTTTTCTTGCGTGATGTCGTAGTTGGATTGCAATAACCTTGTTAACTGTTGGGTATATGGATGATTAATCGTGTTTGTGTTTGGCTCGTAGAGTTTAATAAATCTAATTGATTGCTTGACCTTGCGTGTGAATGTATAGTTTTTGGTTACTTGATTTGACGTGTAAGGAATGAGTATGGAAGTCCAAAAGCCGTGAGTCCTTGTGCCTAATTAAACCGTTCACTTTTAGCGGTGAAATTCTTTCATGAGTGATTTCTCTTCTTATGGATTGTATTATTTAGAACTTGCATGATTCTGTCGGATGACGTGTTGATATTTACATACACGAGGAATGATTAGGGCTGCCCATTTTTTGTCTTGAACCTACTTATCTAAAAATATCCACCAATTCATATCAATATCCTTTGCTAGCCTCGTTGAGCCTTTAGCCGTAATTTTGTTCGAAAAACCCGCATCTTATTGCTCCATATCCAAAAGCCATAACTTACCCAAGTATTGGTCCACGTAAGAGCATGAGAGGGTATATTTGAAAAACGAAGGTGTGCAAAGTTTGTGGTGTATAGAGGCAAAAATCTTCTCTCCGTTCCTCTGAAAATAATAAGCCCCACAAAAAAAAGAGGGGTGATCCTAATAATAATAGTGGGATAGAAAAAATAGGGAGGAGAGGAGTGAGCCTAAGAAAAACAAAAGGGAAGTCGATGGGTTGTGAGTAATAGTCCAATATCATATGAATTACACTTAACAAGTCATATATTAAAAAGTGGTAGATATATATTCGGGAGAATTGAATTAGAATTATCTATCTTGCTTTGAGTTTTTATTTCATATATGTGAGGATCGTATATGCTCTACTTAGACTGAACTTGTAACTACTAGTCAAATTTTCCCAACCTGAGCCACAGCCCCATTACAACCCAAAGTAAGACCCTATGACTCATGTTTTGTGAATATTGATGCGTTTGATGAAGAGAAGAAGTGCAAGCATATAGTAGAACTTTCCATTTGAATCGAGTTGAGCGTATTGACCTATCTAAACACTTGAGAGATGAGTGAATCGATATAATTCAGTGAGGGACTATTAAGACTTGTTTTCTTGCATGTTCGATCAAGTGCCATTGCTTTCCACTCATTTGTGAGTTTAGGCTTCCATGATGAATTACGAGACTTTACGATACTTTTACATTCCCGGTTGATTGTATGTATACCCGATGATTAACTTGATTATTCAATCCTTCTCGTTTATTTGTCGTGTGTTTTATTTCTTTTTGCTTGAGGGCAAGCAAAGTTTAGGTTTGGGGGGATTTGATGAGTCAATTTTTGATCGTCTCATTCTGTTCTATCGAGTCACACTTTCATCTGTTTTTCGAGTGTTTTTGCTCTTTTTACGCGTGGTATGTTGTGTTTTTGTTTTTTAGGTATCCGGACGAAGATTGTGGTGAAATATGCGCTTTCATAGCTAATATTGGAGTTTATGACAATCAAAAGCTAAAACGGGGCCTAAAACGACGAAAGATTTAAGCAGTATCGGTCGAATCTCCTAAATACCAGAATCTCCACTCCGAATTGAGATGTATTCTCCTTTGATATAAATTCCTCGTGAAATTAGCTTCGAAACGGTATATCATATGCTAAAATCCGAGGTGAATTGATACAAGAACGAAAGATCATGCCGAAGAAGACCAAAAACCGGACTTGGCTGCACCAGGCAACCGGACTAGCCGCATCAGCACTGTGACTCAACTAGGCTGCGACAGCGCCGACCGCATCAGTAACTCGGCCGTGCCATGGGACACGGCCGGGTCTCATTCCAGCGCGAACTGCACTTTCCGGATGAGAAGAACACGACCGTGCCTTTTGGGACACGGCCGAGTCACTATCGGCCATTTTGCCTTTCCCGCATAGTGCTGCACGGCCGTGTCACGGGACACGGCCGAGCCCCTTGACAGACTACCTTTTCGATTAATCAGCGTAGTGCGACATGGCCGTGTCCCAGGACACGGGCCGTGCCACTTTTTGGTTCATGTCACTTTCCTTGACATTTTTGCATACTTTTAAGCCTTTGTCTTGATTTTTTGGCTATAAAACAAAGTGGAGTGACCCCTTGAGAGGTGTGATTGTCTTGTGAAGAAGATATTTTGTGGAAAAACACAAGATTAGGGAGGAAAAACACCAAAAGAGTGGGAAAGAGAGAGATTTTCATCATCTTCCTTGTGTGTTCTTGGAGTGAGAAAAATACTTTTGTGAGATATAATAATTCCTTGTATAAATTTGTTGTGAGTTCTTGTAAGAAGATCAGCAAACCTTCATCGCGAATTCGATTTCGGCATTTACAAGGGAAGTTTTTACCATGTTTTGTTCTTCAATTTCCATTATTGTTGTTGAATTAATCATGTGTGGCTAAACACTTCATATGGGTTTTTAGATATAGCCACACACATGTTTTTGATTGTTAGTTCCTTTTGATTTTCCGGATAAAAGTTTGGGATTGTTCCTCTTGTTCATTCTTCGTTTAAGAACTTTTGAATTAGATCATCAAACCTTTTTCATTGTTGTTATTATTATTCGAATCGAGGGTTTTTATCGGTGTTCGCCATCAAACGACCCGAAAGAAACGATTGTGAATGTTCTCGAGCTTTTTCGCGCGACCTTTTAACGATTTACCTCATCAAAAGTAGTCGGTTAATTGATTGTTAGCTAGGGTTTCGTCCCCATCAAAAGAGTATCCCTTAATTTTCGTTGAGAACAATCGTGATTTTTAGAATTTCCGCCATCAAACGGATTTCTTTTAATCGTGAGCAATCGATAATTCCTAACCTTATTTATTTGAGTATCGGAACTAATAATTGATTACGTGTGTGTCGGTGACTCTAAATTCCCTTATTAATCTCATTATTGTTATCTCTCATTTATCCGACTATCAAATTGGTGTTGTTATCACTTAGTTCAATTTAAATTTTGTGCATTAGTAATTGTAATCATAATCAACCAATGATGTATTTTAATTTAAATTACTTTTGTTCATTCGACTATTTGCCGAATATTATCGAATTTTAAACCGTTTCCAATTCCTCGAGAGATCGACCTCGGAGTTACTTGCCGCTTACTACAAGAGCGATTCGTACACTTGCGAGTATTTAATTTGAATCCATCACTACTCATGTTCTGCAGGGTTCGAGTCGTGGTAGAGGTTGGAGTCAGCCAGATCGCCGCGCAGCATCGAGTTCGGGTTCAGTCCATCCCCGATTATATCAGATGAGGCGCACAGAGGAGGCAGACATTCCAGTGGCGTCAGGTACCACTCAGATCCTTTCTCATCCGGTTTCAGTGCTTTTTTGATTCGGGTGCGACCCATTCCTTTATTGCTTCGGATTGTGTGAGTCGTATTGGCTTTGACTGCTTGTTTGAGTGTGAGCCGTTTGTAGTGGGTACGCCCAGCGGGGATCGTATGGTTGGGGACCGGGAAGTTAGGGATTGCCCAGTGAGGATCGGGAGCCGGGATTGGCCCTCGAATCTCATTGTTATAGACCTTAAGGGTGAGGATTTGATCATTGGGGACGATTGGTGGATCATCACGGTGCTATCATGAACTATCGGACTCATACCATCTCGATAGTTGCCGAGGACGGCACCGAGCATACTCTCGTCGGCTGTAAGCCGGGTAGATCGGGGAGTGTGATTAGCGCCTTGAAGGCGATGAAACTTCTGAACTGTGGTTGTGTCGCCATCGGTGTTTCGCTCTGCAGGCGGAAGATGGTGGGGTTGTCATATCGTCGATTCCAGTTGTTAGCGAGTATCCCGATGTATTTCCGGATGACTTGCCGGGATTACCACCACATCGAGAGGTGGAGTTTCCTATTGATCTTGAGCCGAATGCGGCCCCTATTTCTAGAGCACCGTACCGTATGGCACCGTTGGAGATGCTAGAGTTGAAGAATCAGTTGGGAGAGTTGTTAGATAAAGGGTATATTCGACCAAGCGCATTGCCTTGGGGTGCGCCTGTACTTTTTGTTAAGAAGAAGGATGGATCGCTTCGTTTATGCATTGATTATCGAGAATTATACAAGATGACCATCAAAAATAAATACCCTTTACCCCGGATTGACGACTTGTTTGACCAGCTTCAGGGGGCGACAGTCTTTTCGAAGATTGACTTGCGATCGGGTTACTATCAGTTGAGGATTCGAGACGGCGATATACCGAAAGCTGCCTTTCGGACGAGATATGGCCATTACGAGTTTGTGGTTATGCCTTCGCCAACTAATGCCCCAAAGTTGTTCATGCAGTTGATGAACAAAGTTTTTATTGAGTATCTGGACAAATTCGTAGTCGTTTTTATCGACGACATTCTGATCTATTCACAGAGTCGGGAGGAGCACGCCTTACATCTCCGGATTGTATTAGACACTTTGAGGGCTGAGCAGTTGTACGCGAAGTTCTCTAAATGTGAGTTTTGGCTCGAGGAAGTGATGTTCCTCGGGCATGTGATTTCAGCAGAGGGAGTTCGGGTAGATCCGCAGAAGATAGAGGCAGTGATGGCTTGGGAGCCGCCTAAGAATGTGACGGAGGTGAGGAGTTTTCTGGGTCTTGCCGGTTATTAGCGTAGATTCGTTGAGGGATTTTCTAAGATCTCTAGACCACTCACTCAGTTGCTCCAGAAAACTCAGAAGTTCGAGTGGACTGCAGACAGGCAGGACAGTTTTGACGAGTTAAAGAGACGTTTGACTACCGCCCCCGTTTTAGCATGGCCTCAGGGGAACGAGGATTTCGTAGTGTATAGTGATGCTTCGGGCCTTGGGCTCGGATGTGTTTTGATGCAGAGAGATAGGGTCATTGCGTATGCGTCCCGCCAGTTGAAACCTTATGAGGTGAATTACCCCACGCACGATTTGGAGTTAGCTGCGGTCGTTTTCGCCTTAAAGATCTGGAGGCATTATCTCTATGGGTCGTCGTGTAAGATTTTTACAGATCACAAGAGTTTGAAGTATATCTTCAGTCAGAAAGAGTTAAATATGAGACAGCGTAAGTGGTTGGAGCTAATTAAAGATTACGACCTCGAGATACTTTACCATCCAGGTAAGGCTAACGTAGTGGCTGATGCGTTGAGCCGTAAGCCGATAGCGTTACATATGTTAGAGGTACTTACACCACAGACTAGGATCCAACGAGATCTTATTTGTCAGAATATTGAGGTTTGGGTTCAGAGAGTTCAGGGCCAGTTATGTGCATTAGAGATCACTTCGTCCTTGACTGATGATATCAAGGCGAAACAGTATGATGATCCGTGTTTGGTCCAGTTGAGGGAGGATGTGAGACAGGGGAAAGCCCCTGGATTTGTGGTTCAGGATGATGGCGTTCTGAGATTTCGCGGCAGACTATGTGTACCGAATGATATTGAGCTGAGACAGAAGATCTTGAGTGAAGCTCATACCACACCTTACTCCATACATCCTGGTACGAATAAAATGTACAAGGATGTGAGGAGCAACTACTGGTGGAGTAATTTGAAGACAGATGTTAGCGAGTTTGTGTCGAGGTGTTTGACTCACAAGTGAGTTAAGATCGAGCATCAGCGACCCGCGGGGTTTTTGCGACCACTTCCTATCCCGGAGTGGAAATGGGAGGATATTTCTATGGATTTCATTACTAGTATGCCTAGGACTCGGAATGGAATGAACATGATTTGGGTTATTGTCGATCGACTGACCAAATCAGCTCATTTCCTGGGTATTAAGGACACTTGGGGCCCGGAGAGACTGGCACGAGTATTTATTGCAGAGATCGTGAGATTGCATGGGACTCCTAAGTGTATTGTTTTGGATCGTGATGGCCGGTTCGTGTCACATTTTTGGGAGGCTGTCCATCGAGCTTTGGGGACTGAGTTGAGACTCAGTACATCTTATCACCTCGATCGACGGCAATGAGCGGACGATCCAGACGTTAGAGGATATGTTGAGAGCCTGTGCCCTAGAATGGAAGGATGATTGGGAGTCGCACTTGCCGTTGATCGAGTTCACGTACAACTATAGTTGGCACGCCTCGATCAAAATGGCGCCATTTGAGGCGTTGTATGGTAGGAGGTGTAGATCGCCGTTGTGTTGGGACGATGCGTCCGAGCTGATTGGTACCGAGCCCGATATGGTAGTTGAGACGAGAGAGAAGATTACTCTGATTCGTGATAGATTGTTAACGGCCCAGAGTCGGCAGAAGTCTTATGCCGACACGCGTCGCCGTCCGTTGGAGTTCGAAGTGGGAGATCACGTTTTGCTGAAGGTGTCGCCGACACGGGGAGTTTACCGCTTCGGCCGGAAGGGTAAACTTAGTCCGAGATATATTGGGCCGTTTGAGATTTTAGAGAGAGTGGGAGAGCTTGCCTATCGGTTAGGCTTGCCTCCGTCCTTGAGTCACGTTCATAACGTATTTCATGTTTCCCAGCTTAGGAAGTACGTATCGGACCCTAGCCATATTATCGACTTTGGAGAGATCGAGTTGGGACCCGACATCACCATCGAGGAGAAGCCAATTCAGATTTTAGAGCGTCGGGTGAAGCAGCTTCGTCATAAAACCATTCCTCTGGTTAAAGTTCAATGGTCGAGACATGGGTCCGAGGAAGCCACATGGGAGACGGAAGAGAGTATGCGGTCGAGATACCCCGAGTTGTTCGCGTTGTAAGTTTCGGGACGAAACTTATTTTTAGGGGGAGATAATGTAATATCCGTGTTTTCTATTTTCGGTAATTTCTATTTTTGGTGTCTGTTCGTTTCAGACAACTCGCTTAGCACTGTTTTGGAATTCTGAATCTATTTTGTTCTTGGAGTTTTTCCGTATGGTCGAGTTTCGAGGATGTTTTTGCATAATTTCATCTTGAATTATGTCTTGTCGCATGTGCGTCCGATTCTCGTAAAACTTGTTCGTTTTCGTTGTTTCTTGATTTGTATAAGTTTGTATGGTTGAGTTGGTCGTGTTGAAACTTTCGGTTTGTTAATCCGACGTTGTATCGTGATTTTTCGGGCTTTTGGGTCGTTCTTGTAATTCTCATAAGTTTGGAGAATTTCGCTTTATTTGTTTCGTTTCAGACTCTCTAGTGATCGAGATTTTATTCTCTTTCAACGCTCAGCTTTGTCATCTTGATTATTACGTGTTTATGTTTCCGGATTCTGGTCTTGCTTCGTATTTCGGCACTTTTGTCTTGGGCGGCGCAGTTGCATCGTGGCAAGATCAAGCTTGCTGAGTAGCGCACGCTACTGGATTTACTGCGCGGCGCTTATCATCGCGTGTGGTTAGCGACGCTAACTGGGGTTCGTAGCGTGGCGCTAACGATTTCAATGCTGGGGATGAGGTTTAGTACTTGATCGGACCAGGTAGCGTACGCTAATCAGCGGTAACGCACGTTAATCCCTAGTACTAGCGCACACCAACCATGTTAGCTTGCGTACGCTAACTGGAGGATAGTAGGCAGACTGTTCTGCCACGCCCTGCTAGCGCACGCTAATGCTTGTGCGTAGCGTGCGCTAAGGCTGTTTTATATTAATATGACAACAGCAGTCAACTTCGTCATTTTTCCTTCATTTCTTATCCTTCTCGGCTTTGAGCGATTCCAGGCGAGGGTTAGGGCCGATTCCGACTGTAGATCATCATTCACTACCACCGGGCATTCCTTGCGTGAATTCTTCAAGTTCCTAACCACTTTCCACCTTCCGAATCAAGGTAAAAATTCCCAAAACCCTTGTTTTGAGATTTTGGGGGAAATTTGGGGATTTCTTGGGTTTTGACTCTTATAGTCCGAATTATCACTGGGTTATCGCTAGACTTCGATTGTGTGCATGTAACTTGTTTTATTGATGATTTGTGGTTTTGGACTTCAAGTTTTCCATGTTCGTCACTTATAGTCGACGATACCCAAGTCATGACCGACAAATTGTTCCAGCGGGTAGAATTAGGATTTATTCTTACCTTTCCGCGTTATTGAGACTTGTGTATACCGTTATTGTGTTAGGAACGGATTTGGAAGGATTGTGCGGACCTAAACCTATTCCTTCGCTGCTTTTCGCTTCGCTTTCATTCAAGGCAAGTACATGTATTACATTCCGTTATGTGCGTATGATTTTGATGCGAATGATGTAAATGGTGTTATTGAATGAAGGTGATTGTTTCTCTTCCACCTGGGGATGGCGTGTGGCCTCTGGGGGCCGATACTAATGGGTACGGCCATGGAAATGGACTGGGGTGCGTGTGTTGATGTTCTTCCACCTGGGGACAGTTCGACGGGACCTCTGGGGGCCGATACTAATGGGTACGGCCGCGGAAGTGGTTTCTCACCTGGGGACGGTCCGACGGGACCTCTGGCGACCGATACTAATGGGTACGGTCGCGAGTTACCAAGCGTGGATAATTGTGATGTGGAAAACTTGTTAATATACTGTTTTGGTGTTAATGTGATATTCCGGAATATTGATTTTCAAAATGATTTTTCCTAGCGATTTATTTGCGTTGAATCGTATATGTATATAATGTTGTGTAATTATGTACTTGCACTAGCTATTCGAATGCTAACCCCTTAAATGGGGGAAATGCGTCTTATGCATTTCAGGTACTGGTCGAGCTGAGGAGCTGGCACGGGATGCGCATGCAAAGGATGGGTTGGCATGATGATGTGGCTCGAGTCTGTATTTTTCTGTTTTGTCATTGCATCTATTGAGTACTGGAGTTAGACTGTTTATTTTTAAACATGGTTTAAGTCCCCTGCGTGGGCAATAATTTGGTATTTAACTTATGTCTCATGTACTCCGTTAAAATGCTTTGGCCGAGGCCACGACCTTATTTACTTTTTGGGTGCATCTTTTGGGTTATCATTGTGGTTCACGTGTCACGAGTTAGCCTGGTAGACCTCACGGGGGTTCTACGGCGTGTAATGTCCCATCTGTGAATTGGGATGTTACACTCAATGGCGACAATTTTCACCCTATCAACCTCCAAACCGGCGGCGGACACTCTATGGCCTAGGACAATTCCTTCTTGCACCATAAAGTGGCATTTCTCCCAATTCAGCACGAGATTAGTGTCTTCACATCGCTGCAAAACTAAAGTAAGATTATGCAAGCAATGATCAAATGAATTTCCAAACACCGAAAAATCATCCATGAAAACTTCCATTATATTTTGGATCAAACCATGAAAGATAGCCATCATGCAACGTTGAAATGTGGCTGGGGCATTACATAAACCAAACGGCATTCTATGATAAGCATAAATTCCATAAGGACATGTAAAAGCCGTTTTTTCTTGATCTTCCGGTGTTATGTAGATTTGATTATACCCTGAATATCCATCAAGAAAACAGAAAAATTCATGCCCCGCCAATCTATCAAGCATTTGATCAATGAAGGGAAGGGGAAAATGGTCTTTGCGAGTAGCCGCATTTAAAGCCCTATAGTCTATACACACTCGCCATCCCGTAACTACTCTCATAGCAATTAATTCATCTTTCTCGTCTTTAGTTACGGTCATCCCTCCCTTTTTTGATACAACTTGCATAGGACTCACCCACTCACTATCGGAAATTGGATATATCATTACGGCATCTAAAAATTTTAGCACTTCCTTTTTCACCACTTCTTTCATTATGAGATTAAGTCTTCGTTGATTTTGCACTTTAGGTTTAAAATTTTCTTCAAGCAAAATCCTATGCATGCATATGGACGGGCTAATTCCCTTCAAATCTGAGATAGATGATCCTATAGACGACTTATGTGCTCTCAATACACGAAGCAATTTATCTAATTGAGTGGATGAAAGTGAAGAGGATACAATCACCGTATTGGTATTGTTATCATCTAGAAATGCATACTTGAGGTGTTCCGGGAGGGCTTTAAGGTCCAAGCTTGATTGAGATAAATCCGATTGAGATGAAACGTACCCAAAATTTTGCACGATGTCATTGGACACGTTCGAGTCGTCCGTCAGATTGATTTTCGCAACTACTTCATGCTCCTCTTTGTCAAAATCATCGGATTTATTGATTTGCATTTTTTTCCTGTAGAGAATTTAATTCAGAAACATAATTAAACAAGTCAGAATCGTCAAACTCCAAAGTTGAATCACTAGAAAAACATGAGTTCGTAAGAGCAAACTCTAACGGATCCGAAGACAATGAGTGTAAGATTTTTTTCTTTCCATACGAGCTTATATGGTCAATAACATTGCAATATTCCGTATCATCATGAAATTTCATGGCTTTAAATATAGAAAATAGAACATGCTCATCGTTAACACGTAGTGTTAATTCTCCCCTTTCAACATCAATAAGAGCCTTTCCCGTTGCTAAAAATGGACGTCCAAGGATAAGTGGTAGATCTTCGTCTTCTTCCATATCAAGGACAACAAAATCCGCTGGAAATATAAATTGGTCGACTTTTACAAGCACATCTTCAACAATCCCCTTGGGATGTGTTATGGATCGATCCGCCAACTGTAGCATAACTGTTATGGCTTTCATTTCTCCGACATCTAATTTCCTAAAAATAGATAAAGGCATAAGGTTTAGTGAAGCACCTAAATCACACAAAGCTTTATCGAATGAGATGTTTCCAATGGTGCATGGAACGGTAAAGCTTTCGGGATCCTTAAGCTTTTGAGGAAATTTGCGTTGGATAATAGCGCTACATTCTTCGGTTAGTTTAACCGTCTCATGATCTTCCATCTTTCTTTTTCTTGACATCACATCCTTCAAGAATTTTGCGTAGTTAGGCATTTGTTCCAAAGCATCTGCAAAAGGAATATTGATATTAATTTTCTTGAAGATATCTAAAAACTTTGCGAATTGTGCATCTAACTTTTTCTTTTTGAAACGTTGAGGAAAAGGGAGAGGAAAGTTAGGAGTAGAGTTAGGAGATATTTTAGGCTTCTCATCCCCCTTGAATGTATCATGCTTCCCTTCTTCCTTTTCAATTTTTATTTGATCCTCCTTGACTTCCTCTTTTTGTTGGACCCTTGGCATCTTTGGCCCTTCATAATTCATTCCACTTCTTAAGGTGATCGCGTGACAAGACTCTTTTAGATTCACTTCGGTATTGCTCGGAAATTGTCCTCGTTGATGTTGACTCCCGACAACTTTAGCTAATTGTCCAATTTGAGTTTCGAGATTTTTCATTTGAGCTCCCATGGTGGTAGCTAATTGAGTGACATGGCCTTCGATTTTGTCTAATTTCTCCTCATCCCGACTAAATCGGCTTTTTGTCTCCATCATGAAGGTAGCTAGAATATTCTTGAGATTTGACTTCGGCTTTGCTTCTTCAATTATCTCACCATTCGACACCTTGAATCGGCTGGTGGTTGCAAAGCATTCTTTGGATTAGCATAGCTAAAATTCTCATGATTTCGATTGGAGGGATGGTAGAAGCCCGGTGGTGGATTATTCCAGAAATTGTTGTAACTCCGATTATTAATGTAATGTGCCTCCTCCAATGGATCGGACGGTAGTGAACTTGAACTTCCTTGAGAAGCTACTTTCGAATCACCTCTTTTTGTTAGAGCCCCCAATTGAGTAGTTAACATCGTCATTTGCGCGGTTAGTGCCTTTATAGGATCCGAATCGGATATCTCAGCCATCTTTCTAATATTTTCTCTTTCCATCGGCCATTGATAGCTATTCATAGCCATTTCTTCGATCAATCCATACGCTTATTCAGCGCTCCTTGCTAGCAATGCCCCTCCCGCGGAAGCATCAATAAAATTTCTTGTTTCTCCCATAAGACCATTGTAAAAGAAACACATTTGTTGGTCTTTGGGGAAACCATGTCGAGGGCATTACCTTAGTAGATCTTTGAAACGTTCCCAAGCTTCATATAATGGTTCGGAGTCTAATTGATGAAATTGAGTAATCTCACTTTTTAGCTTCATTGTCTTGTTTGGTGGGAAAAATTTGAACAAAAATTTTTCGCTCAATTCTTCCCATGTCTTATACTTCCAAGAGCTAAAGTTCCAAGCCAATTTCTTGATTTCTCCCTTAAAGAGAATGGAAACAATCGTAAACGTATTGCATCATCCGAAACTCCATTCATTTTGATAGTATCACATATTTGCATGAAATGTGTGAGATGGGCATGTGGATCTTCGACAGCAAATCCTCCAAATTGATTTTGTTGAACCATTGAAATTAAGGCGGGCTTCAATGTAACACCCCGAATTAGGCGAATATTACAGTGTCGTGGACCCCCGACTGGGACCCACTAGGCGAATGAAAATTAATGAATTGAGTGATATAATTGTGGTACCGAACCACATTATATCATTAATTACTCTGATGAGGAGTTTCAAGTACAACATACCCAGGATAAAACAGAATACATGTATATTTTATGTGAAGATAAAATATACAACAATTAAAATGAGTATCTAAATGGAAGTCTGCAGCGGAATACAAATGAATAAAACATGAAGACTGAAAGGACTGGGGCCCCCTACTAGTATCACTGGGACTCCTCGCCGTCAACGTTCTCTTCCCATGCCTTAGCCTTGCCATGACCTGAAAACAACATCCCCCAACGGGGTCATTTACATAGAACAACAATCCTCAAGAGTTGAATAAACACAATCATGATATATCTCAATTATGAAATTAAGCTGAAGAGGGGCATCATAGTACGCCCGTAATGGTATGTGCAAGTGCACAAGACGAGTGTCTGGACACACCCGCCCTTGTACCTAATTAATCTCATGGAGGTACGTTACCGTGTGCACATTCCAATGTGTCGGTGAACCCAAACACATGACTATCACGTGCCCGACTAAAAATTCTACACATCCCCACCCGACCACGTAATATGAACCCAGAAGGTCATATTGACAAGAATGACTATGAAGAACAATAATGAATTACAATTTGACAAAGTCGAGAATGACTCACCGAGATGAAGTGATAGTGAAATGAATGATAGCTCAATGAAATGATTGGAACCGTCGTTCCTCATGAATGAAGTGATTATTTGACAATTACAAGTCTCAATACGGTTAATACATTGTGAATGATTTATGATTATGAATGAACAACAACGAAAGGAATGAAAATCCTTTTAACCGAGTAAGAATTAACTTAACACCGGTGAAGAATGTCCTTCCTCGAACAACGTCCTAAAAGGGATGTCGGTCGCTCGAACAACCTTGAATGACAATTACCAACAAATGCTCAATATATGTATCAAGCACGATTAACCAATTCCAACGTCGATACAACAATATCCAAACTCATTGAGGCATTCTAACGAATACTTAGCAACATACGTCCTTCGATAATACCCAAATCCCGAATATATCGAAACTAACTTCAAAATGAGTATTTCAATCCAACAAGACACCTTCAATGATATCAATAATCCAATAGGAATCCACAAAACGAGTTAACGACAACATCTAATCAAAAAACCCCAAATATCAAAGTCAACTCTAAAGTGTTCTTGAATCAAACCCTCAACAATTCATGAAATCCGAAATATATGCCATTAAATCCATAGGAATACATTTATCCAAGGTAGATAATCCATATCTAACATATTCCAACAACAATCCAAGCTTACACGAAGAAATCGGAAGGAAAAAGCCCAAAATCCGAAATTCTAGATCCAAGAGATTAATACCTTGATTTGATGTGATGGAGATGATGAAATGATGATTACTCCGAATTATAAGCTTGGAGATGTTGATAGATGATTTCACCTTGAAGAACACTTCTCAAGAAGCTCCAAATCACCCGGAACCGACGGAGGAATGAAAAGAAATGAAGAATGATGAATAAAAGACTGAACTGTCCTATTTATAGCAACCCCAGTTTAGCGTGCGCTAGCTCATATGCGTAGCGTGCGCTAACGGGTGTACTGGGTAGTCCAGTACCCTCTGTTCGCAACGGTAGCGTGCGCTACGTACCTTTTGTAGCGTGCGCTACAACAATATGCTTAGCGTGCGTTAACTCAAAATGTTAGCGTGCGCTAACAAATTACCTGCTACCTAGTACTAAAGTCCAGAACCTCCTGTTCTCTGATCCGCTCGCGGTAGCGCGCGCTACACACCAAATTCAGCGTGCGCTACTGACACCGATTAGCGTATGCTAATATCTACTCATAGCGTACGCTAGGAATTAATCCAATTCAGTCCAGTAGCCACTGGACTTTGCCTGATCCGACCTTAGCGCGCGCTACAATGACTGCATAGCGTGCGCTACTCTGACCGACTAGGGTGCGCTACTTACCATTCGTAGCGTGCGCTACTTACAACCCAACTGCAGTCCAGTGCCTTCTGGACTGCCTGCTTGAACTACATTAGCGTGCGCTAATGTTGAGAGGTAGCGTGCGCTACCCGAACTCAATTAGCGCGCGCTAAAGAGAGTTCGTAGCGTGCGCTACTCCTCACAACTAGCCCACTACGAAGATGACAAGGATGATAAACACGGCACGATTCTCAAACTAGATTGATGATGAATGACGATACAATTACCCTGAACGGTGAATACAGTGATTGAATATGAGTGACAAATATACCTGGCAAACGGGCTGGGCTGCCAACGGGTGGGTCAAATTTTGGGCTGGGCCAAAAAGGCCCAGGAATTTTTGGGCCTAAATATTGAGGCCTGTGGCCCATGCTGGGCGGGCCTAGCCCAGCCCATGGGCTACAGATTTTTTCTTGCTTCCAACTTAATTAACCAAAATATATTAAAAGTATCAATAATATGATAAAAATATATTTTTAACTATTTTAAAAAGTTCAAACATCCATTTCAATACTATTAAAACCGTTAGATTCTTGCACTACAACCAGCGTACGGAAAGTACTCATCACTTGGTCCATTATCTCTATTCGATAGCAAAATATCAATACAAAAATCTAAAAAAAATCAACTTTAAATTGAAATAATTTTCGGTGTAAGGTTATACCCATATACCTTAGCCTAATTAATTAATATTTATTAGTTATTAAATTTTTCATGGGCTTCTAGGCGCCCGTGGGCTGGGCCTTCCTGGGCTGGGCCAAAATCTGGGTGTGCCAAAAAGGCCCAAGTTTCTATGGGCTAAAAAAGTAAAGCCCAAAGCCCATTTATTCATGGGTGGGCTGGGCCGGCCCGTGGGCCTGGGCCACTTTTGCCAGGTCTAGTGAGAAATGATCATTAATGAGTGAAAATTACTGAGTGACAAATACTGAATGATAAATACTGAATGGTAGTGACTGAATTACAACCGGGTATTACATACACCCCCCCGTAAAAAAGTTTCGTCCCCGAAACTAAGGGTCAAACAACTCGGGATAACCCTCCCGCATACTATCCTCGGTTTCCCAAGTAGTCTTTTCGACTCCGTGTCTAGACCACTGAATTTTAGCCAAAGGAATCGTCTTGTTCCTCAACTATTTGATTCGCCGCTCTAAAACTCGTATAGGACGCTCCTCATATGAATGATCATCAGCGATCTCGATTTCGTCGAACTGAAGTATGTGACTCGGGTCAGCAACATACTTCCGTAACTGAGATACGTGAAAAACATTATGAATTCGTCTCAACGCCGGAGGTAAGGCCAATCGATAAGGTAGCTCGCCTACTCGATCCAAAATCTCAAACGGTCCAATGAATCTTGGACTCAACTTTCCCCTCTTCCCAAAACGAAAATACCTCGACTCGGGGATACCTTGACCAAAACATGGTCACCCGTCTTGAACTCTAACGGTCGACCACGATTATCTGCATATGATTTCTGTTGACTCTGAGCAGTCAACAAACGACTCCTGATCAAAGCTACCTTCTCACGGGCGGTTATAAGCATATCGGGCTCGGTGTCGATTGATTCTGATAAGTCATCCCAACATAAAGGAGATCGACAACGACGACCATACAAGGCCTCGTAAGGTGCCATCTTAATCGAAGCATGCCAACTATTATTGTACGTGAACTCGATCAACGGTAGTTGGGCTTCCCAATCATTTTTCCAATCGAGAACACATGCCCTCAACATGTACTCCAAAGTCTGAATAGTCCTCTCTGATTGTCCGTCGGACTGAGGATGAAAAGTTGTACTGAGATTAAGCTGAGTTCCCATAGCACGATGAACTGATTTCCAAAAATGAGACACGAATCGTCCATCACGATCAGAAACGATACTCTTAGGAGTACCGTGCAGTCTCACTATCTCTTTGATGAACAATTGGGCAAGTCTCTCGGGACCCCACGTATCCTTAATCTCAAGGAAATGAGCCGACTTAGTTAGACGATCCACAATTACCCAAATTGTATTCATGCCACGACGACTCGTCGGCAAACTCGTGATGAAGTCCATTGAAATATCTTCCCACTTCCACTCTGGAATAGGGAGAGGTTTCAGCATACCCGCCGGTCGCCGATGTTCTATCTTGACTTGCTGACAGGTGAAGCATTTCGAAACAAATTCCGCGACTTCTCGCTTCATATTACTCCACCAGTAATTTTGTTTCAAGTCTTTGTACATCTTGCTAGACCCCGGATGAACGGAATAAGGGGTAGCATGAGCTTCTCTCAAAATCGAGTTTTTCAACTCGTCATTTGCCGGTACGCACAACCGATTCTTAAATCGCAAAAGTCCATCCTCGTAGACCACAAATCCAGGGATTTTCCCCTGAGTCACATCATCTCGAATGCGTAACAAAAATGGGTCCGAACCCTGATTCTCCTTGATCGCCTCCTCAAGTGGCGATAAAATCTCTAACGTACAAAGTTGTCCTTGTACTCGCTGTAACCAGACCTCGATCTCAGGTCTCAGAAATTCCTATTGAAGTTCCTTCTGAACTGTTAATCGAGCGAGCATCTGCTCTTGAACAGACTTACGACTCAAGGCATCGGCGACAATGTTCGCCTTGCCCGGGTGGTAAAGTATCTCAATATCATAATCTTTGATTAATTCCAACCACCGTCTCTGTCGCATATTTAGCTCCTTGTGAGTAAATATATACTTTAAACTCTTATCTGACAGGTAACCCCATAAAGATAATGACGCCAAATCTTCAATGCGAATACCACGACTGCTAGCTCCAGGTCGTGGGCTGGATAATTAACCTCGTAAGGTCTCAATTGCCGTGAAGCATAAGCAATAACTTTCCCATTATGCATTTGTACACATCCGAGACCCTGTCCGGACGCATCACTATAAACCACAAATCCTTCCGTCCCTTGCCGTAAAGAAAGGACGGGGGCTGAAATTAACCGGCTCTTAAGTTCCTCAAAACTCTCTTGACACGCGTCGGACCACATGTATTTCTTATCCTTCCTTAAAAGGTTCGTCATGGGTTGAGCAATTTTAGAAAATCCTTCCACAAATCGCCGATAATAACAAGCTAATCCGAGGAAACTTCGGATTTCCTTAACATTCTTCGGAGGTTGCCAATCTCGGATAGCCTCCGTCTTCTGAGGGTCGACACGAACTCTGTCTGATGAAATTACATGTCCGAGAAACGTCACTTCGGACATCCAGAACTCACATTTGGAAAACTTTCCATAAAGTTGTTCTCATCTCAACACGTCGAGCACCTGATGAAGGTGAAACTCGTGCTCCTCCCGGTCATGAGAATAAATTAAAATATCATCGATAAAGACAACCACGAACTGATCTAAATAATCGATGAAAACCCGATTCATTAATTCCATGAACACCACAGGTGCATTAGTTAACCCAAACGGCATTACCACAAACTCATAATGACCATAGCGTGTTTGGAACGCCGTCCTTGCGATATCCGACTCTCGAATTCGCAACTGATGATATCCAGATCTTAGGTCGATCTTGGAAAATACTGAAGCTCCCTGAAGTTGATCCAAAAGATCATCGATACGGGGTAGAGGATATTTATTCTTGATCGTCACCCGGTTCAATTCCCGGTAATCAATACACAAGCGGAACGAACCATCCTTCTTCTTGACAAATAACACTGGTGCTCCCCACGGGGATGCACTCGGTCGAATATAACCCTTCTCGGTCAAATCCTCTAATTGATTCTTCAAATCCTGCATTTCGGTCGGGGCCATCCGGTACGGTACCTTCGATATTGGAGACGTACCATGCTCCAACTCAATCGTGAATTCCACATCTCTCTGTGGAGGCAACCCAGGTAACTCGCCTGGAAAAACATCGGCATATTCTCTCACTGTAGGAATATCTGTCAACATTACTGATGGTTTTTCGGTCTTAGTCTTGTAGCACCAATAACCGACACACCACTGACTGAGTAATTTCACTGCTTTCATAAAGTTGATGACTCTCCCGGAACAACTGGGATTACCTCCCTGAAATACACATTCGACCCCATCGTCTGAAATGATAGTGACCATACGCTTACGGACACTAATGATGGCATCGTGACGATTCATCCAATCAATACCCAGGATGACGTCGTCTCTCGGTAAATCTACCACGATTAGGTCTGCTAACCAATCACGGCTATGAAGCTGAATCGGACAATCCTTAATCTCACGATTCCCAATAATTCTTCTACCATCAGGTAGACCAATGACATAAGGCTCACAACTAGTAGTACTACCCAGACGTAGTCTACTCAAACACGACTCAGAAATGAATGAATGTGATGTACCAGTATCAAAAAGGGTACACACAGGTTGAGATAGAATATCGAGTGTACCTGATATCATCATGGCCTCTGGATCGTCGGTCTTCTTCATCTCATAAATTCGGGGCTTGCCGGCCCCCGAACCAGACGCTCCCGTCTGATAGCTCTTGGCTCTGCCTTTATTTGCTCCTGTCGTCTTAAACGACGCGGACTGAGTGGTCTGATTCTGCACCGCTGAATGTCTCGGGGCCTGAGATGACGCCGGAGTAGGTTTAGAGTCCCTTCGGCAAAAACGGGCCTTATGCCCAGCAATCCCACAGTTATGGCACGTGACAGTCTGTCTCGGACACTTGGTGTTGAAATGGCCCTGTTCTTCATAGTTGAAACAGGTGATGGCCGAACTGGCCGCTCGTGACTGAGATTCTGCGGGTCTAGGCACCATAGGAGGTCGCTCAGAAAAAGTAGAGCCCGCACGAGGCTTCTTGAAAGTGTCCTGACTGCCTTCAGATTGATTACGATTCTTAGACTTCTTGCCAGCAGATGAAGGTTGTTGCTTAGCAATCTCCTTAGCAGTAAGCCCATAGGTAAGAGCTTTCTCAATGAATTCGGCCAGAGTGGTGCAATTGTGATTAAGCAGCTGCATCCATATAGGAGGCTTCAACCTCTTGCTGAAATATTTGATCTTGTCCGCCTCAGAGTGAATAATGGACGACGCGAAAGGAAGCAACTCCTGGAATTTCTCGGCGATGGCGAGAACATCATCGTCCGCTGAGAGGTCGGGTGTGAGTAATTCTGACAACTTGGCCTCCCTGAGTGGGGCCGGATAATACCTCTCCATTATGAGAGTCTTGAATTGATCCCAAGTACAAGATCAGTCGGTGGGCTTCAACGATAACCACCATGAATGTGCGCCCTTACTAAGATAGTAAGCCGCAACAGAAACTTTATGCCCTTCGGGACACTCCACCATGGCAAAAAACTTCTCGAAATTCTCAAGCCAGTGAACAACATCCGCCGGCTCAGATGAGCCCTCAAAAGTAGGTGGCCTCTGGCGAGAGATGTCGCCAATGATACTGCTTACACCCCTCTCTTGCTCCTGAGGTGGCGGTGAAGGAGCCTGTTGATTCTGAGTAGCTGAGTTCTGCATCGTCTCCATGAGGCATGTCATTTGAGTCATCTGGGCCATTATGCCATGCATAAAAGCGAGTGGATCAACCCGAACACCTTCTGATTGAGCTGTGTCCTGGGTACGACTCCCTGACAGTGAGTGATAAATTCTGGCTGAATGAGTGGCAACGTCGTTGCTCAATGAATTCGCATTATTCCTCGCGTTCGCGCGTGTATTCACACGAGCTCTCGGGTGTCGGCCCGCACCACGGCCTCTTCCCCCACGTCCTCTGCCAGCTCTTTCAATACTGAAGTGGAAAGTCATATGATAATTATATATCTCGCATGAATATCACATTATGATTACGTTATGAAATGATGAAAATGAGCATACGCACTCAAACACGATGATTACATGAATGATCAACTGAAGTGACATGATTATCTGATGAAATTCTTGAAATGATTATCTTGAACAAGTTAACAAGATTAATGATATGATCCTCAAGATCAACAACTGAACAATGAAATGAACTGAGTGATTAATGAATTAACATGATCGACTTGATCAAAAATGAAAATGATGAAAGAGGATTGTTGACTGTTGAATGATGAATGAGTGATTCTTATTGCTAGAAATTATACCATGGCGTCAGAAATCTTATTATTCTTTGGTCTGAGGGGCTGGGCTCTTGCACAGGTCACACGTGACGTGAAAGTCCAATGATACTAGTCCGATGAACGATGATTTCAAATGAGACATGACTCGGAAGGTAGTATTCAAAACCACTCTCCGATACCAACTCTGTAACACCCCGAACTAGGCGAATATTACAGTGTCGTGGACCCCCGACTGGGACCCACTAGGCGAATGAAAATTAATGAATTGAGTGATATAATTGCGGTACCGAACCACATTATATCATTAATTACTCTGATGAGGAGTTTCAAGTACAACACACCCAGGATAAAACAGAATACATGTATATTTTATGTGAAGATAAAATATACAACACCAATTAAAATTAGTATCTAAATGAAAGTCTGCAGCGGAATACAAATGAAGAAAACATGAAGACTGAAAGGACTGGGCCCCCTACTAGTATCACTGGGACTCCTCGCCGTCAACGTTCTCTTCCCGTGCCTTAGCCTTGCCATGACCTGAAAACAACATTCCCCAACGAAATCGCCATACGTAACAACAATCCTCAAGAGTTGAATAAACACAATCATGATATATCTTAATTATGAAATTAAGCTGAAGAGGGGCATCATAGTACGCCCGTAATGGTATGTGCAAGTGCACAAGACGAGTGTCCGGACACACCCGCCCTTGTACCTAATTAGTCTCACGGAGGTACGTTACCGTGTGCGCAGTCTAATGTGTCGGTGAACCCAATCATATGACAATATCTAACCGAAAATCCCCAAATATCAAAGTCAGCTCTAAAGTGTTCTTGAATCAAACCCTCAACAATTCATGAAACCCGAAATATATGCCATTAAATCCATAGGAATACATTTATCCAAGGTAGATAATCCATATCTAACATATTCCAACAACAATCTTAGCTTACACGAAGAAATCGGAAGGAAAAAGCCCAAAATCCGAAATTCTAGATCCAAGAGATTAATACCTTGATTTGATGTGATGGAGATGATGAAATGATGATTACTCCAAATTATAAGCTTGGAGATGTTGATAGATGATTGCACCTCAAAGAACACTTCTCAAGAAGCTCCAAATCGCCCGGAACCGATGGAGGAATGAAAAGAAATGAAGAATGATGAATAAAAGACTGAACTGTCCTATTTATAGCAACCCCAGTTTAGCGTGCGCTAGCTCCTGTTCGTAGCCTGCGCTAACGGGTGTACTGGGTAGTCCAGTACCCTCTGTTCGCAATGGTAGCGTGCGCTACGTACCTTTTGTAGCGTGCGCTACAACCATATGCTTAGCGTGCGTTAACTCAAAATGTTAGCGTGCGCTAACAAATTACCTGCTGCCCAGTACTGAAGTCCAGAACCTCCTGTTCTCTGATCCGCTCGTGGTAGCGTGCGCTACACACCAAATTCAGTGTGCGCTACTGACACCGATTAGCGTACGCTAATATCTACTCGTAGCGTACGCTAGGAATTAATCCAATTCAGTCCAGTAGCCATTGGACTCTGCCTGATCCGACCTTAGCGCGCGCAACAACGACTGCATAACGTGCGTTACTCTGACTGACTAGCGCGCGCTACTTACCATTCGTAGCGTGCGCTACTTGCAACCCAACTGCAGTCCAGTGCCTTCTGGACTGCCTGCTTGAACTACATTAGCGTGCGCTAATGTTGAGAGGAAGCGTGTGCTACCCAAACTCAATTAGCGCGCGCTAAAGAGAGTTCGTAGCATGCGATACTCCTCACAACCAGCCCACTACGAAGATGACAAGAATGATAAACACGGCACGATTCTCAAACTCGATTGATGATGAATGACGATATAATTACTCTGAATGGTGAATACAATGATTGAATATAAGTGACAAATGATCATTAATGAGTGAAGATTACTGAGTGACAAATACTGAATGGTAGTGACTGAATTACAACCGGGTATTACATTCAACTCTAAATTTAGGGCGTTGATTGGAACATGAGTGATTCCTCTAAAGTTTCGGTCTAGTTTTGGTCGGAATCCATCCCGAATTGATTGCACCCTAGTTGTTGGATTTTCAATCCTTCCGCCATCGTTGTCTTGGATTATTGCATTCTTGTTTGTGTTGTCCCTTCCCACGTTATCTCCCGCTCTCTCCATGTCTTCAAAAAGATCCCTTCTTAGTTTCCTTGAGATAGCACTTGTTCTTCGGGCAAATGCTTCTACTTCCGGGATGAAAGTTTCTAAAGGCACTCGAGATGAACGAGTGTTCATGCACTCCCTGAGTAGAAATTGTATAACATGAGTTAAGTAACAAATAAGAAAATGTCTAAAGTAAGACTAGAAATACTTATCGTAATATCAACACTAATAAAATTAATTTTGGTCCCCGGCAACGGCGCCAAAAACGTGTTCGCTATATTTTTAAACAATCCGCAAGTGTACGGAGAATATGTAGAAAGCGGCGAGCAAGGTCGTATTCCACATAGACTAAATATTCTTATTGTATTAAGTACTAGATTACAGTGTTTCCGGTTTTATCTAGACGATGGAAAAGTAAAATGGATGGTTAATAAAATAAAATAAAATGATCACAATAAATTAAAACAATTGAAAGTATCCGAATTAAAGCGAAGTGCAAGAGTTTAGAAAGGTAGATTCCAAGGCTAGATTTCCGTTGATTACTAAATTTAGTCGGGATTGGTTTCAAAAAGTTCTAAGTGTGTTTCCAAAACGATGATCACAACAATATTCTAAAGTCTCTCTCGAGATGCATTAAAACGTAGATTAAACAACCTATAACAACGTCTCTGTCTATTATAAATTATCTAACTCCAAAATGTTCAAAAGATTAAACATCATAATAGTTCATCACCGATTTCTCAATCTCGTAATTTACTACGTCAAATACTCAAAACCTATTAATGCCCTCTTCTCTCGAATTATGAGCAATTAAGTTTAACATGTAAAAACATTGATCAAGTGTCTAAACATGAATCAAAACCAAGTATTTGATAAAGAAATCACACTAGATATATATAATCATCAATCCCTCAAAACGATAGCAAATCAACGTACTCCCTTGCCCGGAATCTAACGAGTTTAGCCGGACATGGTAACGAAAGAAAGATTAATAATCATCATATTCATCATGTTCTTGATAAATAAAACAACAAAATAGATAAAAGATAGGAAGAAGATAAAACTCGGATGGTGTCTTGATTGATCCCGGTTGAAGCTTTCAAATGTTCTTGAGGTGTTCTTCAAGAATTCTTCAAATCTCCTTCTTTTTGGAATAAAAGCCCTCAAATCTTGTGTTTGTTTTCTCTCTCCAATCTCTCCAAAACTCTCTCAAAAGCTGAATATCTTCAAGTCTTGCCCAAGATCCTTTTTTATAAGGCCAAAAACATCACTTTTCATGCTCAAATCTTGCAAAAATGTCAAAAGGTGATTTTTCCACCGAAAAGTGACACGTCCCGTGTCAAATGACAAGGCCCGTGTCATAGTGCTCTAGAAAAGCTGAAGCTCGCTGGACAGGGAACTCGGCCGTGTCAATATGGCATGGCCGAGCAAATGACACGACCGTGTCGAATGACACGACCCATGTCATACACCTCCAAAAAGGGCATAATTGCCTGGATGTGAAAATCGACCGTGTCAATTGACACGGCCGAGCAAATGACACGGCCGAGCTCATGTTGGTCCGTTTTGACACCGTATTGACTTCTTTTTAGGCTCGATCTCTCGTTTCCGCATTGCTTGATATGTATTGGGGTTTGAGACTTCGTTCTTGCTTGATTTTTGTCCATAAAGTACCTATAAAATCAATAAAACATACCCAAGCGTGATCGAGTCCAATAAACACAATATGAGCATAAACGACACAGTTCTACACATTTTAGGATCTTAAAACCCGGAAAATCGGTGCAAAAATAGTAAAAATGAGTGTTATCACATTTTGGCCTTGAGCGTTTTATGACGATTTGACAAATGATTTTTTGAGTTTTGGAAAAATACTACCGTCATCGGCCTTTTCGCGTATTTTTGAACGTCTTTGGAAATGTTTTTAGTCTGGTGGGTTCCGGCGCGGAACCCACGGCGTGTAATATTCCCGGCTGAACCGAGGGTGTTACACGAGATGTATTTGGTTGAATTTGTGATACTGTTTGCCGTTTGGGCATGTGGTTTTAAGTTCGATTATTTTTGTTTGGACTGTCGTAATTATGCCGTTGCGGGTGGGTTGAGAACGTGTTTTTGAGAGACCTTAAGAGTCGGAGCATTTTTGTAAAAGTCGATTTTGAAAATATTTTGATGGTGCGATTAAACAACAGCCGGTATGGATTTGAAATCGGTTGGGTTTTGACAAGTTAATCCTGTATTTTCAAATGACACCATCAGACGGTATTTGAAAAAATATTATTTTTATGTATTTCGGGCACAGTAAAATATTACCGTAATCTTCAGTTATGATCAAAACGATTTTGGAAAATTTATGTTTTGCCAACGACTTTGGGTTTCGAAATTTAAAATGTTATGTGTTTGTTATGCTGTTATGCCCATTGAAAAACAAATTTACAGTACTTTCTAAATGTCGAGATACATTGTTAGGAGTCGATCCTTAACCATCGAAGCCGTTTTGAGATTGTTGAGTTGATTTCCAACTTACAGTTAGTTGTTACGACTGTAGGCTTCTGACTGTTGCGGCAGTACCTTTGTTGTTACAATTCTATCTGTGTTCATTATCGGTCATTTAATCCCTGTCGACCTAGTCATATGATCCCTCTGTGATGATTGTGAACTCTAACTGCGGTATCAGTATTGCACTTAGTTGCTTATCCTGTGTGGATATTATTGACGTATTATAAATTGTCACCGTTCTTGTTAACGAGTTATGGCTGTACGCCCAGATGTTATGATTTCATAGTTCGGTTCAATTGTATTATTCTTTGACGTTATCCGGGTGAGGTAATTGATTGGTGGCAATGATGATATATATTGATAAGGTCACTTTGATGAAACCGTTTATCGAATAGATTGATGTTTCAGAATGTTTTGCAAATGATTTTCAAATGAAACAGATATAATAATGGGTTCATAGTTTTGATCAAATGACCGAGGTATTAAAAACATTTCTTTTCGAAAATTCACTTCAGCAATTTTTTTTTTTCAAAATCAGGAATTTTAAAATGCTATCATTTGGACAAGTACCTCGGAAAATTTTGTTTTTAAAATATTACCCATATTCGACCACGATGATGTGTATGTGGTTCTGACCGTGATTTTTGTAAAGGTCGTACGTTGTGTTGACAAAGCTTAGTGAACTACTTATAAATTTGAATTCTATCGTTGCGGTGATAGTTCGTGTATTTGTGTTGTGACTCAGAATGAGTATTTTATTGTGTTACCGTTGTTTGCCCTATATTGATTATGTAGTGTTTGTTTTGTCGTTCTGAACGGTTGTTCGTTCAGCATGCCTAGAGGTCGGGATCGTGGTGATCAGTCGCGTGGTCAGGATCATGCTGCCGGTAATGGCATTAGTATTGGTGTTGCTACTATACTCCAGCAGGTGGCAGACCATATGACACATTTGGCTCAGGCGGTTCAGCGTAACAATGCCGCGAATGAGGATGTCGGGTCGACTCAGTGATTTAGAGAAGTGGTTCGTATGCATCCTCCTCGCTTTCCGGGCGCGGGTGATACCTTGGGCTGGGACGGTTGGCTTTTCCAACTGGAGAAGATTTTCAAGGTGGTTGGTTGTCCCGAGGAGCGGAGAATTCCTATCGCTCAGTTCCTTCTCGTCGGCGACGCCGCTAACTGGTGGGAGGCCGTTGAACTTCAGGATCAGGCTGTTACTTGGGAGGAGTTCAAGAAGTTGATGGAAGCGGAGTTCTGCCCGATGCCGATCCGAGAGCAGAGGATCCGAGATTTTTACCTAGCCGAGCTGCAGGATATACCCGTGTCGCAGGCTATTATCGATTATAGTCGACAGCTCGCTTACGTGAAGAGGCAGGTGAGGACCGAGGAAGACAAAATCAGTCATTTCGATATGCGGATGAGACCAGAGATTTGACAGTACATATCGGGTTTCACTTGTGTTACTTTGAGAGAGTATCAGAATCGAGCCATGGCATACGAGATGGCATCGACATCTACTGGGCCTTCGCATGAGTTGAAGAGACAGAGGATGTCTATAGATGTTTCCGATGGTGTGAGAGACGGAAATTCTTCTCATCGAGTTTCGCATAGTCGTATGCCGAAACCTTCCCTTCCTTCGTTTGGTGGAACCAAGAGTTCCAAGTTATCTTCTTTGACTCCTAGTCAGACTGGGAGGTGTTTCAATTGCAACGTTGCGGGTCATGTGCATGCCAATTGTCCTTCGCGGTCGATTACTTGTTATAACTGTGGACTCGAGGACCACATAGTTCAGTATTGTGAAGTGTTTCATGAAGTTTCCCAGAAAGGAGCTTCAACGCCATTATCAGGATCGACCCGGGTAGATCGCTGAGGTTATTTGTCCGTTCACTTTGATGGTGGCTTGCTTCACATTTTCTTTTAAGTTTCGGGGACGAAACTTATTTTAAGGAGGGTGGAATGTAATACCCGAGATTCCTGTTTCTGGTTACTTCGAATTATTTTTCGGTTGTGCCAGTTATTTTGTTTCTTTAATGATTATTCGGGATTTTCCCTATGTTGTGTACCACGTTGTGGCATTCGTTGGGTATGACTTGTTGTCGTGTAAGTCGTGCAGATCGTGTGTATACATGTGTGACATGGCATATGGTTTTCCGTTGTCGTTTTGTCTCTTTGAAGGTCGTTGTGAGCCCTTGTTTCAGTTCCCTTTTGAGTTGGTTATGTCCTAGGTGCCGTCGGGGCCATGTCAGGGTCGATATTGGCCTCCTATTGTAGCACACGAGCAGGCCACACGAGCACGTGGTCGTGTGTGGCGCTCGTGCGCGATCCAGCGCTCGGCAGTGAGCTCCAAAGACGCACGAGTAGGACACACGAGCAGCTGCTCGTGCGCGTTACTCGTGCGTGGTGTTAATAGCTGGGCAGTGGCCTAGCGCACGACCAAAGGCACAAGCACTTGGTTGTGCGTGATGGTCGTTTGTCGCTGATGTATTTAAGGGGACAGACGGGTTTTTCACCCCATTTCCTCCCCTTCTTCTCTTCTCCTCACGGCTGTCGGACGGGTGAGACTGAGGTTCGAGTCCTTGGTCGATTATAATCATTTCCAAGGTGTTTTGGAAGATCCTTTTCGATTATATCATCGCCGAATCCTTTTTCTTCATTGGATCGAGGTAATTTCTTGAAATCTCCTAGGGTTGACTTTCGAGATTTCTTTTTAATCTTTGTTGTTCGTTTGATTTCGATGAATTGGTTGATGTTATTTAACTTTATTAATCGTGTTCTATGGGTTGTATATATATCCGTATTTTGAGTTTGTTCAACTCGATAGGTGATTCGAGTGTTCTTGGGAATTATCGAACATTGAATGTTCGATTAAATGTCCCAATGAGTTTCCCTTCGATAGTTTGTTGGGATTTCTGTTGTTATTGGCCTTGATTCTCGTTATGATCGTATCTTCGTTGTGTTTGCCGGAGGATTATAGGTGTTCGAGGATTCCGATCGAGCTTCCCCGTTGTTTCGCGTGCTTTGAACTTGAGGCGAGTATCTCGTCTATAATCTTTATACTTTGAGAATGTGACATGTCGTGAATTTAACGTGGACTTGTTAGTGATTGAACGTTTAACCATAACTCCCTTTCTAAAGGAATATGTGATTCTATGAAAATAAATACGAGCGTAAACTTGAATTTCTTGGAGAATGATAACCACCATTTCATGTGTATTGTGTTCGAGATGGATATTTAGAAGTGAGTAGTTATCCGAGGAATTGTGGAATGTTTGTATTGTTCACTTTTAAGAATGTTTACTAAATGATGGTGTGACGTGAATATTATACCTTGTGAAAGTGTTTGTTGCATTAACTTCTGATATTACATGTTTGTGATTGTGGCGAATATTATACCCTTGTTGTTGGGTAAGTGGTGATTTGAGATATTACTGGGTAGGGACCCGTGAGGCCTCCGGCGGCACGTTACTTGCGAGTACGAACAGATGATATGATTTTACCATAAGTTTATCGAATCGGGTAGGTCTGGAGAGGGCTCCGAAAATCGTCACTTGCGAGTGCGATGTCACGATAACTTGTGGGCGTGTTTGAATAATGTTACCGGGTAGGGACCCGTGAGGCCTCCGGCGGCGCGTTACTTGCGAGTACGGCCAGTGATATGATTTGACCATAAGGTTATCTAATCAGGTAGGTCTGAAGAGGGCTCCTAGAATCGTTACTTGCGAGTACGATGTCAAGATAACTTATGGGTGGATTCGTGTTTGTTCCTAATACGAGTGTGTCCCATAGAGGCCACGGAAGAGATATGAATATGGATTGGATATTTCTGAATTGCGATTGTTTGAATCTTGGATTCTGGTTATATTGTTGATTTTGATTCCGCCTTTGACGCTTGTTGAGAATTGTCCATCTACATGATTTTGAAAGAGAACTCTTTTGATAATGAGAACTACAAATCTTTTCAAGAATTTACACTGAGACCCCCGACGTCCTCAATAATTCTTTCAAATGTGTTTTGAAGTTAACTTTATGATCCTCCTTAATGGGATCCATTTTCAAAAAGACTTTAGACTCGGGGATCGTGTTACTACCTTGTTGAAAAGTTACTTTTATAACGGTTGTATTCTTGATGTATAACTTTATAGCTTGGTTACTTGCTAGCGATTCCATCGCTAACCCCTCGTTGGGGATTTTGTTATTAATTTCAGGTGTTCTGATTGGAGAGCGAGAAACCACAGGATCGGCTCGGGGGATGATGTAAAGCAGCGATACTAGTCACAATTGTAGTCGGTTGTCCGTCAGTGATCTGTCGGTTTGAGTTTTTCTTGTCATCCTTGAGAGGATGGACATTTTATGTATTATGTGATCGAGTTGTATTTTTGGTTCATCAAATGTATGGATATGTTGTGTTTTAAGAGACCTAATCGGTCTACGGTATTCTCTTTTAGTCGAGTTGACCGCATGTGGGTTTTAGTTTTGTAGTCTCCTGCTTGGTAGATCCTTGTGGGGTCTACGGCGTGTAATATCCCTGAGTGGATTGGGGGTGTTACATAAATGGTATCAGAGCATAGGTTTGCGAAAACCTAGGCAGTTGGGTCTAGTTGGGTCTTGTCGAGTCGTGTCTTGTCGTGTCACCCGGGTGAGCAATTGTGAACAAGTGTGGTCGTGGTGATCCGTTGTGATCAATTGTGATAAGTCGTGATTAGTATCGTGGTGCGGCCATCATCTCCGTGCAGCCTGTGGACGTAAGTCTCCTCTTTTATGCGAGGTATCTGTATTTCATGATTCTATCTGTGCGAATTAATTGTGGTGCATAATTTTATATGCACCGTGTTGTGTAATGGAGTTGTATTTGATACTTATGACACACTGTATGTGTGTACAATTGGACATATTGATGTTTTGACTTTGAACCGCCGTGTGGGGTGGTATGATGTGAAAATTGTGAACCTTAATGGATTTCGAAAAGGTACCGACGGTTGAGTCGGTGAGAAACTCATATGGATGGTTTTGTCGTATGTTTAAACTTGTTGCACACGAAATGTATTTTCGAACTGTATTTTATCCGCTGCGTGAGTTCTTTCAAAATGACTTTTGGTATTTTACAAGTTGGGTTTTATTTCGTAAAACCGATTCCCTAAATTGAGTTTTGGCATTTTGGCCTTGAGCGTTTTATGATGGTTTGACAAAAGATTTTCTGAGTTTTGGAAAAATACTACCGTCATCGGCCTTTTGGTGTATTTTTGAACGTCTTTGGAAATGTTTTTAGTCTGGTGGGTTCCGGCGCAGAACCCACGGCGTGTAATATTCCCGGGCTGAACCGAGGGTGTTACACGAGATGTATTTGGTTGAATTTGTGATACTGTTTTCCGTTTGGACATGTGGTTTTATCTTCGATTATTTTTGTTTGGACTGTCGTAATTATGCCACTGCGAGTAGGTTGAGAACGTGTTTCAGAGAGACCTTAAGAGTCGGAGCATTTTTTTGAAAGTCGATTTTGAAAATATTTTGATGGTGCGATTAAACAACAACCGGTATGGATTTTGAAATCGGTTGGGTTTTGACAAGTTAATCCTGTATTTTCAAATGACACCATCAGACGGTATTTGGAAAAATATTATTTTTATGTATTTCGGGCACAGTAAAATATTACCGTAATCTTCAGTTATGATCGAAACAATTTTGGAAAATTTCTATTTTGCCAACGACTTTGGGTTTCGAAATTTAAAACGTTATGTGTTTGTTATGTTGTTATGCCCGTTGAAAAAAAAAATTTACAGTACTTTCTAAATGTCGAGATACATTGTTAGGAGTCGATCCTTAACCATCGGAGCCGTTTTGAGATTGTTGAGTTGATTTCCATCTTACAGTTAGTTGTTACGACTGTAAGCTTCTGATTGTCGCGGCAGTACCTTTGTTGTTATAATTCTATCTGTGCTCATTATCTGTCGTTTAATCCTTGTCGACCTAGTCATATGGTCCCTCTGTGATGATTGTGAACTCTAACTGCGGTATCAGTATCACTTAGTTGCTTATCCTGTGTGGATATTATTGACGTATTATAAATTGTCACCGTTCTTGTTAACGAGTTATGGGTGTACACCCAGATGTTATGATTTCATAGTTTGGTTTAATTGTATTATTCTTTGACGTTATCCGGGTGTGGTAATTGATTGGTGGCAATGATGATATATATTGATAAGGTCACTTTGATGACACCATTTATCGAATAGATTGATGTTTCATAATGTTTTGCAAATGATTTTCAAACGAAACAGATATAATAATGGCTTCATAGTTTTGATCAAATGACCGAGGTATTAAAAACATTCCTTTTCAAAAATTCACTTCAGCAATTTTTTTTTTCAAATTCAGGAATTTTAAAATGCTATCATTTGGACAAGTACCTCGGAATTTTTTGTTTTTAAAATATTACCCATATTCGACCACGATGATGTGTATGTGGTTCTGACCGTGATTTTTGTAAAGGTCGTACGTTGTGTTGACATAGCTTAGTGAATTACTTATAAATTTGAATTCTATCGTTGCGGTGATAGTTCGTGTATTTGTGTTGTGACTCAGAATGAGTATTTTATTGTGTTACCGTTGTTTGCTCTATATTGATTATGCAGTGTTTGTTTTGTCGTTCCGAACGGTTGTCCGTTCAGCATGCCGAGAGGTCGGGGTCATGGTGATCAGTCGCGTGGTCAGGATCATGCTGCCGGTAATAGCATTAGTATTGGTGTTGCTACTATACTCCAGCAGGTGGCAGACCAGATGACACATTTGGCTCAGGCGGTTCTGCGTAACAATGCCGCGAATGAGGATGTCGGGTCGACTCAGTGATTTAGAGAAGTGGTTCGTATGCGTCCTCCTCGCTTTGCGGGCGCGGGTGATACCTTGGGCTGGGACAGTTGGCTTTTCCAACTGGAGAAGATCTTCAAGGCGGTTGGTTGTACCGAGGAGTGGAGGATTCCTATCGCTCAGTTCCTTCTCATCGGCAACGCCGCTAGCTGGTGGGAGGTCGTTGAGTCTCAGGATCAGGCTATTACTTGGGAGGAGTTCAAGAAGTTGATGGAAGCGGAGTTATGCCCGAAGCCGATCCGATAGCAGAGGATCTGAGATTTTTACCTAGCCGAGCCGCACGATATACCCGTGCCGCAGGCTATTATCGATTATAGTCGATAGCTCGTTTACGTGAAGAGGCAGGTGAGGACCGAGGAAGACAAAATCCGTCATTTCGACATGCGGATGAGACCAGAGATTTGATAGTACATGTCGGGTTTCACTTGTGTTACTTTGAGAGAGTATCAGAATCGAGCCATGGCATACGAGATGGCATCGACATCTACTAGGCCTTCACATGAGTTGAAGAGACAGAGGACGTCTGTAGATGTCTCGGATGATGTGAGAGACGAAAACTCTTCTCATCGAGTTTCGCGTAGTCGTACGGCGAAACCTTCTCTTCCTTCGTTTAGTGGAACCAAGAGTTCCAAGTTATCTTCTTTGACTCCTAGTCAGACTGGGAGGTGTTTCAATTGCAACGTTGCGGGTCATGTGCATGCCAATTGTCCTTCGAGGTCAATTACTTGTTATAACTGTGGATTCGAGGGCCACAGAGTTCAGTATTGTGAAGTGTTTCATGAAGTTTCCCAGAAACGAGCTTCAGCGCCATTAGCAGGATCGACCCGGGTAGATCGCTGAGGTTATTTGTCCGTTCACTTTGATGGTGGCTTGCTTCACCTTTTCTTTTAAGTTTCGGGGATGAAACTTCCTTTAAGGAGGGTAGAATGTAATACCCGAGATTTCTATTTCTGGTTACTTCGAATTATTTTTCGGTTGTGCCAGTTATTTTGTTTCTTTGATGATTATTCGGGATTCTCCCTATGTTGTGTACCACGTTGTGGTGTTTGTTGGGTACGACTTGTTGCCGTGTAAGTCGTGCAGATCGTGTATATACATGTGTGACATGGCATATGGTTTTCTGTTGTCGTTTTGTCTCTTCGGGGGCGTTGTGAGTCCTTGTTTCCATTTCCTTTTGAGTTGGTTATGTCCTGGATACCTTTGGGGCCGTGTCAGGGTCGATATTGGCTTCCTATTGTAGCACACGAGCAGGCCACACAAGCATGTGGTCATGCGTGGCGCTCGTGCACGATCCAACGCTCGGTAGTGAGCTCCAGGGATGCACGAGTAGGACATACGAGCAGCTGCTCGTGCGCGTTGCTCGTGCGTGGTGTCAGTAGCTGGGCAGTGGCATAGCGCACGAGCACTTGGTCGTGCGTGATAGTCGTGCATCGCTGATGTATTTAAGGGGAGAGACGGGTTTTTCACCCCATTTCCTCCCCTTCTTCTCTTCTCCTCGCGGTTGTCGGACGGGTGAGACTAGGGTTCGAGTCCTTGGTCGATTCTAATCATTTCCAAGGTGTCTTGGAAGATCTTTCTCGATTATATCATCGCCGAATCCTTGTTCTTCGTCGGATCGAGGTAATTTCTTGAAATCTCATAGGGTTGACTTTCGAGATTTCTTTTTAATCTTTGTTGTTCATCTAATTTCGATGAATTGGTTGATGTTATTGAACCTTATTAATCGTGTTCTATGGGTTGTATATCCGTATTTTGAGTTTGTTCAACTCGATGGGTGATTTGAGTGTTCTTGGGAATTATCGAACATTGAATGTTCGATTAAATGTCCCAATGAGTTTCCCTTCGATAGTTTGTTGGGATTTCTGTTGTTATTGGCCTTGATTCTCATTGTGATCGTATCTTCGTTGTGTTTGCCGGAGGATTATAAGTGTTCGAGGATTCTTGCTTCCCCGTTGTTTCGCGTGCTTTGGACTTGAGGCGAGTATCTCGTCTATAATCTTTATACTTTGAGAATGTGACATGTCGTGAATTTAACGTGGACTTGTTAGTGATTGAACGTTTAACCATAACTCCCTTTCTAAAGGAATATGTGATTCTATGAAAATAAATACGAGCATAAACTTGAATTTCTTGGAGAATGATAACCACCATTTCATGTGTATTATGTTCGAGATGGATATTTAGAAGTGAGTAGTTATCCGAGGAATTGTGGAATGTTTGTATTGTTCACTTTTAAGAATATTTACTAAATGATGGTGTGACGTGAATATTATACCTTGTGAAAGTGTTTGTTGCATTAACTTATGATATTACGTGTTTGTGATTGTGTCGAATATTATACCCTTGTTGTTGGGTAAGTGGTGATTTGAGATATTACCGGGTAGGGACCCGTGAGGCCTCCGGCGGCGCGTTACTTGCGAGTCCGTCCAGATGATATGATTTTACCATAAGGTTATCGAATCGGGTAGGTCTGAAGAGGGTTCCGAGAATCGTCACTTGCGAGTGCGATGTCACATAACTTGTGGGCGTGTTTGAATGATGTTACCGGGTAGGGACCCGTGAGGCCTCCGACGGTGCGTTACTTGCGAGTACGGCCAGTGATATGATTTGACCATAAGGTTATCTAATCAGGTAGGTCTGGAGAGGGCTCCGAGAATCGTTACTTGCGAGCACGATGTCAAGATAACTTATGGGTAGATTCGTGTTTGTTCCTAATCCGAGTGGGTCCCATCGAGGCTACGGAAGTGATATGAATATCGATTGGATATTTCTGAATTGTGATTGTTTGAATCTTGGATTCTGGTTATATTGTTGATTTTGATTCTGCCTTTGATGCTTGTTGAGAACTGAACCATCTACGTGATTTTGAAAGAAAACTCTTTTGATAATGAGAACTACAAATCCTTTTATGAATTTACACTGAGACCCTCGACGTCCTCAATTATTCTTTCAAATGTGTTTTGAAGTTATCTTTATGATCCTCCTTAATGGGAACCGTTTTCGAAAAGACTTTAGACTCGGGGATCATGTTACTACCTTGTTGAAAGGTTATTTTCATAATGGTTGTATTCTTGATGTATAACTTTATAGCTTGGTTACTTACTAGCGATTCCATCGCAAACCCCTCGTTGGGGATTTTGTTATTTATTCCAGGTGTTCTGATTGGAGAGCGAGCAACCACATGATCGGCTCGGAGGATGATGTAAAGCAGCGATACTAATCACAGTTGTAGTCGGTTGTCCGTCGGTGATCTGTCGGTTTGAGTTTTTCTTGTCATCCTTGAGGGGATGGACATTTTATGTATTATGTGATCGAGTTGTATTTTTGGTTCATCAAATGTACGGACATGTTGTGTTTTGAGAGACCTAATCGGTCTACGGTATTCTCTTTTGGCCGAGTTGACCGCATGTGGGTTTTAGTTTTGTAGTCTCCTGCATGGTAGATCCTTGCGGAAAGGGGTCTACGGCGTGTAATATGTTAGGAATATGCCCTCAAATGCCACTCAGAGGATGATAGAGTGAGAGCAATTGTATTGTAATTATGAATATTATATTTAATAAGGCAATTATTATTTCTATATTATTGTATATCACTGGCATTGTGATTTGGTATATAGAATAATAGTCCTTGCATTTGAGAGCGAATATTCTACTCCTTATGGAGATAAGGAGATAGGCACTAGAAGTGTTCAGAGCTCGAATACTTAACTAGTTCGCAAGTTGATAAAACTTAACTGGGCAGTAAGTTTAGACAAGACTTGTATAACGTGTACTTTGACATGTAAAGTGCCTGTCTTCACTAACAGCTAGTGGGAGCATACATTATAGGTATGCTAATGGGATTAGTATACTCGAACACGACTCACCTCGATTCGGTCACATGGATATCACTCAGGGATTGTCAACGATTGGATCGAAAGGTTGTGATAGGAATACATGGACCTTAGACTTGAGGTTTCAGTAGGAAATGTGCTTGTGACATTAAGTTAGTCATTAGAGTAGTTCGATCCAATTGCCGGTTGGTGTGGTCAACCTCGAAATGCAACTTAGTGGGCAAGTAGCAATCTCTACTGAATACCAAGATAAGATTCTCTCTCCTGTTAGTGAGCAGGTAAATGTCCTATGCGGTTAATGGCAAATGAGATCATAAGTCTTTGGCCAAAGCAGTTAGAGTTAGTTGTATTTGATACACGAGAGCTCGATGATCTCGATTTGTATTAACAAATGCATAGAGTCAAGATACAATAGAGTTTGACTTTACCGTGACCCTAATACTTGACCGGGACATATGATTGAAGGGTTTATACGTATACGGTATTCACGACATAATGGTTTTGGAATGATCCTATCATTTATTCTTAGTTAGGTTACGGTGTGGGCCACGAGACTGGCTAAGTGGTGCTAACACTCATTGGATCCTCCCAATGCTAACTAAGACGAACCTACAGAGTCGCGGCACAGAAATTGACGACAGATTATATTTAGCTTATTCTCTCATGGTTAATATTGGACATTGGATGTCTAATTCAATTTATTGGATAAATTAAATCGGTCTCGTGAATTAAATAAATTACTGGGTAATTAATTTATTCATATAATTTCTTAGAGTATTTATTTTTAATATAATTAATTATTTGGATTAATTAATTGCATTAATTTTGAGACGTACCAAGGTTTATCTATCGGATTAGATACACGACGGTCCGTTTCACGGACCAAAACGGACAAACACCTAAAATCTCATCATAGCCGCCCCACTCACTTCATCATAGTGATGAATTATCTATTGTCTTTAGAAGACATTTTATATTATGTGGGGTTTTAATTAATTTATTTAATGAATTAATTATATCTTAATGATTGAGATGATGAGTGTGTTATGCTTTGTATTTATATACATAGTTTCCACCTCCATTCTAAGGACTTGAGCTGGCGTGAGTTGGAGAAAAGGAAAGAGAGAAAAAATTTTCTAAGTTTATACATTTTGAGTTCTAAGTGTATTTTGAGAGAAAACAATTTTTATAAAATACTTAGAGTATTTATAAAAATATATATAAGTTAATTCTATCAATTTGTAGTCGTATACTTTGAGTATAAATTGATAGAAATATTTTCCGGTCATCTTCTGATGCGTGATACGTAGAGGCACGGTGCTTTCGGTGCTCGGGAATTTCCAAAAGCTTGTTCGATTGGATTCGTGTTCGTACTCGGAATCAAGAAGATATTATCAAAGGTCTACGAGGGTATGATTTCTTAATTTATCTTCGTATATTTATATTCGTTTATACGATGCTTGATCGATCCGTTTTTGGGGTTTGGTTTTTATCCGGTTTGACCGGGTTTTTTCCGCTGCGTAACTCATTTTTAATCACCGAATTCCAACAGTGGTATCAGAGCAAGGTCTATGCGATCGTATATTCGATATTTGTATTTGGAATGCTTGATTATTTTTTTATGATTTAGAATCATAATTGTATTAATTGTTGATGTTTAATTGTTCATCTAAAGATTATTTTTCATGATTTTATATTACAATATAAATCTATTTTTCTTTTGAAAAAACTGATTTAATTGTGTAATATAAAAATTAGAAAATTATTATTTTTGGATTCGGGACGAAAAAATGAGCCGAAAAATTGGTCGGACACATTGTTTGAATTCGCACTGGGGTTACTGGTCAATGAAATTGGTCAATTTGGTTTGGTCAAATGACCCTATGGGCCGCGGACTTGGCCCGAGCCTTGTATTTTCTGACTCCGTTTTTATATTTCGTTCGGTAAATTAATTTCCCGTAAATTAAATTGAATTTAATTTGACTAAAATATAATTATGGTAATTTTATTTTAAGGGAATTAATTTAATGAAATATTTATTTTGTCCGGAGCAAATTAAATTAACGGTTAAGTGAATTAATTGGATTAATTCTAATTGTTGGATTAATTTTTGTTGATTATATCAATTTTAGATTAATCATTATTGCCATTTATTTTAATGTAATTGTTGTATTAATTTTGAATGGGGATGTTGTTCATGAACCTAGTTTTGAATCATTTGTTTTGTTCGATTGGGTTGTAAAGGCCGTTTTGAGCCTATTTATTTTAATAGAAAATTTGTATAGGATGCAATTTTTCAAATGTAAAATTTATATGTAATGACGAAGACCGGAGGAAGATCCGCTCGAGAAGACGAAGATTCAAGACCGAAGACATGTAATTAGATTACGATGTTTTTTTTTCTAGGAACGGTCCATGAACTGCATATTGTTAGTTTTACGTTGTGTATGTTTTCATATTGTATGTCAAACAAACAAACCGACAAACCGCGCTTATAAACGGATTAATGTGCAAAGTGTAACATATAATCGCGTTAATACTCCCACTTACAAACACTAAGTTATAAAGGTTACGAGGTTTCCTACCCTCCGTCAAACTCATGGAAAATTGAAATGTAAACCGGAATATTATTCTTCCGAGTATGTCGGGGTAATATTTTTGGGGAAAGTTGATAAATTCCTAGAGTGCATTAGATGCCTTTGGTTGTGACAAATCAAACCCCTATAAACCGTATGGGTTGCCGGGTAAGATTCAATTGTCAGACTAATAGGAGTTGACGGTTTAAACTTAGATAGTTCAGCGAGCCATAGAAACCGAATGGGTTGAGGGCAAGTGAACTAGGGGTAAAAGAAGATCGAATAATCCATTAAATGGGTTGATGTTAGACACCACTTTATAAAGAATAATAGAATAGAAACCGTATGGGTTGCCCTCTATTAAACTTTGTAAAGAAATCGATCACCACTATGAAGTCACCCAAGACTTCCGGATTTAATATGGGAGTATGTAAATGCCGATAAAATAGTGGGAGCCGAGTTATGAATAAAGAAAGTCCTTAAATTCTTTACTCGGATCATAATTAAACAATCACTAACGAATCTTAAATTATTCTCTGCAGTTAACAAAACTCTCAATATGACAATGAACCCACTCGCTATACTACTTGAAAAGAACGTCCTGACTGGTCCGAACTATGTGGACTGGCTTCGGAACTTGAGGATTGTCCTAACTATGGAAATGCTGGGATACGTCTTAGAGGCGGACATCCCAGCGGCTTCTACAAGGACCCGAGCCAATCAGGAAGATTTCGATGCCCATGAGAAATGGGTAAAAGACGGCATAAGAGTGCGAGGGTACATGTTAGGCTCAATGACCAATGAGCTTCAACGTGCCCATGAAAAGATGACGTCTTCACGAGCCATCTTAGCGCACCTGGCTGAGCTCTATGTAGAGCACAGCCGGACTGCTAGATATGAGATATCGAAGTAATTATTCGGCGCCAGGATGAAGGAAAGAGAGAGGGTTGGGGACCATGTCCTCAAGATGATCTGAGATATTGGAAGCTCTTGATTTTTAGATGCATGCATCTCTCCAAACTGACCTTATCCTGCAGTCACTTCCCGACTCCTTTTCCCAATTTGTCATGAACTTCAACTGCAATGAGATTGCATGTAACTTAACTGGGCTAATGAACAAACTGACGACTGCCCAGTCTCAGATGAAGACAAAGGGAAAGGAAGCTACACTTGTGATTTCTTCTGGGACTTGGAAATCCAAGAATAAGAAGAAAAAGAACAAAAAGCAGTTAGGTCCAATATCTAAGATCAACAAGGGAAAGGACAAGGCCCCAATGGTTCAAAAGAGCAAGGGGGCCAAGAAAATGGATGTATGCCTCAACTGCGGTGAGCTAGGCCACTGGAAGAGGTACTGTCCAAAGCTTGACCGTAATGCGCCTTCAGGTACGGAACTACTGGTTTTAGAAACAAATTGTTCTGTAACTGTATATTCTACTTCTTGGATACTTGATTCCGGTGCGAGTTCTCACATTTGTACAATGAATCAGGATCTGAAACGAAGTAGGAAGCTGGATTCAGAGGAGGTGATGGTCACCGTCGGAAGTGGGCATAGTGTCGAGGCTTCTGATATTGGATCCCTTATGTTGGATTTACAATCTGGTTTTATTATTACTTTAGAAGATGTACTTGTTTTGCCCAAGGGGCACAAGAATATTGTATCAATTCCAGTTATGGACCGAAAGGGATTTCACTTCTTTATTGGAGATGTGTCCTATCGTATTTATTTTAGAAATAAATTGGTTGGTACTGCTACATTATTAAATGGTTTATACCATTTAAATCTAAAGAATAAAACAACTGTGAACACTATAACTAGGAAGCGTGGTAGGGATGAAACGAACCAAGCGCTTAAGTGGGATCTTAGACTTGGTCATATTGATAGACCAAGGTTCATAAAATGGAGAAAGATGGGCTTACAGGTCCATTGGGATCAGATCCCAATCCAACTTGTGAATCTTGCCTTCAAGGCAAAATGACTAAGTTACCCTTCGCAGGGACTTTTGAAAGAGCTGCTGAAAAACTTGGATTGATCCATACCAACGTCTGTGGCCCTTTTGAAGTGGCACGGGATGGCTTTCAGTATTTCATTACATTCACTGATGACCATACCAGGTATGGATTCGTGTACTTAATGAAACATAAGTCTGAAGCTTTTGATAAATTCAAGGAATTTAAAGCCCTAGTTGAAAATCAAATAGGTAACCGTGTTAAGACTCTTCGATCAGACCGAGGTGGTGAGTACAGGAGTACCGAATTTGATGAGTTCTTAAAAGAACTAGGAATAGTGTCACAATTCACTCCTCCAGCTACTCCACAATTAAATAGTGTATCAGAAAAAAGGAACCGAACCTTGTTGGACATGGTTTGCTCCATGCTTAACTATACTGATCTACCGATTTATCTGTAGGGTTACGCGCTCCTTACTGCTGTGCATATCTTGAACAGATGTCCTACCAAATCCGTTTCTAAGACTCCACGTGAGATGTGGAGAGGTAGGAAACCAAGTCTTAATCACATTAGAATTTGGGGATGCCCTGCTTATGTCAAGAAGACTAAAGTAGAGAAATTGGAAGGTAGGTCTGTAAAAGGTCATTTCATAGGATATCCAGGAGATTCCATGGGATATCTATTCTACATGCACGGAGATCATAGGATCATCATTGCTATACAAGCACACTTCCTGGAAGATCAGTTTATTCAGGAAGGAGGGGCAGATAGAAATATTTCTTTGGAAGAAATAAAAGAAACACCAAATGAGACACCTATGCAAGATATTAGAACCGAACCTTCTGAAATACAAACACAACCTTGCAAGTCTAGTAGAATTTCTCAATTACCTGAGAGGTATGTGTAATACCCGAAATTTCTATGTATTTGGAACTTGTGATATTGTAATAATTGTACTTTTGTCTGAGTACTATTTTCCGTATTTCATAATCCGATGTTGTCGAGCGTTTAAATTCGTGGTTGTGATTTAAAGATGGTAAATCTGCGCATCTAGCACATGCTACCGGATATGTTTAGCGTGCGCTAACGAGGGTTCATAGCGCACGCTACTGAGGGTCCTTAGCGCACGCTATGCGTGGTCAAATTGATTGGGACGTACGGTAGGTGAGATCTGGCCGGGGGACCCCTGTCGGATAGTGTCGGATGTACCTGGACGGCTTTCGGGAAAAGCCGAGTCAACGCCTTAGCGCACGCTACAGGTATATGCGTAGCGCACGCTAAGTGCCGAGTCTGATTTAGGCGTGAGCCGTTAGCGCACGCTACGAACAGGTCTAGCGCGCGCTAATAGCCATTTATTATAAATAGAGATGACATCCTATTCGTGATTTCAGTTCTCTCTACTCTCATTACTCGAATTCCTACACTTAGAACATAACTTCCTTCACCCCAAACACTTCATATCAACATCCTAGTTCGTGATTGAAGATCGTATATCATTGGAGATTGGTGTTCAAGCTTTCGGTGTTGGATTGCTTCATTCTCCTCCGTGTTCTTCACTACTTTGAGGCAGGTGATTCTTCACCGATATTAGTAATGTTTTTAAGGACGTCTGATCATGTTTTGTTAGCCAGTTATTTCATTTATGATCGGTCATCACATGTTAGAAGGATACTTTTGACGTATCGGCACTATTGATCGTATGAACCTTTGAACCATCTCAGTTTGTGGACTCCTAAGCGTTTCCAAATCGATTTATGATCAGTAATCGGAGATTTCCTAGTTCGTATGTTTTACGTAAGGAATCATATGTTTTGGGACTTGAAATAATCGGAACTTGGTCTATTTCGTGAAGATCTTAGAAAAGATATGTTGTTGAGATGATTATCCATATAAGTTGTACCTCATGATCATGGAACTTCCACAAACCTTTTTTTTAGCATGACATGCTTGAGGATGACTTGTTGTATCAACATAGAATTCATGAATTCACCACCTTTCAACCCAGTTTTTCCGTTAGCAGTATTCTGCCATGCAACGTTAGCGCACGCTAACATATGTGAGTTGACGTGCGCCATCGGGGTTCAGTTAACGTACAAAACGTACGTAGCGTACGTTATGTATCGGCCGGTTCAAACTGTCAGTTCGTAACTAGCGCACGCTAGTCTTACACGATAGCGTACGCTAATAGGCCTGCTTAGCGCACGTTACGTAGAGTACGTAGCGCACGCTAAGCAGTCCAGGCAGATTGTTTATTTTGAGCTTTTCGGCCGTAGACCGAATTGTTAGGCCATCGTTCGACTTGAGATGATTTGTATATCATTCCTTTTGTTAAGGTTCGAGCTTGTTACGTTGATCGAAGGAGGCGGCCTTCGAGTGTGTCGAGATCATTGAAGTGTTTCGTCCTTGCCATTTTTTTGAGGCAAGTATCATATGTCGAGTTCGATTTATCATGCTTGTGGTTTTATTCATATTGTTGAATATGAGATGTATTTCTGAAAATTCTCGTGATATTCGTTGTTGTTTGTTCGTATTGATGAACATATTGAAATGCATATGTGTATGCATAATTGATTGGTTATGGTATAAATGATCCGAGGGGGTCATGAGGATCTATGCTGAGGGCGATGGATCGAACGTCCACCATGCGTTGGTCCGACGGGATCATCATGGGGATCTATGCTGAGGGCGCTGGATCGTTGGACGGGTTTTCCACCATGCGTTGGTCCGACGGGATCATCATGGGGATCTATGCTGAGGGCGCTGGATCGCTGGATTACCTTGTATTGTGTTGATGGAATCGTGAGGATTCGCATCGTTGGATTCCGGTGGCGGAAGTCCGTTTTGCATGCTTTATGATGCTTTGATGATTTATTGTATGATGATACTTGTACTAGCACTACGCCATATATGGGCTTCAGTCACACCTAAAAAAGTGTGTTCACAGCTCAAAAAGTGTTGGTAAAAGAAAAAAAACAGGCTACGGCTACACTTTGACCAAATTTGAGGGTGTTACAAAAATGGCCGCTACCATAGGGGTCTACGCTAACACTTTTATAGTTTCTCGTAACACTGCGGAAATGTGTAGCTGTAGACCCCTATACCAACACTTTTTGGTTCTGTTCCTACACCTTAAGAGGTGTTGTTGTAGACCTATGCCAACACCGTTATCTATGTGGTGACACCATTAAAAGTATAGCTGCAGACCTATGGCTACACCTGTTTAGTACTACTGTAACATAAAATTGTGACACTTCAATATTGTTGGCAACACCCTTTATCATTATGGCTACACTTGTTTCTTAAATATTTTAATATCTTTGGCTACACTATGTTATTCTTTTACCAACACGTAAAAAGTATATTTTCGGGGTCAATAGCTACATTTTCACAGGTCTTTTACCAACACTATAAATGCTAAAAATCAACATATGGTATTTAAAAATAGAATTACCTATTAAAAATAAATTAAAACATCCCAATACATAAAAGGTTATCAAACAACCATCCAAATACATAAACCATCCGAAATAACTACATAAATCCAAAATGAATATAAGGATGTTAAGGATCCTATCGCAATGATTCAGGGCCGAGTACATCCACCCGTTACAAAAAATGGTGATACTCATCACAGTTTGCATCCATGCTAATCTCAACAACACATTCAAAACCTGCAGTAGAAAAAAATTGCCGCTTAGGGTCTATTTATCAAACGGAATCTGAATTCCAATTCCGAAATCTTGAATTTTGAAAACTAAAATGATAAATACAGATATTTTTAGCATGAGCAAATATCAGCTTTTATAAGCTTATGGACTAATTATAAAATTAACCCTAATGTTTTGCCTAACTACACAACAATTGTAGGCTTCGGGCAACCGAACGAAAATTTGATGTCCGAACAATTGCGAGGTTTGTTCAACTGAGTAATCCTGCATGATTGAAATGAATATAAACAACATATTTAAACTTGTAAGACAAGATTTAATTGATTTATTTTTGTAAAAAAAATAAAGAAAATTAAACACACTCAAACAAATATATTTAAAATATACAAAAAAAAGAAAATGAATTAGAAATAACAATGTAGCAAAAGAAATACTAGCAACCGTGTATACATCACGACAAAGAATTTTGGAGGGAAGATTGAAATGTGGGACTTGAGTTCGAGGATGAAATTTCTGATTTGTTGATGCCTCTAACTGCAAATTTGTAAAATATACTCACATACCAAAACTGCAAAGGGCAAACAATAAAAAAAATGAATCATAAGTGTGTGAAAAATTTAAATGATACAAACATGTTAATTAAAAAAATTTAAATGATACAAACATGTTAATTAAAGTTTAATAACTACATTGTAACATGGTTGTTTATGTGTGAAAAATGTACCAGGTAATTAAATAGAAAACACAATGACTTTTTTTTTTTTCTCTTCCTGCATGACATTAACACTTAACAGAAGTATTAAAGATGTAAGGTGAATAGAAGTTACCGTAGCATCCACAACAGTTTTATTTCTCTTATCCCGCTGGCGTATGACGCAGAATTCAACGGATCCCTCCGTACGGGAACCAATCTGTGCACAAGAATATAAACCTTTTCAAATTTCGCGTTGTACATCCCTGAATATGGAATGTGTGTACACTTCAGATGAATGACGTTCGATTGGCAACTGGGTAAACATCATAGGCGTCTTCTCGGCAGTTGTGTTGTCTAACACATGTTGCGTGTACCGCTGTTTTTCCATGGCTGATTCAAAACACATCATAAAATGAACAAGGGAGTTTCCAGGATGAGAATACACCTGGAAGAATGCATTAGAACTCTCTGACCGTGAAGTTGTTATCATCAGACCACACATGGGCAGCTCGCTAAAATAGCCAGGAACCCATCTTTCTCTTATAGCGTACATGTCAGATAACCATTTGTTCTGACTAAGGTTATACTTTGATATTAATTCATGCCATCGTTGCTCAAAAAGTTCAGGTCCAATATATACATTCCACACTAGTTTGTGAAAATCCTTCCCGAATTGAGTCGATCTAGATCACCCAATACCTGCAAGTATGGTAACGAATTTATGGTGCTTGTTTCATCATAACATTTAAAAAATTATTATAATTAACTAGAACAAAAAAAAAAGTGTAAAACATTTATGCACGACATAAAATTACCTTCGCAGGAAGTTTCTGAGTAATGTGCCACATGCACAACCTATGGTGGGAATCCGAAAATATCTGTAAAACAACCTTATGTAACGCAGCATATTGGTCAGTAAGTGCCAGAGGTGGTTGCTTACCATGAGTTTTTAAAAAGTCGTCAAGCATCCAGCAGTACGATTCAAACTTTTCATCGGACAATAACGCAGCACCAAAAGTAACACAGTTCTGGTGGTGGTCAACACCAGTAAATGGCACGAAAACCATGTTATATCTGTAAATGGTAAATACAAGTAAATGGTCAACATATCACGAAATGTCACAATTTAGCTTTTATAATGAAGTACTGATAAATACAATGTCAACGTAAAAATAGTAATCGAACTCACTTGTTTGTATCAAAAGTAGCATAAAAAGAAACAACGTCACCAAATGCAACATAGTTGCACTTCATTGTTTCATCAGCCCAAAACATACGGCACAACTTATTTTCTTTGGTGTGATGATAAAAAGAGAATTGAGGGACATGGTCCTTCCTTTTCTTCATTTTGTCAACTAACATTTGTGCATCCCTTTTACCAATGAATAAATTCATACCACGCCTAAAATTACTCCAATCAACGGGCATTCCCCGAACTTTATCAAAACCACCCAAAAGTGCTACTCTTAGCCTGTGCGCTTTTTGTGGACCAATATTAGACAAGGACGCACGATGAATAAACATATAGTCACCATATTGCGCAATATGGCATATATGGGCTTCAGTCACACCTAAAAAAGAGAGGTTATATACAATTCTACATAAGAATCTGCCCGTTTTTCTCCAAACTTCCCCAGCACAGAAACACATATGATATCAGTGATATCACTCAACATGTAACTTATTTCATTTTTTATAATAAAAGTTTTACTCTATATTAAAAGTCTGAGATTTGTCTACATGTAATTTGTTATAGGGTGTAGTGTCCGAAAACATAAGTTTTTTAATTCTTATTTTCTCTTTCATAGAAAAGGAAGCTGCTCCTGCCTACCTCTCAGCAGCTGCTTGCAGCATTTCATCAGCAGGAAACAAAAATAAAAATCATGAGTTGAAGAGTGTGTGTATGTGTGTATCCAAATGCAGTCGAGGAAATTACTAGACCCTGGAAAAAGGTACATGTTATTTGCTTGATTCACATGACCTGTTTTCTCATTCCCTGTCGTGAAAAGAACAAACCTTGTTTTCCCATTCCCTGCAGTGCATTCAGCTGTTCCAAACCATGTGAAGATTTTCTTAGTTTTTGCCAAAATAGAAGTATTATGACTGCATGAAATGAAATGTTTGAAATAGTAAGGGGTAGAGAATAAACCATTAGTAGTAGGATTTGACATAGCAAAAATAGCAGGTTTTATGGAGTCCGACTCTCTCTCGCATGGCCTTTATGACATTTTTACAAGCTCAACAAGTTAATTAATTATTTAAAACACATTCACATACTCTTCAATTAAACAAAAATGACATAGAACTTATATGTACATATTTTGATCAATAAAATGATCTTGTCAATTATTTATTTACTTTTTTTCATCATAAAAATTTACAAACATGTATATGGTGATATATTTGTATGTAATAAGTGAAATAAGCACTTATAAATTGTAATAATACATACATAAGTTGTGTAAAAATTATGAAATTTATAGCTTAGTTGAGATTAGTAGGATATTATGCCCAAGAAAACAAGTGTACCCAAATCAATACTCCAAAACACAGAAACTTTACGAGCGTGTAACTAACAAGTGAAGAAAAGATCAACAAACCATATTCGTTACAAAGCTGATATTTATGAGAAGAGGAGGAAAACAAATACCTCTTTATATCTCCATAACCATGGCTGCCAACAACCACTACAGAAGTATGGTGCTTTTCAACAGCCTCACATAGAACATTCCTAGCATCACCACCCACAACCTCATATATCACATCATGCACCTGAGTAACACACGGAACATTTAAAATGTTCTATTTCAACATCCATGTTAATTTTAAGGACAAATCACCCAGAACCACACACACATACATACACCAAAATAAAATTGACGATTGATGAGAAGCTTCTACTCTGTGAAAAAAATACAACCTGTTCTCTTGAAAACATGTTAGGCCAAAGAAACCTTGAACAGAACGACAACAACAAGAATAACTGAGGTTTAGCCTAATTACATAAAACCACGGGAGTTCCTGGAAATTACAGAAGAAAAAGAACCTTTGGGGGTTGGTTTTTATCAAACTTTCGGCCTTCATAAGCAAAAAAAATCTGAACAGCCCCTTAAATGTGTACAAATATTCACTACTTACTATCCATTTATATTTAACACAATATCAAGCACTGGAGGTATCTTTTGTAATTTTACGACCTCTCTCATTTTCCTTTCGTGGTTAACCCAAATCTCAGGGGTAGGTTTTTAAATTCACCCCTAAGAATTATATGAAACAAGTGCAAAATCGATAAGATCAGTTACCGATTTAGCAGTACAAATTGCCTTGGCCTTCTCCATGACCCTAGTAGCAATCTTCTTCAAATCCGCCTCCATAATCGGCAGCACATCGACAGAACCTACAGGTTGCATTTGCTTGATTGCAAATCCGAACACCTAACTAACACTTAGATAATTCAATGTTGTGAAATCAGAATAAGGATGAATAATATAATACCGGGGCCACCGAAGCCAACAATGGTTGATGGCAGAGGCTTAGCATGAAGGACGACGAGCTTGAAAAGGGAATTTTCCGGCGAATCCCTAATTGAAACCCCTAATCTACAAGCCCTAATTGCTTGGTGAAGAACCCGTAGAGAGAGAACATGTGAAGAACCCTGAAGAACTTGGTGCTTATTTGAAATTTGGGAGAGAGTTGAGAGAGAGAGTGTTCAGAGAGAGTGAGTTGCCCTTATTCGTTCATCCCTTTTCTTTCTTCGCGTTTGAGAGAAAGAGAGAGAGTTGAGAGTTGAGAGTGAATTGACCCGTATTTGGATAAAGGCGGTCCGCTTATTTTTTATTGATTTTTAAAGCCCAACGGCAACACATTTTTAAAGACCAACGGCTACACCGACTTCAATGTTACCGTAGATACTAAATAACGTCTACAGTAACAGTGACTCATAGCAATGCTAACACCAAAAAAAAGTGTAGGCCTAGATCACTTTCAAGACATATATGGCTACACTTTTGCTTGTAACACTGAAAAAAACGTTGTTAAAGCCCATATATGGCGTAGTGTAGCATTGTTTTGCTAACCCCTTCGGGGGTGGACAATGTTTTGATGTTCAGGTAGCCGAGGAGCGGGGAGGCAAACACAGTACCGACAGGACGATGGAATGGCTCAGTGATGTGATTGATGTTATTGTTATTGTGATTGGTCTTCTTGGTTCGTTTAGTACTCGAGTACGTCTGCTTTAATGAAGTCAATTCGATATGGTTGTATAAGTTAACTTATTTGATCGGTTGAATCAAATCTGTATTTGAACTTCAGTTGTTCGATTGTATTGTTTTTACACTTCTCCTAAAATTAGCCTTGTAAATCCTTATCTAAAGGGTTTACTACTGTAATTATTCGAATATCTCGGGGTGTTACAGAATATGGTATCGGAGCTAAGATTTATGGATATCTTGGCAGTCGGGTTAGTTGGGTCTGTTTACGTTATTTGATTATTGGTCGTTCGTAACATCACTGCTGAGCCAGCATCGTCGTGTGGACTGTGGTTGTAAGTTTCCTAATCTCGAATACTACTGTTTTATTTAATTCACGTTTTGTAAACCTTAATGGATGTACTTTGAGAAAGTTTGTCCTAGATATTGAGTATTTATGTTTACAGTATGTTGAGAGGTGGTCGTGGACGCGGATGCGGTCGTGGACGCGGACGTGGAAATGTGAGGCAAGAAGAGTCGGTATCTACCCCAGAGATAGCCGCTAGTCAAACGGATTCACATTCCGGGGGACAGCAGGGATCGGCAAATAATGATGCAGATCCTAACGTGCCGGGAGTGCTTCAGCAGGTGGTTGCCCAGATAAACCAGTTTGCTCAAGTTGTGGATCGCATGCAGACGGCGATGGGACAGCAGAATAACGTGGATAATCGGGGAGATAAATGGCTTACCGAGGTGGTCAAATTGCATCCTCCGAAATTTTACGGTTCCGCTGAGACGCTTTCGTGGGATCATTGGCTGAAGGAATTAGAGAAGATTTTTGCGGGGATTAACTGTCCCAACGATAGGAAGGTTCCGGTCGCCCAGTATCTTTTGACCGGGGAGGCTTTCGACTGGTGGGAGGCCATTTGACCAGAGAAGCACAATGTTGACTGGACGGAATTCAAAGTGATGATGGAGGCACAGTATTGTCCTCGTCCAGTTAGAGAAGCCCGAGTTCGGGAGTTTTTCTCACCACAAAATTTGGAAGGATCTGTGACGGACGTGATTAAGACTTTTAATCACCAGCTGACTTATGTGCGCCACTTGGTCAGGACCGAGGCGGAGAAGATTTTTCATTTTGACATGCGAATGAAGCCGGAAATTCAGCGGTATATGTCCGGATTTGAATGTACCACCTTGCGACAGTATCAGGACAAGGCGTTGGCCTATGATATGAAGGAGGCAGCAGTAGAGAAAGCGACGGAAGCAAAGAAACAGAAGGTGTCTGGCAACTTCACGGAGGATAAGATTAGCGGACCTCGCAAGGGTCAGTCCTCTTTTCATTCATCCAGGAGACCTCCGCATCCTTCTCGAGGTGGAAAGAAGTTCTGGGCAGCACCGACTGTTTCGGACGCAGGAAAGAAGTGTTACAACTGTGGCAAGGCGGGACATGTTCGACGTGATTGTTTCGCGCCTGCTGTGACCTGTTTCGAGTGTGGACAGGAAGGACATCGCGCAACATTTTGTGGGAATGCGACCCGATCTTTTGGTACTCGCACTCCAGCTCCAGTCCCGAAAGAGACGAGTGTGAACCAGACGCAGCAAAGTGGATTTCAGCAGCAGAACGCTGGGAAGAGAGAGACATCCAGTGCTGGGTCCGTTCCTCCACGCCTGTACGAAATGAGGAAATCTGATGATCAGAACACAGCTGTTGCATCAGGTACGATTCAGATCCTTTTGCAACCATGTTGGGAAAAACAAACACCCTGTATCGAATCAGCCGGGATACCCGATCCCTGTATCGATTGTTATTTGTTATTGAGAAGGTTTTGACATATATGCCAAATATACAGTAAGGAAACTGTATCGAGGCTTCAAGGCTTTATCCTATATCGAAGACCTGCCTCGAATCAGCATCAGTGAAGCTCGTCAGTACAGCAAGAAGACTTGTAAAAGACCAAGTATGGAAACTGTCTCGATGCTCTAAATACAGTCATCTTCCATACAGTTCACAAAAGGACAAGAAAGAACACAAGTCAAGTCCCGTTGAACAAAGAAGTATTTAAATACTCAAGGATAAAGTATTTAAATACTGTCAGTCTTCAGATCTTCAGAATCCCGCGAAATCCGGATCATGTCATATTCCCGTTGAAGGAAATCTTATTCAAACGGATATCTCAACGGATACTTTCTTCAGAGACTATATATATCCTTGAAGACATTGAAGATCAGTTACCGACCAGACAACTGAACGAACCCAAGTAACCTAATACTCAAGCTATCAAAGTTATCATCAGAGCAAACATATCTCCAAAAGCATACTGCAAGTTAGAACGAAAGAGATATACAGTGCTCAACATCAAGAACAGCTATCATGAGCTCAAGAACTTGATATTCAAAGCTGCTGTTCTTACCTGGTTACCTACCTTTTACCTCTGTGTAAAAACCGAGCTCTGTGTGAACTCAACAAGTTATTCTGACCTGTGTGGGACGAATAAGGACGAAGCTTTGGAACTGTGTGTGAAGAAGCTAGTCAAGAAGGAAGCTTTAACCAATCTGTGTGAACGGTTGAAAGCGACATTCTTTGTATTAATCTGTGTGAACGATACAAGGATAGGTTTGTTTATAATTACGTAGTTGTGTACGCAGTAATTATATATTAAACTTTTTACTCCTGTGTGGAGGACCAGTGGACGTAGAGGGGTTTACCTCGAACCACTTAAATTACTGTGTTATTTACCTTCTGCTTTTACTTTTTGAAATAACTGTGATATATTAAGTATACACCAAATACGTCGTTGCTGTATCCACGGCAACTAACTGTATCCAAGACTTCCGCTACGCACTCAGATTTAGATTCCGTACAGTTTGTTGTTTAAACTACTTTTCCAAACTATATCCAGTATACTTAAGTGGCCAACAAACCAGTTAGTGTCTTGTTCGATTCAGGAGCTACGCATTCTTTTATATCTTTGAACTGTGTTAATCGTTTGAAAATCTCGTGCTTGTATAATTGTGAACCTTATGTTGTGGGATTACCGAGCGGAGAGAAAATTGTGGGAACCTTAGAAGCTAGGGATTTCCCAGTATCTATAGAAGGAAGAGATTGGCCATCGAATTAATCTTATTGTAGTTGACATCTACGGTGACGATTTAATTCTCGGAGATGATTGGCTCAACCGTTATGGAGCTGTGCTGAATTACCGAGAGAGAGTCATTTCCATCATTGCTGATGACGGATCTGAACACTTATTCCGGGGATGGAGACCGGGAAGCTCGGGAAAATTGATCAAGGCAATGAAAGCCGTGAAATTACTGAAGCAGGGATGTCACGGACTTTGGTGCTATGCCATGAGAAAAGAGGAAGGAGTAGAGCTCTCGTCTATTTCAGTTGTGAATGAGTTCTCAGATGTATTTCCTGACGAACTACCTGGGTTAGCTCCGCAGAGGGGAGTGGAATTCACTATCGAACTAGAGCCTGGAGCAGCTCCTATTTCCAGAGCACCATACCGCATGGCGCCAACCGAGATGTATGGACTCAAGAAGCAACTGGAGGAATTGTTACAGAAGGTCTATATCCAACCTAGTGTTTCTCCTTGGGGAGCGCCCGTTCTATTTGTTCGAAAGAAAGACGGATCCCTCCGACTGTGTATTGATTACAGGGAGCTCAACAAGATGACGATCAAGAATAAGTATCCTATACCTCGGATCGACGACTTGTTTGATCAACTGCAAGGGGCAAGGGTATTCTCGAAGATTGACTTACGATCAGGATACCACCAGTTGAGAATTAAGGAATCGGATATACCGAAATCTGCTTTCAGATCCCGGTACGGGCATTATGAATTCGTAGTGATGCCGTTTGGACTTACGAATGCTCCCGCAGTATTCATGCAATTGATGAATCGGGTATTCTTGGAATACTTGGATAAATTTGTGGTCGTCTTCATTGATGACATCCTGATATATTCGAGGGACGCAGAGGAACATGCTGGACATCTACGTGTGGTTTTAAGCACCTTGAGGAAGGAACAGCTGTATGCAAAATTTTCAAAATGCGAGTTCTGGCTTAAGGAAGTAACTTTTCTTGGGCATGTGATATCAGCCGACGGAGTTCAGGTGGACCCGAAGAAAGTCGAAGCAATCTTGGATTGGGAAGCTCCTAAAAACGTGAAAGAAGTCCGAAGCTTCTTAGGACTTGCTGGATATTATCGCCGCTTTGTAGAGGGATTTTCCAAAATTGCTCGACCGCTCACCCAAATTCTGAGAAAACTCAAAAGTTCATGTGGAATGAGAAGTGCCAGGCTGGTTTTGACGAACTTAAGAGGAGGCTGACGACAGCACCTATATTAGCGCTGCCAGAGGGAACTGATGGATTCATGGTATACAGCGACGCTTCGAATCAGGGTTTGGGTTGTGTGGTGATGCAGAAGGATAAAGTGATTGCTTATGCCTCTCGGCAATTGAAACCATACGAGATTAATTACCCGACTCATGATCTGGAGCTAGCAGCTGTGGTCTTTGCCTTGAAAATTTGGCGACATTATTTGTACGGCACTCATTGTCAGATTTTTACAGATCATAAGAGCCTCAAGTACATCTTCAGTCAGAAAGAATTAAACATGAGGCAGAGAAGGTGGCTGGAATTGATCAAGGATTACGAATTGGAGATTCTTTATCATCCGGGGAAAGCAAACGTAGTAGCTGATGCTTTGAGCCGTAAACCTGTTTCTCTTCGAGTGTTGGAAACACTTACGTCCCAAACCAGTATTCAACGGGAACTGATCCGCGAGGGGATTGAAGTATGGGCACCAGGAATCCAAGGGCAACTTTATGTGATGGAACTGACTTCATCACTAGTCGAGGAGATCAAGTCTAAACAATTGAACGATTCTCTGATCCTTCGATTATGTGACGAAGTAAAAGAAGGAAAAGCCCCAGGATTCGTAATACAAGACGATGGAGTTACGAGATTTGAGTCGATTTTGCGTTCCCGATGATGATGATTTGAGACGGACAATTTTGAAGGAAGCTCATAGCGCGCCCTATTCTATTCACCCAGGCGGTAGTAAGATGTATAAGGATCTAAAGCAAAACTTCCGGTGGGGAATATGAAGAAGGACGTAGTGAGTACGTTTGAAGTGTTTGACTTGTCAAGAGTTAAGATTGAACATCGGCGACCGCCGGAATGTTAAAGCCGCTTCCGATCCTCGAATGGAAGTGGGAGGATATCTCGATGGATTTCATCACTAGTATGCCAAGGACTAGAACGGAATGAACATGATTTGGGTTGTAGTTGATCGACTAACCAAGTCGGCTCATTTCCGGGAATTAAAGATACATGGGGACCCGAGAGATTGGCACGAATATTTATTGCGGAGATAGTCGGATTGCACGGACGCCGAAGACCATTATTTCGGATCGAGATGGCCGCTTTCGTGTCACACTTCCGGAAAGTTCCACGGGGCTTTGGGATCGAGCTCAACTTTAGCACAGCTTATCATCCCCAAACGGATGGTCAGTCTGAAAGAACTATACAGATAGTAGAGGACATGCTTAGAGCTTGTGCATTAGATTGGTCGACTGATTGGGAAGTTCACTTGCCCTTGATCGAGTTCACCTATAATAACAGTTGGCATGCTTCTATTAAGATGGCCCCATTTGAAGCTTTATACGGGAGAAGATGCCGATCACCCCTGTGTTGGGATGATTCTTCGGATTTGATCGGGACGGAACCGGAATTGATTATTCAGACTCGAGAGAAGATAGCTTTGATTCGAGAGAGACTGTTGACTGCCCAGAGTCGACAAAAGTCTTATGCAGATGTACGTCGTCGCCCTTTAGAGTTCGACGCAGGAGACCATGTACTATTGAAGGTGTCTCCTACACGAGGGATTTTCCGTTTTGGGAGGAGAGGCAAACTTAGTCCGAGATATATCGGACCATTCGAGATCCTCGAGAGAGTGGGAGATTTAGCATACAGGTTGGCCTTACCACCATCGTTGAGTCACGTTCACAATGTGTTTCACGTATCCCAACTGCGGAAGTATGTACCGGACCCCAGTCACGTCATTGATTTCGACGAGATCGAAATAGCTAATGATGGCACATTCGAAGAAAGACCAATCAAGATACTTGAGAGCCGGATCAAACAATTGAGGAATAAACCAATACACTTGGTTAAAGTACAATGGTCACGACATGGAGTCGAAGAGGCCACTTGGGAAACGGAGGACAGTATGAAGACTAGATATCCGGAGTTGTTTTCATCTTAAGTTTCGGTACGAAACTTCTTTTTAGGGAGGAAGGATGTAATACCCGAAATTTCTATGTATTTGGAACTTGTGATATTGTAATGATTGTACTTTTGTCTGAGTACTATTTTCCGTATTTCATAATCCGATGTTGTCGAGCGTTTAAATTCGTGGTTGTGATTTAAAGATGGTAAATCTGCGCATCTAGCGCACGCTACCGGATATGTTTAGCGTGCGCTAACGAGGGTTCATAGCGCACGCTACTGAGGGTCCTTAGCGCACGCTATGCGTGGTCAAATTGATTGGGACGTACGGTAGGTGAGATCTGGCTGGGGGACCCCTGTCGGATAGTGTCGGATGTACCTGGACGGCTTTCGGGAAAAGCCGAGTCAACGCCTTAGCGCACGCTACAGGTATATGCGTAGCACACGCTAAGTGCCGAGTACAGTTTAGACTGTGAGCCATTAGCGCACGCTACGAACAGGGTCTAGCGCGCGCTAATAGCCATTTATTATAAATAGGACAGCATCCTATTCGTGATTTCAGTTCTCTCTACTCTCATTACTCGAATTCCTACACTTAGAACATAACTTCCTTCACCCCAAACACTTCATATCAACATCCTAGTTCGTGATTGAAGATCGTATATCATTGGAGATTGGTGTTCAAGCTTTCGGTGTTGGATTGCTTCATTCTCCTCCGTGTTCTTCACTACTTTGAGGTAGGTGATTCTTCACCGATGTTAGTAATGTTTTTAAGGATGTCTGATCATGTTTTGTTAGCCAGTTATTTCATTTATGATCGGTCATCACATGTTAGAAGGATACTTTTGACGTATCGGCACTATTGATCGTATGAACCTTTGAACCATCTCAGTTTGTGGACTCCTAAGCGTTTTCAAATAGATTTATGATCAGTAATCGGAGATTTCCTAGTTCGTATGTTTTACGTAAGGAATCATATGTTTTGGGACTTGAAATAATCGGAACTTGGTATATTTCGTGAAGATCTTAGAAATGATATGTTGTTGAGATGATTATCCGTATAAGTTGTACCTCATGATCGTGGAACTTCCACAAAACTTTTTTTTAGCATGACATGCTTGAGGATGACTTGTTGTATCAACATAGAATTCATGAATTCACCACCTTTCAACCCAGTTTTTCCGTTAGCAGTATTCTGCCATGCAACGTTAGCGCACGCTAACATATGTGAGTTAACGTGCGCTATCGGGGTTCAGTTAACGTACAAAACGTACGTAGCGTACGTTATGTATCGTCTGGTTCAAACTGTCAGTTCGTAACAAGCGCACGCTAGTCTTACACGATAGCGTACGCTAACAGGCCTGCTTAGCGCACGTTACGTAGAGTACGTAGCGCACGCTAAGCAGTCCAGGCAGATTGTTTATTTTGAGCTTTTCGGCCGTAGACCGAATTGTTAGGCCATCGTTCGACTTGAGATGATTTGTATATCATTCCTTTTGTTAAGGTTCGAGCTTGTTACGTTGATCGAAAGAGGCGGCCTTCGAGTGTGTCGAGATCATTGAAGTGTTTCGTCCTTGCCATTTTTTTTTAGGCAAGTATCATATGTCGAGTTCGATTTATCATGCTTGTGGTTTTATTCATATTGTTGAATATGAGATGTATTTCTGAAAATTCTCGTGATATTCGTTGTTGTTTGTTCGTATTGATGAACATATTGAAATGCATATGTGTATGCATAATTGATTGGTTATGGTATAAATGATCCGGGGGGGTTATGAGGATCTATGCTGAGGGCGCTGGATCGAACGTCCACCATGCGTTGGTCCGACGGGATCATCATGGGGATCTATGCTGAGGGCGCTGGATCATTGGACGGGTTTTCCACCATGCGTTGGTCCGACGGGATCATCATGGGGATCTATGCTGAGGGCGCTGGATCGCTGGATTACCTTGTATTGTGTTGATGGAATCGTGAGGATTCGCATCGTTGGATTCCGGTGGCGGAAGTCCGTTTTGCATGCTTTATGATGCTTTGATGATTTATTGTATGATGATACTTGTACTAGCATTATTTTGCTAACCCCTTCGGGGGTGGACATTGTTTTGATGTTCAGGTAGCCGAGGAGCGGGGAGGCAAACACAGTACCGACAGGACGATGGAATGGCTCAGTGATGTGATTGATGTTATTGTTATTGTGATTGGTCTTCTTGGTTCGTTTAGTACTCGAGTACGTCTGCTTTAATGAAGTCAATTCGATATGGTTGTATAAGTTAACTTATTTGATCGGTTGAATCAAATCTGTATTTGAACTTCAGTTGTTCGATTGTATTGTTTTTACACTTCTCCTAAAATTAGCCTTGTAAATCCTTATCTAAAGGGTTTACGGTGCTGTAATTATTCCGAATATCTCGGGGTGTTACAGTATGGCTATCTGCATCAAGAAGAACTGGGTATCCATGAGATGACAGAAAGTAGTCAAGAAAATGATCCTTCTACATACGACCAAGCGATGGTAGATGTTGACTCCTCCAAGTGGCAAGAAGCTATGGAAGTTGAGATAGACTCAATGTATGCTAATCAGGTCTGGATTTTAGTAGATCCTCCTAAAGGCATAGTGCCTATTGGAAACAAATGGATCTATAAAAGAAAGACGGATGGAGATGGCAAGGTTGAGACCTATAAGGCCAGGCTTGTGGCAAAGGGTTATTCCCAAAGAGAAGGAATCGATTACTTTGAGACCTTCTTGCCTGTAGCTATGATTAAGTCTATTCGTATGATGCTTGCCATAGCAGCCCACTTAGATTATGAAATATGGCAAATGGATGTGAAAACGGCATTCTTAAATGGATTCCTCGGGGAGGAGATTTACATGGAACAGCCTAAGGGATTCATATCTCAAACCAATATTCATAAAGTATGCAAACTTCAGCGTGCCATTTACGGACTGAAGCAAGCATCGCGGAGTTGGAATCTTTGTTTTAACGAGACAGTCAAAGAGTTTGATTTTGTCCAAAACGAAGAGGAGCCTTGTATTTACAAGAAACCAGTGGGAGACAAATTGCGTTCTTAATACTATATGTAGATGACATTCTACTTATAGGAAACGACGTAGGAATGCTCAGTTCTGTGAAAGCTTGGCTTTCTAAAGAGTTCTCAATGAAAGACTTGGGAGAAGCTACCTATATTCTGGGTATTCGTCTCTACCGGGATAGAGCGAAAAGAATGTTAGGTCTTTCCCAAGCCCTCTACATAGAAAAGATCCTAAAGCGATTTAGGATGGAAGATTCTAAAAGAGCATTTCTACCTATGCAACATGGTGCAAAACTTTCCTTAGAGATGTGTCCTCAAAGTGACGAAGATAGAAACGAAATGAGCAAAGTACCTTATGCTTCGGCGGTAGGTGGCCTTATGTATGCAATGATTTGCACTAGACCGGACATTGCCTATGCTGTGAGCGTAGTAAGTCAGTTTCCGTCAAATCCAGGGCAGGAACATTGGACTGCTGTAAAGAATATTCTTAAGTACCTAAGGAGGACTAAAGACTTGATTCTTTCATACGGCGGTGGAGAACTGAGAGTGATGGGTTATACAGACTCAGATTTTTCGGGGGACATGGATGCTCAGATGTCCATATCAGGGTATATCTTTATCTGAATGGTGGGGCAGTTTATTGGAGAAGTGCCAAGCAAAGTTCGACTCCTATCTCTACATGTCAAGCCGAATATCAGGCAGCCATGGAGGCTGCTAAAGAAGCTTTTTGGATAAAGAAGTTCACTGAGGAACTTCAAGTGGTTCCTAACGCAGAGAAGCCCGTGACACTGTTTTGTGACAACGACGGAGCTGTTGCACAGGCTAAAGAGACTAGGGCTCACCACAACACCAAACATATTGCGAGAAAATATCAGTTTGGTAGAGAAATGGTTCGAGATGAGAATGTTATACTGCAGAGAGTAGACACAACAAATAACGTTGCTGATCCGCTTACCAAGCCACTATCTCAGAAGGTCTTACAGAGACATCTGGAGAGTATGGGTATTAGATACCATAATTTGTGGCATTGAGTGCAAGTGGGAGATTGTTAGGAATATGCCCTCAAATGCCACTCAGAGGATGATAGAGTGAGAGAAATTGTATTGTAATTATGAATATTATATTTAATAAGGCAATTATTATTTCTATATTATTGCATATCACTGGCATTGTGATTTGGTATATAGAATAATAGTCCTTGCATTTGAGAGCGAACATTCTACTCCTTATGGAGATAAGGAGATAGGCACTAGAAGTGTTCAGAGCTTGAATGCTTAACTAGTTCGCAAGTCGATAAAACTTAACTAGGCAGTAAGCTTAGACAAGACTTGTATAACGTGTACTTTGACATGTAAAGTGCCTGTCTTCACTAACAGTTAGTGGGAGCACACATTATAGGTATGCTAATGGGATTAGTATACTCGAACACGACTCACCTCGATTCGATCACATGGATATCACTCAGGGATTGTCAATGACTGGATCGAAAGGTTGTGATAGTTATACGTGGACCTTTGACTTGAGGTTTCAGTAGGAGATGTGCTTGTGACATTAAGTTAGTCATTAGAGTAGTTCGATCCAATTGCCGGTTGGTGTGGTCAACCTCGAAATGCAACTTAGTGGGCAAGTAGCAATCTCTACTGAATACCAAGATAGGATTCTTTCTCCTGTTAGTGAGCAGGTAAATGTCCTATGCGGTTAATGGCAAATGAGATCATAAGTCTTTGGCCAAAACAGTTAGAGCTAGTTGTATTTGATACACGAGAGCTCGATGATCTCGATTTGTATTAACAAATGCATAGAGTCAAGATACAATAGGGTTTGACTTTACCGTGACCCTAATACTTGACCGGGACATATGATTGAAGGGTTTATACGTATACGGTATTCACGACATAATGGTTTTGGAATGATCCTATCATTTGTTCTTAGTTAGGTTACGGTGTGGGCCACGAGACTGGCTAAGTGGTGCTAACACTCATTGGATCCTCCCAATGCTAACTAAGACGAACCTACAGAGTCGCGGCACAGGAATTGACGACGGATTATATTTAGCTTATTCTCTCATGGTTAATATTGGACATTGGATGTCTAATTCAAATTATTGGATAAATTAAATCGGTCTCGTGAATTAAATAAATTACTGGGTAATTAATTTATTCATATAATTTCTTAGAGAATTTATTTTTAATATAATTAATTAATTGGATTAATTAATTGTATTAATATTGAGACGTACCAAGGTTTATCTATCGGATTAGATACACGAGGGTCCGTTTCACGGACCAAAACGGACCAACACCTAAAATCTCATCATAGCCGCCCCACTCACTTCATCATAGTGATGAATTATTTATTTTGTCTTTAGAAGACATTTTATATTATGTGGGGTTTTAATTAATTTATTTAATGAATTAATTATATCTTAATGATTGAGATGATGAGTGTGTTATGCTTTGTATTTATATACATAGTTTCCACCTCCATTCTAAGGACTTGAGCTGCCGTGAGTTGGAGAAAAGGAAAGAGAGAAAAAAGTTTTCTAAGTTTATACATTTTGAGTTCTAAGTGTATTTTGAGAGAAAATAATTTTTATAAAATACTTAGAGTATTTATAAAAATATATATAAGTTAATTCTATCAAAATTTTATATATATTTTATATATTTATAAAAATATATATGTCATAATTTTATATATATTTATGAAAATATATATAAGTTAACTCTAGCCGTATACATAGAGTATAAATTGATAGAAATATTTTTCGGTCATCTTCCGACGCGTGATACGTAGAGGCACGGTGCTTTCGGTGCTCGGGAATTTCCAAAAGCTTGTTCGATTGGATTCATGTTCGTACTCGGAATCAAGAAGATATTATCAAAGGTCTACGAGGGTATGATTTCTTAATTTATCTTCGTATATTTATATTCGTTTATACGATGCTTGATCGATCCGTTTTTGGGGTTTGGTTTTTATCCGGTTTGACCGGTTTATTTCCACTGCGTAACTCGTTTTTAATCACCGAATTCCAACATAATATCCCTGAGTGGATTGGGGGTGTTACAGGTCCGAGGGATACCGTTACAATCTCGTCTTCTATCAGTCCGAGATAAACCATAACACACTTGTCTTTTTGTCGGTCCAAGCTAAACCGTTTTCGTTTTCTATCGGACAAGGAATCAACCTATCTAGCTTTCTATGGGTGAGACAAACCTCACTTGGATTTATATATGATTCTAATAATGCCGTATCAATGATCCTAATAATACCAAATCAATCTACAATCCGTATTTTTCTTCTCGTGTATGAGTTATCATGTATAAACACTCAAACTCTTGACAATATAAGATCATGACAGAGGGAACTGGGCCTTATATTATGTCGATTTTGTTTCTTTTTAGTTATGTCCTTGAGGGACGAAGTCAGCAACCTCAAAGTAAGTTGCTTTGACATAGTCAAACCATCTTTTCCATCTTCATATACAAGATTGGTCTCTTTCTTGCCATGTTTCAATGATTATTGATATAGTTCAACAAAATATTTTTGTGTACGACATGTACTAAACAATGGCCTTTTCCTCCACAACGGTATCATACCTTGTTTATATCCTCACTATTATGTTTTTCTTGTTTGTGACCATCTTTATTATCCCACTTCTGGTGGGAATATGAGTTCTTGAACGAACCACCTCGGCCTTTACCTCGACTATATTAGTATTCTCGTCCACGTCCTAGGCCACTATTGTTAGCATGGTCCTTTTTTTTTCAATTATATGATGTCACAATCACTTTAGGGAATGGATCATAACTTGATTAGACAGGATGCATGATTTTTATTAGTAGCTCGTTATTTTACTCAACCACAAGTAGACAAGATATAAGTTAGAATATTTTTAAATCCCGTTTCACGATATTGTGTCTACAGGACAACATTATTTGCGTGAAAAAGGTAGAATATGTTCTTTCTAACACCATTTCATCAATAATCCTATCTCCACATAACAATAATTATTAATTCTGAACATGGCTGAGTTATATTTACTAACAGACTAATTTAAATTTTGTAGTCTCAAATTTGACCATTCATGTCGAGCCTTTGGTAATATCATATTCTACAGGTGGTTATATCTTTCTTTTAGATTGTTAAAAAGAACTTGTGGATCTTTAGATACTCTATTTTAATATTTGCATTGAGGTAGTGATGAAGAAATATTATGGCTTAAATATTATTGTTTTTGCCTTGTTATGGCTTGTTGCTTTATTTTCTTCTTTTATAAGGTTCAACATAGTTCTCGATTATTAATCACGAGATTAACTCTTTGTACCAAAATTTTATTATATCCAAAAATTAAGAATTTTATTATCTTATGGATACATCCTTCAAGAATATTATAAAATTTAAGCAAAACTTAAATTCAGAATATTATATTTATATTTATCATTCTTCTAGAATATTTTGATAAAAAATTGATCAAGTGCTTAAACTAATGACATTTGCTCTATCAAATTCCCCAATGTCATGTCTATGAAAATATTAAAAAAATATCCTTCGGGGATTTGATAAAAAGCATACATATCAAAATATGTGTTATTTCAGAAATTTTTATGTTCTTATTCACACCACTTCTAACTGTTATCTATCACACAACTTCTGGTTGCAATTTTTTTATCATTTTATTAAAAACAATGTCAAATATTTATTTCCGATAATATCAAGAGCATTTAACTCGAGTGGTAAAAATTATAGAATGCTAATATATAATGTAATATAAATTAATTGCAAGTTTATAAGGCACATAGTGATATTGAAATACTATCAAGTATCATTAACATCACATGCAAGACTTCACATTATTAAACTATCACTTACTTGGGGAATGCATAATATGTAGTATATTCTAATTTTTGGATAAGTTAACATTTGGAAGAATTATATTATTTGTGTGTATATGTATTAAAAAGTCTCTCTTTTTTTCTTTACTAAGACTTTTTGTATTTTCATGACCCTTTTTTTTAGTTGTAATAATATACAACTTCTAGTTGTAACTTATTGATATTATTTATGTAGTACATATATGCTAGTAACATTTGCACTTTTAAGATAATATAATATTTAGTTTTGTGCATAGATATGCACGGATCTATTAAAAGATGATCCAACTTTCATATAAAAATGGACTTACTTAAAAAAGTATGAAATATGAAAGTTTTAGATAATTCAACAAGGTTTCCACTTTACATAAAACAAGACCTCCTCAAAATTGAAAATGAAATGAATTCAGAAAATAATAAAATATAGACGGCTAGTTTTCAAATAAGTAAAGTCTTTGACCAGAATAGTTTTTAATATTTTAAAAATACTAGAACATAGAATTTGAGAATAAACTGTAAACAAAACTTGTAGGGTTTAAAATTATCTTTCCATAATGATAAGGTTTGGAATTTTATGATTTATATTCAATTTTGAAAGCTAATCCCATATGTAGCTCTATACATCAGCCGAATAAAATACCAAATAAGTCGTAATTACAAGTTAGTTATCAGAAAACACAAAACATGAAAGTTGTACATAATGAAAGTATATTTTCAAGCATATAAGAACCAATAATTTCTGAATCATATTCAATTTACTATGAATTTATAAATAGTGCTGCCAAAAACTGAATTTTCGAAACATAATGAAAAACAAGAAAGAATTCATCCATAATTCAACAAATCAACTTCAGAAATTATTGAATCAATATATGATAATAAATGATTAGAGTAACGTTAAAAGAATATGAAATTCGTACCTGAATGTTAACAATTTTTTTAATTCTTATTTGCTAAATGGAATACGTTACCGGAGAGATCCTCACCGATGAGTGCGTTCATCTTTCTTTCTAAGTGTGTAAGAGGTCGTGGATACACAAGAGATTTTCCATTCGTGCTGATAACGTGTTATAAATATAATATAACATATAGAAAGAAAACTTAAGAAAGTTAGATAATAGGGAGAAGAGACACCATCTTATTATTCATTCATCTCCAACACATACAAGTGTCTCTATATAGGACTTGAAAACATAAGTTACAAAGTATAATGAAAGGACAAATGTCTTCTTGAAATGTTAAGAGTCTCATGCATTAATATGAGAAAACTAAGAGTCAAGAATCATCCATATTCATACATAAGATATGTAATTAATAACTCACGCAAAAGGATGCGGGTTGTATAACACGTATATATACATACCAGAAATGCACTCCAGGTATTTCCGGTTCACACAGAAAAAAAAGTATGTTGTTTATCTAACTAATAGTACAAAACAAACTTTAACGTGTATTTTCGGTTCAAAATTTCAGTCCCATTATTTGAAAATTGTTTGAGGAGAAAGTAAAAGACAGCAAATCAATTGTATTGATAACAATGAATAGAGGGGCCTTTATATAGGCATTACAATGAGAGTCCTTCCATACATAGGATTCCTAGTTAAGGTAAGACATCTAACAGGATCCTACTACCTCTGGAAGAGTCTAGAATCTTCCATAACTCTATCCCCCTACAACCAGCATTAGGTAAGACACCAATAAGGAAAGGATTTCCCGGAACACTCCTCCTGTGTCGAACACTAATACTAACATGGTGCATAAGGTGTTGCCTCGGTAAAAAACCTTTCCAAGTCAAATAAAACCCCGTAGGAAAAACAAAGACTTGGTGAGGAAAAAGAGCACAACACACCAACTTCAAATGTCAGAATCATGTGAAGTATACTCTCCCTGAGGTATACATGACAGCTCATTCTGTCGAGCTATCATTAGTTGAGCTCGGATAATCGACACATGCCGATGCTTCTCACATGTTTCTCAAATGTAGATTTCGGCAGAGACTTAGTGAACAAGTCTACGATATTCTCATCGGAACTCACTTGTTTCACTTCGATATTCAGCAATTTCTGCTGCTGCTGATTATAAAAGAACTTCGGCGCAATATGCTTGGTATTGTCACCCTTTATGAAAGATAACTTCATCTACTCAATGCATGCCGCATTGTCCTCAAAGATGCAAGTAGGGGTTGCTGTAGTGGGATCTAATCCACACGTTCCTCGTATATAGTCTATGACTGACCGGAGCCAAATGCACTCCCTTACGGATTCGTGCAATGCAATTATCTCTGCATGGTTCGAGGAAGTAGCAACCAGGGTCTGCTTGGTAGATCGCCAAGATATTTCCGTATTCCCAATGGTGAATACATAACCAGTTTGGGAACGTCCTTTATGCGGGTCAGAGAGATAACCGGCATCAGCAAATCCAACTAACGTGTTGTTAGGATTCTCTGCATAAGGGGTAAGCTTGCTCGCATTAGCACTTCTGGTAGTCAAGCTACCATGCTCAGCTGCAATATCACAGGAAGATCGACGGTCGGTATGCATCGTCTTAACCTCAACAATTCCTTTCGAAATATCGCTCTCTCTTGCGTAGGGAAAGAACAATCCAAGATCACTGGAGCCTTTCAAGTATCGAAAGATGTGTTTTACTCCATTCCAATGCCTTATCGTGGGAGCGGATCTAAATCTCGCTAAGAGATTCATAGAGAATACGATGTCTGGATGAGTACATTGAGCCAGATACAATAACGCACCGATTGCGCTAAGGTATGGTGTTTCTACTCCAAGGACCTCTTCATCTTCCTCTTTGGGACGAAACGGATCCTTGTTCATTTCCAGACTTCGACCAATCATTGGGGTAGCAAGAGGATGTGCCTTGTCCATACTAAATCGCCTAAGCATTTTGTGGACATAGGCAGACTGATGAATGAGTATGCCATCATCTCGATGTTCTAGCTCTAATCCCAAGCAGAATCGAGTCCTCCCCAGATATTTCATCTCGAATTCGGATTTAAGGTAGCGGGCCGTTTCATTGACCTCATCTATGGTACCGATAACATTCATGTCATCTACATAGACGGCTACAATCACGAATCCTGTATCTGTTCTTTTCACGAAGATGCATGGACAGATGTCACTGTTCTCGTATCCCTTCCCAATCAAGTATTCACGTAGGCGGTTGTACCACATCCTTCCAGATTGTTTCAACCCATACAGTGAACGACGCAATTTCACAGCGTAAGCGCTCCGTGGTTTAGAGCTACTTGATTTGGGTAATGAAATCCCTTCGGGGACTTTCATATAAATATCCGGATCTAGATCCCCATAAAGATACGCTGTAACTACATCCATAAGCTGCGTGTTCAATTTTTCGGACACTACCAAACTGACTAAGTAGTGGAAATTGATGATGTCCATAACGGGAGAATACGTCTCCTCGTAGTCAATGCCAGGGCGCTGTGAGAAGCTTTGGGCAACTAGTCTCGCTTTGTAACGCATGACCTCATCCTTATCATTGCGTTTACGAACAAAGACCCACTTATGTCCAACTAGTTTAACGCCTACGGGTATTGGCTCGATACGGCCAAATAGCTCACGTTTAACCATTGAGTCTAGTTCAGCCTGCATTGCATCTTTCCATTTAGGCCAATCGGCTTGTTGTTGACATTCAGCAACCGAGCGCGGCTCAGCGTCGTCGTATTCAATAATTTCTTGAGCGACGGAGTAGGCAAAAGTATCATCGACTAGCGTGGACGACCTGTCCAATAGTACGTATTCACTCGTACATTGCATCGAGATTTCTTTATTTTCTGACATCAACAAAGTTTCCAACGCGTCCGTCGATTGTTCCATTGTTGATTCGAGAACATATCCGTAGTAGAGATAATCTCGTGTGACAGAGTCACTATGTCGATGACGAGAGGATTTTGTGCCTCCGTTCCTCTTCTCTTTCGAGGTTCGGTATCCTTTCTACCCACTGGACTCCCCCTCTTTCGAGCAGGGATAAGAGCGGCCGAAGCAGCCGTCCCACCACTAAGGTTGACGCCGGGGGCATCATTCCTTTGGGCGGCTGAACCTTGCCCTATAACTGGGACTTCTAACCTTGCAGGAACATTCGCAGCGGGAATGGTAGATCTTGTCACTTTCGCAGTATCAGTAAAGTTGTCGGGCATCGAATCCACAACTTTCTGAAGACTGAGAATACGTTGCACTTCTAGCTCGGATTGAGCTGTGCAGGGATCTTGATGAGGCAAGGAGGGAGCACACCAGACAATTTCCTGGTGTTCAACTGGAATCGTTCGATTCCTCTCTCCCCCTAACGACGGGAAGTTTGTCTCATCAAAGTGACAGTCTGCAAATCTTGCAGTAAATAGATCTCCTGTCAAAGGTTCCAAATAACGGACAATTTTAGGCGATTCATAGCCAACATATATACCTAATCGTCTTTGCGGACCCATTTAGTACGCTGTGGAGGCGTAATTGGCACATAGACTGCACAACCAAAAATGCGTAAGTGTGAAATATCAGGCTCATATCCAGTTACCAACTGATACGCACTAAACGGTTGATTGGCAGTGGGTCGAAAGAGAATAAGTATAGCCGCATGCAAAATTGCATAACCCCAGGCAGAAATCGGCAAGTTGGTGCGCAATACCAATGCTCGGGCGATAAGCTGTAACCGCTTAATCATAGCCTCGGCAAGGCCATTCTGCGAATGAACATGGGGGATGCGATGTTCAACTTCAATCCCTATCGACATGCAATAGTCGTCAAAAGACTTTGACGTAAACTCACCAGCATTGTCCAATCTTAATGACGAGATTGGAAAGTCAGGGAGGTTAGCTCGTAACTTGATGATTTGTGCTAGGAGTTTAGCAAATGCAGCGTTTCTCGTGGATAGGAGAGCGACGTGTGACCATCGCGTCGATGCATCAACCAGAACCATAAAATATCTTAATGGTCCGCACTCTGGCTGAATAGGTCCACATATGTCCCCTTGAATTCTTTGTAAGAAGCGAATGTTTTGTGTTGAGTCTTTAGCAAAGGACGGAGAGGGTATCAACTTTGCTAGTGAACTGGCTTTGCAAAACGATTTATGGGCATTAGAAATTGCCACGAAAGCCTCGGGATTTACAAGAGATGCACCGTAAACCTTATCGGGGCGTGCGATCTTTAGTCCCGGTGATACGGTATCAAGCTTACTCACATCAAATCTCCTTCTTTTTGGAATAAAAGTCCTCAAATCTCCTTCTTTTTGGCCCTTTTGAAGTGGCACGGGATGGCTTTCAGTATTCATTACATTCACTGATGACCATACCAGGTATGGATTCGTGTACTTAATGAAACATAAGTCTGAAGCTTTTGATAAATTCAAGGAATTTAAAGCCCTAGTTGAAAATCAAATAGGTAACCGTGTTAAGACTCTTCGATCAGACCGAGGTGGTGAGTACAGGAGTACCGAATTTGATGAGTTCTTAAAAGAACTAGGAATAGTGTCACAATTCACTCCTCCAGCTACTCCACAATTAAATAGTGTATCAGAAAGAAGGAACCGAACCTTGTTGGACATGGTTTGCTCCATGCTTAACTATACTGATCTACCGATTTATCTGTAGGGTTACGCGCTCCTTACTGCTGTGCATATCTTGAACAGATGTCCTTCCAAATCCGTTCCTAAGACTCCACGTGAGATGTGGAGAGGTAGGAAACCAAGTCTTAATCACATTAGAATTTGGGGATGCCCTGCTTATGTCAAGAAGACTAAAGTAGAGAAATTGGAAGGTAGGTCTGTAAAAGGTCATTTCATAGGATATCCAGGAGATTCCATGGGATATCTATTCTACATGCACGGAGATCATAGGATCATCATTGCTATACAAGCACACTTCCTGGAAGATCAGTTTATTCAGGAAGGAGGGGCAGGTAGAAATATTTCTTTGGAAGAAATAAAAGAAACACTAAATGAGACACCTATGCAAGATATTAGAACCGAACCTTCTGAAATACAAACACAACCTTGCAAGTCTAGTAGAATTTCTCAATTACCTGAGAGGTATGGCTATCTGCATCAAGAAGAACTGGGTATCCATGAGATGACAGAAAGTAGTCAAGAAAATGATCCTTCTACATACGACCAAGCGATGGTAGATGTTGACTCCTCCAAGTGGCAAGAAGCTATGGAAGTTGAGATAGACTCAATGTATGCTAATCAGGTCTGGATTTTAGTAGATCCTCCTAAAGGCATAGTGCCTATTGGAAACAAATGGATCTATAAAAGAAAGACGGATGGAGATGGCAAGGTTGAGACCTATAAGGCCAGGCTTGTGGCAAAGGGTTATTCCCAAAGAGAAGGAATCGATTACTTTGAGACCTTCTCGCCTGTAGCTATGATTAAGTCTATTCGCATGATGCTTGCCATAGCAGCCCACTTATATTATGAAATATGGCAAATGGATGTGAAAACGGCATTCTTAAATGGATTCCTCGGGGAGGATATTTACATGGAACAGCCTAAGGGATTCATATCTCAAACCAATATTCATAAAGTATGCAAACTTCAGCGTGCCATTTACGGACTGAAGCAAGCATCGCGGAGTTGGAATCTTTGTTTTAACGAGACAGTCAAAGAGTTTGATTTTGTCCAAAATGAAGAGGAGCCTTGTATTTACAAGAAACCAGTGGGAGACAAATTGCGTTCTTAATACTATATGTAGATGACATTCTACTTATAGGAAACGACGTAGGAATGCTCAGTTCTGTGAAAGCTTGGCTTTCTAAAGAGTTCTCAATGAAAGACTTGGGAGAAGCTACCTATATTCTGGGTATTCGTCTCTACCGGGATAGAGCGAAAAGAATGTTAGGTCTTTCCCAAGCCCTCTACATAGAAAAGATCCTAAAGCAATTTAGGATGGAAGATTCTAAAAGAGGGTTTCTACCTATGCAACATGGTGCAAAACTTTCCTTAGAGATGTGTCCTCAAAGTGAGGAAGATAGAAAGGAAATGAGCAAAGTACCTTATGCTTCGGCGGTAGGTAGCCTTATGTATGCAATGATTTGCACTAGACCGGACATTGCCTATGCTGTGAGCGTAGTAAGTCAGTTTCCGTCAAATCCAGGGCAGGAACATTGGACTGCTGTAAAGAATATTCTTAAGTACCTAAGGAGGACTAAAGACTTGATTCTTTCATACGGCGGTGGAGAACTGAGAGTGATGGGTTATACAGACTCAGATTTTTCGGGGGACATGGATGCTCAGATGTCCACATCAGGGTATATCTTTATCTGAATGGTGGGGCAGTTTATTGGAGAAGTGCCAAGCAAAGTTCGACTCCTATCTCTACATGTCAAGCCGAATATCAGGCAGCCATGGAGGCTGCTAAAGAAGCTTTTTGGATAAAGAAGTTCACTGAGGAACTTCAAGTGGTTCCTAACGCAGAGAAGCCCGTGACACTGTTTTGTGACAACAACGGAGCTGTTGCATAGGCTAAAGAGCCTAGGGCTCACCACAACACCAAACATATTGCGAGAAAATATCATTTTGTTAGAGAAATGGTTCGAGATGAGAATGTTATACTGCAGAGAGTAGACACAACAAATAACGTTGCTGATCCGCTTACCAAGCCACTATCTCAGAAGGTCTTACAGAGACATCTGGAGAGTATAGGTATTAGATACCATAGTTTGTGGCATTGAGTGCAAGTGGGAGATTGTTAGGAATATGCCCTCAAATGCCACTCAGAGGATGATAGAGTGAGAGCAATTGTATTGTAATTATGAATATTATATTTAATAAGGCAATTATTATTTCTATATTATTGTATATCACTGGCATTGTGATTTGGTATATAGAATAATAGTCCTTGCATTTGAGAGCGAACATTCTACTCCTTATGGAGATAAGGAGATAGGCACTAGAAGTGTTCAGAGCTCGAATGCTTAACTAGTTCGCAAGTCGATAAAACTTAACTAGGCAGTAAGCTTAGACAAGACTTGTATAACGTGTACTTTGACATGTAAAGTGCATGTCTTCACTAACAGTTAGTGGGAGCACACATTATAGGTATGCTAATGGGATTAGTATACTCGAACACGACTCACCTCGATTCGGTCACATAGATATCACTCAGGGATTGTCAATGACTGGATCGAAAGGTTGTGATAGTTATACGTGGACCTTTGACTTGAGGTTTCAGTAGGAGATGTGCTTGTGACATTAAGTTAGTCATTAGAGTAGTTCGATCCAATTGCCGGTTGGTGTGGTCAACCTCGAAATGAAACTTAGTGGACAAGTAGAAATCTCTACTGAATACCAAGATAGGATTCTTTCTCCTGTTAGTGAGCAGGTAAATGTCCTAGCGCTGGGCACTTGAACCCGAAATCCCGATCCCGTCCCGATCCCGTCCCGAAAACTAGCGGGACGGGACGGGATAGTTTATTAAAATGGCAATCCCATCCCGTCCCGTCCCGCTCTGTTACTATTCAAATGGGACGGGATGGGATCGGGACCGTCCCGATCAATCCCGTTCCGTCCCGTAATATTTAATATAATCAATTTTTTATATATCTTTTAAATATGTAAACCCTAAATTGATGTATGATGTATGAAACATCAAAGTTTCAGTTTTAAATTTTCAGTTTTAAGTTGATGTTTTCTGCACTTTCAATTTGAATTTTATCTTCACGTGTTGATTTTGATGTAATATGCACTATGCATTTGGATTATTGATCTATTGTTTTTTGTGCGTGTTTACGTTACTATCTATTTTGTTGTGTATTTTTTAAGTTTCTAATGGATATTGAGAGTCACTTTTTTTTGGAATGACTAGTTTGGATTTTTTTTTTTAATTTCTACCTCATTCATTTGATAATTCTAAAATTTATAGTTGTCTCATTCGTTTTTTCAAAATTTCTGTCAAGGTCAATAAATGTGCGGGATATCCCGTCCCGTCCCGGTCCCGACCCGAACCCGAACGGGATCGGGACGTGCGGGATGAATTTCAAAATACGCAATCCCGTCCCGTCCCGTCCCGGTAATTTATTTTCGGGACGGGACGGGATTCGCCCAATCCCGACCCATCCCGTCCCATGCCCACCCTTAAAATGTCCTATGCGGTTAATGGCAAATGAGATCATAAGTCTTTGGCCAAAACAGTTAGAGCTAGTTGTATTTGATACACGAGAGCTCGATGATCTCGATTTGTATTAACAAATGCATAGAGTCAAGATACAATAGGGTTTGACTTTACCGTGACCCTAATACTTGACCGGGACATATGATTGAAGGGTTTATACGTATACGGTATTCACGACATAATGGTTTTGGAATGATCCTATTATTTGTTCTTAGTTAGGTTACGGTGTGGGCCACGAGACTGGCTAAGTGGTGCTAACACTCATTGGATCCTCCCAATGCTAACTAAGACGAACCTACAGAGTCGTGGCACAGGAATTGACGACGGATTATATTTAGCTTATTCTCTCATGGTTAATATTGGACATTGGATGTCTAATTCAATTTATTGGATAAATTAAATCGGTCTCGTGAATTAAATAAATTACTGGGTAATTAATTTATTCATATAATTTCTGAGAGAATTTATTTTTAATATAATTAATTAATTGGATTAATTAATTGTATTAATATTGAGACGTACCAAGGTTTATCTATCGGATTAGATACACGAGGGTCCGTTTCACGGACCAAAACGGACCAACACCTAAAATCTCATCATAGCCGCCCCACTCACTTCATCATAGTGATGAATTATTTATTTTGTCTTTAGAAACATTTTATATTATGTGGGGTTTTAATTAATTTATTTAATGAATTAATTATATCTTAATGATTGAGATGATGAGTGTGTTATGCTTTGTATTTATATACATAGTTTCCACCTCCATTCTAAGGACTTGAGCTTCCGTGAGTTGGAGAAAAGGAAAGAGAGAAAAAAGTTTTCTAAGTTTATACATTTTGTGTTCTAAGTGTATTTTGAGAGAAAATAATTTTTATAAAATACTTAGAGTATTTATAAAAATATATATAAGTTAATTCTATCAAAATTTTATATATATTTTATATATTTATAAAAATATATATGTCATAATTTTATATATATTTATAAAAATATATATAAGTTAACTCTAGCCATATACTTAGAGTATAAATTGATAGAAATATTTTTCGGTCATCTTCCGACGCGTGATACGTAGAGGCACGGTGCTTTCGGTGCTCGGGAATTTCTAAAAGCTTGTTCGATTGGATTCATGTTCGTACTCGGAATCAAGAAGATATTATCAAAGGTCTACGAGGGTATGATTTCTTAATTTATCTTCGTATATTTATATTCGTTTATACGATGCTTGATCGATCCGTTTTTGGGGTTTGGTTTTTATCCGGTTTGACCGGTTTATTTCCACTGCGTAACTCGTTTTTAATCACCGAATTCCTTCATGATATCCCTGAGTGGATTGGGGGTGTTACAGGTCCGAGGGATACCATTACAATCTCGTTTTCTATCAGTCCGAGATAAACCATAACACACTTGTCTTTTTGTCGGTCCAAGCTAAATCGTTTTCGTTTTCTATCGGACAAGGAATCAACCTATCTAGCTTTCTATGGGTGAGACAAACCTCACTTGGATTTATATATGATTCTAATAATGCCGTATCAATGATCCTAATAATACCAAATCAATCTACAATCCGTATTTTTCTTCTCGTGTATGAGTTATCGTGTATAAATACTCAAACTCTTGACAATATAAGATCATGACAGAGGGAACTGGGCCTTATATTATGTCGATTTTGTTTCTTTTTAGTTATGTCCTTGAAGGACGAAGTCAGCAACCTCAAAGTAAGTTGCTTTGACATAGTCAAACCATCTTTTCCATCTTCATATACAATATTGGTCTCTTTCTTGCCATGTTTCAATGATTATTGATATAGTTCAACAAAATATTTTTGTGTACGACATGTACTAAACAATGGCCTTTTCCTCCACAACGGTATCATACCTTGTTTATATCCTCACTATTATGTTTTTCTTGTTTGTGACCATCTTTATTATCCCACTTCTGGTGGGAATATGAGTTCTTGAACGAACCACCTCGGCCTTTACCTCGACTATATTAGTATTCTCGTCCACGTCCTAGGCCACTATTGTTAGCATGGTCCTTTTCTTTTCAATTATATGATGTCACAATCACTTTAGGGAATGGATCATAACCAGTTAGACAGGATGCATGATTTTTATTAGTAGCTCGTTATTTTACTCAACCACAAGTAGACAAGATATAAGTTCAGAATATTTTTTAAATCCCGTTTCACGATATTGTGTCTACAGGACAACATTATTTGCGTGAAAAAGGTAGAATATGTTCTTTCTAACACCATTTCATCAATAATCCTATCTCCACATAACAATAATTGTTAATTCTGAACATGGCTGAGTTATATTTACTAACAGACTAATTTAAATTTTGTAGTCTCAAATTTGACCATTCATGTCGAGCCTTTGGTAATATCATATTCTACAGGTGGTTATATCTTTCTTTTAGATTGTTAAAAAGAACTTGTGGATCTTTAGATACTCTATTTTAATATTTGCATTGAGGTAGTGATGAAGAAATATTATGGCTTAAATATTATTGTTTTTGCCTTGTTATGGCTTGTTGCTTTATTTTCTTCTTTTATAAGGTTCAACATAGTTCTCGATTATTAATCACGAGATTAACTCTTTGTACCAAAATTTTATTATATCCAAAAATTAAGAATTTTATTATCTTATGGATACATCCTTCAAGAATATTATAAAATTTAAGCAAAACTTAAATTCAGAATATTATATTTATATTTATCATTCTTCTAGAATATTTTGATAAAAAATTGATCAAGTGCTTAAACTAATGACATTTGCTCTATCAAATTCCTCAATGTCATGTCTATGAAAATATTAAAAAAATATCCTTCGGGGATTTGATAAAAAGCATACATATCAAAATATGTGTTATTTCAGAAATTTTTATGTTCTTATTCACACCACTTCTAACTATTATCTATCACACAACTTCTGGTTGCAATTTTTTTATCATTTTATTAAAAACAATGTCAAATATTTATTTCCGATAATATCAAGAGCATTTAACTCGAGTGGTAAAAATTATAGAATGCTAATATATAATGTAATATAAATTAATTGCAAGTTTATAAGGCACATAGTGATATTGAAATACTATCAAGTATCATTAACATCACATGCAAGACTTCACATTTTTAAACTATCACTTACTTGGGGAATGCATAATATGTAGTATATTCTAATTTTTGGATAAGTTAACATTTGGAAGAATTATATTATTTGTGTGTATATGTATTAAAAAGTCTCTCTTTTTTTCTTTACTAAGACTTTTTGTATTTTCATGACCCTTTTTTTTAGTTGTAATAATATACAACTTCTAGTTGTAACTTATTGATATTATTTATGTAGTACATATATGCTAGTAACATTTGCACTTTTAAGATAATATAATATTTAGTTTTGTGCATAGATATGCACGGATCTATTAAAAGATGATCAAACTTTCATATAAAAATGGACTTACTTAAAAAAGTATGAAATATGAAAGTTTTAGATAATTCAACAAGGTTTCCACTTTACATAAAACAAGACCTCCTCAAAATTGAAAATGAAATGAATTCAGAAAATAATAAAATATAGACGGCTAGTTTTCAAATAAGTAAAGTCTTTGACCAGAATAGTTTTTAATATTTTAAAAATACTAGAACATAGAATTTGAGAATAAACTGTAAACAAAACTTGTAGGTTTAAAATTATCTTTCCATAATGATAAGGTTTGGAATTTTATGATTTATATTCAATTTTGAAAGCTAATCCCATACGTAGCTCTATACATCAGCTGAATAAAATACCAAATAAGTCGTAATTACAAGTTAGTTATCAGAAAACACAAAACATGAAAGTTGTACATAATGAAAGTATATTTTCAAGCATATAAGAACCAATAATTTCTGAATCATATTCAATTTACTATGAATTTATAAATAGTCTTGCCAAAAGCGAATTTTCAAACATAATGAAAAACAAGAAAGAATTCATCCATAATTCAACAAATCAACTTCAGAAATTATTGAATCAATATATGATAATAAATGATTAGAGTAACGTTAAAAGAATATGAAATTCGTACCTGAATGTTAACAATTTTTTTAATTCTTATTTGCTAAATGGAATACGCACGGAGAGATCCTCACCGATGAGTGTTCATCTTTCTTTCTAAGTGTGTAAGAGGTCGGATACACAAGAGATTTTCCATTCGTGCTGATAACGTGTTATAAATATAATATAACATATAGAAAGAAAACTTAAGAAAGTTAGATAATAGGGAGAAGAGACACCATCTTATTATTCATTCATCTCCAACACATACAAGTGTCTCTATATAGGACTTGAAAACATAAGTTACAAAGTATAATGAAAGGACAAATGTCTTCTTGAAATGTTAAGAGTCTCATGCATTAATATGAGAAAACTAAGAGTCAAGAATCATCCATATTCATACATAAGATATGTAATTAATAACTCACGCAAAAGGATGCGGGTTGTATAACACGTATATATACATACCAGAAATGCACTCCGGGTATTTCCGGTTCACACAGAAAAAAAAGTATGTTGTTTATCTAACTAATAGTACAAAACAAACTTTAACGTGTATTTTCGGTTCAAAATTTCAGTCCCATTATTTGAAAATTATTTGAGGAGAAAGTAAAAGACAACAAATCAATTGTATTGATAACAATGAATAGAGGGGCCTTTATATAGGCATTACAATGAGAGTCCTTCCATACATAGGATTCCTAGTTAAGGTAAGACATCTAACAGGATCCTACTACCTCTGGGAGAGTCTAGAATCTTCCATAACTCTATCCCCCTACAACCAGCATTAGGTAAGACACCAATAAGGAAAGGATTTCCCGGAACACTCCTCCTGTGTCGAACACTAATACTAACATGGTGCATAAGGTGTTGCCTCGGTAAAAAACGTTTCCAAGTCAAATAAAACCCCGTGGGAAAAACAAAGACTTGGTGAGGAAAAAGAGCACAACGCACCAACTTCAAATGTCAAAATCATGTGAAGTATACTCTCCATGAGGTATACATGACAGCTCATTCTGTCGAGCTATCATTAGTTGAGCTCGGATAATCGACACATGCCGATGCTTCTCACATGTTTCTCAAATGTAGATTTCGGCAGAGATTTAGTGAACAAGTCTACGATATTCTCATCGAAACTCACTTGTTTCACTTCGATATTCAGCAATTTCTGCTGCTGCTGAATATAAAATAACTTCGGCGCAATATGCTTGGTATTGTCACCCTTTATGAAACATAACTTCATCTACTCAATGCATGCCGCATTGTCCTCAAAGATGCAAGTAGGGGTTGCTGTAGTGGGATCTAATCCACACGTTCCTCGTATATAGTCTATGACTGACCGGAGCCAAATGTACTCCCTTACGGATTCATGCAATGCAATTATCTCTGCATGGTTCGAGGAAGTAGCAACCAGGGTCTGCTTGGTAGATCGCCAAGATATTTCCGTATTCCCAATGGTGAATACATAACCAGTTTGGGAACGTCCTTTATGCGGGTCAGAGAGATAACCGGCATCAACAAATCCAACTAACGTGTCGTTAGGATTCTCTGCATAAGGGGTAAGCTTGCTCGCATTAGCACTTCTGGTAGTCAATATACCATGCTCAGCTGCAATATCAGAGGAAGATCGACGGTCGGTATGCATCGTCTTAACCTCAACAATTCCTTTCGGAATATCGCTCTCTCTTGCATAGGGAAAGAACAATCCAAGATCACTGGAGCCTTTCAAGTATCGAAAGATATGTTTTACTCCATTCCAATGCCTTATCGTGGGAGCGGATCTAAATCTCGCTAAGAGATTCACAGAGAATGCGATGTCTGGATGAGTACATTGAGCCAGATACAATAACGCACCGATTGCGCTAAGGTATGGTGTTTCTGCTCCAAGGACCTCTTCATCTTCCTCTTTGGGACGAAACGGATCCTTGTTCATTTCCAGACTTCGACCAATCATGGGGGTAGCAAGAGGATGTGCCTTGTCCATACTAAATCGCCTGAGCATTTTGTGGACATAGGCAGACTGATGAATGAGTATGCCATCATCTCGATGTTCTAACTCTAATCCCAAGCAGAATCGAGTCCTCCCCAGATCTTTCATCTCGAATTCGGATTTAAGGTAGCGGGCCGTTTCATTGACCTCATCTATGGTACCGATAACATTCATGTCATCTACATAGACGGCTACAATCACGAATCCTGTATCTGTTCTTTTCACGAAGATGCATGGACAGATGTCACTGTTCTCGTATCCCTTCCCAATTAAGTATTCACGTAGGCGGTTGTACCACATCCTTCCGGATTGTTTCAACCCATACAGTGAACGACGCAATTTCACAGCATAAGCGCTCCGTGGTTTAGAGCTACTTGATTTGGGTAATGAAATCCCTTCGGGGACTTTCATATAAATATCCGTATCTAGATCCCCATAAAGATACGCTGTAACTACATCCATAAGCTGCGTGTTCAATTTTTCGGACACTACCAAACTGACTAAGTAGCGGAAATTGATGATGTCCATAACGGGAGAATACGTCTCCTTGTAGTCAATGCCAGGGCGCTGCGAGAAGCTTTGGGCAACTAGTCTCGCTTTGTAACGCATGACCTCATCTTTATCATTGCGTTTACGAACAAAGACCCACTTATGTCCAACTAGTTTAACGCCTACGGGTATTGGCTCGATACAGCCAAATAGCTCACGTTTAACCATTGAGTCTAGTTCAGCCTGCATTGCATCTTTCCATTTCGGCCAATCGGCTCGTTGTTGACATTCAGAAACCGAGCGCGGCTCAGCGTCGTCGTCTTCAATAATTTCTTGAGCGACGGAGTAGGCAAAAGCATCATCGACTAGCGTGGACGACCTGTCCAATAGTACGTATTCACTCGTACATTGCATCGAGATTTCTTTATTTTCTGACATCAACAAAGTTTCCAACGCGTCCGTCGATTGTTCCATTGTTGATTAGAAGACATATCCGTAGTCAGAGATAATCTCGTGTGATGGAGTCACTATGTCGATGACGAGAGGATTTTGTGCCTCCCTTCCTCTTCTCTTTCGAGGTTCGGTATCCTTTCTACCACTGGACTCCCCCTCTTTCGAGCAGGGATAAGAGCGGCCGAAGCAGCCGTCCCACCACTAAGGTTGACGCCGGGGGCATCATTCCTTTGGGCGGCTGAACCTTGCCCTATAACTGGGACTTCTAACCTTGCAGGAACATTCGCAGCGGGAATGGTAGATCTTGTCACTTTCGCAGTATCAGTAAAGTTGTCGGGCATCGAATCCACAACTTTCTGAAGAGTGAGAATACGTTTCACTTCTAGCTCGGATTGAGCTGTGCAGGGATCTTGATGAGGCAAGGAGGGAGCACACCAGACAATTTACTGGTGTTCAACTGGAATCGTTCGATTCCTCTCTCCCCCTAACGACGGGAAGTTTGTCTCATCAAAGTGACAGTCTGCAAATCTTGCAGTAAATAGATCTCCTGTCAAAGGTTCCAAATAGCGGACAATTTTAGGCGATTCATAGCCAACATATATACCTAATCGTCTTTGCGGACCCATTTAGTACGCTGTGGAGGCGTAATTGGCACATAGACTGCACAACCAAAAATGCGTAAGTGTGAAATATCAGGCTCATATCCAGTTACCAACTGATACGCACTAAACGGTTGATTGGCAGTGGGTCGAAAGCGAATAAGTATAGCCGCATGCAAAATTGCATAACCCCAGGAAGAAATCGGCAAGTTGGTGCGCAATACCAATGCTCGGGCTGTAATACCCGAGATTTCTGTTATGTAATCGGAACTTGTGATATTGTAATGATTGTACTATTGTTTGAGTACTATTTTCCGTATTTCATAATCCGATGTTATCGAGCGTATGATTTCATAATTGTGATTTGAAGATTGTAATTCTGCGCATGTAGCGCACGCTACAAGCTATGTATAGCGTGCGCTAACGTGGATTCATAGCGCACGCTACTGAGGGGCATTAGCGCACGCTATGCGTGGTCAAATTGATTGGGACGTGCGGTAGGTGAGATCTGGCCGGGGGACCCCTGTCGGATCGTGTCGGATGTACCTGGACGGCTTTCGGGAAAAGCCGAGTCAACGCCTTAGCGCACGCTACAGGTATATGCGTAGCGCACGCTAAGTGCCGAGTACTGTTTAGTCGAGGAGCCGTTAGCGCACGCTACGGACAGGGTCTAGCGAGCGCTAATAGCCATTTATTATAAATATGACAGCATCATATTAGTGATTTGATTCTTTCTCCTCCCATAACCCGAACTCTTACACTTAGAACATAACTCCCTTCGTCCCAAACACTTCATATCAACCTCCTAGTTCGAGATTGAAGATCGTATATCATTGGAGATTGGTGTTCAAGCCTTCGGTGTTGGATCGCTTCATTTCCCTCCGTATTCTTCACTACTTTGAGGTAGGTGATTCTTCACTGATGTTAGTAATGTTCCTAAGGAAGTTTGAATCATGTTTTGATAGCAAGTATTTCGTTTATAATCGGTCATCACATGTTAGAAGTATACTTTTGACGTATCGGCATTATATATCGTATGAACCTTTGAACCATCTTATTATAAGGACTCCTAAGCATGTGCAAATCGAGTTATGATCAATAATCGGATATTTACCCAGTTGATACGTTTTACACGATGGAATCATTTGTTTTGGAACGTAGAACAAATGGAACTTAGATTATTTCTTGGAGATCGTAGATGAATTATGATGTTGAGTTGGCTATCCGTATATTCGTATTTCATAACCATAAAACTTCCACAAACCTTATTAGCATGATATGCCCGAGGATAACTTGTATTATCACGGTAGAATTCATGAGTTCTTCACCATTCAACCCAGTTTTCGGTTTGCAGTATTCTGCCATGCAAGATTAGCGCACGCTAACATATGTGAGTTAACGTGCGCTATCGAAGTTCAGTTAACGCACAATACGTACGTAGCGTGCGTTATATATCGGCCGGTGCAAACTGTCAGTTCGTAAACTAGCGCACGCTAGTCTTACCCGATAGCGTACGCTAACAGGCCTGCTTAGCGCACGTTACGTAGAGTATGTAGCGCACGCTAAGCAGTCCAGACAGATTGATTATTTTGAGCTTTTCGGCCGTAGACCAAATTGTTAGGCCATCGTTCGACTTGAGATGATTTGTATATCGTTCCTTTTGTTAATGTTCGAGCCGGTTACGTTGATCGAAGGAGGCGGCCTTCGAGTGTGTTGAGATCATCGAAGTATTTCGTCTTGCCATTTTCGAGGCAAGTATCATATGTCGAGTTCGATTTATATTGAATCTTTGATCATGCTTGTGGTTTTGTTCATATTGTTGAATATGAGATGTATTTCTGAAAATTCTCATGATATGGGTTGATTATTTGTTCGTATTGATGAACATATTGAAATGCATATGTGTATGCATAGTTGATTGATTATGGTATAAATGATCCGAGGGGATCATGAGGATCTATCTTGAGGGCGCGGATCGAATGTCCACCATGCGTTGGTCCGACGGGATCATCATGGGGATCTATCTTGAGGGCTGGATCGGGCGGAGTTTTCCACCATGCGTTGGTCCGACGGGATCATCATGGGGATCTATACCAAGGGCTGGATCTTGGATTACCCTGTATTGTGTTGATGGAATCGTGAGGATTCGCATCGTTGGATTCCGGTAGCGGAAGTCCGTTTTGCATGTTTTATGATGCATTGATGATTTATTGTATTATGATACTTGTACTAGCATCGTTTTGCTAACCCCTTCGGGGGTGGACATTGTTTTGATGTTCAGGTAGCCGAGGAGCGGGGAGACAACCACAGTACCGACAGGACGATGAAATGGCTCAGTGATGTGATTGATGTTATTGTTATTGTGATTTGTCTTCTTGTTTCGTTTAGTACTCGAGTACGTCTGTTTTAATAATGTCTTTTCGATATGGTTGTATAAATTAACTCTTTGATCGGTTGAATCAAATATGTCTTTGAACTTCAGTTGTACGATTGGTTTATATTTACACTCTTTTTAAAATTAGCCTTGTAAATCCTTACCTAAAGGGTTTACGGCGCTGTAATTATTCCGAATATCTCGGGGTGTTACACGGGCGATAAGCTGTAACCGCTTAATCATAGCCTCGGCAAGGCCATTCTGCGAATGAACATGGGGACGGGATGTTCAACTTCAATCCCTATCGACATGCAATAGTCGTCAAAAGACTTTGACGTAAACTCACCAGCATTGTCCAATCTTAATGACGAGATTGGAAAGTCGGGGTGGTTAGCCCGTAACTTGATGATTTGTGCTAGGAGTTTAGCAAATGCAGCGTTTCTCGTGGATAGTAGAGCGACGTGTGACCATCGCGTCGATGCATCAACCAGAACCATAAAATATCTTAATGGTCCGCACTCTGGCTGAATAGGTCCACATATGTCCCCTTGAATTCTTTGTAAGAAGCGAATGTTTTGTGTTGAGTCTTTAGCAAAGGACGGAGAGGGTATCAACTTTGCTAGTGAACTGGCTTTGCAATACGATTTATGGGCATTAGAAATTGCCACGAAAGCCTCGGGATTTACAAGAGATGCACCGTAAACCTTATCAGGGCGTGCGATCTTTAGTCCCGGTGATACGGTATCAAGCTTACTCACATCAATGCCAATATCGAGTGGTGCTTTCAATCATTTTCTGGACTTGAAAAACAGATGACCATGTGAGTTTTTCAAAATGCGAATCATCATGTCGCGTCCAGGGTGACCGAGTCGGTCATGCCATAGTTGGTATGCTTCAGAATCACAAAGTTCGTGACTCACAGCATAGGATTCAATAACCCTTATTGTAGTCTGGTATAAACCACTACTTAGACTCATAAGTTTCTCGAGAACGTGGCATCTTCCGCATTATGCCAGAGTAACACACAAAAAATCTGTTCCATTCTCACAATGTGTATCAAGGTGATAACCGTTGGCACGGATGTCCCTAAAACTTAGCAAGGTTCAGTTTGCTCTTGGGGCATAGAGAGCATTTGTGACATTAATATGCGTACCATTAGGTAGCAAGAAATGAGCAGGTCCCCTCCCTTGAATTACTTGGGAGGAACCAATCATTGTTGTTACTGAGGATATATATGGCACAATATCCTTAAATAATTGCCTATTCCGAAGAATAGTGTGGGTTGTTCCACTATCAGCAAGGCACTCAATTTCGCCACGATACATCTACAATAATACATAAAACTCGATTAGTCTTATGATGAAAGACATAGCGAAAACTCATTAACTTCGAGTTTGGGGAAATTCGACCAAGCTGGTTAGGATCAAAGTTAGCACAATCGCTGTAAATAATTTCCGCGCAGCTTGACCTTTGTTCACTAAAACAGCAATAACTTCTTAGTTAAGAAGGCTATGGATGAACGGTCAGTTGTTCTGGAAACTAGACTTCTGTATCTTTCTGTCCATAGGTCGTGCACTTTCTGAATCATTAAACTCATATCTAAGTGCTCGTTTCAAGTTGCTATTTTGGTATTTCCCTATTGTTGAGTGATAGAGCAAGGTTGAAGCCTTTTTCAAAGGCATTATTGTTGATACAATACTATGGAAATATGGCCATATGAGCATTTAAATACTTCAAAACGCATCTTGGTGTTCGATTTATATCTCGACTAATGATCCTTTCGGTAACTCCAACTTGGTAGACTTGCAGAGAAAGTAGAAATGTCGGTACAGCTAAGGCTGTTTAAAAACCACTGATTCCGTTTGAACTTTCAAAGCATAAACAAATACCAAGGAGGATGCGCCTAGTTTTGATCATAAGTTTTGATGAAATCAACCAATGTATCAAATTAACCAAGCAATTCATTACTGAGCAATTGTTTCGTTTTTGCACAATCACAGCAACTAAAAGAATTTTATTCATCATGGCCAACTTTATTACATTCATAGAAAATCCAAAGTAGTTCTCGAAAACTAGAAACAAGACAAGACATAACCAATGCGTAAAACTAGTCAAACTACAATGATCTAGTCAAAGTCGGCAACATCCATATATTGGTCTTTGTCCGCAATGGTGAGAGGAGGGATCTCAGTCGGGATCTCAGTATGGTTCACCTCCGTATTCTCATTATCTTCTTCCATGTAATTTGACTCTTGAGTCAAGTACTGTTTATAGTGCTTGTAGTAAGCTTGGATGTTCTTTGGCGCCTTGCAATTGCGGTAAGTATGCTTCTTCGATTCGCAAGTATAGCAATTCCGGCCTTCCTTTGGAGTGGTTCCATTCTCGGCGGCAGGAGGCGGTCCACGTGGTTGGGTTCCACTGTAACACCCCGAGATATTCGGAATAGTTACAACGCCGTAAACCCTTTAAGTAAGGATTTACAAGGCTAGAAAAAAAAAATGTAAATATAATCCAACAATACCACAGAAATTCAACATACAAAACCGATTCCAACTGATCCATTAGAGTTAATTTATACAACCATATCTAAATGATATTAATAAGACACGCGTACTCGAGTACTGAAAATGAACCAAGAAGACAAATCACAATAATAACAAACATCACTGAACCCCTTCGTCATCACGTCGGTACTGTAGCTGTTTCCCCGCTCCTCGGCTACCTGAACATTAAAACAAATGTCCACCCCCGAAGGGGTTAGCAAAACGATGCTAGTACAAGTATCATATTAAACAAATCGAATATGCATCAATAATACATAACAAGATACACCACACAGACTTCCGCTACCGAAATCCGACAATGCGAATCCACAAGATGCCATTAACACAGCAAGGGTATTCCAATGATCCAGCGCCCTCAGCATAGATCCCAAGATGATCCCGTCGAACCAACACGAGGTGGAAAAACCCGTCCAATGATCCAGCGCCCTCAGCCTAGATCCCAAGATGATCCTGTTGGACCAACACGAGGTAGACATCCGATCCAGCGCCCTCAGCATAGATCGTACAACATAACACAAACACAACTCATGCATACATATATGCCAAAACGCTATGTCCATCAACATGAACATACAAACACTAGATAACGAATATCATGACAATTCAACGAATTAATTCCCATGTTCAACAACATGAATAAACCACATGCATGCTCAAAATACCAATATTAACACATTACGATACTTGCCTCGAAGATGGCAAGAACTAAACACTCCAATGATCTCAACACACTCGAAGGCCGCCTCCTTCGATCAATGTAGCAAGCTCGAACCTTAACAAAAGAAAATGATATAGAATTCATCTCAAGTCGTACGAATGCCTATCAATCCGGTCTACGGCCAAAAGCTCTAAATATGTAATCTGCCTGAACTACTTAGCGTACGCTACGTACTCTACGTAACGTGCGCTAAGTCTGCCTGTTAACGTACGCAACTGACCAAGTCTAGCGTACGCTAGCTATGTACTGACAGTTCTCTCTGATCAGCCGACTGACTCATACGTTACGTACCAAACGTAGCATACGTTAACTCATTCCCGATAGCGCACGTTAATATATACATCTTAGCATGCGCTACCCGTGCAAAATCACCACTTAAAACACATTCATGAAATCATGCGCTCAACAACACCGGATCATGAAATACGAAGAATAATACTCAGATCAAAATGCAACAATTACAATATCACAAGGTTCAAATACATATCAAAAATCTCGGGTATTACATCCTTCCTCCCTAAAAAGAAGTTTCGTCCCGAAACTTAAGATGAAAACAACTCTGGATATCTAGTCTTCATATTGTCCTCCGTTTCCCAAGTGGCCTCTTCAATTCCGTGTCGTGACCATTGTACTTTAACCAAGGGTATTGGTTTATTCCTCAATTGTTTGATCCGACTCTCAAGTATCTTGATTGGTCTCTCTTTGAAGGTGCCGTCATTAGCTATCTCGATCTCATCGAACTCAATGATATGACTGGGATCCGGTACATACTTCCGCAATTGGGATACGTGAAACACATTGTGAACGTGACTCAGCGATGGCGGTAAGGCCAACCTGTATGCTAAATCCCCAACTCTCTCGAGGATCTCAAATGGTCCGATATATCTCGGGCTTAGCTTACCTTTCCTTCCAAAACGGAAAATTCCTCGTGTAGGGGACACCTTCAACAGTACGTGGTCCCCAATGTCGAACTCTAGAGGGCGACGACGCACATCTGCATAAGACTTCTGTCGACTCTGGGCAGTTAACAGTCTTTCCCGAATCAAAGCTATTTTCTCTTAAGTCTGAACTATCAATTCCGGTTCCGTCCCGATCAAGTCCGAAGAATCATCCCAGCACAGGGGTGATCAGCATCTTCTCCCATACAAAGCTTCAAATGGTGCCATCCTAATAGAAGTATGCCAACTATTGTTGTAGGTGAATTCAATCAAGGGCAAATGAACTTCCCAATCAGTTGACCAATCCAAAGCACAAGCTCTAAGCATGTCTTCTACGGTTTGTATAGTCCTTTCGGACTGACCGTCCATTTGGGGATGATAAGCCGTGCTAAAGTTTAGCTCGGTCCCCAAAGCCCTGTGAGCTGCCTTCCAGAAGTGCGACACGAAGCGACCATCTCGATCTGAAATAATGGTCTTTGGCGTCCCATGCAATCTGACTATCTCTGCAATAAATACTCGTGCCAATTTCTCGGGTCCCCATATGTCCTTAATTCCTAGGAAATGAGCCGACTTGGTTAGTCGATCAACTATAACCCAAATCATGTTCATTCCCGTCTTGGTCCTTGGCATATTGGTGATGAAATCCATCGAGATATCCTCCCACTTCCATTCAGGGATCGGAAGCGGCTTTAACATTCTGGCAGGTCACTGATGTTCAATCTTAACCTGCTGACACATCAAACACTTCGAAACGTACTCTACTACGTCCTTCTTCATATTCCCCCACCAGAAGTTTTGTTTTAGATCCTTATACATCTTACTGCTGCCCGGGTGAATAAAATAAGGCGCGCTGTGAGCTTCCTTCAGAATTGTCCGTCTCAAATCATCATCATCTGGAACGCAAAGTCGACTCTGAAATCTCAGAACTCCATCATCTTGTATCACGAATCCTGGGGCCTTTCCTTTCTTTACTTCGTCACATAACTGAAGGATCAGATAATCGTTCAACTGCTTAGATTTGATTTCCTCGACTAGTGACGAAGTCAGTTCCATCACATATAGTTGCCCTTGGATTCCTGGTGACCACACTTCAATCCCTTCGCAGATCAGTTCTCGTTGAATGCTGGTTTGGGAAGTAAGTGCTTCCAACACTCGAAGAGAAATAGGTTTACGGCTCAATGCATCAGCTACTACATTTGCTTTACCCGGATGGTAGAGAATTTTCAAGTCGTAATCCTTGATCAATTCCAGCCACCTTCTCTGCCTCATGTTTAATTCTTTCTGACTGAAAATGTACTTGAGGCTTTTATGATCTGTAAAGATCTGACAATGAGTGCCGTATAAATAATCGCCAAATTTTCAAGGCAAAGACCACAGCTGCTAACTCCAGATCATGAGTCGGGTAATTAACTTCGTACGGTTTCAACTGTCGAGAAGCATAGGCAATCACCTTATCCTTTTGCATCAACACACATCCCAAACCCTTATTTGAAGCATCGCTGTATACCATGAATCCATCAGTTCCATCTGGTAACGGTAATATAGGTGCTGTCGTCAGTCTATTCTTAAGTTCATCAAAACCAACTTGGCATTTCTCATCCCACGTGAACTTTTGAGTTTTCTGTAACAGCTGAGTGAGTGGACGAGCAATTTTATAAAATCCCTCTACAAAACAGCGATAATATCCAGCAAGTCCTAAGAAGCTTCGGACTTCTTTCACGTTACTAGGAGCTTCCCATTCCAAGATTGCTTCGACTTTCTTCGGGTCCACCTAAACTCCGTCAGATGATATCAGATGCCCAAGGAAGGTTACTTCCCTAAGCCAGAACTCGCATTTGGAAAGCTTTGCATAAAGTTGTTCATTCCTCAAGGTGCTCAAAACCACACGCAAATGCTCGGCATGCTCCTCTGTGTCTTTCGAATAGATCAAGATGTCATCAATGAAAATGACCACAAACTTATCTAGGTATTCTAAGAATACCCGATTCATCAATTGCATAAATACCGCAGGAGCATTGGTAAGTCCGAATGGCATCACCACGAATTCATAGTGTCCGTACCGGGATCTGAAAGCAGATTTCGGTATATCCAATTCCTTAATTATCAACTGATGATATCCTGATCGCAAGTCAATCTTCGAGAATAACCTTGCCCCTTGCAGTTGATCGAACAAGTCGTCGATCCGAGGTATAGGATACTTATTCTTGATCGTCACCTTGATTAGCTCCCTGTAATCGATACACAATCGGAAGGATCCATCTTTCTTCCTGACAAAGAGAACGGGTGCTCCCCAAGGAGAAACGCTAGGTTGAATGTAACCTTTCTGCAATAATTCCTCCAGTTGCTTCTTTAGTTCATACGTCTCGGTTAGCGCCATACGGTATGGTGCTCTGGAAATAGGAGTGGCTCCAGGCTCTAATTCGATAGTGAACTCCACTTCTCTCTGCGGAGGTAACCTAGGTAGTTCGTCAGGGAATACATCTGAGAATTCATTCACAACTGGAATAGATGAGAGCTCTACTCCTTCTTCTTTCTTCATGGCGTAGCACCAAAATCCGTGACAACCCTGTTTCAGTAATTTTACTGCTTTCATCGCTTTGATCAATTTTCCCGAGCTTCCCGGTCTCCATCCTCTGAATAAGTGTTCAGATCCGTCATCAGCAATGATAGAAATGACTCTCTTTCGGTAATTCAGAATAGCTCCATAACGGTTGAGCCAATCGTCTCCGAGAATCAAATCGTCACCATGGATGTCAACTACAATAAGATTCGATGGCCAATCTCTCCCTCCTATAGATACTGGAAAATCTCTAGTTTCTAGGGTTCCCACAATTTTCTCTCCGCTCGGCAAACCCACAACATAAGGTTCACAATCAAATAAACACGAGATTTTCAAACGATTAACACAGTTCAATGATATGTAAGAATGTGTAGCTCCTGAATCGAATAAGACACTAACTGGTTGCAAAAGGATCTGAATCATACCTGATGCAACATCAGTGTTCTGATCGTCAGATTTCCTCATCTCGTACAGGCGCGGAGGAACGGACCCAGCACTGGATGTCTCTCTCTTCCCAACATTCTGCTGCTGAAATCCACTCTGCTGCATCTGGTTCACACTTATCTCCTTCGGAACTGGCGCTGGAGTGCGAGTACCAAACGATCTAGTCGCCACTCCACAGAAAGCCGCACGGTGCCCTTCTTGCCCACAATCGAAACAAGTCACAGAAGATGTGGGGCAATCATGTCGAATATGCCCTGCTCGACCACAATTATAGCACTTCTTTGATGCGTCCGAAACTGCTGATGTTGTTCGGAACTTCTTTCCTCCTCGAGAAGGATGTGGAGGTTTCCTAGATGAATAAAATGAAGACTGGCCCTTGCGGGGCCCACCACTCTTGTTTTTCGAGAAGTTGCTGTTGCGATATTTCGTAAACGCAAGTGCACGTTATCGTTAACAAGTAATAAAGTGATGAGTGAGTATCGTTCCCACGAGGACTGAATCACTAAGTACTGATTTTTATGTATTCTAATTTTATTTGAACAGCCGAAATTTGGGTTGCAATTAATAACTAAATAAAATCAATAAAAGAGCTAACAGTAAAAACGATCGCTTGGAGAAAGAAAATCAAATGATGAATAAGTCTAGGATTCTGAATCCACCTTGGTTTATCCGAATTTACTCTCGATTATCTGAAGTTAATGATTTACCCAATTTATTGAAGGCGAAGATTGCTAATATACTATACCGCCTCTCCCGAGGTCAATAGATTTTTCTAAAGGCGAATAACGCACTCTATCCCTAGGTGAATTAATTCGTCAATAGGCAAAAAGCACAAAATCCTCAAAAGGCCACGTAGTTCCTATGAGTATATTCCTATCTCACAAGATAAAACGGTCCTCACCAATAGTTCCTCACCAACTCTCCTCTCCCGATTCGAGTAAGGTAATTAAAACAATCCAATTATTGGCCAGACAATTGAAAGCATTAAAATCGATTGGGAAAACTCAATAGAAAAGGGAATTATATAGATAATCTAAAGCAAATCCGTCAAAACGTAGGTTTCATCAAAACCCTAGAACAGGGTTTTAGCCTGACATACTAAAAGATAAAAATACAGAATTAATGAATGAAAGCATTGAAATCAAACGCAAATGAAGAGTTCGGATTCCTCCAATCTTCTGGCTTCCGCCCTCTGCTCTTGATGTCTTCTGCTTATCTTCCTCTTCTGCGATATTCCTCCTCCAAGATTTCCCAAGATCCAAAGATGATTAATTATGGCCTTAAACCCTTATTTATAGCTCCCAGCATCCTCCAAATCACGTCCGTGTGATTAGGTCGAGAACTGGCCTCAAAACGGCCCAAACCCGCGCGGAGTACACCAAAAACGCCCCGTGTGCCGCGGCTCACTTAATCTGTGCCGCAGCTCACTTAATCTGTGCCGCGGCTCACGGGGCGCAGATTAAATCCTGGGCGCGACAATTTCCTTCTGGGCCGCGGCTCACCATAACTGTGCCGCGGCTCAGAGTACAGTTTACTCTGGTGCCTGTTGGTCCTCTTCGTGTGCCGCGGCCCACTTGCCTTGTGCCGCGGCCCCAGGCCAAAAATCGCCGTTTTCGCCCGTTTTGCCTCGTTCTAGCTTCCGGACTCCAATCTTCTGTCAGACATACAAGAATAAGGCATTAAAAGCTCATATATGCAAATTTACTCGCCAAAATAATACAAAATAATGATAAATAAGCGTATAAAAATACGCCTAACAAATACCCCCAAACTTGAGCCTTTGCTTGTCCTCAAGCAAAAAATAATCAATTTCAACAAAAGAATATCGTGAACAATCGTGCAACTCATAGTGCTCAACCTAATCAATACTACCCTGAAAATCTCAAAGAATAATACAAGTATCGTAATAGCGAGCTACATTCAGGACATTGATTCCACAAAGTAACCAATTTCAGTCCTAATCAATCGTGAATGAAGAAAATCAAGCTCAAAGATTAACAAGCATGAATTTAATCGACCGCCAATATGAAGGGTTAAAATAAGCAAGCTAACTCGCCCAGTTCCACAGTCTAGTGGCAAAAATTCCAAGAGTTTAATCAAAAATAACCCTCGGACAGTGTTCCCTTATATATGATCAATAAATTGATTCGAGTTGACCACTAGGCTCGGATCTCGGGATGTTTCATCGGGATAATCCTAGGGTGGAATTCCATTCTCATGTGTTAGGGAACCGTTTGACGTAAAAGACACTCATGGGGCACATGGATGCTTCTAGTTACTAAGTTTCCCTCCACAACGGAGAAACAACTCGAATGCCTATTCCTGCATGTCCGATTCAAGGTCGCTGTTTTACGCGAGAGTAAACAACGGGTCACGCGAATACCCCCGGTTACTAGGCTCCCCATCATTGGCACATGCGAAATCTCTAAATCACTAGTCTAATCCGGGTCGTCGTTTTACGCGAGAGTAAACAGCGGGTCACGTGAATACCCCCGGTTACTAGACTTCCCGTCATAGAACAAATAATATCTCGACTTTTGGGAAAAAAAATTGTCCGACTCTAAACTCAATCTAAGTGCCAACACGACTTATGTTACTGGACGACTAGCTAACCGAAAAATGTAACCAAACGTATCGACGGCGATTTTAAAACACGTATGTCTCCTCTCTTATCCGCTAATATCTCTACAAAAACGAAAAAATTTCGGACCTACATGAAGACTTAGCAGAAATAGAAATCACTGACTACAACTCGACTAAAACTCAACCCTGTCTTCAGAGAGAGTTCAGTATTGTAACATCAGTTTCACACAAAAAGGAGCACGAAAAATTCACGAATAATAGTAAAATCATGACAAGCAAGGCTAGCAACAAAAAGAATAACGAAAAATAATGAAAGTGCATACGAAATAAGTACAACAATGATAATAGCAACAAAAAGTAAACCCCCCAAAAACTTGTTGCGATATTTCGTAAACGCAAGTGCACGTTATCGTCGACAAGTAATAAAGTGATGAGTGAGTATCGTTCCCACGAGGACTGAATCACTAAGTACCGATTTTTATGTATTCTAATTTTATTTGAACAGTCAAAATTTTGGGGTGCAATTAATAACTAAATAAAATCAATAAAAGAGCTAACAGTAAAAACGATCGCTTGGAGAAAGCAAATCAAATGATGAATAAGTCTAGGATTCTGAATCCACCTTGGTTTATCTGAATTTACTCTCGATTATCTGAAGTTAATAATTTCCCCAATTTATTGAAGGCGAAGATTGCTAATATACTCTACCGCCTCTCCCGAGGTCAATAGATTTTTCTAAAGGCGAATAACGCACTCTATCCCTAGGTGAATTAATTTGTCAATAGGCAAAAAGAACAAAATCCTCAAAAGGCCACGTAGTTCCTATGAGTATATTCCTATCTCACAAGATAAAACGGTCCTCACCAATAGTTCCTCACCAACTCTCCTCTCCCGATTCGAGTAAGGTAATTAAAACAATCCAATTATTGGCCAGACAATTGAAAGCATTAAAATCGATTGGGAAAACTCAATAGAAAAGGGAATTATATAGATAATCTAAAGCAAATCCGTCAAAACGTAGGTTTCATCAAAACCCTAGAACAGGGTTTTAGCCTGACATACTAAAAGATAAAAATACAGAATTAATGAATGAAAGCATTGAAATCAAACGCAGATGAAGAGTTCGGATTCCTCCGTTCTTCTGGCTTCCGCCCTCTGCTCTTGATGTCTTCTGCTTATCTTCCTCTTCTGCGATATTCCTCCTCCAAGATTTCCCAAGATCCAAAGATGATTAATTATGGCCTTAAACCCTTATTTATAGCTCCCAGCATCCTCCAAATTGCGTCCGTGTGATTAGGTCGAGAACTGGCTTCAAAACGGCCCAAACCCGCGGGGAGTACACCAAAACCGCCCCGTGTGCCGCGGCTCACGGGGCGCAGATTAAATCCTGGGCGCGACAATTTCCTTCTGGGCCGCGGCTCACCATAACTGTGCCGCGGCTCAGAGTACAGTTTACTCTGGTGCCTGCTGGTCCTCTTCGTGTGCCGCGGCCCACTTGCCTTGTGCCGCGGCCCTAGGCCAAAAATCGTCATTTTCCCCCGTTTTGCCTCGTTTTAGCTTCTGGACTCCAATCTTCTGTCATACATACAAGAATAAGGCATTAAAAGCTCATATATGCAAATTTACTCGCCAAAATAATACAAAATAATGATAACTAAGCGTATAAAAATACGCCTAACAGTTGCCGGTCACTTTCTGCTTCTTTGCCTCCATCGATTTCTCCACCACCGCCTCTTTCATGTTGTAGGCCAGTGCTTTGTCTTGATACTGACGCAACGTAGTACACTCGAATCCGGACATGTACTGTTGAATCTCCGGCTTCATCCGCATATCGAAATGAAAAATCTTTTCTGCCTCCGTTCTGACCAAGTGTCGCACACAAGTCAGCTGATGGTTAAATGTCTTGATTATGTCTGTCACAGATGCTTCCGAACTATGTGGTGAGAAAAACTCTCGGATTTTTGCCTCTTTAACTGGACGAGGACAATATTGTGCTTCCATCATTAGTTTGAATTCCGTCCAGTCAGCATTATGATTCTCGGGTCGAATAGCTTCCCACCAGTCAAAAGCCTCCCCAGTCAGAAAATACTGGGCAACAGGAACTTTCTGGTCCTCGGGACAGTTAATACCCATAAATATCTTCTCTAACTCCTTTAGCCAATGATCCCAAGTAAGTGCCTCAGCAGATCCGTCAAATTTTGGCGGGTGTAATTTGACCACCTCAGCAAGCCATCTGTCTCCCCGGTTATCCTCGTGGTGCTGCTGTCCCATCGTCATCTGCATGCGGTCAACTACCTGAGCGAACTGGTTTATCTGAGCCACCACCTGCTGAAGCACTCCCGGCATGTTAGGATTCGCGTCGTCATTCGTTGATCCCTGCTGTCCTCCAGAATGGGAATCGGTTCGACTAGCCGATAATTCTGGGGTAGTTGCGGAATCCTCCTGTCTCATGTTACCACGTCCGCGTCCACGACCGCGTCCGCGTCCACGTCCTCCTCTCAACATGCTGTAAACACAATTTCTCAATATCCAGGACAAAATTTTCAAAAATAAAGCCCGTCAATACTCACAAAACAGAAATTAGGTAAAACGGTAGTATAAGAGATTAGGAGACTTACAACCACGGTCCACATGACGACCTTGGCGGAACAGTGATGTTACGAACAACCCGTAAATCAAATAACGTAAACAGACCCAACTAAAACCCGACTGCCAAGATATCCATGAATCTTAGCTCCGATACCATATTCTGTAACACCCCGAGATATTCGGAATAGTTACAGCGCCGTAAACCCTTTAAGTATGGATTTACAAGGCTAGAAAAAAAATGTAAATATAATCCAACAATACCACAGAAATTCAACATACAAAACCAGTTCCAACTGATCCATTAGAGTTAATTTATACAACCATATCGAAATGATATTAATAAGACACGCGTACTCGAGTACTGAAAATGAACCAAGAAGACAAATCACAATAACAACAAACATCACTGAACCCCTTCGTCATCACGTCGGTACTGTGGCTGTTTCCCCGCTCCTCGGCTACCTGAACATTAAAACAAATGTCCACCCCCGAAGGGGTTAGCAAAATGATGCTAGTACAAGTATCATATTAAACAAATCGAATATGCATTAACAATACATAACAAGATACACTACACAGACTTCCGCTACCGAAATCCGACAATGCGAATCCACAAGATTCCATTAACACAGCAAGGGTATTCCAATGATCCAGAGCCCTCAGCATAGATCCCAAGATAATCCCGTCGGACCAACACGAGGTGGAAAAACCCGTCCAATGATCCAGCGCCCTCAGCCTAGATCCAAAGATGATCCCATCGGACCAACACGAGGTGGACATCCGATCCAGCGCCCTCAGCATAGATCGTACAACATAACATAAACACAACTCATGCATATATATATGCCAAAACGCTATGTCCATCAACATGAACATACAAACACTAGATAACGAATATCATGACAATTCAACGAATTAATTCCCATGTTCAACAACATGAATAAACCACATGCCTGTTCAAAATACCAATATTAACACATTACAATACTTGCCTCGAAGATGGCAAGAACTAAACACTCCAATGATCTCAACACACTCGAAGGCCGCCTCCTTCGATCAATGTAGCAAGCTCGAACCTTAACAAAAGAAAATGATATAGAATTCATCTCAAGTCGTACGAATGCCTATCAATCCGGTCTACGGCCAAAAGCTCTAAATATGTAATATGCCTGAACTACTTAGCGTACGCTACGTACTCTACGTAACGTGCGCTAAGTCTGCCTGTTAACGTACGCAACTGACCAAGTCTAGCGTACGCTAGCTATGTACTGACAGTTCTCTCTGATCAGCCGACTGACTCGTACATTACGTACCAAACGTAGCGTACGTTAACTCATTCTCGATAGCGCACGTTAATATATACATCTTAGCATGCGCTACCCGTGCAAAATCACCACTTAAAACACATTCATGAAATCATGCGCTCAACAACACCAGATCATAAAATACGGAGAATAATACTCAGATTAAAATGCAACAATTACAATATCACAAGGCTCAAATACATATCAGAAATCTCGGGTATTACATCCACTGGGTCCCGTGGCCGAGCCACCTTGCCTCTTCCACACATTGGAACGACGACCTCGTCTTTTCCCTCGCTTGCTCGAGTCATGCACCCGTGGTGCTTGCAAAAACTGAGTAGCGTTGCCTTTTCTATTTTGTCGTGGTGCCTTCCTGTGGGTAGCCTAATTCACTTCCGGAATCGGCTTCGTACCAGCTGGGCGCGCATTGATGTTGAGAATAATCTCGTGGTGCCTTTCTTTTTTCGCGAGGTGGGAGATAAGGTCACTAAAATTTTTAATTCTCCCTTCCTCATAGGCAACGAGCAGCTGATGAGCAATCACACTTGATCCCACGGGAAAAGTGTTAAGAGTTTTCTCGATCAAATCTTGATCAGACTTCTTGACACCACAAAAACCAAGATCAGCGCGAAGATCGAGTATGGCTTGGTTATAGGCCTCCACATTCGCATAATCCAAAAATCGGATTTGCCCCCACTGAAGTTGCAATTCGGGGAAGCGCTGATCATGCACATTATTAAATCGTTGTTCGAGTGTATCCCATAGTTCTTTGGGGGTTTGCAAATTCATATAACACTTTTTCAACAACGGATGTATATGTCTACGCAAGTACATCAGTGCATTAGCCTTGGTTTCCTCGCTCGGTTCTTGAGCGGTAGGCTCGTTAGAGGGAAAGATGGTGGTGGTAAATCTCTTACCGATGAACGCCAAGCGAACGTCTGAGACCCACCTATGGTACTCCTTACCAGCATGGTCAAAGATGTCGAACTCCGGATGAACATTGGAGCTTTGTGCCATCTACAAGATATAAACAAGAGGAAGTTAGTCTTGTTGGATTTTCAATGACAATGTAAATGGTCACAATCGATGCTTTTAAAAGCGTGTAACATAACCGTTACTCGATATACTTCCCTTAATTGTTGTTTAGTAAAGTTGACAAAAAAAAACGGCGATATCAGATCGCACCCAGATACGTGGTGTATGCAACAACCACAAGTATCGACTTTCAACAATTTCGTGACTCCCCCAGGACCGTCACACAGTTTTCTTCGACACGCAGAGATACCGACTTCTCTCGCGGTCTCATCCACCGCAAAGTAGCGTGGGAGATAAAGAACCCAAGAACCCATGTCCCCAAAAGAAAAATTCCCAAAAGGAGAGAATTGAAATAGGGACAAGTCAGATAATTACCTAGATTATAAAATTAGGCACGTGCTGAATTTGTGGTGTGCTTCGATCTACCGGTTGGTACTCGATGCGACGACGTGAAACCGGAGGCGCAATTTTGGCGGCTTCCGAAGATAAGTCGATGTTCGGGTTTCGGTCCGAGAGTCAGAACTGGGTCGAACTTGGCTGGCCGAGCCGCCGGCGTGGGTGGTCGGCGGTCGGCTGATCCGACAGTGATGTTTAATTGAATTTGGATCGGCGGCGTGGCCGTGTGGCGGCGGCGCGGTGCTTAGTGGCGGCTGGCGGCGGCCCAGATGTGGCGGCTGTCTTTGGCGGTGTGGCGAGCGCGTCTTTGGCGGCGTGATGGTAGGCAAGCTGATGGTAGGCAGCTGGCGGTCGGCCGGCAATGACGGTAATGGCATGGCGGCAAGCAGCGATCAGCGGCGGCTCTGGCGGTGGCTGGCAATGGTGGTAGGCGGCGTGGCGGTGGTGGCCGATTTTCTTTTTTTTCGTTCGAGCTACGTCGATAACGTGTTTGAGGAGAAAGTAAAAGGCATCAAATCAATGTATTGATAACAATGAATAGAGGCGCTTTATATGGCATTCTGATGAAGTCTTCCATACATAAGATTCCTAGTTAAGGTAAGACATCTAACAGGATCCTACTACCTCTGGAAGAGTCTAGAACCTTCCATAACTCTATCCCCCTACAACCAGTATTAGATAAGACACCAATAAAGAAAGAATTTCCCGGAACAAAAATATATTTATAGAAGATGTATATACATAAAAGATGTGGTCAACAATAACAGAAAAATATATTTATAGGAAATATTAATATACAGAAAATATATAAGAGCAGTCCCAATAGATCTTTTAAAATAATTTTAACTTTAGATTTAGACTAAAATAATTGAAAATAAGAAAAAAAATGCATCCACCAGATCCCCTAAAATGGGGTCCACAAAATTTTTTACATCTCCCTATTTTTAATCCTAAATTTATACCCACCCTAAATTTATTTTAAGCTTATAATTGAGTTAGGGCCCAAGTAAAATTATTATTTTTATGTAGAAAATAAGAGACATGTATTTATAAAATAGGAGATACAAAATAGTACAGAGGAGCTTTATGAGGAAATTTAGGGGTAGAATTTTGAGAATTTGGTGGTAGTGCTCTAACATCCCTTCTTTGATCTGATGCCTCTTCTTCTTCGACCCAATTTTTGTTTTCTTCTTGGAGCCGTGTGCTGTACAATGTGTTGTACGGAGGGGTAATATTGTCCAACCTTCAGTTTAATGGGACAAATGTAGTTCTTGAGCTTACCGAAGTAAGTCAAGTTGAAATGGGGACTGATATTTGGTTTTTACCATTCTTCACGTGGAGTTATTAGCTATCTATCATGGCTTAAGAGTGGCTTGGGAGCACGAACATAGAGAAATTATATATTATTCGGATTCTACTCTCTCTCCATCCAGCTTATTAGCAATGAGGTTAAAAAGGGTGCTGCAGGTTCCGACGGTTGGACTGAGCCTCCGGTGGCTGCTCTTCCTCTCCTTCAGGTGAAATAAAGTGTATTAGACTAAGATTTAACAAGTGATAAATTACTAACTCATGATGTATGTTGTGTCATGATTTATTCATTCCGACAGGCGATCGACTATAAGGCCGAGCGACCGAGTCAACTCCAGTCAAGCTATGACTAGCTCGCCTAATCGAAGATATCAGACCACCATCAGGTACCTAGCGATCGACTCCCAAGGCGATCGCCCTTTGGCAGCTGGCGATCTACTCTAGTGACCGGCAAAAGGGCAATCGACCTACGCCCGGCGAGACGATCGCCGTCAAAGTCATCAAGGCCGATCTCGAAAAGCACCGCGTGTAGATCCACAAAAGGCGCCGACATACGAGATCTTCACAGACAAGATATTTTTTGTGACAGACAAGCACTGTCACACCTACCTCACCTCGGCACGAGCGCCGAAAGTTGTCGGTGGGGCCACCGTGGCGGCCAATTCGGGGACGTGTAAGCTCCTATTGGACCAAACAGCTTGATCGCCAACTCCTGCAGCTTTGAGGACAGGCCCATGTCTTTAAAGACGATCGCCCGATTATTATAATACGAAAAAGCGATCGCCGCGTATCAAGCCACATAAATAGAGAACCTCCTCCTACTGGAAAAAGGTTCCGAATTCACTTGACTTACGTTCAGAATTCATTTCACCCACAACAGAAATACAGTAGAACACACATATCATCAAGCTCCCGACTTTCTCACCGGAATCCATCTCAGGACTTCTCTCTCCGAATCTCTCGTCCAGAACACGATCGGCAGAAGCAGCAAAGTCTCCACTAGACTGATTCCAAGGGATTCATAAGCCCCGGAGCCCAAGCATCCAGCTAAATACTCGCCGCGAGAGACCGTCGATCTCTCTCCGCCGCGACTGTTCATCTCCTTTGTTACAAGAACTCACAGAGCATCAAATCTGGTTCTTCCGGCAATCTACACGCTCACTAGCTAAGATAACAAGAATACACTCATTGCAATTGTATTCTTACATTAGTACTTGTATCCCCGAATATTGGTATTAATAATATCTCGCGAGAGCATTCAAGCCCGGGACTAACAACCCCGGCAAATCTTGTGTTATTTATCTTTCTCACGGAAGTGCTCTTGCATTTGTTTGCTATCCCATCCATTCCAGCAATATCTATCTCCGGATAATATTTTGGGTAGCAGCAATTGGCGCCATAGGAAGGGCTCGAAACTTCGCATTTTTATTCCTACCGTCCCGAAGAACACTCACTGTTCTCGGGGCAGATACTTGAAGTGACACTCACTGCACTTCAAAGAAATCCTCCAGAATCATGACATCCGCCGGTACATCGAAGAAAGCCGCTCTCCGAACCGCCGGACACCATATCCCGGCTCAGTCCGAACCCCAGCCGACGACAGGTGGAAGCCGCAGCAACGCGAGACTCTCGATCCCGCACCTGAGGGATGGCCCCAACCTCTCACTCGACCAGTTCCAAACCGAGGAACAGATCGAGGAGGCTATGGCCATCCTAGAGGAGCGAAGGAGAGTATGCGCGTCGCCTGCAATAACTCCCTCGATCATCCGCCGCATGGGAAAACGGAAATTCAATGGGCTACTGAACGAGCGATCGTCAGAAAGCCCCAATTCGCGAGGAAAGGCTCTCGCACGACCGGACGGATCCATATTCGATCGCTTGGGGCGCGACCCATCCTGGCGACCGGGGCATTCTGTTTCCAACTTTGAAAAGACGGAATCCGAATCCGTCACCAGGACTTCGGCCTACCCGCCTCACAGCCGAACGCAGGTCAGCCATCTGACTCCCGCCCCAATCGCCAGGGGATCAGTACTCAATCGCCTCGGCTCCCGCTTCGAGCGCCGAGCCGCTAGCAGTCAGTCCACGGCGATGGCCGCCATACAACGCCAGCTCGACGAGATGAGAGCACTCTTGGACACTGGGGCAAGCGCTAGCAAAAAGATCACCGGGCCGACCGAGCCACTCTCGGTCCACATCGAGCTTGCCCCCATACAGCCAACGATCGCTCCTCCCAAAACACCACTGTATGAGGGGAGATCGGACCCCAAAACCCACCTGAGTAAATTCCGAATCTACATGACTGGGTGTGGGGCATCTGATGCAACCAAGTGCCGGATCTTCCCGTTAACATTGGGCGAGCTGGCCCATAGGTGGTACGTCTCACTACCACCACGATCAGTCACCTCTTTTAAGAAACTGGCGAATGACTTCACGTCATACTTCGCCAGCAAGGTCGCCAGACCAGAAGGCCCCCACCGCGTGATAAGAATCAAGCAGGGGAAGGACGAGTCAGACGCAGATTACATCAACCGGGTAGACGAAATCATCCTCACCGGCGAACCCGTCAGTGACGAGCTCGCTCTCTATTCGGTCATGGGGGGATTCCACGGACACTCTCCCATGTTTAGACATCTCTCCAAGGATATTCCCCCAACTTACGCGATCTTCCGCGCTAAAGCTGCCAACTTTCTGGCCAGGCAAAGGCTACTCACCCTCCGCTTAGGCGAGGAAACGCCACCTCTTGTCCAGAAGATAGCGATCGCAAAAGCAAAGAAGGCGATCGCCAAGACACCCGGAGATCTCAAGGCTTTCGAGGACATGGAAGCCCATCTCCTCCATACGTTCAACAGAACTCCGGCACATATTTTCTATGCCATCAAGGGGCACGAAGAGCTCAAAAAGCCAAAGGCGATAAGGGACCACGGTCACCTGGACAACAAACAATATTGTGCCTACCATAAGAGTCCCGGCCATAGCACCAACCAATGCCGCGACCTCCTCAAACAGCTCTGGAGATTGTTCGAGGAAGGCAAGTTGGACAGCTTATTGGTTTAGCCAAAGCCCCTACCAATCTCTACACACGATCGTCCGAGTCGAACACAAAACAGGCTGGAAAGCTCATATGAGCCGACCCCTGGATCAACCTCGGCGACCGTCCCTACATGCTTCAATCAAGAGAAGGAGATCTCGGAAGTCTCCTCGATCTCCCTCCTCATTTAAGAAACTGGAGGACTCGATCGCCATCTACAGTTCACCATCTAACATGATGGACTAAGGCACGAGATCGCCTCCCCCGCACAACGTACACCGTCGAAGGTCGGCATCTGCATGACGATCCAAGGTGGAAGAGTGCAGCCATGGTCCTGGTGGTCGATGGAACCGACTGCTTAGGCCATGCAAGGTCCCTTTGGGCCAAGATCGCCCGCCCTTCGTTTAAATACGAGGTCGGCGTAGTCTGAGGGCCCTCCAAAGTTAATTAGTGGACACGATCGCTCGCCCTCAAAGGTTCATCATCTAAGATGGTGAACCCGGACAATGCGACGTGCCACAACCCCCGTCTCAACATACACCGTCGAGGTTCGCCATCTTCATGGTGGGCCGAGGTGGAAGCAGAGCTAAACAAGCCGCGGGCGTGGAGTTGAATCATCCGACGCTGCCCCGCGCAAGGACTCCTCTAGACCGAGACCGCACACCCTTCGTTTAAATACGAGGCGAGGCGCAGCCTAACAGAGGACCCTCATAATAAAGTGAGTCACGAGACACTCAATGTCTTCGCGCATCAAGACATGATCAAGGAGTCGGTCCATCGAATTCCGCGATCGTGCACGGTTCCTCAAGACGGACGACCGTCCCCGAGGATTCGACAAAGTTGAAGACCGCTCACTCAACGAATTATTTTCATCCCCTTACTTCCGCTAACTGGATAAAAACAAGGGGCAATAAGAGTGCGGACTACCTACACGACGATCATCGCTATTCAACCACATACGGAGATCGTCATTTTTTCAGATGTAGTGCAGCGATCGAATTTGTTGTAAAAAGTTGTCTTTATGAGTTTATCAATTCATTTGAAACTACCCTCGCAACGATCTCTCCTCACACATTTGTACAAAGTCAAACAAAGACTCAAAAATAACAATCATTCAAGTGATAAGTCAGAAATTCAAACGTTCATTGCATTACTTGAAAAGTCAGAGTACATGGTCGCCCGAAGGCCTAAGTTCTACAAAAGAAAGCTACAAAACTACAAGGAAGTAAGCTAAAAAACGTCAAAAATGAAGCGCCTCAGGCCCCTGCCTGGCCTTCGCCATCAGCATTCGGCACGGTCCCCTCATCTTCCGGAGCGTCGGGATTAGCAAGATTGGCCGGAGACGGATACCAGCTCAAATCCACGCCGATGTCCGCAAGATCCAAGATCGGCAAGGAGAAAGCTGAATGGAGAGGATGCTCCAACGCATACGCCTTGAAGTTATCGGCAAGAGGCCCGACCTCCAAACCTCCCTTCTTAGCCGCTCGGATCGAGTCGGCGAACGCCAAATAATAGGCGAACTCGCTGACATACTCCAAGTTTTGGAAGGGATCGGCCTTGGTCGCCTCAACCTCTCCTTTTAGCTCCGCCATCGCCTGTTGCGACCCCTGGAGCTCAGCCTCCCTCGCAGCAACTTTTTCCCTCGCCTCCGTCAGCTCGCTGGTCAACCGAGCGATCGTCACCTTCTGGCGATCGGCCTCCTCTTCAGCAACCTTCTGCGCCTGGACGGCATTCTGCATCTGGTCCCGAAATCAGTCAACCGCAAGACGATATTGCTCAGTTTCCTTTTTCTCCAGCTCAAGCTCATGGCTCGCCCGCTTGGTCGCCTTCAGAGAGTCCTTCTCCATCGCCGCGATCTTATCAGCAAACTCGGCGTTCTCTTTACGAGCCGCCTCGATATCCGCCTGCAAGCGAATAGTGGAAGGCCGCCCCTCAAACTCCTGAGCAGACCGGATGTCCATGGTCGCCGTCTGGAGAGAAAGGGCGAGAACAGCCTGCATCGAACTCGCCGATCGCTGACGAGCGATCGCATCCAGATCGGTCGTCCATGCCTTCGGCAGAGCAGAAGCAGCCTTACTAACGTATGGAGGAATGTCGCAGGAATGGCGAGGAGATCAGCTCGCTAGGAAATCCACGACCATCGGCGGGCAAGACGGATCTGCGCAACGGATCCTGCATCAAAACAACTAAGTTAATACAACTCCTACGCAGATGCAATTTTCAACACAAAAATGCTATCTACCTCTCAGCCTTCTCGGGATCCCGACCGAAATACGGTTTCCCTCAAGGGGTCTCAGCATCCGCGATCGCCATCTCCCGCATAAAAGCCGCAGAGGGCGGCTCACTCTCTGGAGCAACGATGGTGATCGGAGGCGCGGCGATCGGCACTTCATCGCCCGGGGCAGGAATCGAAGTTTCTTCCGGCCTCGGCCTCTTGCGATTCGCTCGAAGCCCCTCCTCCGGAACTTCCTCCTCAGCCACGACCGGCTCCACGCAAGGCTCCACCTCCGGAACTATAGGCAACGCAACGGGTGGGGCCCGAGACGACCTCTTATGGCGAAGACGGCCTAGAACTCCTGGGTTCGACATGGCGATCTCCGTCGGAGGCTCCAAAAAGCGAGGAAAGCGAACCTCTGCAGTTAAGACGATCGATCAGCAATCAGATACTGTCCTCAAGTAAGGCGATCGCCTAGAAAGTGAAGGTCGCAGAAACTCATACCTGGCACCGAGAGATGTCTCGGGAAGCAGAATAGTCGAGCCGACAACCAATGACTCTCCTTATTGATCCGGGTGGCGTCAAGGTCGTCGTCCGACAAGCTCCTTATCCGCTCCCAGACAACGAGAAAGTCAAAAGGCAGCTCCTCGATCACCGGAATGTGAAAACCTGCAAAACCAAAATCAAATTAGATCAGTCCAAAACGCATCCAAACGAAGGGAGAGTCTAAACCCTTACCGGGATTCCTCTCCCGAAACTCAGTGGGGATCTCCAGCTCGCCCGTAGGATTGTCGCTCGCCGAAGCTCTCCACTTGCCGGCGACCCAGAACCACTTCGTATGATCGCCTCTCATCTTATTCGGGACTCCATGAATCACCCGACCAGATCGGCCTTGAATATGGTAACCGCCGACCAACCCTTTATGAGCCGTCAGTTTAAACAAATGGTTCATCTCCAACGACGATGGGAGGCGGTACAGGCGGTGACCGCCGAAAAGGGTGAGAGTGCAGTTAATTTGGAGCCAGGCGTTCGGCGTCAGCTGAAGTGGCGCCACATTCCAAGCGGCCAACAAATGGGAGACAGCAAAGGATAGAGGGAAGCGCAGCCCGGCCTCCATAATCGCCTCATTCACGGCGACCATGCCCATCGGAGGCTGATCGGCTCGCTCATTCTCCGCCGGCGCGAACATGTCCACATCTGAAGGAACATGGAATCTTGTCCTCCAGACGGCCAGATCTTTCCTGGTCGTCGAACTCCGTATTTGGCCAAGCGACCACAACGATCGCTGCGCAGCACGGTACTGCGACCGTTTGGGAAGCACATAGGGGTAGGCGACCGAATATCCCCAGAAATAGAATCTCGAAGTAGGACCGGCCAACTTTTCCATTATTTCAGCAAAGGCCTTATAGGCCCGACCGAAAGCACTATGTTGCTCCCAGTAAGCCCTAATCGCCAGATCTCTCTCGATCTGCGATCGTCTCTCTTCAAATGACTCCTTAGCAACATCGGCCTCATTGAATAGAGCCTCGACTTGGCAGGTCGATTCGGCCGAATAGCCCGGCCGCCGTCTCAGTGGAAGACGGAAGAAGTTTCTCCGGACGATCGATGTCCGTGGCGTAATCGGTTCCCGCTCCAAGTGGTGATGAGGTTCCGGCCATTCTCAGAATCAGATAAGGGGAAAAGGATTTTTCTTACCCGAAAGTGAAATCGAACGACGATCGGCGCTAAGATCTTCAGAAAATTCGGCAGCAAGTCCTTCTTTCTCCAATAAGTACGCGTGAGTATGAAACTGCAGCACTCCCCCTTTTATAGGAGAAGGCAGGGACTCGTTTGCAATAAGGGAAAATCCCAGGGGTCGGATCTCAAACGACGCATTAGTTGACTCCCTCGAGACCCGCGTACGCGTCTTTTCAAGGACGCGTCAGCCGAGGAGTCATTAATGACCGTTGGCCTCCTCCAATAGAAGCCCGACATGTGCGCGGAGACTTTTCCACGCCCATTGCTTTTCCAGCGATTCGGCCAACAGTCGTCCGAACCCAGAGTATATCAGCTCAAAGACGATCGCCAGTTCAGTTAAACGCAAAGTCGCTCGTCAAAAGTTCAGCGATCGCCAAGAGAGCCACCTCACCCCACGTTTCCAACGTATGAGCGAGCTGGGGGGCAATTGTTGCGTCACGATTTATTCATCCCGACAGGCGATCGACTATAAGGCCGAGCGACCGAGTCAACTCCAGTCAAGCTATGACTAGATCGCCTAATCGAAGATATCAGACCACCATCAGGTACCTAGCGATCGACTCCCAAGGCGATCGCCCTTTGGCAGCTGGCGATCTACTCTAGTGACCGGCAAAAGGGCAACCGACCTACGCCCCGAGCAGAGACGATCGCCCGTCAAAGTCATCAAGGACTGGATCTCAGAAAAGCACCCGCGTGCAGATCCACAAAAGGCGCTGACATACGAGATCTTCGCTGACAGACAAGATATTTTGCTGACAGACAAGACCTTTGACCACAGCCTGTCACCTACCTCACCTACCGGCACGAGCGCCGAAAGTTGTCAGTGGGGCCACCCATGACAGCAATTCGGGACGCGTGTAATCTCCCCATTGGACCAAACAGTTGACTGCCAGCAACTCCTGCAGGCTTTGAGGGGACAGGCCCATGTGCTAAAAGACGATCGCCCGATTATTATAATACAGAAAAGGCGATCGCCCGGCGTATCCAAGCCCTATAAATAGAGAACCTCCTCCTACTGGAAAAAGGTTCCGAATTCACTTGACTTACGTTCAGAATTCATTTCACCCACAACAGAAATACAGTAGAACACACATATCATCAAGCTCCCGGCTTTCTCACCGGAATCCATCTCAGGACTTCTCTCTCCGAATCTCTCGTCCAGAACACGATCGGCAGAAGCAGCAAGTCTCCACTAGACTGATTCCAAGGGATTCATAAGCCCCGGAGCCCAAGCATCCAGCTAAATACTCGCCGCGAGAGACCGTCGATCTCTCTCCGCCGCGACTGTTCATCTCCTTTGTTACAAGAACTCACAGAGCATCAAATCTGGTTCTTCCGGCAATCTACACGCTCACTAGCTAAGATAACAAGAATCTTTACACTCATTGTAATTGTATTCTTACATTAGTACTTGTATCCCTGAATATTGGTATTAATAATATCTCGCGAGAGCATTCAAGCCCGGGACTAACAACCCCGGCAAATCTTGTGTTATTTATCTTTCTCACGGAAGTGCTCTTGCATTTGTTTGCTATCCCATCCATTCCAGCAATATCTATCTCCGGATAATATTTTGGGTAGCAACAATGTATACATTAGGGCCAGACATATATATATAGTGGGTCAGGCAGGGCGGGATGGGAGGGGATGAGACGGGGTTAACTTAATATCCACGCGGCCAAGCCGGCTCCATTACTCATGGCATATATAATTTTTACCCACATCCCCGTCATATCCCTATAAATATTTTCCAATCTCCTTCCCATTGTAACGAATGCGGGAACGAGCCTATATTAAAACATGTCTCATCGACATCCCTATTACTCCATCTGTCTCAGTTAAAGATTGACAAAGAATGTATATTTGATGTATTTTCGATAATAACCGATATAAGTAATGATGGTAAACGTGTGGTGGAGAGTAAAAAGTAAAAAGTATTGATGATAAATGTGTGGTGAAGATTAAAAAGTAAAATGTGATTGTTTAATTTAAATTTAAAAAATGATATACGTAAACTTACGAAACAAACTTCTTATTAATAGACATTTAAACCTTTGAGCGGGACGAATGAAGTCCTTGTTAAGTATTTTATCGAGAAATAATATTTTCACAATGTGAATCTATGTTAGATATATTATCCAACTCACGTGTATTAGCCTGCATTTTTTCCACCAACTTACTTTAATTCTCGAAATATACCCCCCTCTCCATTTAGAAACTTGTGGTTAATGTTGAAATAATTTGAAAATAATTACTTGAAAATAACAGAAAATATATATATATATATATAATATAAGCCCTGCAGAAAATTGTTAGCAAAACGAAATCCGCCGATCCCGTACGTGAAACGAAAGTTTCGCTGTTGAGTCCAGATACTCTGTCTCCTTAAAGCAAATTCGTCCTCACCACGGTGTATGACGTCTGCCTCCCAGGATAAAACAACAGCTCGATGTAACGAATCTGTGATCCGCTGCACCCTCAACGAACTAGAACAAAATCTGTCTACTATCACCGACCGAAGAAGAAAATTGAGGAAGAAAAATATTTGGCTGTAATTTGGCTCTGAAATCCGTCCGCAAAAATGTGTGTGAAAACGAGCCCCCTCAGCCGGGTATTTATAGGTGAAGACTGGAGGAGGTTGTGTGCTGGAGGAACTCTATACCGGTCGAAATTGGTATCTGGAGGAACTCTAAACCGAATCGAAATTGGTATCAAGGAGGAACTCTAAACCGATCGAAATACTTATCCAGATTCGATTTTATCCGGATCCGAAAATTCGGAATTTATTAATTGAGGTATTTTCGATAAAATAAATTTTACCGAATAAAATTGCAGTAAAAAGATAACTTCGAGACGCCGAGACATTTCGCCCAAATCGCCCTTCGACCGAGACCGACACGAACCGAACCGAACCGAGCCGGCCGGACGGACGGACGGAGGCGGCGGCGGCGCGCGTGTGTGTGTGTGCGCGAGGGGCGCCAAGTCACACATCCACACATGTCTCATTTTGAACATGCCTTTGTCCATATCTCCTTATATACTCACAATTTCTCCCTTCTTTTTCCAATGTGGGATAGCATCCCAAATTCATTTTTAAAGGGTTCACTTTGGAACATTATATCTTATTCATACCTCAATCATTTTGAGTGTTCTCACATGTTTTGGAAACCTCGTACGGAGTACTACGTATTCCAACTAAGTCCCGACTTTAACTCGTAGTCGAGCCCACTCAAAATTTCCTCTCAAATGGGCTGCTCAAAATAGCCCATTTCCTCCATTTTATCTTATATTTCCAACAATCCCCCACATGAATGAGATTGATGGTCCAGCAGCACACGTCAGACACGGAGTTGACTTGGTGATAGTTACTACGGTTAGGCATTGCATATGATAGGTAGAGTATGCTCCTTGAACCTTCCCTCGAAAAGATATATTCTCCTTACTGGCTAGACAGTGTGACTAGATGCCTTTGAACTGTCCGACCGCTTGTGTAAGTGATCGTATATCCTTCACAAGTGCCCTTCCTGATTTGTTCTGTTCTCATTATTGTGCCCATTTTGGCCGTGGACACCGTCCTGGTTCTGCGAGAGTTTCTAAAGAATTGTGCCTTAGCAATTCTCCTTTGAAGCGGCCCCTCTTCTCTCTAACATAGGTGATTCTCTTTAAGTGTTTTGAGTAAACCCGTATTTTACTCCACCCGACTATACGTTGTCGACTTAAGAATCATTAAAAGCATAAGCTTAACCTCTCCCTACGGGTATCACTGTTTTCATCCTAGGAATGGTCGGTTCGGGGTAACCCCCATAGTGATCGTGCCCAGTTTAATGGATTGGTTGTCCCATTGAACCTAGATCTTGGGATCTCCAGTCATCTTAAGTTGGGTATCCTCCATAAAACCATTAGCTCAAGGCAATAGGCCCATTCCTCTTGATGATTTATCAACAAGGTCTCTTGATAACCCTTTGGTTAGCGGATCCGCAATGTTATCCTTTGATGACACATAATCAATAGTGATAACTCCTGTTGATTTCAATTGTCTAATGGTATTATGTCTCTTCCTTATGTGACGAGACTTACCATTGTACATTACGCTCTGTGCCCTGCCAATCGCAGATTGACTATCCCAATGAATACATATTGCGGTCACAGGCTTTGCCCATCTTGGAATATCTTCTAGAAAATGGTGTAGCCATTCTCCCTCTTCTACACATTTATCTAAGGCTATAAACTCGGATTCCATCGTTGACTGAGATATAAGTGTCTGTTTCGAAGATTTCCATGCCACTGCTGCACCGGCTAGTGTGAATACATATCCGCCTGTAGACTTGGAGTCTTTTATATCAGATATCCAATTTGCATCACTATATCCTTCAAGTAAACCAAACCAAACCAAACCAAACATACCCAGTATATCCCGCTCAGAGCAGGGTCTGGGGAGGGTAAGATGTACGCAGACCATGCCCCTACTTATTACGGTAGGGAGGTTGTTTCCGTGAAGACCCCCAACTTAGTGCACAGCAGAATCTTGTGTGATAAATACAAAGGAAAACATATGATTCGAAAAAGCTCGAAACCATACCTGAGCCCATGGCTTGATCCACATGGGACTTACCTAAGCGTAATTTGACTACTTCACTCCCGATGAACGCTGCTCTAACAAAAGAGAGGTTGGCTCTGCGCACAGTTCCCTGTCAAAAATACACCACACGCAAAGACAATAGGATAAAATATACAATAAAAGTAAAAATGCAATGCTCTAGGTCAAAGCTAACCGAGACAACCCAACACTGAGGCTCTCAACTACAGCACCGCTCCCGACAAAAGAATCCACAACTCTAATCTGGCGCCTCCAAGCGCACCTATCAACAGTTATGGTCTCGGAAAGGTTTAAGGCCTTCGAATCTAATCTCAGTTGCTCCTCCCACATCCTCCTCGGTCTGCCTCTACTACTCTCCCCGACAACCATTAAACTCTCGAACCTTCTCACCGGAGCAGATGCCTGCCTCCTGCGGACGTGGCCAAACCATCTCAATCTCCCTTCCCTAACTTTCGCTGAAATGGGTGCCACTTCCAGCGCATTCCTGAAAACCCCGTTCGCAATTCTATCTAACATTGTGCGACCACACGACCAACGTAACATTCTCATTTCAGCCACTTCCAACTTGCTCTCAAGCGACTTCTTCATCGCCCAACATTCAGAGCCATACAACATTGCAGGTCGGATTGCCGCTCTATAGAATTTACCCTTCAACTTTAGAGGGACTTTCTTGTCGCACATGACCCCTGTAGCTGCTCTCCACCTTAGCCACCCCGCCTTGATCCGATGCGTGACATCATCTTCACACTCACCTTCCTTCTGAATGATCGAACCCAAATACTTGAACTTATCCGTACGGGGTACGATCTGATCCGCAATCATTACCTCAACATCTTCCTCGTTGGCCTCACCACTAAAGTTACACCAGAGATACTCGGTCTTAGACCGTCTCACACGCAAGCCTTGGGATTCTAACTTAGCCCTCCAAAGCTCCAACTTTGAGTTCACCTCCCTCCTCGACTCCGCCACTAACACAATGTCGTCAGCAAAAAGTGCACCACGGGATGCCATCTTGAATCCCTCGCGAAATGACGTCAAGGATTAGAGCGAAGAGAAGAGGGCTTAGCGCCGACCCCTGGTGTAGCCCTATCTCAACCGGAAAATACTGGGTGTCACCAACTGGGGTCCTAACGCACACCCTAGCTTGGGAGTACATGTCTTGGATCGCCCTAACGAACGGCAATGACACCCTCCTCTCTACTAGGCTCCTCCAAATAACATCGCGCGGAATGCTATCATAAGCCTTCTCTAGATCTATGAACACCATATGGAGGTCCTTACGCCGCTCTCTAAACTTCTCCATAAGGCGTCTGACGAGATGAATGGCCTCAGTCGTGGACCTCCCCGGTATGAAGCCAAATTCGTTCTCTGATATCTCAACTTCTCTTCTAACCCTGCATTCCATCACTCTTTCCCAAAGTTTCATAGTATGACTGAGGAGTTTAATACCCCTATAGTTACTACAACTCTGAGCATCGCCTTTGTTCTTGAAAAAAGGCACAACAATACTATGCCTCCACTCTGTCGGCATCTTAGAGCCTCTGAGGAGGATGTTGAACAGCTCTGCTAGCCACTGAACTCCGACTTCCCCCAGACAAATCCACACCTCAATAGGGATCTGATCCGGGCCTACAGCCTTAGCTCTACCCATTTTCATTAGGACACCCTTTACTTCCTCCTTGTTGATGCTCTAACAGGGACTAAATGAACGAGCAGAAGATAGATTAACTCCTTGCACCACCGAGTCACTACCTCTAGCCTCATTGAAAAGTTCGAAAAAATATCTATTCCACCGCTCCTTAATAGCCACATCGTTCACTAACACTTGACCCAAATCATCCTTAATAAACTTAACGGGACCTAGGTCGCGCCGCCCTCTTTCCCTAGCTTTCGCTAGTTTAAAAATAGCATTCGCTCCTTCTTTGGTGTCTAACACTTGACCCAAATCATCCTTCAAGTACTGCTGGATATTTGGTATAGTGCAGCCCATACTCTCTAGTACCCCTTAAGTATCTTAGTACCCTTATGATCGCCTTCCAGTGATCCTTTCCGGGGTTGCTCGTGTATCTACTTATTTTACTAACTGAGTAGGCTATGTCTGGTCTTGTACAGCTCATCAAGTACATCAGACTTCCTATTATGCGTGAGTATTCGAGTTGAGATACTCCTTCACCCTTATTCTTGGATAGTCTCAATGTAATATCCGACGAAAATTCTTACTTATTGTTGTATTATTCGGATAATTCAATGCTGTTGTAGTCTTGTTGCATTTATGTAATGTTTATTGATGTTGGAATATATCATGAATAGACCTAATAATAACGATCACTCGCACTATGATTGAATTCTCAACGTTGTATAGATAAGTATATTTTTGAGCTATTAAACCTGAGCCTAACGTATGCTAATCCTTAGGCATAACGTACGTTATTTTAAGGCCTTTACGTACGTAAAGAGGCACTTGTTACTTACGTAACCAGTGTAATCGTATCCGATCTCAACTTTCGGCATGTGGGGCCGGACGGGATTCGAATATCTGATCTTTTGGAGGCAACCTAGTTGACCTACATTACGTACGTAAAGCTTCAAGCGGTAACGTACGTAATGATGTTAAATATTCGATCCGGGCCTGGACTTAGCTTACGTCGTAACACTTTTTGTGTAGCGTCGTAAAGTGCTAACGTCGTTATCCTCTTGTGATAACGCACGTAGCAACTATCTTTGTTATAAAAAGACAACTTGTGTCTTTCATTTTGCACGTCCAACCTCTAATATTTCACCCATATAATCATCCCCCTTCATCCCTAGATCAAAATTACCTTCTTCCAACTTGTGTTTGAGCTTTACATTTTGATTTTGGAGCTTGTTGATTGGGAGTTGGAGTCATTCTTGAAGCCTAGATTGTGTTCCTGTGGTTTTGGTGTATTGTTCTTCAATTCTGAAGGTATGTTATATGATTTAACCTTATCATCTCGTAATTATAATGATAGTAATTAAGTATACTCCACCTAGTGATGAATTAATCAAGCTAAACATGTTTATAGTTAAGCTTCCAACAAACTTAATGATGAATATGATGATTAGGGGATTTGTAATGATGTGTTCTGGGTGTTTTGAATGATGATGATCATGTTTAGTGAAACCACACTCTCCTTGCTAGACTAATAACACCATTGGAATAATAATAGTCCTTGTTTCATTGTAATGTAAATGACTTGCTGGAATAATTACCATAAAATGTTTTAAGAAACCCTTGTTGATCATTAGAAGAATGAAATGACCTTCTTGAACCTAAGCTAGGTAAATTCAGAGGTATGATATTTGAATCTCCAGGTTAGTTAGAAGATTATAAGGATGGTGTTAAACTTGAGATAGTCTTCATGATCATGATATAGATTTATCACTAGTGATTGTGTGTAATGCAGATTTTCACTTGTAATCAATTGAGATGTTCTTGATAAGTTTAAAGGGTAGGAGATTATTGTTTAACACATTATGGATCAATTCTTAATCCAGCAAACATTTGGTAAACATCTTGTAATCAATTGTAAGAATAGAATGGTATTGAATAAGGTTCTTGGAGTAACACTTCAATATCTTAAAAGTTGAACTACTCAAATGGGAATTAGGATGTTGTCTCGTTAAAATTTGGTATAGATGATCATATGAACGTATCATTGAGTAAAATATACTTCATTCAAGGTTGATTGTCCGAGTAACCGATTTTGAATCGAGGGCCGTTCGTTCGTTTGAGAAGGAAGGACTATTCTCGCCTCTGTATTGAGGCAAGTTATCTTGCTTGGTTATAATGATGTGTGGATTCTTATGATGGTTATGCATTTCGTGTATATGAAACACTTATAAACTTGTGTCTTGTGATTTGAGGTTGTTCTTAACGATGTCCCGTTTTCATCATGGGATTGTATTCCCAAGTTAGTCATTTTCGAACCCTTGATATCGTTGATCTTATTGTCATTTCGGTGAGTCCTCGATCTTTAATCGGGTTTGTGAATTATTGAATTCGTTGTCATGTTGCATCGTGACATATCCGGAGTCATATCTACGTTCCGATTGGATATTGTGTAGGATTTTTAGCCGGGCACATATATAGTCATGCGTGAATATTTTCCGTGTTGGGCTGTGCACACGAGACGTAGTTCGTTGAGGCTAATTAGGTACATTGTCCCATGTATATCCTGGATTCCGTATACGGGGTGGACATGTGCACTGACACATATTCGGATCGGGCGTACTGTGATGTCCCTCTTGAGCCGTACTATCTTAGTCGTTCATAGTCCATTCTTATATTTGGATGTGTTCGACGTTTTGTGACTAAGCGTTCATACGCTCGAGGGGTATGTTCGTTAGTCGGGTTGTTATCCTTGAAATCTTATATATGTGAATTGTATAATATCTTGAGAATCATTTATCATGTATATCTGACCCTGTGTTGGGCGAAATACTTGTGTTGTATTTTAGGTCGAGGAAAGGGCAAGGCACAGGAAGATCATGGTGATGACGAAGGGTTCGAAGGATACTAGTTCGGGGGCCCCAAGTCTTTTGAGTCCGGTCATGTTCGTACCGTGTAATGTTATCTTTCCGCTTTATTTTAAATATGAACAAATGTATTGTTATTTAAGGTATATTCCATCTCCATATGGATTATACTTATGTTTTGGATCCTGTGTATAATAAGGCCGTAGGCCATACTGCTGTAAACTCCAAATCGGAGTAAGTACTATGTTTTGTGGTTCGGTATCACATGTATTGTGTATTTAATCTGTATTTTGGATATCGCCTGGTGGGTCCCAGTGTGGGGTCCACGGCACTGTAATAGCCGCCGTATTGGGGTGTTACAGAAGATGGTATCGGAGACAACTGTCATTTTTTTAGTCTTTGTGTATTGAACTAGTATCAAGAGACCTTCGTGTCACGTGTGACCCGTGCGAGCGCCTGATCCTACGAGCCAAATGCGGTACGTACTTTATGAACCATGATTAAATTACTGACATGATATTGATATCTGAATGGATCTCTTTGTTGATCGTGGCATTTTAAGGGTTTGTGGCAGGAATTATCTGATTGATGATACAATAAAATTCTGGATTGATTATATGATTGAAATCATTCGACTCAAAACGTCGATATGATATTCTGTGTGACCCACGTAGTGACGATAACTCATTACGAACTGTTTTCTTGAATATGTAATTTCTTACTGCCGTTAACTTAGCATGAATTCTAATTGGTATCATGAACTGTACTTATGGTTATCTTTACAAATTGATTCTTTCAGTATGGATTTGAGAGGCCGTGGCATAGGGGGACGAGGCCGCGGAAGGGGCCGAATCCCGATACCACGAGCCAACAGGCGAGCGAATGCAGAGCATAGTTCCACAGGCAGTGATTCGCCTTCTAGGGATCAATCGCACCACACTGGACGCGAGGATGCTCGTGTCGATCCTTACACTATGATGCAGGGCATGATGGCTCAGATGATCCAAATGGGTCAGTTAATGGAAACTATGCAGAGAGTTGCTACCGACCAGTATCAGGGGCCACCCCCTGTACATGGCGGACCGGTGAGTCGGATAATCAGCGACATCTCTCGCCAGCGACCCCCGATTTTTGAAGGTTCATCTGAGCCGGCTGATATCATGCATTGGATCGAACACTTCGAGAAATTGTTCGATATGGTAAAGCATCCCGTGAGAGAATCGCGTCTCCGTGACTTACTACTTGGGCAAGGCGCCCACACTTGGTGGCTTTCGGTGAGGCCGGTGATGGCGTATGTACTTGGGAGGAATTTAAAAATCTCATGCTAGGCATTTACTATCCGGGTCCTCTCCATGAGGCCAAACTATCGAGTGCTGAACCCAGACCGTCAAGAAGATGATGACGTACTATCTATCGCCGAGAAATTCCAGGCACTTCTTCCTTTTGCCGCGACGATTGTCCAAACGGAGGCAGATAAGATCAAATACTTTCTCAAAAGGCTTAAACCCCGAATGAGAATGCAGCTGTTGAACCATCATTGTGTGACCCTACCGGAGTTCATTGAGAAGGCTCTGGAGTACGAATTGACCATGAAAGAAATTTCCAAGAAGCAACCGCAGTCTAACAACAAGAAATTCAGGAACCAGAACCAGTCAGACAGCAACCGGGGAACATTCAAGAGACCCCAACCAGTGCCAAATCCTTCTGAACGGAAACCTACGGCGTCGAAGCCAACTGGATCGCAACCTCGAGCGGTCAGCCTATCTGTTGTGTGCTATAACTGTGGAGACCAGGGTCACATCAATTCGAAATGCCCAAGGCCAGCCGTGTCATTCCATACTTGTGGGAAAAATGGACATCGTGCTCGTTATTGCAGGAGTGGACCAGGACGTACTCCCACAGCACCTCATGCTCAGTCTGATCTTGATTCGGGACCGTGTACCTCCGTCCGCTTCTTATCGACTACCGGGGCAAACAAAGGGATGAGGCGTGGAAATCAAGCCGTACCTGCAGTGCCGCAAAACCCAGTCTATGAGATGAAGAAGGTGAAGATCTGAAGCCGACATGATTGCAGTACTCTCGAGATCCATCTCGGCTGTCGTGTTTTTTTGATACCGGTGCTTCACACTCCTTTTATCATTTCTGTTTGAGTCGTTTGCAATTAGAGCATGTTATCAATTGTGAACCTTATATAATTGGACTACCTGATGGTAGAAGAATTATTGGGAATCGTGAAGTTCAGGACTGCTCGATTCGTATGAACGACCGTGAGTGGTTGTCAAATTTAATTGTGGTCGATTTACCTAAAGATGATGTGATCTTGGGTATCGATTGGATGGACCGTCATGATGCCATAATTAGTGTCCGCAAGCGAACAGTGACCGTCACATCTAACGATGGTGTTGAGTGTACCTTCCAGGGTGACAATCCCAGCCGTTCCGGAAGAATCATCAGCGCTATGAAAACAGTGAAACTGCTTAATCAAGGATGTATTGGCTATTGGTGCTACATGACCAAGACAACGGATCGACCAGTTGAATTGATCAATATTCCGGTAGTCCGAGACTACCCAGACGTATTTCCAGATGAGTTGCCAGGCTTACCTCCACGTCGTGATGTAGAATTCAATATTGAGCTAGAGCCTGGTACGTCCCCGCTTTCAAAAGCACCATATCGTATGGCTCCGACTGAGATGCAGGAGCTGAAGAGCCAACTTGAGGATTTGACCGAGAAGGGCTACATTAGACCTAGCGCGTCCCCTTGGGGAGCACCAGTACTATTTGTACGGAAAAAGGACGGATCCCTACATCTGTGTATTGATTATCGTGAGCTGAACAGGGTAACCATTAAGAACAAATATCCATTGCCGCGTATTGATGATTTATTGGATCAACTTCAGGGGGCTGCTGTGTTTTCTAAGATCGACTTGAGGTCTGGTTACCATCAGTTGAGGATTCGTGAGTCTAATATTTCGAAGACCGCTTTTCGTACTCGCTATGGACATTATGAGTTCGTAGTGATGCCTTTTGGACTGACGAATGCACTGGAAGTATTCATGGAACTGATGAATCGAGTCTTTATTAATTATCTGGATCGCTTTGTAGTCGTTTTTATTGACGACATTCTGATCTATTCTTGTGACCATGAAGAGCACGAGCGTCATCTCCATCTGGTTCTCGAGGCGTTAAGGCGGGAGCAGCTTTATGGAAAGTTTTCTAAATGTGAGTTCTGGATAAATGAAGTTATCTTTCTCGGACATGTGATATCAGCTGATGGGGTGCGAGTAGACCCACAGAAGACAGAAGCTATCCGAGACTGGTTACCACCAAAGAACGTTAAGGAAGTACGCAGTTTCTTGGGACTAGCAGGTTATTACCGACGGTTCGTGGAAGGTTTTTCCAAAATTGCCCAACCAATGACTAATTTGCTGAGGAAGGATAAGAAGTATTTATGGTCAGATGCATGTCAGCGGAGTTTTGATGAACTTAAGAGTCGTTTGATTTCGGAACCTATTTTAGTCCTACCGAAAGGAACGGAAGGGTTTGTAGTGTATAGTGACGCATCTAAACAGGGCCTTGGGTGTGTATTAATGCAGAACGGGAAGGTGATCTCCTATGCATCGAGACAGCTACGACCTTACGAGGTCAACTACCCCACCCATGATTTAGAGCTTGCAGCCGTGGTGTTTGCTTTAAAAATCTGGCGTCATTATCTGTATGGAGTTACCTGTCAGATTTTTACTGATCACAAGAGCCTGAAGTACATTTTTACTCAGAAGGAGTTAAACATGAGGCAGAGAAGGTGGCTAGAACTCATCAAAGACTATGATATCGAGATCCTTTATCATCCGGGCAAAGCAAATGTAGTTGCTGACGCTTTGAGTCGTAAAACAGTACAGGAGCAGATGCTTGCCTGCCTAACAACTCAGAGGGAATTGCAGTTAGAATTGGTGAGGCCGGAAATTGAAGTCTGGTTACAGCGTATTCAAGGACAACTATGTACACTTGAGATTTCATCGTCCCTTGAGGATATAATTAGATCGAAGCAAGTTACGGACCCATTCTTATCTCGAGTTCGCGATGAAATAACTCAAGGGAAAGCTCTTGGCTTTGTGATACACGAGGATGGATTGATACGCTTCAGGAACCGAGTTTGTGTATCCGCAGATGATGAATTAAGGAATTCTATACTGAGAGAAGCTCATGCTACCCCGTACTCTATCCACCCGGGGTCTAGCAAAATGTATAAGGATTTGAAACAATATTATTGGTGGGGAAGTATGAAACGTGAAGTTGCGGAGTTCGTTTCGAGGTGTTTAACCTGTCAACAAGTTAAGATTGAGCACCAGCGACCCGCAGGAATGCTGAAACCGCTTCTGATTCCCGAGTGTAAATGGGAGGACATATCGATGGATTTTATCACCAGCTTGCTGACGAGTCGTCGAGGGATGAATGCGATTTGGGTGATTGTGGATTGTCTGACCAAATCAGCCCACTTTCTGTAGATTAAAGACACTTGGGGACCCGATAGATTGGCCCAACTATTTATCAAAGAAATTGTAAGGTTACATGGTACCCCTACGAGTATTGTATCAGACCGTGACGGGCGATTCGTGTCACATTTTTGGAAAGCAGTTCATCGTGCGATGGGTACGCAATTGAACTTCAGCACATCATTTCACCTGCAGACAGATGGTCAGACTGAGAGGACTATCCAAACTTTAGAGGATATGCTGAGGGCATGCGTTCTCGATTGGAAGGATGATTGGGATTCCCAACTACCTTTGGTGGAATTCACTTATAATAATAGCTGGCACACTTCAATTCATATGGCACCTTATGAAGCGTTGTATGGCCGTCGTTGTAGATCCCCTCTGTGTTGGTACGATCCATCTGAAACCTTGGGTACGGAACCCGATATGTTGTTAGCAGCCCGTGAGAAGATCGCTCTGATTAGGAGTCATTTGTTGACGGCTCAAAGCCGACAGAAGTCCTACGCAGACAACCGCCGGCGACTGCTTGAGTTCGAGGTCGGCGACCATGTACTAATGAAGGTGTCCCCTACTCGAGGAGTTTTTCGTTTTGGGAAGAGAGGCAAGCTGAGTCCGAGGTATATCGAGCCGTTTGAGGTTTTAGAACGAGTAGGAGATTTAGCCTATCGCCTGGCTTTACCACCAGCCATGAGCCGGATTTATAACGTGTTCCATGTCTCCCAGTTAAGGAAATACGTTGCTGATCCGAGTCATGTACTTCAGTTCGATGAGATCGATTTAGCGGAGGATCATTCGTATGAGGAGCGCCCCGTACGGATACTTGAGAGGAGGATCAAACAATTGCGGAATAAGACGATTCCCCTACTGAAGGTTCAGTGGTCACAACACGGGGTCGAGGAGGCCACGTGGGAGATAGAGAGAAGCATTCAAGAGAGGTATCCTGAATTGTTTACCCCTTAGTTTTGAGGACGAAACCCCTTTTAAGGGGGGGAGTATATAATATCCGACAGAAATTCTTACTTACTGTTGTATTATTCGGATAATTCAGTATTGTTGTAGTCTTGTTGCATTTGTGTGATGTTTATTGATGTTGGAATATATCATGAATAGACCTAATAATAACGATCACTCGCACTATGATTGAATTCTCAACGTTGTATAGATAAGTACATTTTTGAGCTATTAAACCTGAGCCTAACGTATGCTAATCCTTAGGCATAACGTACGTTATTTTAAGGCATTTACGTACGTAAAGAGGCACCTGTTACGTACGTAACCAGTGTAATCGTATCCGATCTCAACTTTCGGCGTGTGGGGCCGGACGGGATTCGAATATATGATCTTTTGGAGGCAACCTAGTTGACCTACATTACGTACGTAAAGCTTCAAGCGGTAACGTACGTAATGATGTTCGTATTTCAGTCCAGCAGCCTCTGGACTTAGCTTACGTACGTAACACTTTTTGTGTAGCGTACGTAAAGGCTGTGCGACGTTATCCTCTTGTGATAACGTACGTAACGAACTGTGTTGTTATAAAAAGACAACTTGTGTCTTTCATTTTGCACGTCCAACCTCTAATTTTTCACCCATATAATCATCCCCCTTCATCCCTAGATCAAAATTACCTTCTTCCAACTTGTGTTTGAGCTTTACATTTTGATTTTGGAGCTTGTTGATTGGGAGTTGGAGTCATTCTTGAAGCCTAGATTGTGTTCCTGTGGTTTTGGTGTATTGTTCTTCAATTCTGAAGGTATGTTATACGATTTAACCCTATAATCTCGTAATTATAATGATAGTAATTAAGTATACTCCACCTAGTGATGAATTAATCAAGCTAAACATGTTTATAGTTAAGCTTCCAACAAACTTAATGATGAATATGATGATTAGGGGATTTGTAATGATGTGTTCTTGGTGTTTTGAATGATGATGATCATGTTTAGTGAAACCACACTCTCCTTGCTAGACTAATAACACCATTGGAATAATAATAGTCCTTGTTTCATTGTAATGTAAATGACTTGTTGGAATAATTACCATAAAATGTTTTAAGAAACCCTTGTTGATCATTAGAAGAATGAAATGACCTTCTTGAACCTAAGCTAGGTAAATTCAGAGGTATGATATTTGAATCTCCAGGTTAGTTAGAAGATTATAAGGATGGTGTTAAACTTGAGGTAGTCTTATCATGATATAGATTTATCACTAGTGATTGTGTGTAATGCAGATTTTTACTTGTAATCAATTGAGATGTTCTTGATAAGTTTAAAGGGTAGGAGATTATTGTTTAACACATTATGGATCAATTCTTAATCCAGCAAACATTTGGTAAACATCTTGTAATCAATTGTAAGAATAGAATGGTATTGAATAAGGTTCTTGGAGTAACACTTCAATATCTTAAAAGTTGAACTACTCAAATGGGAATTAGGATGTTGTCTCGTTAAAATTTGGTATAGATGATCATATGAACGTATCATTGAGTAAAATATACTTCATTCAAGGTTGATTGTCCGAGTAACTGATTTTGAATCGAGGGCCGTTCGTTCGTTTGAGAAGGAAGGACTATTCTCGCCTCCGTATTGAGGCAAGTTATCTTGCTTGGTTATAATGATGTGTGGATTCTTATGATGGTTATGCATTTCGTGTATATAAAACACTTATAAACTTGTGTCTTGTGATTTGAGGTTGTTCTTAACGATGTCCTGTTTTCATCATGGGATTGTATTCCCAAGTTCATCATTTTCGAACCCTTGATATCGTTGATCTTATTGTCATTTCGGTGAGTCCTCGATCTTTAATCGGGTTTGTGAATTATTGAATTCGTTGTCATGTTGCATCGTGACATATCTGGAGTCATATCTACGTTCCGATTGGATATTGTGTAGGATTTTTAGCCGGGCACATATATAGTCATGCGTGAATATTTTCCGTGTTGGGCTGTGCACACGAGACGTAGTTCGTTGAGGCTAATTAGGTATATTGTCCCACGTATATCCTGGATTCCGTATACGGGGTGGACATGTGCACTGACACATATTCGGATCGGGCGTACTGTGATGTCCCTCTTGAGCCGTACTATCTTAGTCGTTCATAGTCCATTCTTATATTTGGATGTGTTCGACATTTTGTGACTAAGCGTTCATACGCCCGAGGGGTATGTTCGTTAGTCGGGTTGTTATCCTTGAAATCTTATATATGTGAATTGTATAATATCTTGAGAATCATTTATCGTGTATATCTGACCCTGTGTTGGGCAAAATACTTATGTTGTATTTTAGGTCGAGGAAAGGGCAAGGCACGGGAAGATCAGGGTGATGACGAAGGGTTCGAAGGATACTAGTTCGGGGGGCCCAAGTCTTTTGAGTCCGGTCATGTTCGTACCGTGTAATGTTATCTTTCCGCTTTATTTTAAATATGAACAAATGTATTGTTATTTAAGGTATATTCCATCTCCATATGGATTATACTTATGTTTTGGATCCTGTGTATAATAAGGCCGTAGGCCATACTGCTGTAAACTCCAAATCGGAGTAAGTACTATGTTTTGTGGTCCGGTATCACATGTATTGTGTATTTAATCTGTATTTTGGATATCGCCTGGTGGGTCCCAGTGTGGGGTCCACGGCACTGTAATAGCCGCCTTATTGGGGTGTTACACTCAACGTCATATCCACCGGGGTTTTGGCTGTGCCCGAGTCATCTTTATTAAATCTTTCAAGGATTTTGTCCATATAGTGGGCTTGACTCAGCATGAGACCTTCCGACGTTCGTGTGATTTTAATCCCTAAAATTACATCTGCGAGTCCCATATCCTTCATATCAATCTCGACCTCAGTTTGTCTTTGGTCGATTTGATTATTCTTTCATCACTGCCGGTAATGAGTAAGTCATCTACATATAGACACAAAATGACGTAGCCATTTTCTGTGTCTTTCACATATACACATTTGTCGGATTCATTAATTTTGAAGCCACCGCTTATCATGACATGATCAAATTTTTCATGCCACTGTTTTGGTGCCTGCTTCAATCCGTACAATGATTTTACCAGCTTGTAGACTTTCCTTTCTTGTCCAGGAGCAGAGAACCCCTCGGGTTGTTCTATGTAGATTTCCTCTTCTAAGTCCCCATTGAGAAAGGCAGTCTTAACATCCATTTGATGAACTTCTAAGCCTCGTAATGCTGCGATGGCAAGTATCATCCTAATGGAAGTTATTCTCGTCACAGGAGAGTAAGTATCAAAATAGTCTAGGCCTTCACGTTGGTTATATCCCTTCGCTATGAGCCTAGCCTTATATTTATCAACTGGTCCATCTTTCAATTTCTTCTTGAAAATCCACTTATTTCCTAATGGTTTACACTTAGGAGGTAATTTCACTAGTTCCCAAGTATGATTTTGTAATATAGAATCAATCTCTTCTTTGATAGCCTCCTTCCATAGAGGTCCATCCGTCGAGCTTACAGCTTCTTTGTAAGTCTGAGGAGCCTTTTCGAGCAAGTAGGTGATGAAATCTGGTCCGTAATATTTCTCCGTCCTTTGTCGCTTGCTTCTTCTAGGTTCGTCCTCATTATCTTCATCCATTAGTTCAGAAGTCTGTTCGGATGAGATAAGGGGTTCACTTGCAGTCTTGCAAGGAAAGATATTCTCAAAGAATGACGCATTCCTTGATTCCATAATCGTATTCTTGTGAATCTCAGGCACTTTGGATTCATGCACAAGAAATCGGTAAGCATTGCTGTTGTGTGCATATCCAATGAAAATGCAGTCAACCATTTTTGGGCCTATTTTAACTTTCTTAGGAGTAGGTATCAGCACCTTTGCTAGACACCCCCACACTTTTATGTAATTGTAGGAAGGCTTGACTCCTTTCCACAATTCATAAGGGGTTTTGTCTCCGTTCTTACGGCATATCTTGTTTAAAAGATAATTCGCCGTTAAGATGGCTTCTCCCCACATATTTTGCGGCAGCCCTGAATTTAGTAATATCGCATTCATTATCTCTTTCAGAATGCGATTCTTACGTTCCGTCACGCCATTTGACTGTGGTGCATATGAGGCAGTGACTTCATGAATAATTCCATGTTGCGAGCAAAATTCGCCAAATGGTTCCACATATTCACCTCCACGGTCACTCCTCAAGATTTTTATTTTAGCATTCAATTGATTCTCAACTTCCGTTTTATAGAGAACGAATTTCTCTATGGCTTCATCTTTGCTTTTAAGCAAGTATACATAGCAATATTTAGTACAATCATCCACGAAAGTAATAAAATATTTGTTTTTACCTCTAGTTTGAACAAACTTCAAATCACATAGGTCGCTATGTATTAATTTTAAAGGTTTGGTGTTTCTTTCCACTTGTCGGAATGGAGATTGAGTTAATTTTGCCTCTACACAAGTTTCACACTTGTGGTTTAAGTCAATTTTGAACTTTGGTATGTGATCTAATGCAATAAGTCTACGCATTGCATTAAAATTAACATGTCCTAATCTAGCATGCCATAAATTAGGAGACTCAAGCAAGTAAGCAGAAGAATTCTTCATTTCATTATTTTTGATAGTCATTACATTGAGCTTAACTAGCCCATCACATTCATATCCCTTGCCTATAAACACACCATTTTTCGACAAAATAACTTTATCGGACTCGAAAACTGTTCTAAAGCCATGCTTCATCAACAAGGTACCAGAAATAAGATTCCTTCGAATATCAGGCACATATAACACGCGTTTAAGAGTCACTTCCTTTCCAGACGTCATCTTTAAGATCACCGTGCCTTCGCCCAAGATAGTTGAGGTTGCAGAATTTTCCATATACAGTATATCACCGGCATCCTTTTCTTCCAAGGAGGAGAACATAGTCTTGTTGGCACATATATGCCTAGTTGCTCCAGTGTCAATCCACCACTCTTTGGTGTTTGAGCCAACTAGGTTCACTTCGGAGATCATAGCACACAAGTCAAGATGTTCCACTTGTTCGGTAATCGATGTCCGCATTACCCTCCTTTTCTTTGGTTTCTTTGGCGACTGCGATCGGCGCCCTATGACCCATCTTTTCACAATTGTAGCATTTTCCAAGGAATTTTTCTTTCTTTTTCCCAATTCCTCCTTTAGGTCCCAGCTTGGTTCCCTTTCCATTGTTGCCTTTCTTGGATGTCTGTCCAGTTTCCACAACATTGGCCTTTGCCACAGCAATATTTACTTTCTTCTCTGATCCTCGGTTGTCTTCCTCTATGCGAAGTCTAACGATCAGATCTTCCATGCTCATTTCCTTGCGCTTGTGCTTTAGATAATTCTTGAAATCTTTCCAAGTCGGGGGCAATTTTTCGATCACAGCAGCCACTTGGAAGGATTCGCTAATGACCATTCCTTCAGCATGGATTTCGTGAATGATCACTTGCAGATCTTGTACTTGACTCACTACCGTCTTGGAGTCCATCATCTTGTAATCGAGAAACCGTCCAACTATCCACTTCTTGGCACCGGCGTCCTCGATTTTGTATTTATGGTCTAGTGAGTCCCATAACGCCCTAGCTGATTTAGCACTGTTGTACACGTTGTACAAAGAATCGGCAAGGCCATTTATCACATAGTTCCGACACAGATAGTCGGAAGTTTTCCAAGCGTCAATGGCCATCAGAGTTTGTTGGTCACTGTCCTCGTCATATTTTGGCACATCCTCCTTGAGAAATCGAGACAAGCCTAGAGTGGTCAGATAGAACATCACCTTCTGCTGCCATCTCTTTAAATTCTGCCCGTTGAATTTTTCTGGTTTGTCCGCATGGTTGACCGGAACCGAAACCGAAGTAGTAATCGGAATCGAAGCTGTACCCGATCCAGTTATCAGAGGCGCACCTCCAGTCGCTGAACCCGAGCCGTTTTTCTGAGGCGCACCTCCAGAAACGTCCGTAGACAGTGTTGGGTTTTGAGAATCCATACTGATTAGCTTTACGAAAATAGATCTGTTTTAATCAAGTAAAAGGAATTTGCTTTAAGATTGTTGAAATAATTTGAAAACAATTACTTGAAAATAACAGAAAATAAATATATATATATATATATATATTCAATATATATATAGTATAAGCCCTGCAGAAAATTGTTAGCAAAACGAAATCCGCCGATCCCGTACGTGAAACAAAAGTTTCGCTGTTGAGTCCAGATACTCTGTCTCCTTAAAGCAAATTCGTCCTCACCACGGTGTATGACGTCTGCCTCCCAGGATAAAACAACAGCTCGAAGTAATGAATCTGTGATCCGCTGCACCCTCAACGAACTAGAACAAAATCTGTCTACTGTCACCGACCGAAGAAGAAAAATATTTGGCTGTAATTTGGCTCTGAAATCCGTCCGCAAAAATGTGTGTAAAAAACGAGTCCCCTCAGCCGGGTATTTATAGGTGAAGACTGGAGGAGGTTGTGTGCTGGAGGAACTCTATACCGATCGAAATTGGTCGAACGGACGGACGGACGGACGGACGGACGACGGCGGCGCGCGCGCGTGTGTGTGCGCGAGGGGCGCCAAGTCACACATCTCATTTTGAACATGTCTTTGTCCATATCTCCTTATATACTCACAATTTCTCCCTTCTTTTTCCAATGTGGGATAGCATCCCAAATTCATTTTTAAAGGGTTCACTTTGGAACATTATATCTCATTCATACCTCAATCATTTTGAGTGTTCTTACATGTTTTGGAAACCTCGTACGGAGTACTACGTATTTCAACTAAGTCCCGACTTTAACTCGTAGTCGAGCCCACTCAAAATTTCCTCTCAAATGGGCTGCTCAAAATAGCCCATTTCCTCCATTTTATCTTATATTTCCAACAGTTACATAATTAGATACAGAAGTTATCAAAGTGCATTTACAAATTGAGGAAAATTCTGAAAAATATTTTTTCTTTTGCATAAGATATTATATATTTCTTAATATTAATAATTCTGCAACTATTTAGAAACTCAAGTTAAATATGTAAAAGTTGAAAACAAATATGGAAAAATATCAAATTGCATTTATAATTTCATCAGAAATAGGGAAAAATTTATGTTCTTAATTAATATATTATATTTTTTTGATAACACAACTAATTAATAACTATTTAAAAAATTCAAAGAATATGTGAAGAATGCAAACAAACAGAAATTTACATATGAAATTAAGTAAATTATGAAAAAACTTTTAATTCAGAAGATATACTAATATTCTATTTATTATTATTGGTTAGTGCGTACAAAAATATGTAAAAATGTGTGTACATGTAGCTAGGGCCGTGTCACACATACGTAAAGGCTCGATCGATTCGGCATATTCGGCTCGAAATAATTGGGTTCTACGTTCGATTCGGTGATCAACAAGCCGAGTCGAACATTTGTTTTTGTTATTCGGAGAATCGAGCCGAATAGCTCGAACATGTTAGCCGTTTTGTTTTTTTTTTGCCAATTTTATATATATATATATATATTGATTAGTTATCTACTTATCTTTTGTTGCGACTGTTTTTTGTTGGACTTATTCAAATGTTCAATGGTCTTATGTTGTAAACTTCTAATTTTATTCAAGTCCTTTATAATTTCATGATTTATGAGAAATTGAATATTGTAAATTTTGTTTAACACGAGCCGAATATGTTCGGAAAAATCCGAACGGAATCGAATCAAATGTTAATGCTAAAAAAACCCTTCGAACTCGAGCCAAATAACAAAAATAAAAGCTCGGCTCTTTCGAGCTGAATCGAACCGTAAGTTCAACACCCTTCGAGCCGAACTCAAACCCTGTTATATTTATAAGGTTCGGCTCGTTCACAGCCCTATATGTAGCTTTCTTGTTTTGTCACCCCACTTAGGTGAGTTGGCTTGCAAACGTACTATAGTTTAGCTCTAATTAATTTAGGTGAAACATAAGTTGTTGTGGGAAGTAGTATTTTTGGAAAAAGTGGATTCGTGTTTGTTGAATATATCATAAAAATTCTAAAAATAAGAAATAAGAAAATCTATACTTCTATTAAAAGAGAGTTGTGACACATGTCACTTTGTAAGTTTTTTTATTTTTTTATTTTAAAATAAAGTTTATAGATAGAGATATATTCTTAAATTTCCAAAAAAAATCTAGATATATATTGTGGGAGTTTTATTCCACAACTTACATTCATCTACCAATAAAAAAATCCTTCCTTTATTTTTTTACCTTAAAATTTTAAATGTTTATAATTTTCTAACTCAAGTTTATTTTTAATGAAAAATATATAAAATTAATTTTTATTTCATAATTTTCAACTAGACATCCATGTGAATATAATAAATTGATGGATTTACAATAATGACCGATTGCACAAAAAAATTATATTAAAAAAAATATAAATTTTTATTTTCAGTAAAATTAATTGATGCAAAATAAAAATATATTAACTCATTTATTGCTTACATAAAAAATAAATTATGATATTTATTTAATTATAATAACTAAAAATAATAAAATATACACTGCACACACACATATATTAAGACTGAATCACATATTACTTTCGTCCCCAAAATTTGTTCCTACTTTTTTTTTCGGTATGCAGTAAAATTTGTTCACGAATTGACACTAATCGACTTAACACTGTTATTGTGGTATTCTTTCTTGAATTATATTACACCCCATAATACACTCAATAAGTCTTTTATTAATATTACACTAATATGATATTCATATCAAAAATCATCAAAAATAAATTTAGAGATCGAGGAATTATTTTCTAATAAGAGAATATTTTATGCGGTGCATCGCACCGGAGAACACCTAGTTTAATATTAAAGATTAGAGTTATTTTTATAATAAAAATATCAACTTTTTTAATAAGTTACGACATATAGTTTTCCCAAAAATTACAAAAATAAAAATAAAAAAGAATTTGCATTTACCAAATACCGTTTTTGATCAGAGAAATAGAGACAAACCGCTTTTAGAAGTTGGAAAAGCATTAGCAAATGGAATCTTCAAATATAATGCCTGGACAAAATTACCCTAATCAGCCATTAAATGTCGCACCACCACTGCAACCCCAACCCCGCGCCTCCGGGATTTAATGTGTTCTTGGCCTCTCCACACATATATGGATGTCACGTGTTTGAGAAAATGACGCACGCAACTGTTTTTTCCTTTTAACCAGTGGCTTATGACTTTCTGGACTTATAATGCGAACCACCTCATACAGACACGGGTCAGGATAACCCGTTTCTCTCTCCTCAATTTTCTCTCACATCATACACATAAACCAGTAGTTCTACATTTTTTTTCATTATTACCAAGTTTGGGCCAACTTAAATCGGCATGTCCGCGGAAATGGGGGGTATGAAGCCAATTTTAGCCAAGAGGTCTGTTTGGGCCGTGAAAAGTCAAAGAATGTGTCAAGATGTGGGACCCACCACGCAAGTTTATCCAGATACTAAACGTGGCTTACAGTTAAAAGTTTCTCTCTCCCCCTCTCTCTCTCTCCTGTAATTTTACACTGTTTAGGGGTATTTTTGACGAACGAGGAACTGTGAAGTAGTTGTGGGTTGAAGAGATTTGGAGTGGTGGAGCTCATTAATTCTTCAGTCTGAAAGGTAAAGTCTCTTCCTTTTACCAATCCTTTGTTTCTTGTTTCTGCTATATCGCCTTTAAGTCTGCATTTCTTCATTTGAGCTTATTCTTGATAATAGTGGTATTTTTTTTTTTTTTTTTTACCTTATGTGTATGGCTTAGAAAAGAGCTTTAAGAGGATTTTCTTGGATGAGTTCTATCTCCCCTCTTCTAATATTTTTTTTTTGGGGGGATAAATGTAGATTTTAAGGTTTGAATCCAATTCTTTGTTTGGAGAAAATATTACATTTGATGGGTTTATGTTGTTTTTTTATATGTTGGCTTTTGATATGTTGGTTTGTTTTTGCGTGGTTGTTCGACCAATAGGTATCGGACTCCGATTTAAGACCCAAGTCCAGGTTTTTTTTTGAGACCATTTTGAAAGTGGTCTCGAATTTGAGACATTTCTTTCAAGTTGTCCCGAGTTTGAGACCCGAGTCTCAAATTTGAGTTTGAGACCCGAGTCTGAAGGGGGAATGGATCTAGTGCTTAAGTCCTGGCGTGCGTAAGTCATGCTTAATTGTACTCGAGTGTCATATTGTTCGGGCAAAGAAAATTGGAGTATTCGGATAGGTATATAAATACTACTATACTCAATTGGCCGAGTACATGGATACTCGTATACTCATTTGACCGAGTTAATGAGGACTCGCATGCCTATTTGGCCGGACACATGAGTAGGCGTGTACATTTGGCCGAGTACATGAGTACTCGCGTGCCCATTTGGCGAGTACATGAGTACTCGTGTGCTCATTTGGCCGGGTACATGAGTACTCTTTATTCATCTGGCCGAGTAAATGAGTACTCGTGCACTCCTTGGTGATTTTGTTGGATTCAACAGATAGGATTGCATTCATACGGTTAGTTGCATCACTTGCGGCCAGTGTTTTAAATATCGCTTTTTACATGTGCAGCGTTTTTGTTCCGTCGTAGTGTAGCGGAAGTAGCGTACCGCATAGCGTAAGCTATTCGAGCATGTCCGTTGTGAATCCTAAAAAAATAAAAATATATGTATATAAGTAAATCAACAAGATAATTAACTATAAAACCATAAAGAAATAAAAATATACTTGCACTAGTAAATTATCGTGTAATACCAAGAGAGGCGCAGCCTTTTGAGTTCAGAAACGCACCAAACATAATCTTCTTACAAGCTAAGCGCAAGATTCTCAGTTTCAGCTAAGATGGCATCTTGCTTCCTGGTCTCTCAGACTTTCCACGCATGCGCCATCCTTCTCCTAGGGTTTCAGTCCCATTTTTTTTTGCAAGTGGATGTTTTCTTTATTTCAGCCGATCAAATGTGAAAATTGACTATATTTGTTTGAACGATTATTAAAAGACTATTTATAGCATGCCATTTAAAACATGCAATTAGTGAAGTGAAGGTAGCGAAGTTATAGGATGCAATTTAAAACACTGCTTGTGTCATATACCTTGAACATCAAGACCTGTTTATAGTTTATCCAATGAAGTGAAGGTAGTGAAGTTCAAATATTTATTTCTGTGTTGGCTAACATATTGATATTTCATCCTTAATTATTTTCTTAACAAGGCAAGATTAGTTTAGTTTTATCATTAAATGTCAAGTAATTACTTTTATCTTTCCTCAAGTTGCGACAGTATCTCGTTCAAACTCAATTTTCTGGTTCGTGTATCTTCTCATAGTAAAAATCTTACATTGTAGTTATATATGATCCCATCTATCTTCTTCATGTGCTAATAATATAATTATATCGAACATAAAAAAAAATAATTACGAGTTTACTTAAAGGCAGGGGCGGTTGTGAGGATGTGCTACAGGTGCAATGGCACAGGATACACTAAAATCATGATATATGTACATAAATAGTTATGCTATATAATTAAGAATAAAAACAAATCCTTATCAACATTAAAGGGCTCTGTATATTTACAAGATATAGAAACACAAAAGTGGAATATAACCCTTGCACTTACATTGAATCTAAATCTGAGATACAAAGGCAAACGAGACCCAAAAATTCTCATCCCAATATGTTTCTCCTTCCTACCTTTCTTTCGTGTGTTGTTATATTTGTTTGAAAAGTACGACGCCTAGAAAAGCAAGCTTTAGGATGCTCTAGAAGGGAAAAAGAATTAGTTGTTCGAGAATTGAAACTACCGCACAATAATAATGTAAGTCGAGACTATATTCCTTTTTGATTTTTCTAGTAAGATTTTTTTTCTTATCGGTATTGGCATAGAATGTGAACAAAAGTTTCTTTGCATGTTATTTCAAAACATCAAGCTTTTCATTTTGTTTCTTACGAGATCTAGTTATTTCTTTTATCACAAAGTTTCATTCGTGCACCGAGTCCCATAAAACTCAGAACCAACCGGGCCTGCTTAAACATATTCCGAATTTCCAACATTGTAACATTCCATTTTGCTACTTTCGAACAAGTAGTCCGAATATTTCATTCCAGAAATTTTGGCCTGCATATGATCTTATTCTTGAGGTTCTTTCTCGCACGATCTATCTAAAAACACGAGTGGTGTTTCCTTTCTTTTCTTTACTGTCTTTCAGACCAAATTTGTGCCAACATTTGACTACATTCAGTTTGCTTTGGAGTAAGAGTCTGCACGAGAAAGCTCGGAATAAACATGGTACTCTTATTTTGCCCTTAATTGTATTATTAGTCTCCTGTGGAAGCTGAAGGATGGAAAGCAGAGGCGGAGAAACTCTAGAACCAAATGAAGAAACTCTGGTGTTGGAAAAATGCCGAAGAAAATTAATGCCTTTGCAAGCTCATATGTTAGACATTCGGAGATCGAGAGTCAACTCGTTGTTCCTTCGAAATACTCACGGCTTGCACAATAGCATCCCTAGACATATTACGACCTTTGATGAAAAGTATGTCCTCAGCTGCCTTGAATTGATACGGAATTGTGCACTAAGAGGCGCATCTTGGAATTTTACCTCAAAGGTGGATAGTTTTCCTGACGAAACGAATAGTTTAGCAGTGATCAACGGTTCGAATAGTATGACCGAATTGGCTATTGAATATCCATTGGTTGGTAAAACCAATGTGATAGTAGACGCGTTTGATGACTGGACTATTGGTACCTTGTCTGGTAGCCAGACTATGATCAACATTTTGCAGAGTCCTTTACTTAAAAATTTCGGGTCGTTAGATTGCGACACGAACTTCAGGAAAACAGATCTGCTCAATGCAAGTCGGCCATTCGGTCATGAATTTTTATCTGAACCCATGCATAAAAGGGATGCTTCTTTATCAAGCACAAACTCCAATTGCTCCGACTGGTCGTCTTGTTCTGCAAATTGTTCTTCGTTTCAAGGAATGCTGCAGTGCACATGGAAAAATGGTTTACCTCGCCATGTTTTTACCGTGGATGACAAAAGGGAAGTCTACGTGGCAAAATTGTCGAAGGTTGAGTCTTCAGATGGTAAAAATGGTTCGGATTACGTCTACACCTTCCATTCGAGCAGCTATAACAAGAAAGAATGTGATATTCACGAGCTTTCTTTAGAGAGCATTGCCAAGATGCTTGTGTCCACTCATATAAAATTTTCTTCGAGTAATTCCGAAATTATAGAAACTCGGTTTGTTCTATCTGTTTCGGGTGATAATCAGATGGAAGCCGCCAATCACGCCGTTAGGAAGAACAAGCGACTGGCGAAGAAGGTGGTGGATATTTTCAAGTCAACTCACCCTCACAAGCAGAGATCTGATTCCAAGCTCGGGGAATCAAGTGCTGTTCTAGAAGATACATGTTTAGATCCATACGAAGACGTGCATAATGATTTTCTTGACTTGGCGCCGAATTCCGAGTTGGCTGCTATTATCCTGAAAGAAGTTTGCGGTAATCGGAAGGAAGATGAACCTGGAGGGTGGGGACTGAAGTTTCTTAAAAGATCATATCTAGAGACCTCGATGAGTTCAGAATGCTCTCGAGATAATGGGGAATGCTCGAGTAGCATAGACGTTATAATTCCTGCGGGTGTTCATGGTGGACCAAGGACCGGAGTGGGTGGCCCGTCAGGCCTTGCCGAGAGGTGGATGTCCGGTGGGCGATGCGATTGTGGGGGATGGGATATTGGTTGTCCGCTAACAATTCTCAAATCCAGATCCCGAGCGGATAATTCTTGGCAAGACAAATCAGTTGATCTCTTTATGGAGGTTCGTATACCGTCTCTTTTCCCCCCATTTTTTTCTTGTACAAAATTTGGGGAATAAAAGTAGAAACCAAAAAAAAAATACTTCAAATTATAGGGTCTGTTCTCTGCACCTGATTTTTACTGATTAAAATATATTTTTACTGATTGAAACAGTTTTTTACTTGTTAAAACATATTTTTACTGATTGAAATTTGTTTTTACTGAATATTAATTGTTTAAGTTGAAGAGAACAGGTCTGTAGGAAAGAAAGAATCACATTGTAGTGTTTGCAAATAGAAGGTTGCTTTAAGTTTCTGATTCTGCTTCTAGTTTGACTTCTACGCAAAAACAAACTATATTTGCAACATATCCACCAAACACTCTATCTTTCAATTTAAATCAAATTGCAAGCATCAATGCAACGGTACCCACTTTGGTAATTTAACAGGGTTCCAAACAAAATGCGCCGATCATGAGACTGGTGAATTTTCACGAGGGTTTGTATTATATCCATTTCCGATCGACGCTGTCAAGTTTACAGTCTTTTGCTATTGCCGCTGCAATTATACACTCACGCAGTCCCGTTCTTCGATCCAAAAGTGTACAGTGTTTGAGTCGACGACATACGTTGAGGTAATTAGTTTTCGTAATCAAACAGCTAGCAGACAATTTTGAGCTCCTGTAATGATGCCCGATTCTTGCATCATGGTGTAATTTTTAGCCGGCATTCTCCCTTAAGGGCAGCTTGTTCTTCGTATATTGTGCATGTAATTATTTTTTCAAAGCTTTTGGATGGCTACAAACACACTTAAAGTGATTTATTTTTCCGCCCCGCCCCCCAGCCATCCAGGTTATTGTGAATTTTTTCGGACCGGCCCCGTTTTGTACGTTTTTTACGATTATATAGCCCAACCCGGATCGGATTTACAGCTCCACATATATGTATGCCAATTGCATTGTCTTCTAAATATAAGCACTCAGCTTATTGTCTTCTTCATCACTCCATGCACATTTTCTAGGCTCCTTTTTTGTCAACACAAGGTGGTCTTAATACTTTACTCCAGGTGTAATGAAATCTCACTCTTATTTACATTCATCTTCTTGAGTGAGAACTTTAGGAAACATGGTAAGTGGATATAGTACACTTAATATGTTGCCATGTTTTCCATGTGCCAGAAAAAGTACAAACATTAAGAGGGAAACAGGGGGTCGCGGTGGGGGGCAGGGGGTTGTTGCACTACGAGGGTTCTTGCTTCATATGACAACAGCTGTTAGTTTTTTGAAGAAAACTTGCTTTCTCTGTGCCGTTTAAAGCTTGACAGGGAGTTGATTTTCATATTTTTAGCTTTAGGTAAATGATCGTATGTGATCGATCGGTAAGTTGCGTAAGTAGTAATTTTGAGTGTGTGATGGAGATTAAAATATAGAGGTATTGGTGGTAAGTGTATATTATTTGATTGTAATTGTTTGATGTCGATGTGTAAAGTGATAAATGTAAAGCTTCTAAAATGAAAAAAAAAAGTGGGGTGAAGGACGAAGGTTTCATATGACAATATCGTTATTTTTCGAAGAAACTTACTCCTTTTGTCCCGTTTACTTGATAGAAAGCTGCTTTTGATATTTTTGGATAAATGATTGGATGTGATATATTGGTAAGTTGTTTAGGTAGTGATTTTGAGTGTGCGGTGGAAATTAAGTACCTGATTATGATCGTCTGATGTGAGTGTGGAAATTATAAATGTAAAGTTTTTAAAAGAAAAGAAATAAAGTTTTGAGCGGACGTATGTAGTACTTAAAAATAATCTAATTGTAAAACTTACCGGTAAGTTAACACTTGTTTTAATTTTTAAATAAATAGGTAGAATCAAACCCCTTAACAAATTATGAACTCTTGAGAGGCAATATTGTTAATTTTTTTTTTGAAGAATTTTTACTACATTGTCCAGCTTAAAGTTTGAAAGATGATTGCTTTTGATTTTTTAAGTGAATGATTAGATGTGATAGATTAATAAATTTTTTGCTACTTGGTGTTTTGCATGATTTTACACTGTTAATATATTGACTATTATTTGATATTATTTTTGTTTCACCGATTCCAACATACAGTAAAACATCGATAAATGAATATGGTCGGGATCGGAGAAAAATATTCATTTAGCGAAATTATTCATTTATTGAAAGAAAATTTGAACATGTTATAAAGAGTTGGGATCAGAGAAAATTATTCATATGGCGAAGTTATTCGTTTATTGAATATTATTTATCGAGGTTTAACTGTAGTTGGAATTAAGGTGTATGTAATGATGATTATGATGGTTAACGTGTCGTGAATATTAAGTGATGTGATTGTTATTGTTTGATTTGATAGTGAAAGTTAGTAATGTTAATTACATATAAGAATATTTCTTCTGACTGAGTGCAGATGCTGCTTAAAATTCTATTTTAGATTTAGGAAATTTGTTTGGTTTTCTTAATGGTTACATTAAGGCCTCATCGAATCATTAAGAGGCATGACTGTTTGGCAAAAAAAATATGACCTCTTAATGGTTACAATAACCTCTTAACCATTAAGCATCCATACACTCTCTCAAGTCTCAACCATTAAGAGGCAAACAATTTTCAAATTTACCCCTCCTCTTAAATTAAGAATTATTATTCATAATTATTATTATTTTTTTTAAATAAATTTAAATAAAAAAATATTAGACATAATTATTATTATAATTTTCTAATGAATTAAATTAAAGAATATTATACATAATTATTATTATTATTTTAAATGAATTAAATTAAAAAATATTATGCATAATTATTATTATTATTTCAAATGAATTAAATTTAAAAATATTATACATAATTATTATTATTATTATTATTATTATTATTATTTTAAATGAATTAAATTTAAAAATATTATACATAATAATAATAATTATTATTATTTTAAATGAATTAAATTTAAAAATATTATACACAATTATTTATAAAAATTAGGGTTTTTATTTATAAAAAAGAGAGGTTTTGGTACGCAAGGGGAGGAAAAATGGGATTTTTAATCGCTACTTTTATATAAAAATGTAAAATGATAATTTATTACCATTCAGGGTTACTATTCAGAATAGTTACCAAACAACCAAATTTCATTCTGCACTCAACCATACAGAGCCTCTCAACCATTCTGGCCTCTCAACCATTCTGCACTAAATCATTCAGCAACTGTCAAACAGTCCCTTGTAATACTTCATCAACTTACTTTTACTTGCAACCATACTATTTTTGTATTGTTCGTATACTAACATTTCATCCTACTTTTTTCTACTATTATAAAATAATAAATTATAATGTAAGAAGTATTATTTCTTTCAATATATATGTTTAAAGTAGTACTTTTGTGTAATTTTTTTATTAATATATAATTAAAAATATTAGTAATTAAAGTTATAAAATAAATTATGCATTTTTCTATACTATCACATTTATTAGCGAACAGATGAAATATATTAACGAGACTAGGGTTGTTAGCGGTCCAAGTATACTCGAGAATCGTCTGAGAACTGCCGGTAGTACCCGAGATCGATACTCACCCGAAATATTAGCGGTCCGGATACTAATGCTGAAGTTGGAACCGAAATCGGTAAGGACCGAAATTATTAACCCGGTAAAAGATTGATAAACTTTCACTAATTTTATGCATACCAAGCACGCCCTTCGATTAGTAGTTTTTTCATACTAGCTTTTGAATATTATTTTTTTAATGTGGTTAGATATTGGAGACACCGCTTCTTCAGTTGCTTGAGAGCTTATGATAAGTCTATGACCGTGTAGGATCTTTTTGAGCCTATGATAGCTATTGGAATTATTTAAATCTTATCTATCTATTTTAAGCCTATAAAGAATATGTTCTGAAGTTTTTATTTTAAACGTACTTAATTTATCCATCAATTTTGAAACTTAAGTATTAATTATGCAGGTTTTTAGACCATTCTCGAGTAATTCTCAGGCCTGTTTTAGGTAATTAATTAGTCCATGAATCGGGACTTATTGGTTCTTAGTCGATCCAGTTCTTACCGGTCTGGGGCCTAAAATACCTCCTGGTTGACTTATCAGACCGATTTTGGGTATTGACATTAAAGCCGATAAACATACCAGGTAATTTTACCAGGTCTAGCCCGTTAAGTCAACCGGATCGAATTGGGCCGGTAACATCCCTAATTGAGACCCACATATCAAATTAAACTTTTCCGGTAGATATTTATGAGTCTGATCGGATGAGACTCAAATCACTTAGAAATATGTTCTATAATTTTTTAAATAATATAAAATTTTGAATACTATAAAAAGTAGTTTATATATATTAAAATATTGAAAAATCCAAAAATTACTCCAAAAATTATAAAATATTTTTAAAAATAGCAAATTTTAAAAATATAAAGTATCTGAAAAAATAGTCAATAAAAAAATATAACATTGTTTAGACAATCCCGAAAATCTATAAAAATTTAAATATATTTTGAGATAAAAGATAGAAAACTGAATTGCTTGTATTTTTTCAAATATTTTGATAATCTTATATATATATATATATATATATATATATATATATATATATATATCAAAATATTTTAGTTTTGGATGCAATATTATTTGGGTATATGTGATTGGATGTTTGTCGCTTATGAACAATGACGTTAATTTTTACAATGAATATTAGATATGTATGAGTATTATTATTTAAATATTTTTGAATATGTATACCAAGAATAGATGGGTATACAATAATATTATATATATAAGTATTATTTAAAACATATTAGTATGTGATTGTAAATACCATTTTATATTTTATTGTTGTTGTGTTTTATATAATATATAGTTATTCTTGATATACAACAAAAATATGCTTCTGAGAAATAATAATTTGATATTTTTTAGTTTCTTTATAACTTAATATTTTATTAGAAAATAAATATTGAGATTATATTTTATAAATATTCCGTGTACTCTACACGGAGTTTGTACTAGGATAAATTATACTCCCTCCTGGCTCAAAACATAATTTAAGCATAATTTTTTCTCGTCAGAGAGTAATTTTAAAACAAATCTTAATATTTGAAACTCAATATACTATTCTTTAAAATTAAAATTTTTCATTATATAAATTATTATATTAGCTTACTCAAAGAAAAATGAACTTCTCAGAGTCCCTATCTAAGTTGGTGTCAACCAAAGGGGCAAGAAGTTCACACGTGAATAGACGTTTGATTATTGTTCAGTACTTGAACCTTCGATCACTCGGATTCGTCGTTCACCTTCTCAAACCGATGAAGCCTACCCGACCTTCGTATTCCCTGCCCCATATCTCAACAGCAGATTAGGAGTACTTGCTTGTCCACATGGGGCTCGACACAATATAGGTCATCGAAAGGATCTCGGAGACCCACCAAAATAGGAAAGCTAGGATCTTTCAGAAACCGAGGTGAGTACATAAGCCCCTTTAGAGATGGTCAAAGCACTAGCAGCTTCTTTTGGGACAACAGCTCTGGGTTCTGAGACAAGACTTTTCTTTGATTAGTTCCTACCTTCTGTTGATGAAAGTGGAATTTTCCAATCCCTGGTTGGTTCATTATTTATTAGAAATGAATTTTCTAGGATTTTACTCCGTATTACTGAATAGTTCATTCGCAAGCTTAAAAGATAACCCTCCAGTAGTCGAATAAAGTGGTACGCGCGGTCATGTTCTGACTTGGATGGTAAACTAGACTGGTGTTCAAGCTTACTCTACCTATGTATTAATAAAAGGTTCGGACACGATGGAGATAGTCTTAGATTTCAAATGAGCTAAGCACTTGAGTAGAATGACGTCCACAGGTAGGCTTGTGCTCGGCTTATAATTTTGACTAGCAGCCGCTATTTAAAGAATCTTATTTGCCGACCTCTTTCATAATCTAATCTAGACGGAATGTTGGTTAACAGAAAAGCGTGCATTTGCATCTGGTGGAAGATTGAACATTAACTGATTGAGCCACAACAACAACAGCTATAGGAGGTCCTTAAGTTGTTAAGCCGGTGGATTAGCCTAAACTAAACTAATCGACTTCAAACCTATCTTGAGAAAGCCAATCCAAGGCAACTAGGAGGGAGTGACACAAGGACCAGGTCAAGGAAAGCGCTCCAGTTAAAGCAAATCTTTAATAAGGAGTTCCCTACTACTAATTAGTATTAATAGCTAGGTGGAAGGGCATAGTAGTCGACAAAATGTGACAATTTCTACATAAGGTGGTAAAATAATATCATGTACAATTAAATATAGAGGGTCTATTCGGCACCGTCGGATCATTAAGGCCGATTTTCGTCCCTGCTCGACGGATGGGTCTTACAGTCAAGCTCCCTTCTGCCTTTGCACTCGAGGGCCAATCTCCGTCCGGCCCGCGTTATGAAGGTAACCAAAGAGAAAGAGGCCCAATTGAAAAAAAAAAGTGTCTTGCGGATTCCCAGTGGAGGCGATCTTAAATCCTCTCCTTAGAGTAGATGTCTTAAAGAGCCTTCTCCAGATCAATCTGGAGTGCCTCCCACTCAGAAGACTGAATAGCATGGAGCTCGATAGGCGAGAGGAGCCTACCAAAGCTAGTATAGCTAGTAAGTGGAAAAGACCCACTATGATACCACTCATCACCGGTCAGGCGATGGAAGAGTGTAACTCGAGTGTACGACCTTAATGAAAATAAATAATTTAAAATGAGTTGTATTTTTTAGCATAACTAACCTTAAAATGTTAGACATTAACCAAATAACACTCTTTAAGTGGGATGGATGGATCTATTCTCCTTAAAGTACAAATATTAAGATTTTCCCAAAAAAGAAGAAAGAAAATAGTAAATTTATTCTATTTTCTGTTAGGGCCTGTAAGTACCCATGAACGGGACTTAGGTATTAGGCAACCCACAGATCTCCAGGTCAACCCAAAAACCATACTGCCTATTCGGAGCCCAAAGCCCAAAGAAGCCCAATCCTTGTTGCAAAATGCAAACCCTAAACCTGGAAACTACTTATATATAAACGCAAAGCCCTATTCTTTAAGACATCTCTGAAAACCCTAATCCAAAAATGTCGAAGCGAGGTATGTGTTCTATTTACGTTTCTGCAGTGTTAAGTCTAATGAGAAGAATCCCAAAGAAAATGGAGTGATTCTACTTGAAATCTATGTTTTCAGGGCGAGGAGGATCAGCCGGAAACAAGTTCCGTATGTCCCTTGGGTTGCCGGTGGCAGCGACGGTGAACTGCGCTGATAACACCGGTGCGAAGAATCTTTACATAATCTCCGTTAAGGGTATCAAGGGAAGGCTGAATAGGTTGCCCTCTGCGTGTGTGTGTGATATGGTGATGGCGACGGTGAAGAAGGGTAAACCTGATTTGAGGAAGAAGGTCATGCCGGCGGTCATCGTGAGGCAGCGAAAGCCGTGGAAAAGAAAGGATGGAGTTTTCATGTACTTTGAAGGTGACACTCCCACCCCCAACCCCCCAACCCCGAAACAAATCTGTTTTCTATTGTTTTTATATTTGTGGTATATAGAGAGACTGACTCACTGTGTTGCCTGTTTTAGCTTGTGGTAGCCTGGTCTGTATGAGTCATCAATTTAGGGTTATATCTTGTGGTAGCCTGGTAGTGCTATATTTTCCAGTAAGACTGTGCTGGTTAGGGCGTGTCCTGACGCTTCTCAACATAGGTTATATCTAGAATCTCACTTTTTTCGCAACTTGTACATGCTTAAATCTTATGAGATGATCTTATTACCAGACTTTAGTCATGTATCCATCTGTATGTAATGGTGCCGATACAGTTACATGTCTGGAATATTAAATGTATCCCTCGTTACAGGTGTGATCATTGTCTTCAAGATCACGTCTGCTCCATGAGGACCCAACACATCTTTTATTATGTCTATAGCTGCTGTTAGGGCTGGCAATTTCTGACCCGACACTATAGCCCGACATGAACACCCATGAAATTAATGGGTTAGTGTTTGGGCTTATCTTGTTCTTTGTGTCGGGTTCGTGTAACACAATAACTTTCCTGTTCGTGTCGTGTTGGGTTCGTATAACACGATAATATTTATATATTATTACCATTAATTTTATTATCATTTTAAATATTTTTAGTTTATTTTCTAATTTTTTTATTTGGATTTATCGATTCGTGTCCCTGTTTCGTGTCGTGTTCGTGTCGGGCATATACTTAACGGGTCGTGTTCATGTTTGACCTTATTGTGTCGTGTCGTTATCGTGTCGACTCGATAACCACTCGACATGAACGAATTGCCAGCCCTAGCTGCTGTTTAGTTTTATGTGGTATATCTAGAAAGCCAGTGATTTTTGTTTTCTTTCATGTTCTTCTGGGTTCTTAGTACTTGTACCCGAAGCTCCATTTATAACATGTGATATTGCATTCGTCTTTTATGTTTCTTTATTGTTATGCAGATAATGCTGGTGTTATTGTAAACCCGAAGGGGGAGATGAAAGGTAAATTTTAAGCGTTGTGCTCTGTCGTATTTTTGATGTTTATAACCAATACCTCGGTCAGCAATAATGGTTCAAACAAGGCGAAGTTTTAGTCTTGTAATTTTTGTTGTGCGCTTGATATTCTGATTGTTTTTCATTCTTCTTCCGATACTTGATTACAGGTTCTGCTATAACTGGTCCAATTGGTAAGGAATGTGCAGATTTATGGCCAAGGATAGCTAGTGCTGCTAATGCCATTGTTTGAGAGTTTTACATGCCAGCCCTATTGGCTAAGAGTGGTCTTTCACTTGCAAATTTTGTAGAACATGTTGTTCAATATGTTATTTGCAAAATTACTGTTATTTATAAGTGTCTCCATTCTATTTGTGTTTATTACCCAGACATATGTTCTTACATACTGAAAATGCTTCTCCTTAAAAACAATTATTCCTGACAGTCTAAAATAGCATCGTCGAAATGCGAATATGAGGGTTTCAATCTATACTGAAGTTTAAATCTAGTTACCATTTTTTAAATATTCGACTCCATACAAGGGTTTGAAATGATGATTCATGTTTGATTTGAGATCGTGGTTACTTGCCATAAAAAACATACCCTCATTTCGTTCATAAATTGGGTATGGTCCGCTATGACAAGCTTGTTTTAACGTCATGGTGCATAGTTGTATAAATTCATAAATTCCTTAGATACAATACTTGGGTTCACACTTACAAACTTATTCCATCTTTTATTCTTATTAACCATTTGACCACCATAACCAAAGTTCCAATATTGCACGAATCAGCATCGGATGGAGCTTCTACTTCACTTTCCTATCATCCGAGTTGGAATTTCGCATCTTCGCACAGTACTCGAACAAACTGCCGTCGTAGCATCGCCTAATCGCCTCTTTCGAGAGGAAACCATCCGGATCTCTAGCTAGAATGTAAAGTACAGCCCACTCCAGTTTATTTGCAACCCTGCATGCTCATTGTTTTAAAAAATAATATAATTTGAAAACAAGTAAAAAAGTGATTTTACCATCCGAAGAAGTCAAACGCTTCTCGGTTGCCTTCAGTCATGTTCCACAATTCTCTAATTGTAAGTTTATCCGGGAATGTCCGAGCGTACTTGCTAAATATGTTCTCGAAATTCACAGGCAAGTATCTGAAAGAAAGGGAAAAAAAAAAGGGGAAAAAAAATTGAAGCTCATATGCTGTACTGTGTGACGAGTCTCACTTGAAGAGTTTATTTTTAAAGTAAGACATTACTATCTAATTAAAATTTATATAATTCCTTAAATAAAAAAATAAGTGAAAATAGATGATTTAAAACGAGTTGTAACTACTTAAAATGACTAGAATTTAAAAAGTTGTACCTTAACAAAAAAGTAGATAATTAAACTGTGGTACCTTCCCTCTGTATCATAGGTTCCAGAATCACTTCCATGCTTGGCCTTGTGTATGTTATAAAGGTATATAGGGAACAAAGGATTCGGAAACCAACCCTGTCATACAAATTATATATATATATATATATATATATATATAGCCCTTGGAATTATAATAAAAGACCGCATGAGAGAGAGAGACCGATTATTTCTAGCAGCAACAATAATAGTGATCTGAGATGATAAAAAAATTTGCATACCATTATAGGAATTAGGAACTCACCGGAAGTGTAGGGTAACTCAAGCCCACATTAATCCCCACCGCGAGTATAAGTGATACAATCACATTGAACCCAATTTGGCGAAGTCCTGCAAATATCGAACAAAAGAATAACTGTCTCACTACAGAATTCCGAAAATACAACACTTGCTGAAATGTGTCATGGTAAGTCCAAATTAACTCTGATGGGGTTAAGTGGGAAATGTTCAAAATTAGGGCTGAGAATTTTTCAACCCGAAACCCGTTCCACCAATAGAACGGAACCGAATTGATGTTGAAAATTAGGTATTCTCTTGGAACCGAACACGAATTTAGAAATTCGGTTCGGGTTCTTTTCCTGCCAAAAAAATCATAAAAATCCGAATTCACCTATTTACATGTTTTTTTATTAATATTAGTTAATCTATAAAAAAAATTACAAAAAATTAAAAAAAAAATCCTAGAAGTATACAACCTTAGTTAATTATTGAAGTTCAAATTACTCTTTTGATGCTTCATTTTATTTGATACTTTGATTGTATCAACTGAAAGTATCTTCACTATATTGTTTTCAATTGGACTATTATTGTCTAGAAATTTAAAATGAAGGCTTTTAAATGGACTATTGTTGTTTAAAATTGATTTTTTTACTGTATAGACATCACAAAAATGAAACTGAAATATTGCACGAACCGAAGACAAAAATGAAACTGAAATATTGCCCGGGTGGTATGAAACCGAACCCGAAATACACAAATCGGTTTGGGTTCGGTTCCTACCAAAAAAACTCAAAATAACCCTATTCAAAATTGGCTTGCAAAAGAGAGTATTCCAAAGTTACATGACTCAGGTGATCAATGGCGCCCATGCGGCGCTGCAGTGTGTCATAGCCCACCCCAAGTTTTTGAAAAAGAAACAAGTATATGTCCAGTTTACGAAAAAATAAAAACGAATTTGATCAAAATTTTAATATTTGGGCCCACCCTGAATTTTATCCAAATTTTGGAATGGATCTGGTGCTTAAATCCTAATCCTTCCGTATTTAATCATGCTTAAATATACTTAAGTACTTAAATTGCTCGGCCAAAGAGCACAGGAGTATTCAGATTCAGATAGCTATATGAACACAACTGTACTCATTTAGTAGAGTACATGGATACTCGCATACCCGCTTGTCCGGGTACATGGGTACCGCGGTTCCAAATACATGGGTAATGGAGTACCCATTATCCTTGATCACGGTTTAAGAACGGAAGAATTAAGCACGGGATCCTTTCCCCAAAATTATTTCAACCCACCCATATCGAAATCCCAAAATTATTTCAACCCACCCATATCGAAATCCCGGATACGCTATTGCTCGCGATACAAAAATGAAGGCAAATACAAAGCTTCAAGTGAAATGGACTCTTTAAATAACAAGCCAATTATCCTAATCAGAGGGAAAAATAACTCGAGTTCTGGCCGAATAATTACCAACATAGGTTTCCCATGGATAAATGATGCCATTATCATCTTGATCAAAGAAAGCACAGTGCTGCTGTAGAACACTCAAATTGTGATGCATATGGCCTGGTGTTCCATTGGGGTGCTCCATATCAGGAGCAACCAATCCTCTTGCCATGTCTGAAAATCCCCAAACAAGATTCAACAGTTGAACCATTATCATCACATGATGATGTTTCAGGCAATATACATTAAAAAGGTTTTAGGTACAGGTGCCGATCAAGCGTGAACCGGTCACACCGTTATGGAGTGACCAAGTGGTGTATCACTAACACAACCACTCAGGAAAACAAAATAAGAAAATATTGTGTGGTCACAGCAGTGCCCCATCACCGATTCCCTGGTCACTCGAGGATAGGGTGACCGTGGTCGCTCTTGATCGGGACCGGTAAACAGATGTCAGATAGCAAGTGTGTAATTCTGGATACTTTTCAACAATACCAATACTCTTGGGCAGAAGCTGAAGAGGAAATTTCAATAATTTGTGATTCTAAAGCTAATAATTGCTCAATCCCAACTACTGCATCAATATCAATAATTTTGACTAACAACAACACCGATAATAATAAAAAAAAAGGATCAAATAATTCCCAAATTAAAATCCAAGAAATAGGGTTTATGACAACCAGTACGCCATTTAATCCATCGTTCAAGAGAGAGGAGTTAGGCAAACAACTCACAGGGCTTTGGAATTGCAGTTTCCAAGTCTGTACGGACAGGCCGCCCCATAGTCACCGGAGCCAGCTCCGCCTCCGGCGACAATGCCGGATTTATCGTCACCACATTAGCTGCAGCAGCCGCCATCTCTCTCTCTCTCTCTCTCTCTCTCTCTCTCTCTCTCTCTATAATAACTGGAAATATTCCTTCGCAGAGCTCTAATTGTGAGCGAGTGTGATTTGACAAAAATGATGTAATGCTAAATAGCAGGCAGCAGAGCGGTGCGGCGGAGAAATCTACGTTGTAAAGAGCTTTGCTGACACGCAACTCGTGACACGTACAGTCGCAACGTGTCCATGGATCAAATCTCTGGTTAGGTTTGTGATTCTGTGAAAGCACCTGATATCTGAAATTTAGGGTCGTTTGGTACAGAGAATGGAATTGCCGATAAATGATTCCAGAAAAATGATTGCAGAGAAAGAGAATTGGTCAGAGAATAGGAATTATTTATCACTTGTTTGGTAGCAGAGAAATGCAACAGACGGTCGGTGGTGGTGGTGGCGACGGTGGTCGGTGGTGGGGACGGTGGTCGGTGGTGGCGGTGGTGGTGGCGACGGTGGTGGTCGGTGGTGGTGGCGGTGGTGGTGGTGGTGGTGGCGACAGTGGTGGTGGTGGTGGTGGCGACGGTGGTCGGTGGTGGTGGTGGCGGTGGTGGTGGCGGTGGTCGGTGGTGGTGGTGGTGGCGGTGGTCAATTCTCTCCATGTCTCTCCAATTCTCTTCCTACCACAGAGAAATGAATTCTCTCCAAATACAAAGGACTCAATTCTTTGGGAAATACCAACCATTTCCATTTCCATTTCTCTCCTCAACCAAACAAGAGAAATGAATTCCATTTCCATTTCTCTACTCTCAATTCTCTCTACCAAACACCCCCTTAGTTCTTTAAGGCGAGAAATCCTCGTGTGGTTCTAATACAAGTAGGGGTGAAATTATTATCTTATTTAAATTGGGATTGCCGAGGACGGTGCCCATCTGTGAGTTATTGTTGTCGTGTTGGTCGACTCAAGACAGCACACTGTCATTCTTGTAAAGTCGGTAATTTTGTGATCGTTGAGGGTTGAGGATTCCAAGATTGTTGTGTTGTGATTGTTGATCGCGTTAATCGGTCCTAAGGGATTGTGACCCCAGGATGGTTGTTTTGGATATTGTTGGTCGTGTCGATCTTTCATTATCCGTTTGTCATCGTTCACTTTGTTGAGTCTTTTGATCCGTATTGGATGTGTTATCCTTTGAGTTTCCTTGTCATGTTGCACCGTGACATATCCGGAATCATATCTGCGTTCTGATTGGTTATTGTGTAGGATTTTTAGCCAGGCACACGATGGTCATGCGTGGATGTTTCCGCATTGTACCGTGCACACGAGACGTAGTTCGTGAGGCTAATTAGGTACATTGTCCCACGTATATTTTGGATTCCGTATACGGGGTGGACATGTGCACGGACACATTTCCGGATCGGGCATACTGTGCTGTCCCTCTTGAGCCTTATTGTTTTGGTCGTTCATAGTCCATGTTGTATTGGATATGTCCGACGATTTGCGACTGGTTGTTCATACGCCGAGGGGTTGTTCGACAGTCGATTTTGTTTCTTTGAGATCCGTATTGTGATGATATACAGCTTCGGGCTGTTCGGCTTTCAGGCCATTGTGATGATTGGCAGCTTTGGCTGAGTGGTTTTCAGACCATTGTGATATTTGGCAGCTTAGGCTGAGGGCTTTCAGGCCATTGTGATGTTTTGGTATTTCCGTTGGAGCCTTCGGGCATTGTGATTCGTATTTATTTCAGCTTTGGTTTGGGTTAGCTTCGGGTAGTTCATTGTTGTGCTCTGTATTGATGATTCGTCGTTGGGCACTTGTGTTCTAACCTGTTGAGCAGGTACCGATCGTATGCCGTGGGCATAGTGTTTCACGAATGCTCGATTCTTAGTTTGGTTTGTGAGCATCTCGTATTACTATTGTTATACTAGTTATTCTGCCTTTGGATGCATATCATGTTGTATATGTATTTGATGTTCATTATCTGGATGACTGACCCCGTGTGGGCGGAACATGTTTTCATGTTTTAGGTGTTTGCGAGGAGAGAGTTGAGACACAGGGGTATGACGTTGGCGACGAGGCATTCGAGTGATATTAGTCCGAGGTGTTTTGGTGTTCATGTCAGTCAGACAGTTTGGAGTACTCCAGTTTTGTTAGTTGTTGTCATTTTGTATTATCCGAGCAAGGCTCGTAGATGTGGTTGTATTTTTATTTTGGCCATGTAGGCCCACTTTTGTCGTTGAAATTCCATATCGGAATATTATGTCGGATGTCATAGTAGGGACTGAGATTCCCCTTTTGGTGAGTTTGTTGTATTTTGGTCGTGTTCGCCTGGTGGATCTCCTGGTGTGGGGTCCACGGCACTGTAATAACCCAATGGGATTTGGGGGTGTTACAACAAGACCCGACAACACACAACTCGACCCGACAGCCTAGGTTTCCGCAACCTAATCTGTGATACCATATTCTGTAATACCCCCAAACCACTCGGGAATATTACAGCGCCGCAGACCCTATCCACGAAGATCTACCAGGCTAAATATATAAAACACAACATAACAATACATGCCAACACGGCTAATAACGAACCACTGGACCGATTTGGTCTTTTATCACAACACACACATCATTACATACATAACTCTTTCCCAAAACTCATACCCACACAGGGGATGGAATACATTAACACTCCCATATATCGGGAAAATAACACAGCGGGAAGATAACCAACAAGACTCTACCAAAATACTCTACGATTGGTCTTCATGTGATTAGTATCGTCGTCTTCCATCACCCTTCGTACCGATCCTGTGATTCGCTCCCCAGCAACCTGCAAGTACGTGGACGCAATACGGACATCCACCCCCCGAATACTTGGGGGTTAGCAAAACTCCACTGTTTTGCTAGTGCAAGTATAAAATACGAATACAATCCATACACAACATACTCCAAGAACGTAATAATCGTGAACATAATTCCCGAGATAAATCATTTGATCAAACTGTTCAAATTATGAAGGGTGGGAATAAACCCAATATACACCTTACAAAACATTTAAAGATCTCGGGAGTTTTGAAAACATTTGGAATTTAAGAATTCTCAAGTCTTTCGAAAACACTTGGGACACGGCCCAAAATTATTTTTCCCAAAATACAATTCCGATAATAAAACACGGGTCCACAACCCAAATCACAAAACACGGGGTCCAAGACCCAAATCACGAAACACGGGGTCCAAGACCCAAATCCATAACAACATATTCCCAAGGATCATTCGTGTCCCGTGCTACCAATCCACGAACCTCAAATGCTCCCGCAGAACATACCCGAGTGAATAACCCAATGGGAATCCATACCAAATCACATGTCACCGTGATAACAATCACGTAACCATAACCATACATACATTCATAGTTATCCTGGCATCGCACTAACAAGCTACGAACCTCGGAGCCTCCACGAGACTTATCCGATTGGACAACCCATGACACGTCCATCACACAACCAAACCACAACCATAAGTTATCCCGGCATCGCGCTAACAAGCCACGAACCTCGGAGTCCCCGCAAGACATACCCGGATTGGATAACCCCACAAGTTATCCCAGCATCGAGCTAGCAAGCCCCGAACCTCAGAGTCCCCGCAAGACATACCCGACTAAATAACCCTACGGTCACGCCCGACCCATACTAGCAAGTATGGATCCCGGAGATTCAACAATCTTACGCGGAGGCACATCACTTTCAACGATCACATAACAGTAAGAAAACATCAAGCCACACAACACTAAACATCACAAACTCTTTTCAAAGGAGTAACAACCAATATCACCCGTCACATATTCGCCGAACAAGCACACATAACAACACTTAATCCTCGGTAAATGATTACAGTTTATTATATTCACTAAATGTGACCATAACGTCTTTCAACAAACGAAACTAACACACATAGTCCAAAAATACACCTATTCACGAAGCATACGAGTTATCGTTGAAAGACAACATTTATCAAGAACATACCGATCATTTTTAACATTCATTAAACATTCGGATTTCGCATAAAATCATTTACCAACAATTATGCCTACGAAACATGAAACGTATGGGCAAGATACTTGCCTCGATACCACGAGCAATGGAACAACGAACGGACACGGCCGGGTAGCCCTCGAACTTCCAAGATCGACCAAAAACCCGACAACTCCACGAAAACTACAAAAATAATATCACCACGAATCAATAACGCTAAACGGCATCCGAATCAACCCGAAAAATAACAAGAATCCGAGGGTTCTTCAAGTAAATCGAAAATCAAGTTCCGGGTGGTTAAAATCGATAAACGAGTTACAAAATTTGAAGATCATGACCAATACAACGAGATTACTATGAACAATTCATCAATCTCAGACTAAATCAATGAATCACGAAGAAACCCTCAGAAATATACACAACAAGGGTTCTACGGAAGTACCTCGATCCGGCGAAGAACAAGGATTTGATGTTGATCTAATCGACAAAGGCCTTCCAAAAGCCTTGGAAATGAGTAGGATCAGCCAAGAACATCACTCCCCGTCGCACCCGTCCGAAAGCCGCCACCAGGAGAAGAAAAATGTAAGAAATGAGGTCTGGCCCGTCACCAGGCCTATATATGGCCAACAGTGTTACGACCGTAATCGGCAGTGCATAACGGCCGTAACTCAGTCAACTGTCTGTAGCGTACGCAATGGCCGAAGCCTTGCGTACGCAACTATCGCACCTTACGACCGTAATCGGCATAGCCTTACGGCCATAACCGAGCTCCTAGGGGCCACTGACTGAAGTCTGCCGAATCACTACGGCCGTAACCGGCCAGCGTTTAGCGGCCGTACAAAGCCTTACGGCCGTAACCTGAATAACCTTACGGCCGTAACCGAGTCCCCCTGGGCTAGGGTGTGCAGACGCCTAACGGCCGTAATCGGCCAGGCCTTACGACCGTAGCCCGACCCATCCAGCCCTCCGACTGCCCGGCTCGATACTCGACGACGTCTCGATCACGCTAATGCACTGGATATGATCCAAAACAATAACGGACAGGCTGTAATATCCGCATTTTTCTTTCCTGGTATTATCATTTTTGGTGTATTTTTCATTTTTAGTGACTCGCTTGTAACCATATTGATATTTCGAGAATACTGGACTTTTTGCCATCATATTCTCGTAATTTATTGTTTGGAACCGCCATTTCGGGGTTGCCACAAGTCCATCTTATGTCCTTATGGACGTTGTGAGCTTTTGCTTGGTGATTCGATGGCATATTGTATTATGTTGTCGTATTGTCCCTTAGAGAGCGTCGTGAACTCTTGATGTCTTTCCCTTTTGAGTTGGTTACGTTCTAGATGTTTTCGGAGTCGTGTCGGGCTAGATGTTAGCCTTTGGTTCTTGCACATGAGCAGGCCACACGAGTTGTCGATCGTGCGTGGCGCTCGTGCGCAGCCGAATGCTCGGCAGAGGACTCCAGAGACGCACGAACAGGAAGCACGAGCTGGCTCGTGTGCGTTGCTCGTGCGTGTTGGTCAGAAGCTGGGCAGTGGCCTAGCACACGACCAAGCACCCGAACAATTGGTCATGCACGCTACTTGTGCGCAACCAATGCTCAGAAGTAACTCCCAGGGGCGCACGAGCAGGACACACGAGCAGATGCTCGTGCGCTGTGCTCGTACGTGAGGACAGAAGTTGGGCAGTAGCCTGGCGCATGACCCGACGCACAAGCACTTGGTCGTGCGTGGTGGTCGTGCGTCTCTGAGTTATTTAAATGGACAATCGCGTTTTCAGCGTCATTTTTCATCCCTTCTTCTTCTTCTTCTTCTCCGAGGGTTAGGCGATTTAAGCGATTTGGAGGCTGAAGTTTGGATCGTGTATCATCATCCATCCAAGATTTTGAGTCTCTAACACCAAGTTATCATCATCTAATCATTTTCTACCTCTTGAATCAAGGTAAATCTTCTAGAACCCTACTTTTGGGCAATTCGGGGTTTTCGATTTTATTGTCCGATTCGTTCCGTGTTGTTGATTAATTCATGATGAATATGATTAATCTTGTTGGTATTCTTGGTTTCCCTATGGATTCATGGTGTATTTCATGTTTTTTATGTAATCGGGAGGGTTTGGTTGCGATCCGCCCTCGTTGTTGTTTTTGTACGAATACACATGAATCGTAGGCGGGTTGGGTGTATTCCATTTCCGTAATCGTTTAGAAGTGGTTGTGATTATATTCTTCGAATCGTTAGGTTCGGTTTCGTCGTTTCCTAGCGGTCGTGTTTGATTCATTCCGTTCGAGTCGTCGTCAATTACTCAAGGCAAGTATTTTTTGGAAACCTTTATGCTTAACATGAAATGGTAATGTATATTGTGTGTGCTTTGCTCACCTCGGGAGGGTCCGATGGGGCCTCGAGGGAATCTATGACTTCACTCTGGATTCACGAGTTTGATTCGCTAGCCATCTTGGGAGGGTCCTTAGAGGCCTCGAGTGGGATCAGTGGCTTCACCCCGGTCCTAGGCGATGCCTGTGCGTGATTTGTTTTATTATAAACTGTGCAAGTAATAACTTGCCTTGATACCGATACAACGATAACGAAGCTGTTACCAAGTCCTTGCCGTCGTCTACAAGTTCTTTGGCCTCGACCAAAGCAATTCACGAATATCTTCTCGACCGCAACATACGGTTATAATCACCGATCAATAATCTCAACCTATTACAATAATTCGATAAACAACAAGTTCACTAATAATCAATAACTGACATAACCAATCAAGAAACCCAACTGTCTTACAATATCTCGGTTAAACATAGTCTAAACAATCTAACTCAAACCAGCACGAATTCATAACCACAACACGATATACTACACTGCATGTCCACTTAGCGCACGTTAATCATATACCGTAGCGTGCGTTAAGTCACTTCTGTTAGCGTGCGTTAGCCAGTCGGCTAGCGTGCGCTATTACAAGTACCGCTCAGCACATTATGATTACGAATACGAATGTTAGGAAATTATACTCCAAGATCATTCACATCCTTTCCGGATTCCAAATTGTTTATCATGATTCGTATTTCATCAAGAACATATGAATTCTACCACTACGATCAACAAAACTTAACGAACATTCCATCTTCATATCTTAAGATACCGATAATTCAACATACAATTGTCTTGCTATGTTCTATTTGTCAAAGAGTTCCTCAAGAACACTAAGTGATTCGAAACAATGATCATAGCCATCAAAACAACGTAATTCGATATCCTTTAACATATAAATAATCATCCAACTCATAATCCAAGTCATATATATATATATCCATATATCACCTTCTTCTTCAATATAAACATCATGATACCTCAAGAATAATACTCACCGCCATGTTCACCATCATAAGAAGAAATCAACAATAACAACATCAAAAACCCGAATATCAACAACAACATCAACATAACTCGGTAATTCATCTCAAAATCATACTTATCAACTCATATACATGACTATTATCACTTTAAGAACATCATATACAACCCAAAACGAAATCCCAAAACTGATGAGTAATTACCTCTTTGAAGGAATGGATTGGATCCCAAGATTGAATCCGTTCTCAATCACTTCCAAGCTCCAAATGTTGTTAGGAACGATCAACGCAAGTGTTTGGAACCTCAAACTCCTCTTTAAGAACTCCCTCTATCGGTTGAGGTGAAGAAAATGGGTGAAATGCATATTAACACCCGTCTGCCCATATTTATACTGCACATTACTAGCGTGCGCTATCCTTCCCTGTTAGCGTGCGCTATCAAAGTCCAGAAAGGCTACTGCCTTGCTTCGTACATCAGCTTACGTATGTAATATCCATGCAATAACGTACGTAAATACAGTTTTTGACCTGCTACAGTAATACCCCATTAGCGTGCGCTAATATTCAACCTTAGCGTGTGCTAATCGTCGTTGACCCGACAATCTGTACCTTTCCCGAAGATGTCTGGGGTCAACATGCCGAAAGTAACATGACAAAGCCAAGATTCCCTTTTGACCGATTATATATTAGCGTGCGCTAACCATATGCATTAGCGTGCGCTAAATGCAGATAATAATCAGCCTCGGCCTACCTGTCGGCCACCTTCCGAACTTTATCCAGAATGCCTTACGTACGTTAGGGGTTCTCCTTAGCGTACGTAATTCAAATCTCTTAGCGTGCGCTAACGTAACTGTACTTATCTATTTACACTGATCTTGCTCGTCGTCTCAATATATCGAATACGTATACACGACACATTATATCCTCAAATACAATTTTCGACCAAGTACGACAATTATACCAATACAGATGTCTCAGTCCTTCATTTATTTTATCCATATTGTACAGATTCCACACTATACAACATAACTCGGATAAAATAATATTAAACAACAGTAGTAGAAATTCCGGATATTATATACTACACCACTTAAAATAAGTTCCGTACTCGAAACTTACAATCCATCATAAAAGAAACCGTTCAACCAAAATATCCCAAAACCATCACGACAACAACTAATCATCATCATTAACGAATAACCAAAACAGTATACTTACAAATGCGCAAAGTCGACGATCTCTTGAGATACTAGCAAGTGACTTCACTGTAAAGCCTCAATACGCTTACAGTCACAATTCCATGAGTCTCAACAGAATATATCATCTTCGGAAATAATCTATCCGTGTCAAATTCTGTCTGCCTGATTATACAATCAAGTCCCAATCTGCTAAAAACCAATAATGCACGATATATCTATGAAACAACTGCCCAAAAAAATGGCAACCAATCCCGAAACATCGACACAAAATTCGAACGCTTATACGATCATTAACAATGATCAACCAACAAATTAACCGAGAATACCATTGACATGATAAACTCCAATATCACCAATGAACGATCAACAGTAACTGAGAATACCCTCACATGGTAAGCTCCAACACGATGAACACAGAACCACATAGATAAATATACGAACGAATAAAATTCTCAAAACGTTACACAAATCACATACAGTGGATCTCAAAGAAACACACCCGACTGTTGAACATAACCCTCGGCATACGAACAACCAGTCATACTGACGAACATACCCAAACATACATGGAGTGGGAACGACCAATCATTACCCAAAACAACCATTTTGGGGTCACCATCCCCAAATCCACACTTACAAATGAATCATTCAAAAATCACTATGGTAAAATCGCACTACTACCATACCAATGGAATCGCATAGCACATATGTCCCGGTTTCACAAAATCCAAAGTTCCAAAATCACATCCTGTACATGAATCTACAACACGCATCATATTTCTCTTATCTGGTCAATCAACCGATCATCCTTGAATAACCAAACTACCATACCAAAGTTCGAATCTCTTTTTATCGTACCATACTGATGTATTATCCAGTTCGTGAGTCACACTCATATCTTCACCATGATATGCACTATGCACTAAATGCGTATATATATCAATCACACTTTTTAAACCAGTTCAAAATCATATAATCTCGTCAAGAAGACAAATTTTCGAAAGTCCTTCTCAAAACATAAATTTTCGTAGGACCACGAAATCAATTTTCAAAAATTTAAATCGGCTTGCTTACGTCAAGTTCTCGATGACAATTCTTTTCGAATATACACGAAAAATGAAATTATGCAAATGATTGCCCACATCCATACTCCTGTATACTATTTAGGCTCGTCACCCAATCCACTAACATTCCATCGGAAAACCACATGATAGAGTTCCAAAATCTCAATATATATACTCCGATAAAAACTCCTTTTTCCACATATGACTCGCAACGTTGATCATTATCCGATCCTGGATCACCTCAACTTATGTCATGATAAAACATTGAATAATCAACAAATCAAACACAGCAAAATACTACCCGAGAAGTCTCATTTGAAAAAGTAAACCAAAACCCCGAAAGGCAGTAATGAAATAGATAGACGGTTGGTAAGGTTTTTTACAAATCTCGGGAGTTTTAGAAAACACAAAAGCCTTTTTGAAACATTAGGGTCTAAACCCATATCCCGTTCCACATTACAAGAAGTTTAAAAGCAGAATACCCTTTTAGACCCCAAGTCCGGAGTTATAAAACTATTTCAAAATCAATTGGGTCTCGGCCCAAAAATCATTTCCGGTAAAACATTCGTAAAACATTCATTTTGAAAAGTATCATTTTCAAATGCTCAAAAACAGTTTCATATATCTCAAAATGAACTAACATGACTACATGTTCTTCTCATCAATCCACAATCTTTCTCCCAAATACACAACTCCGTTTCAAAATTTAACCGACATATTGATTTCCAAAATCAAGCTTCTCAAGATCATCAATCCTGTCTCAACTCTATCTCCTCATACTGTGACGCATAATATCTTTCTGAATCTCAAAGCATATCAACTTAGAATGGCAACAAATCTCAATGCAGTTCAAAAATCCAAATACTTACAGATCGTGAAGCCGACGATTCCCCGTGATACTGGCACATGTCTCAACTCTAGAAAAATACTCGACACATATATTTTCAAAACACACATTTTGCAAACTCAGCTCAACTTGAGAACACAACACGGCTCTATCGGAAGAAACACGTTAATACCATTCGGAAAAAGTTTACAACAACCCACTACCATACTGGTAAATCAATAACACGCAAGCCCGAGTGAACAACAAAAACACAGGGCTCTAATATTCGTCAATCGACAACTCGAATGACGTGATAAAAACACGACTCGACTCGACCCAACTGCCTAGGTTTTCTCAACCTAAGCTCTGCTACCATATTCTGTAACACCCCCAGAGCCATCCAGGAATATTACAGCGCCGTGGGCCTCGAGACGGAACCCACAAGGCTAAAAGACATTTTCGAAAACATTTACAAACGCCCAAGAGGCTAACGACGGTACTATCTTTTAAAATCATTCGAAGACTTTATAAAATCCGTTTATCAAAACCGTCGTAAAATATCATTTGAAACTACAAGGCCCGAAATGCCAAAATTCAACAATTTAAAAAAAAAACATACGTTAAGTTATCGCTTACACGTACCGACAAAATAGTTTAGAAAACCATTTCCAAAACAACTCCAGTTGCCAAAAACTAAGAGGGCATTTAAGAAATACTCACGCAGCGGAAATGACAAATAATTAAAAATACTATAGCAGCGGAATACGACATATAATCAGAATACTCGATTCACAAACACATGCCTTATCCAGTATCCTCCGGGAAGCTCATCTCTTCACGACCGCTACAAGCTCGATATCCCAAGAACCTAAAAAGAAAGCCCACGACGGGGTCAACCATAATACCCAACAATGATATCGATCACATCACGTCAATAATTACATACTAATGAAAATACTAAGTAAGAATACGACCAATGTAATCTTACCGTCATAACTTTACCAAAATTCACATTTCGTATCCTTAACAACACACTAAGCTCGTACCTAAACATTTATACTGTATCTCAACAATATCCAAGGTTCTCAAAACATCATCACAACTCGCGATACAGAAATTATACCAACTCTGGCCAATTCAATCCATTGGATAACATCAACAAATATCAACCAAGTAGAAAATACAGAACATACCTCGAGTTACGCAATGCCATAACGAATCACGTTAGTCTAATCCGAGATCAGATCAATACCACATACGGACATGGTCCTAACACAAGACCTACAAATGCATACTCGTATCACAACGTCAATATGCTCACATCAATAAAAACAATGTATACTTATGGAAATCCGATGATCCAGCGCACACAGCATAGATCCCAAGATGATCCTGATAGATCAACACGAGGTGGATAACCCATAATATACATATGCACAACAACATATGGGTAATCCGATGATCCAGCGTTCACTGCATAGATCCCAAGATGATCCCGTCGGACCAACATGAGGTGGATAAACCCGTCCAATGATCCAGCGCACGCTATCATAGATCCCAAGATGATCCCTTCAGATCAACACGAGGTGGACATACAACAACAATGCACAAATGCATATTAACAACAATATACAAATGCATGACAACAACAATACACGAATGTATCACAACATGATCGAAACGAAATGACAAAAATGATTAGAGTACTTGTCCCGAGTCCTTCGAGAGCAATCTCGATGTCAAAAACCATCACTGACGATTATCCTCCATATTCGACGATTCGAAATATCACGGACTGTAGAGAACTCATATCCCCGCCTTTATCACAATGTATCCTCGATACCCAAGTATACCAATAACAAAAGTAAATCATATAAATTATGATTTAATTCCTAAAAATCGGAAAACAACGTACAATCCCAAATCTCCAGTGTTCACAATTATAATCATTGATATACGAATTATAAACGAATGAAATTGAAACCATTCATTAAATATTATAAACTGTGCAAGTAATAACTTGCCTTGATACCGATACGATGATAACGAAGCCATTACCAAGTCCTTTCCGTCGTCTACAAGTTCCTTGGCCCCGACCAAAGCAATTCACGAATATTCTCGACTCGACCGCAACATACGGTTATAATCACCGATCAATAATCTCAACCTATTATAATAATTCGATAAACAACAAGTTAACTAATAATCAATAACCGACATAACCAATCAACAAACCAAATTGTCTTACAATATCTCGGTTAAACATAGTCTAAACAATCCAACTCAAACCAGTATGAATTCATAACCACAACACGATATACTACATTGCATGTCCACTTAGCGCACATTAATCATATACCGTAGCGTGCGCTAAGTCACTTCAGTTAGCGTACGTTAGCCAGACGGCTAGCGTGCGCTAAACTCATGCAGTTGCATGCATTACAAGTACCGTTCAGCACATTATGATTACAAATACGAATGTAAAGGAAATTATACTCCAAGATCAATCACATCCTTTCCTGATTCCAAATTGTTTATCATGATTCGTATTTCATCAAGAGCATACGAATTCTACCACTACGATCAATATAACTTAACGAACATTCCATCTTCATATCTTAAGATACCGATAATTAAACATACAATTGTCTTACTATGTTCTATTTGTCAAGAGTTCCTCAAGAACACTAAGTGATTCGAAACCATGATCATAGCCATCAAAACAACGTAATCCGATATCCTTTAACATATAAATAATCATCCAACTCATAATCCAAGTCATATATATCCATATATCACCTTCTTCTTCAATAAAAACATCATAATACCTCAAGAATCATACTCATCGCCATGTTCACCATCACAAGAAGAAATCAACAATAACAACATCAAAAACCCGAATATCAACAACAACATCAACATAACTTGGTAATTCATCTCAAAATCATACTTATCAACTCATATACATGACGATTATCACTTCAAGAACATCATATACAACCCAAAATGAAATCCCAAAAGTGAAGAGTAATTACCTCTTTGAAGGAATGGATTGGATCCCAAGGTTGAATCCGTTCTCAATCACTTCCAAGCTCCAAATGTTGTTAGGAACGATCAACTCAAGTGTTTGGAACCTCAAACTCCTCTCTAAGAACTCCCTCTATCGGTTGAGGTGAAGAAAATGGGTGAAATGCATCTTAACAACCGTCTGCCCATATTTATACTGCACATTACTAGCGTGCGCTAAAACTTGAATTTAGCGTGCGCTATCCTTCCCTGTTAGCGTGCGCTATCGAAGTCCAGAAAGGCTACTGCCTTGCTTCATACATCAGCTTACGTACGTAATATCCATTCAATAACGTACGTAAATACAGTCGTTGACCTGCTATAGTAATACCCCATTAGCGTGCGCTAATATTCAACCTTAGCGTGCGCTAATCGTCGTTGACCCGACAATCTGTACCTTCCCCGAAGATGTCTGGGGCCCATACGCCGAAAGTAACTTGACAAAGCCAAGATTCCCTTTTGACCGATCTGATATTAGCGTGCGTTAACCATATGCATTAGCGTGCGCTAAATGCAGATAATAATCAGACTGGGCCTACCTGTCGGCCACCTTCCGAAATTTATCCAGAATGCCTTACGTACGTTATGGGTCCTCCTTAGCGTACGTAATTTAAATCTCTTAGCATGTGCTAAGTGTACATCGTAGCGTGCGCTAACGTAGCTGTACTTAGCCATTTACACTGATCTTGCTCGTCGTCTCAATATATAGAACACGTATACACGTCACACTATATCCTCAAATATAATTGTCGACCAAGTACGACAATTATACCAATACAGATGTCTCAGTCCTTCATTTATTTTATCCATACTGTACAGATTCCACACTATACAACATAACTCGGATAAAATAATATTAAACAACAGTAGTAGAAATTCCGGATATTACATACTACACCACTTAAAATAAGTTTCGTCCTCGAAACTTACAATCCGTCATAAAAAAACGTTCAACCAAAATATCCCAAAACCATCACGAAAACAATCAATCACCATCATTAACGAATAACCAAAACAGTATACTTACAAATGCGCAAAGTCGGCGATCTCTTGAGATACTAGCAAGTGACTTCACTGTAAAGTCTCAATACGCTTACAGTCACAATTCATGAGTCTCAACAAAATATATCATCTTCGGATGAAATAATCTATCTGTGTCAAATCATGTCTGCCTGATTATACAATCAAGTCCCAATCTGCTAAAAACCAATAATGCACGATATATCTGTGAAACAACTTCCCAAAACAATGGCAACCAATCCCGAAACATCGACACAAAATTCAAACGCTTATACGATCATTAACAATGATCAACCAACAAATTAACCGAGAATACCATTGACATGATAAACTCCAATATCACCAACGAACGACCAACAGTAACTGAGAATACCCTCACATGGTAAGCTCCAACACGATGAACACAGAACCACAGAGATAGATATACGGACGAATAAAATTCTCAAAATGTTACACAAATCACATACAGTGTATCTCAAAGAAACACACCCGACTGTTGAATATACCCCTCGGCATACGAACAACCAGTCATAAACTGACAAACATACCCAAACATACATGGAGTGGGAACGACCAATCATTACCCAAAACAACTATCCTGGGGTCACCATCCCCAAATCCACACTTACAAATGAATCATTCAAAAACCACTATGGTAAAATCGCACTACTACCATACCAATGGAATCACATAGCACATATGTCCCGGTTTCACAAAATCCAAAGTTCCAAAAGCACATCCTACAAATGAATCTACAATACGCAGCATATTTCTCTTATCTGGTCAATCAACCGATCATCCTTGAATAACCAAACTACCATACCAAAGTTCGAATCTCTTTTCATCGTACCATACTGATGTATTATCCAGTTCGTGAGTCACACTTATATCTTCACCATGATATGCACTAAATGCGTATGTATATCAATCACACTTTCAAAACCAGTTTGAAATCATATAATCTCGTCAAGAAGACAAATTTTCGAAAGTCCTTTCAAGAATTTCAAAACTCAAAACATAAATTTTCGTAGGACCACACAATCAATTTTTGAAAATTTAAATCGGCTTGCTTACGTCAAGTTCTCGATGACAATTCTTTTCAAATATACAAATGAAATTATGCAAATGATTGCCCACATCCAAACCCATGTATACCATTTAGGCTCGTCACCCAAACCACTGACATTCCATCGGAAAACCACATGATAGAGTTCCAAAATCTCAATATATATACTCCGATAAAAACTCCTTTTTCCATATATGACTCACAACGTCGATCATTATCCCATTCTGGATCACCTCAACTTATGTCTTGATAAAACATTGAATAATCAACAAATCAAACACAGCGAAAGACTACCCGAGAAGTCTCATTTGAACAAGTAAACCAAAACCCCGAAAGGCAGTAATGAAATAGATAAACGGTTGGTAAGGTGTTTTACAAATCTCTGGAGTTTTAGAAAACAGAAAAGCCTTTTTGAAACATTAGGGTATCAACGCATATACCGTTCCACATTACAAGAAGTTTAAAAGTAGAATACCCTTTTGGACCCCAAGTCCTGAGTTATAAAACTATTTCAAAATCGATTGGGTCTCGGCCCAAAAATCATTTCCGGTGAAACATCCGTAAAATATTCATTTTGAAAAGTATCATTTTCAAATGCTCAAAAACAGTTTCATATATCTCAAAATGAACTAACATGACTACATGTTCTTCTCATCAAGCCACAATCTTTCTCCCAAATGCACAACTCCGTTCCAAAATTTAACCGACATATTGATTTCCAAAAATCATAGCTTCTCAAGATCATCAATCCTGTCTCAACTTTGTCACCTCATACTGTGACGCATAATATATTTCTGAATTTCAAAACATATCAACTTACAATGGCAACAAATCTCAATGTAGTTCAAAAATCCAAATACTTACAGATCGTGAAACCGACGATTCCCCGTGATACTGGCACATGTCTCAACTCTAGAAAAATACTCGACACATATATTTTCAAAACACACATTTTGCAAACTCAACTCAACTCGAGAACACAACACGGCCCTATCCAAAGAAACACGTTAATACCATTCGGAAAAGTTTACAACAACCCCAGTACCATACTGGTAAATCAATAACACGCAAGCCCGAGTGAACAACAAAAACACAGGGCTCTAATATTCGTCAATCGAAAACTCGAATGACGTGATAAAAACGCGACTCGACTCGACCCAACTGCCTAGGTTTTCTCAACCTAAGCTCCGATACCATATTCTGTAACACCCCAGAGCCATCCAGGAATATTACAGCGCCGTGGGCCCCGAGACTGAACCCACAAGGCTAAAAGATATTTTCGCAAACATTTACAAATGCCCAAGAGGCTAACGATGGTACTATCTTTTAAAAACATTCGAAGACTTTATAAAATCCGTTTATCAAAACCGTCGTAAAATCTCATTTGAAACTACAAGGCCCGAAATGCCAAAACTCAACAGTTTAAAAAAAAACATACGTTAAGCTATCGCTTACACGTACCGACAAAACGGTTTAGAAAACCATTTCCAAAACAACTCCAGTTGCCAAAAATCAAGAGGGCATTTAAGAAATGCTCACGCAGCGAAAAGGACAAACAATTAAAAATACTCTAGTATCGGAATACGACATATAATCAGAATACTCGATTCACAAACACATGCGCTAGCCAGTATCCTCCGGGAAGCTCATCTTTTCATGACCGCTACAAGCTCGATATCCCAAGAACCTAAAAATAAAGCCCACGACGGGGTCAGCCATAATACCCAACAATGATATCAATCACATTACGTCAATAATTACATACTAATGAAAATACTAAGTAAGAATATGACCAATGTATTCTTACCGTCGCAACTTTACCAAAATTCACATTTCGTATCCCTAACAACACACTAAGCTCATACCTAAACATCTGTACTGTATCTCAACAATACCCAAGGTTCTCAAAACATCATCACAACTCGCGATACGGAAATTATACCAACTGTGGCCAATTCAATGCATCGGATAACATCAACAAATATCAAACGATAATCGATTGTCCATCCAAAGACGAGAACCAAGAAGAAAATACAGAACATACCTCGAGTTACGCAATGCCACAACGAATCACGTTAGTCTAATCCGAGATCATATCAATACCACATACGGACATGGTCCTAACACAAGACCTACAAATGCATACTCGTATGACAACGTCAATATGCTCACATGAATAACAACAACGTATACTTACGGAAATCCGATGATCCAGCACACACAATATAGATCCCAAGATGATCCTGATAGATCAACACGAGGTGGATAACCCATAATATACATATGCACAACAACATATGGGTAATCCGATGATCCAGCATTCACTGCATAGATCCCAAGATGATCCCGTCGGACCAACACGAGGTGGATGTCCAATGATCCAGTGTACGCTAGCATAAATCCCAAGATGATCCCGTCAGATTAACACGAGGTGGACATACGAAAACAATGCACAAATACAAATTAACAACAATACACAAATGCATGACAACAACAATACACGAATGTATCACAACATGATCGACACGAAATGACAAAAATGATTAGAGTACTTCTCCCGAGTCCTTCGAGAGCAATCTCGATGTCAAAAACCATCACTGACGATTATCCTCCATATTCGACGATCTGAAATATCACGACTGTACAGAACTCATATCCCCGTCTTTATCACAATGTATCCTCGATACCCAAGTATACCAATAACAAAAGTAAATCATATACATTATGATTTAATTCCCAAAAATCGGAAAACAATGTACAATCCCAAATCTCCAGTGTTCACAATTATAATCATTGTTATACGAATTATAAACGAATGAAACTGAAACCATTCATTAAATATTATAAAATGTGCAAGTAATAACTTGCCTTGATACTGATACGACGATAACGAAGCCGTTACCTAGTCCTTGCCATCGTCTACAAGTTCCTTGGCCCCGACCAAAGCAATTCACGAATATCCTCGACTCGACCGCTACATACGGTTATAATCACCGATCAATAATCTCAACCTATTACAATAATTCGATAAACAACAAGTTTACTAATAATCAATAATCGACATAACCAATCAACAAACCCAATTATCTTACAATATCTCGGTTAAACATAGTCTGAACAATCCAACTCAAACTAGCACGAATTCATAACCACAACACGATATACTACACTGCCTGTACACTTAGTGCACGTTAATCATATACCATAGCATGCGCTAAGTCACTTCAGTTAGCGTGCATTAGCCTGACGGCTAGCGTGCGCTAAACTCATGCAGTTGCATGCAATACAAGTACCGCTCAGCACATTATGATTATGAATACGAATGTAAAGGAAATTATACTCCAAGATCGATCACATCCTTTCCGGATTCCAAATTGTTTATCATGATTCGTATTTCATCAAGAGCATACGAATTCTACCACTACGATCAATATAACTTAACGAACATTCCATCTTCATATCTTAAGATACCGATAATTAAACATACAATTGTCTTACTATGTTCTATTTGTCAAGAGTTGCTCAAGAACACTAAGTGATTCGAAACCATGATCATAGCCATCAAAACAACGTAATCCGATATCCTTTAACATATAAATAATCATCCAACTCATAATACAAGTCATATATATCCATATATCACCTTCTTCTTCAATAAAAACATCATAATACCTCAAGAATCATACTCATCGCCATGTTCACCATCACAAGAAGAAATCAACAATAACAACATCAAAAACCCGAATATCAACAACATCAACATAACTTGGTAATTCATCTCAAAATCATACTTATCAACTCATATACATGACGATTATCACTTCAAGAACATCATATACAACCCAAAATGAAATCCCAAAAGTGAAGAGTAATTACCTCTTTGAAGGAATGGATTGGATCCCAAGGTTGAATCCGTTCTCAATCACTTCCAAGCTCCAAATGTTGTTAGGAACGATCAACTCAAGTGTTTGGAACCTCAAACTCCTCTCTAAGAACTCCCTCTATCGGTTGAGGTGAAGAAAATGGGTGAAATGCATCTTAACACCTGTCTGCCCATATTTATACTGCACATTACTAGCGTGCGCTAAAACTTGAATTTAGCGTGCGCTACAGTCCTAGCGTGCGCTATCCTTCCCTGTTAGCGTGCGCTATCGAAGTCCAGATAGGATACTGCCTTGCTTCGTACATCAGCCTACATACGTAATATCCATGCAATAACGTACGTAAATACAGTCGTTGACCTACTACAGTAATACCCCATTAGCGTGCGCTAATATTCAACCTTAGCGTGCGCTAATCGTCGTTGACCCGACAATTTGTACCTTCCCCGAAGATGCCTGGGGTCCACACGCCGAAAGTAACCTGACAAAGCCAAGATTCCCTTTTGACCGATCTGATATTAGCGTGCGCTAACCATATGCATTAGCGTGCGCTAAATGCAGATAATAATCAGCCTCGGCCTACCTGTCGGCCACCTTCCGAACTTTATCCAGAATGCCTTATGTACGTTAGGGGTGCTCCTTAGCGTACTTAATTCAAATCTTTTAGCATGCGCTAAGTATACATCGTAGTGTGCGCTAACGTAGCTGTACTTAGCCATTTACACTGATATTGCTCGTCGTCCCATTATATCGAATACGTATAGACAACACACTATATCCTCAAATGCAATTGTCGACCAAGTACGACAATTATACCAATACAAATGTCTCAGTCCTTCATTTATTTTATCCATACTGTACAGATTCCACACTGTACAACATAACTCGGATAAAACAACAATAAACAACAGTAGTATAAATTCCGGATATTACATACTACACCACTTAAAATAAGTTTTGTCCTCGAAACTTACAATCCATCATAAAAAAAACCGTTCAACCAAAATATCCTGAAACCATCACGACAACAATCAATCATCATTATTAATGAATAACCAAAACAGTATACTTACAAGTGCGCAAAGTCGACGATCTCTTGAGATACTAGCAAGTGACTTCACTGTAAAGCCTCAATACGCTTACAGTCACAATTCCATGAGTCTCAACAAAATATATCATCTTCGGATGAAATAATCTATCCGTGTCAAATCCTGTTTGCCTGATTGTACAATCAAGTCCGAATCTGCTAAAAACCAATAATGCACGATATATCTGTGAAACAACTGCCCAAAACAATGGCAACCAATCCCAAAACATCGACACAAAATTCGAACGCTTATACGATCATTAACAATGATCAACCAACAAATTAACCGAGAATACCATTGACATGATAAACTCCAATATCACCAACGAACGATCAACAGTAACTGAGAATACCCTCACATGGTAAGCTCCAACACGATGAACACAGAACCGCAGAGACAGATATACAGACGAATAAAATTCTCAAAACGTTACGCAAATCACATACAGTGGATCTCAAAGAAACACACCTGACTGTTGAACATACACCTCGGCATAGGAACAACCAGTCATAAACTGACGAACATACCCAAACATACATGGAGTGAGAACGACCAATCATTACCCAAAACAACCATCCTGGGGTCACCATCCCCAAACCCACACTTACAAATGAATCATTCAAAAATTACTATGGTAAAATCGCACTACTACCATACCAATGGAATCGCATATCACATATGTCCCGGTTTCACAAAATCCAAAGTTCCAAAATCACATCCTGTACATGAATCTACAACACGCAATATATTTCTCTTATCTGGTCAATCAACCGATCATCCTTGAATAACCAAACTACCATACCAAAGTTCGAATCTCTTTTCATCGTACCATACTGATGTATTATCTAGTTCGTGAGTCACACTCATATCTTCACCATGATATGCACTATGCACTACGTATGAATATCAATCACACTTTCAAAACCAGTTTGAAATCATATAATCTCGTCAAGAAGACAAATTTTCGAAAGTCCATTCAAGAATTTCAAAACTCAAAACATAAATTTTCGTAGGACCACGAAATCAATTTTCAAAAATTTACATCGGCTTGCTTACGTCAAGTTCTCGATGACAATTCTTTTCGAATATACACGAAAAACGAAATTATGCAAATGATTGCCCACATCCATACCCTTGTATACCATTTAGGCTTGTCACCCAATCCACTGACATTCCATCGGAAAACCACACGATAGAGTTCTAAAATCTCAATATATATACTCCGATAAAAACTCCCTTTTCCACATATGACTCGCAACGTCGATCATTATCCTATCCTGGATCACCTCAACTTATGTAATGATAAAACATTGAATAATCAACAAATCAAACACAGCGAAAGACTACCTGAGAAGTCTCATTTGAATAAGTAAACCAAAACCCCGAAAGGCAGTAATGAAATAGATAAACGATTGGTAAGGGGTTTTACAAATATCGGGAGTTAGAAAACAGAAAAGCCTTTTTGAAACATTAGGGTTTCAGCCCATATCCCGTTCCACATTACAAGAAGTTTAAAAGTAGAATACCCTTTTGGACCCCAAGTCCTGAGTTATAAAACTATTTCAAAATCGATTGGGTCTCGACCCAAAAATCATTTCCAATAAAACATCCGTAAAATATTCATTTTGAAAAGTATCATTTTCAAATGCTCAAAAATAGTTTCATATATCTCAAAATGAACTAACATGACTACATGTTCTTCTCATCAATACACAATCTTTCTTCCAAATGCACAACTCCGTTCCAAAATTTAACCGACATATTGATTTCCAAAATCATAGATTCTCAAGATCATCAATCCTGTCTCAACTCTATCACCTCATACTGTGACGCACAATATCTTTCTGAATCTCAAAGCATATCAACTTAGAATGGCAACAAATCTCAATGTAGTTCAAAAATGCATATACTTACAGATCGTGAAGCCGACGATTCCCCGTGATACTAGCACATGTCTCAACTCTAGAAAAATACTCGACACAGATATTTTCAAAACACACATTTTGCAAACTCAGCTCAACTCGAGAACACAACACGGATCTATCCGAAGAAACACGTTAATACCATTCGAAAAGTTTACAACAACCCCAGTACCATACTGGTCAATCAATAACACGCAAGCCCGAGTGAACAACAAAAACACAGGGCTCTAATATTCGTCAATCGACAACTCGAATGACGTGATAAAAACATGACTCAACTCGACCCAACTACCTAGGTTTTCTCAACCTAAGCTCCGATACCATATTCTGTAACACCCCGAAGCCATCCAGGAATATTACAGCGCCGTGGGCCCCGATACGTAACCCACAAGACTAAAAGACATTTTCGCTAACATTTACAAATGCCCAAGAGGCTAACGACGGTACTATCTTTGAAAAACATTCGAAGACTTTATAAATCTGTTTATCAAAACTGTCGTAAATTCTCATTTGAAACTACAAGGCCCGAAATGCCAAAAATCAACAGTTTAAAAAAACATACGTTAAGCTATCGCTTACATGTACCGACAAAACAGTTTAGAAAACCATTTCCAAAATAACTCCAGTTGCTAAAAACCAAAAGGGCATTTAAGAAATACTCGCGCAACGGAAAGGACAAACAATTAAAAATACTCTAGCAGCGGAATACGACATATAATCAGAATACTCGATTCACAAACACATGCCCTAGCCAGTATCCTCTGGGAAGCTCATCTCTTCACGACCGCTACAAGCTTGATATCCCAAGAACCTAAAAAGAAAGCCCACGATGGGGTCAACCATAATACCCAACAATGATATCAATCACATCACGTCAATAATTACATACGAATGAAAATACTAAGTAAGAATACGACCAATGTAATCTTACCGTCGTAACTTTACCAAAATTCACAATTCGTATCCTTAACAACACACTAAGCTCATACCTAAACATTTGTACTGTATCTCAAAAATACCCAAGGTTCTCAAAACATCATCACAACTCGCGATACGAAAATTATACAAACTCTGACCAATTCAATCCATTGGATAACATCAACAAATATCAACCAAGTAGAAAATACAGAACATACCTCAAGTTACGCAATGCCATAACGAATCATGTTAGTGTAATCCGAGATCAGATCAATACCACATACGGACATGGTCCTAACATAAGACCTACAAATGCATACGGGTATAATCACCGATCAATAATCTCAACCAATTACAATAATTCGATAAACAACAAGTTCACTAATAATTAATAACCGACATAACCAATCAATAAACCCAACTGTCTTACAATATCTCGGTTAAACATATTCTGAACAATCCAACTCAAACCATCACGAATTCATAACCACAACACGATATACTACACTGCCTGTCCACTTAGCGCACGTTAATCATATACCATAGCGTGCGCTAAGTCACTTCAGTTAGCGTGCGTTAGCCAGTCGGCTTGCGTGCGCTAAACTCATGCAGTTGCATGCATTACAAGTATCGCTCAGCACATTATGATTACGAATACGAATGTAAAGGAAATTATACTCCACGATCAATCACATCCTTTCCGGATTCCAAATTGTTTATCATGAATCGTATTTCATCAAGAACATACGAATTCTACCACTACGATCAACATAACATAACGAACATTCCATCTTCATATCTTAAGATACCGATAATTCAACATACAATTGTCTTACTATGTTCTATTTGTCAAGAGTTCCTTAAGAACACTAAGTGATTCGAAACCATGATCATAGCCATCAAAACAACGCAATTCGATATCCTTTAACATATAAATAATCATCCAACTCATAATCCAAGTCATATGTATCCATATATCACCTTCTTCTTCAATAAAAACATCATGATACCTCAAGAATCATACTCACCGCCATGTTCACCATCATAAGAATAAATCAACAATAACAACATCAAAAACCCGATTATCAACAACAACATCAACATAACTCGGTAATTCATCTCAAAATCATACTTATCAACTCATATACATGACGATTATCACTTCAAGAACATCATATATAACCCAAAACGAAATCCCAAAAGTGAAGAGTAATTACCTCTTTGAAGGAATGGATTGGATCCCAAGGTTGAATCCGTTCTCAATCACTTCCAAGCTCCAAATGTTGTTAGGAACGATCAACTCAAGTGTTTGGAACCTCAAACTCCTCTCTAAGAACTCCCTCTATCGGTTGAGGTGAAGAAAATGGGTGAAATGGATCTTAACACCCGTCTGTCCATATTTATACTGCACATTACTAGCGTGCGCTAAAACTTAAATTTAGCGTGCGCTGCAGTCCTAGTGTGCGCTATCCTTTTCCTGTTAGCGTGCGCTATCGAAGTCCAGAAAGGCTACTGCCTTGCTTCGTACATCAGCTTACGTACGTAATATCCATGCAATAACGTACGTAAATACAGTCATTTACCTGCTACAGTAATACCCCATTAGCATGCGCTAATATTCAACCTTAGCGTGCACTAATCGTCGTTGACCCGACAATCTGTACCTTCCCCGAAGATGCCTGGTGTTCACACGCCCGAAGTAACCTGACAAAGCCAAGATTTCCTTTTGACCGATCTGATATTAGCATGAGTTAACCGTATGCATTAGCGTGCACTAAATGCAGATAATAATCAACCTGGGCCTACATGTCGGCCACCTTCCGAACTTTATCCAGAATGCCTTACGTACGTTAGTGGGCCTCCTTAGCGTACGTAATTCAAATATATTAGCGTGCGCTAAGTGTACATCGTAGCGTGCGCTAACATAGCTGTACTTAGCCATTTACACAGATCTTGCTCGTCGTCTCAATATATCGAATATGTATACACAACACACTATATCCTCAAATGCAATTGTCGACCAAGTACGACAATTATACCAATACAGATTTCTTAGCCCTGCATTTATTTTATTCATACTGTACAGATTCCACACTGTACAACATAACTCGTATAAAATAACAATTACAACAGTAGTAGAAATTCCGGATATTATAATACGGAACATCGACATACAACATATACAACAATTTACCAAAATAATTACCCTCATAACGGAACAATACTTAAATTACCTCAATGCTGGAGATAATATCCTTTTCCACGAACAACATCCCTGAACGAATACACCGATATTCGAATAATCTCGAATGAGGTACCGCCCATTAATATCAATAAGCCACCATCCCGACACTAATGTCGATACGATAAACTATCTTCGATATCCGACATTCCATATCACAAGCCAAGGGTAATTCACATCCCGTCTTCAATCAAACATATTTAAATCATATACATTATGATTTAATCCAAACTAGGGCACAATATACAAACCATCAACCCGACGATTTACATTTATATATCAATGCTTTATGAATTATAAATGAAATGAAACCGAAACCCTTCATTAAATATTATAAACTGAACAAGTATAACTTGCTTCGATACCGATACAACAAAGCTGCTACCAATTCAATTGCCTTCGTCTACAAGTTCCTCAGCCCTGACCAAAGCAATCTACGAACTCTTCAACCTCAACCGCAACATAACAGTCATAATCCACGATCAAACATCACAACTTACTGTTAGAAAAAAGATCAATAAACAACAAGTTCGATAACGATCAATATCAATATATCAAATCCACAAACCCAACGGTTCCACAATATCTCGATTAAACACAGTCTGAACAATCCAACTCAAACACTTACGAATCTATGTCCACAATACTAGCCGAAACCCGATAATCATTTCAACAACCAATCCAAACCAATAATAACGGTCTAAATGTTATCGATTCCAATTTCAATCTTAAATACGAATTAAAAAGGTTCCGCCTTATAAATTCATAATTAAAATTTTACCGATGATCATCATCAATTCGAACCATCCAATTAATTCCACATTATAGATAATCATATTCTAAGGCTGTCAAACAATTCAATCATTCGACTTGAACACTTGTTCAGTACGTCTGGACTTCCAAACTCATAGATGAATAATAATCTCATCAAACTCGTAATCATATTCGTATTCCTATACGAATATTATATCAAAACACAACTTAGCTCTAGACATGAATATTCCATATTCATATCCAAAACACCCACACTTCTTATAAATGTTCATCGTCTAATATACTTTAAGAGTCTCTCAAGAATATGAATTAATCCGAAATCACGTTCATAATCGACCAAAGGGCATAATCAGATGTGTTCTAACATCTAAGCCATCATCTAACTCAAAGTCTAAGGCATATATCATCATAACATCAAGAATCGGAACAATACTACCAAGAACACTATGATTCCGTAACCATGTTCATGACAACATAACATAATCCAACATATAAGTCATCATGTCATCATCTTCCTTAACAAACTTCCCGTGGAATACCAAGAATCATCATAACGCCTCCATAAACTATTATCATACGAACTAATCATCAACAACAACGTCAAAATCCTAAATGAAGGGAGATATTAACCAACATATCTCTTGAAGATAAACAACACCATTCAGAACCATACGAATCATATCAACATCCGCACCTCAGCAATAATATCAACATCACTCGATAATCCATCCCATAATCATACTTATCAAATCATATACATGACGATTATCAATTTCAAAACATCATATGCAATCCGAGACGAAATCCCAAAGTGAAGAGTAATTACCTCATCGAAGAAATGTATTGAATCCCAAGGTTGAATCCGTTCTCAATTACTTCCAAGCTCCAATGTTGTTAAGGACGATCAACCCCCACAATACTCAAGTGTCTGGATCCTCAAAATATCTTCCAAGAACACTCTCTATTGGATGAAAGGAAGAGATGGACAAAATGAAGAATAATCCCCAACTGCACATATATACTGCACATTATTAGCGTGCGCTACTATTACTAGACAGCGTGCGCTACTTGCCATAGCGTGCGTTAACTGACTTTGTTAGCATGCGCTATCGTAGTCCAGAGGCTACTGCCTTACTCCGCACTGCGATTTGCGTACGTAATGCCCATGCAATAACGTACGTAAATACTCTGTTTAGCGTACGCAAGTCTCCGACTTTAGCGTGCGCTAAGCCTGCACATTAGCGTGTGTTATGTCCTTGTACTGGCGTATGTTAATTCAGGCTACACTTATCCTACTCCAACTGTTCTATCCGTCGTCTCGACATACTACACACGTACATACAACATACTCGATCCAATAACATTCTCATATGATATATCCGATATCAAAATTAAAACAACATGTCGATCGAGTACGACAATTATACAGATACAATTGTCTCAGTTCTCAAATTATTTTATCCATACTGTATAGACACCATGCTATCCAATATACCTCAGATAAAATAACATGAAAAATTTATACTGAAAGTTCGGATATTACATACTACCCACTTTAAAATAAGTTTAATACTCGAAACTTGCAATCCTGCCACAAACCACAGATCAACCCAAAATTTCCAAACTCATCACAAAAGCAATCATTGGTCGCCACAAGCGAATAACCAAAACAGTATACTTACAGGTGCGTGAAGCCGATGACCTCCCGTGATACTAGCATATGACTCTCATACAAGGTCTCAACACAATACCAACACACACCAATATCGCAATTAGCAATCTTGACAATATCTCAAGGAAGGGTCCACGTCCGCGACCACAGCCATGACTCTATCCCCTGTCAGCAGACATTCTAAAGGACACACACGTACATAAGTACAATACAAATCGCACGTTTTCGAAGTGATCGATTCCCAAAATACCAATTCAAAAAATAAAACGATCACAGAAACATTAGGAGAGTAAGAGGTCTTACAAGTACCGGTCGCACTGTGATGATAGCAAAGTAGTGATACTGTAGACAAATGATGACTCAATCGACCCAAAAGACCGAAAGTCTAGGTATCCATAAACCTAAGATCTGATACCATATTCTGTAACACCCCAAGTTATTCAGGGTATATTACAGCGCCGTGAGCCCAGTCATGGGACCCACAAGGCTAATTATACATGGAACTATGAACTTTGACCGAGGAGGTCCAATACAATGAAATGAAGGACAATATAAATGGTATTCAAACCATATCCAATATACCCAAATACAACACATCACAATTCAATACCTCGAGTATTCAAAAACCATTCAAGTACAACAACGCTGAATGGAGGAAATACAAAACATAACCAGAGACAAGACACAGCATCACACTTGCCCATCATCTTCGTGCCGACCCGATACATGCATATCCGCTCTCCTGGAACCTAAAATACATGAAAAGTATTTCCCCCATAAAGGGGTTAGCCGTCGAATAGCTAGTGTAAGTATATCGAATATGAAACACAATACTCCTCGACAATAAAGTAAATGTAATCATCATCTCATCAATTCAAGACTAGTATTCTGGAATAACTAAATCTCATAGCATCACATCAATACATACATGATTAACCGTGGAACCACACCAGAGGCTGCGGAACTCTCAGAGGACCCGTTGGTCCGTCCCAGAGTGGTTAACCCAAAATATCCGTGGAATCGCACCAAAGGATACAAAACCCTCAGAGGACCTGTCAGCCCGTCCCATAATGGATATAAATAATCATGCCAATCATATATCTCACTTTCAAAGTCAAGAACATACAATTATAAACATATACTTGCCTTTGAGACATCGAGAAATAGGAAGGAAAAGAGTATAAGTTCGGTAGGTCCAAGAACGCACTTCCGGCACCTAAACGATTCGCAAGGAACACGATAATCAATAATCCATACTCAAATCACACGAAGAAACTCCCGAAACCCGCCTACAATTTACGAAACTATAAGGATAATCACTTGGAGGTTTGAAAATCACCTAAACCCTATCAAGTCCGAACAAAGTACAAAACCATCCATATAATCATAGGAGAAACATGGGTACGGGGTAGATACATCATAATCTCAAAGATCTCAAGCTCCAAAATGGATAAATCGGACGAATCTAAGAAAATCCCCAAAAATCCCAAAACTAGGGTTCTAAGGAATTTACCTTGTTTCGGAAGATAGAAACGGATTAGATGTTGTGTAATCTTTGTTATCCAACCAAATATGATGATAGCTGAAGAAAGGTCGCCTCAAATCGCTCTGAATCGCCCCATCCTGCTGCTCCCATCGAAATGAGTGAGAAGGAAGTGGAAAAGACAATTTTAGGGGTTGACTGCCCCTTATATAAAATCCCAAGTTAGCGCGCGCTAAGAATAGGGGCTAGCGTGCACTACCGGGCTCACTCGGTAGTCCGGTGGCTTCTGTCCTGAGGCATTAGCGCGCGCTACCACACCTTAGCGTGTGCTAACTGTTGTCCTACAAAAGTTCCTGTTCACTGCCCAACTCCGATATCGTGCGCTATGACCGGGCATTAGCGCGCACTACGCAACACCTTTAGCGTGCGCTAGATGCTGCCTAGCGTGCGTTACCTACTAGTCCAGAAAGTAGAAATACCTCACTGCCTATGCCGGATTAGCATGTTAGCGTGTGCTACGGACGATGTTAGCGTGCGCTACTGACCACGAATAGCGTGCGCTAGCGAACTCCTAGCGTGCACTAACTGCTAGTCCAGAGAGCAGAATTAGCTACTGTCTCTGCCAATCCTGGACCGTTAGCGTGCGCTAAGGCTCAAAGCTAGCATGCGCTACTCAAGCAGAAATAGCGTGCATTAGCCTAGGCCTAGCGCGCGCTATCTGCCTATCCCAGAATACTGCCGAAAGGTCCAGTTAACACGATCATGATCCAAAAAGGTACGAAACTCCAAATCAACAACGACAACATCTCAAAGTGTTTACAGAGCGACAAAATAGGAAGAACGACAAGGTCAAATAGTCAGTAAAAAGTACGGATAGTACATTCATGATTTGAACTATTTTGATCAAGTGATTTATCTCAGAAAGTATGTTCACGATTATTATGTTCTTGGAGTATGTTGTGTATGGCTTGTATTTGTATTTTATATTTACACTAGCAAAACAGTGGAGTTTTTCTAACCCCCGAGTAATCGGGGGTGGATGTTCGTATTGCATCCAGGTACTTGCAGGTTTTGGGGAGCAAATCACAGGATCGGTACGAGGGATAATGGAATGATGACGATACTAATCACATGAAGACCAGTGTTGAGTATTTTGGTAAAGTCTTGTTGTTTTGTCTTTCCGTTGTAGTGTTTTTCCGTTTTATGGGAGTGTTGATGTATTTTGACACCTGCGTGGGTATGAGTTGTGAGAAGGAGTTATGTACGTCTGATGTGTATGTTGTGGTAAAAGACCAAATCGGTCTAACGGTTCGTAATTTAACCATGTCGGCATGTATTGTGTTATTGTGATTCTGTAATTAGCCTAGTAGATCCTCACGGAGAGTGTCTGCGGCGCTGTAATATTCTTGATGGTTTGGGGGTGTTACAGAATATGGTATCAGAGCTTAGGTTGCGTAAACCTAGGCTGTCGTGTCGAGTTATGTGTTGTCGAGTCTTGTCTTGTCAGATTTTGTCTGACTGAGTCGTGTTGCGACGTTTCGTCTGAGATGTCGGTCGTGATTAGGATCAAGGTGCAGCCATCATCTTCGTGTGATCTGTGGATGTAAGTCTCCCTAATATGTTGTGTCTCGTGTTATGCGAGCTTGTGTGATTTTGTGTTATGATGTGGAGTTAAATGTGAATTGTGAATACGTAATCCATGCTTGTTTGATTTTCGTATTAGGCTGGAATGAAGAGTGGTGCCGGTGTATATATATATATATATATCTTTGTATAAATCGTTTTTACAGGAGTAATGGTTTTGGTGTGGTTACGCAAGGAAAGTTTATCAATGTGATATTTTAAAGCTTTAAATGTTCTGGGAAGTCACATAAATTTTATTTTAAAACATCCTTCAAGAGAGGAAAAGTTTGATTTTCGTATGATGACCTCAAGGCCGAAATTTTTTGAGAACTCAAACTACTTATATTTTATTTTCTTCTTGTATTGCAAGTTTTCAAAATTTGATTTTTAAAACCTCAAATGAGGTCTACCAAAATTTTTTTACTTGAAACGTGACTTTCATTTTCAACTTTTCGGTTTTATGAATTTCGGTTAGAAGGTATGTGGTAATGATGTTATTGTTTTATCGACTATAATGCTTAGAGTTGTGATTAAAATGGTGGTTTGAATGCTGAGTCGTTCGGTATGCACTAGTTGAGATAGTTCTCTTGACCGAGAGGTGGAAATTCGGTTTTGAATGTTAATTAACTTCTGATGGTTATTTGTGTAATGTTATAATTATACGAACCGTTGGTGTTTGGATTTGTACGATGTTGTTTATTTGTAACATCCGGTCTAGTACTGTTGGAAGGTGATTATGAATGTGTTGCCAAACTTGCACAGTTAGCGCACACCATTTTCTGTTATAGGGCACGCTATCTAGCTGGGCAAAAGTTTTGGGACTGCATTTTAGCCGTCAGGTCTAACTTTCACATTCGATCACCTGTGAGTGGATTCTATGTGTGCTATGATAATTCTTGTGTATGATTATGTGATTTTTGTTGTGCTAGGTGGTTACTTGTTAGTATGCCGATGGGCAGAGGTCGTTGGTACTGATGGCCATGGGGATCAGACGTGAGATCGAGAGAATATTACTGGGAATGATATTGGTATTGGTGTTGCTACTATATTGCAACAAGTAGCAGCACAGATGACTCAGTTGACCCAGGCGGTTCAAAGGAACAATGATGCGACTCAGAACGTCGGTGTAAATCAATGGCTTCGAGAGGTAGTTCGTATGAATCCCCCTCGATTCGCCGGTGCTGTGGATGCGTTGGGCTGTGATGGTTGGCTTCTTCAGTTGGGTAAGATATTCGAGGCAGTTGATTGCCCCGAAGAGCGGAAGGTGCCTATCGCATAATACCTTCTTGATAAAGATGCCGCTAATTGGTGGGAAGCTTTTAAACCTCGTGATCGTGTTGTCATGTGGCGGAGTTATAGGAATTTATGGAAGCTGAGTTTTATCCGAAACCGATTAGAGATCAGAGGATTCGCAATTTTTATTTGGCAGAACCGCAGGATATGGGAAGCTTTTAAACCTCGTGATCGTGTTGTCATGTGGCGGAGTTCCAAGAATTTATGGAAGCTGAGTTTTGTCCGAAACCGATTAGAGATCATAGGATTTGCAATTTTTATTTGGCAGAACCGCAGGATATATTGGTGTCGCAAGCTATCATCGACTATAGCAAACAACTCAGTTATATACGAGATCAGGTGAGAACTGAAGAAGAGAAGATCTGTCATTTCGATATACGGATGAAGCCGGAGATTCACAAATATATGGCGGGACTGACTTGCACTCCGTTGAGAGATTACCAGGATCGAGCCTTAGCCTACGAGATAGCTTTGTTACCATCGGAACGTGTGCCCGATGTTGTGCGGCGATTAATATGCCTCAATGGCGATCGGCACAAGGGCCGAGCGACCAAGTCAGCGTCAAATGAATCAAGGCAGACTTACCAAACAAAGGTTCCAGATCAAGATCAAGTACCGAGCGATCGACATCCAGGGCGATCGTCTCTTGGCACCTAGCGTTCGACTCTAGTGCCCAACCAGGGACGACCGTCTTATGCCACGTGTAAAGCTAACATCCGTCAAGTCTACGAAGACCGAATCTCAGGATGAAGGCCCATGTGCAGACCCGCAAACGACGCCGCAGGAAAAGGCATTTTAACTCCAGCCCATCACCAGCTGTTGGTGATAAAGACAGCCTCTCACCTACCGACAGACCCGCAAAAGGGCCCTAGGTGGGACCTCCCAAGACTGCTACGTGAGGCACATGTTGTCCTCTCATTGGTTCGCACATTTGGCTGCCAGTAGCAGCTGCGGACTTTAAGGAAACTGACCCACGTGCTGAGACGATCGCCCGTTTAATTTAATACAGGAAAGGCGATCGCCCGTTTGGGATTAAGGCATCCCAACTGCCTTTTCTTCTATAAATAGAAGACTTCCAGCATTTGTAAGGGGACTTCTGGAATTTTATACTCAGAGATTCCCTACATAGACAGCACTTTATCCTTGTAACAAGAACTCACAGAGCATTATCTCTGGTCCTTCCAGCAATCATCAGCACTCAAGAGCTAGATAACTAGGGTCATTACACTCATTGTAATCGTACTCTAACATTAATAGTTGTACTCCAAAGCAGTATTATTATTAATAATATCTCGCGAGAGCATTCAAGCTCGGGATTAACAACCCCTGCAAATCTTTTGTTATTTTCATTCCATCGGACGTGCTCTTGCATTTTGTTTGTTACTCACCCGTAGCCATATCCAGCAAATGTATACCGTCGAGGATCGCCATCTAACATGACGATCCGAGGTAGAAAAGTGCAGCCATGGTTATGAAAGTCGATGGAACCGACTGCCCGTCCATGCAAGGTTACTTTGGGCAAAGATCGCTCGCCCTTTCGTTTAAATACGAGGCGGGCGTAGCCGAAGGACCCTCCAAAACAGATCTGTGGACACGCTCGTCCGTCCTCAAAGGTCCATCATCTAACGTGGTGGACCCGGACAATGCGACGCATCCCTCCCCCGTCACAACGTATGCCCTCGAAGGTCCGTCATCTAACATGTCGGTCCCAGGCAGAAAAGTGCTAACAAGCCACGGTCGCGGAGTCGATTAATCCGATGGCGCCCCATGCAAGGACTCCTCCAGGCTGAGATCGTCCGCCCCATCGCTACATTGCGAGGCAAACGTAGCCTATGGAGGACCCTCACAATTAAGTGAGTCGCGAGATGTAGACAATCAGACGGAATGTCGCTCGCGCATAAGACATGGTTGCGGAGGTCGGTTCCCTCCAACTCCACGACTGTGCAAGGTTCCTCTAGGCCGAGATGGTCGGCCTTCCTCGAGGAATATGAAAAATTGAAGATCGCAAGAACTAAACCAAAGATCGTTCGCTAAACGATTTATTTTCGTTCCCTTACTTTCACCAAGTAACCAAAAACAAGGGGGATAGTGGAGCTATACATACGACGATCGGCTTTGTTCAAATATACATACGACGATCGGCTTTGTTCAGATAGACATACAACGATCGACTTTGTTCTAAAAGTTACCAGTATAAGTTTAAATATATCAATTCATTTGGAGCTGCATGTACAACACCTTTGTACGAAGTCAAATGCAAAAGATTCGGAAAGACGAACATACAAACAAGAAATTAGATAAAGAAATACTCTTTTTATTTCATTTGAGGCACAAGTACAGTCGCCCGAGGGCAAAATACAAAAAAGGGAAGCCTAGAAAATTACAAGTAAAAACAAAAAGAGCAAGCCAGCTCAGGGTGTCCCTACCGAGCCATCTACCCCATCAGGATCGGCATTCGCTCCCTCGCCAGCATCAGGCATGGCACCCCCATCCTCTGGGGCATTCGGGTGAACAAGGTTGTCGGGCGACGGATACCAACTCAAGTGGACCCCGTGATCCAAGGAGAGGTCTAAGATCGGCACGAAGAAGGCGGGCTGCAAAGGGTGCTCAAGCGCGTATGCTTTGAAGTTATCAGCCAAAGGGCCGACCTAGAGCCCTCCCTTCTTAGCGGCACGGATCGCGTCAGCATAAGCCATATAATAGGCATCGCTGACATATTCCACGTTAAGGAAGGGACCGGCCTTAGTCGCCTCCAGCTTATCCCTCAGCCCCACGAGCGTTTGGTTCGCGCCCTGTAGATCGGCCACCTTGGCGGCCACCTCTTCCTTCGATGATGCTAGCTCGCCGGTCAGCCGGTCGACGATCGCCTTCAGCTCGGCAACCTCCTTCTGTGCGGACGCGTGGGACCGGCGGGCATCCGTCATTTGATCCCGCATCCGGTCAATCTCCGCCCGGGCCCGATCAAGGTCATGGCTCGCCCTATTGGCCGCCTCCACGGAGATCTTCTACATCGCCACGAGCCTGTCGATAAGCTCAGCATTTTGTTTTCGAGCAGCCTCGAGGTCCGCCTGAAGACGAACGGAGGAGGGCCGCCCCTCATAGTCCTTCACGGCCTGAGCAGCCATCGTCGCCGTTTGAAGGGCTATAACGAAGGTCGCTTGCATCGCGTCAGTGAATCGCCGGCGCGCGATCGCATCTAGGTCGGTCGTACAGGCCTTCGGCAGGGCGGCGACAGCCCGAGCAATGTAGTGAGGGACATCGCAAACCTCATGAGGAGCATCGCTCGATAGGAAATCCAGCACCATCAGCGAGCAGTTCGGGTCGGAGCGACGGACCCTGCGCCAAGAACAAAAGAGTTCGTATATTTCCAACAAGGAAATGTCATAACCCAGAAAAGCAACCAAGATCACCTTGCGACCTTCTCCGGGTCGCGGCCAAAGAACGGCCTCCCACGAGGGGTCTCAGCGCGGGCAACCGCCACGGCTTCCAGAAAACTCGAGGAGGGCGTGGACCACTCCACCAGTGGAATCGTGGAAAGCGGAGGAACGACGATCGGCAGCGCCACGGTAGGCGCATCAGCTGTTGGAACATTTTGTTCTATACATAAATTAAAAGTGTTTTGATGATTAAAGTTGATAAGCAAAACAAAACAACGAAGAGGCGAAGCCAAGAATCGAATAAAACGAAGACTCAAAATGGTGTTTTGTGCAAGATTAACGTACGTAACGAAGCCTGCTTACCGTACGTAACATTGAAAGGATAAGGTATGTAAACCTAAGTGTATAACGTAAGTAACATATGTTCAAACCAAGTGAACGTTGGAGGAGTCAAAGTCAGAAAAGCATGCAACGGATATATGACGTCAGCAATGACATAAGCCTTAACGTACATAATAGATGGTATGTTAACGTACGTAACCAAAATGACGAAACTCCCTAGACTGATTTGTGAAGAGGCTTACGTACGTAACCTGCCAAGGTTAACGTACATAATCAAGCTTACGTACGTAATGTGGAGGAGATAGCATACGTAATGATGGTTCTGGCAGCTAACAACTAGTTTGATGATGGAGCCTATAAATACCATTCTATGGTATTGTTTCAAGCACAACAACTTCAAGCACACGAGATAATCATATGATATTCATATTAATATTATTGTTGTTGTAACATTGAGCTTACATTGAGTGATTGAGTGTTTTGCACAAAATCATACACGAGTGGTAAAAGAAAAGATACGCTAGCCCCAGTTCTTTAGCGTACGCTAATTGAGTACGGGTAGCGCACGCTACCTCTCAACACTAGCGCATGCTAGTATGTTTCAAGGAGGCAGTCCAGAAGGCACTGGACTGCAGTTGGGTTGTAAGTAGCGCACGCTACGAATGGTAAGTAGCGCGCGCTAAGGTCGGATCAGGTGGAGTCCAGTGGCTACTGGACTGAATGGGATTAATTCATAGCGCACGCTATCAGTGACTTTTAGCGTACGCAAACGATATTGTAGCGCACGCTAAATATTGATTGCAGCGCACGCTACCGCGATCAAATCAGAGGACAGAATGTTCTAGACTCCAGTACTGGGCATCAGATAATTCGTTAGCGTACGCTAAGAACTGGGGCAAGCGCGCGCTAAACTGGAATTTCTATAAATTGGACAATGTAGCCCAGATTTCGGCATTTGTCATTTTTTCTCATTCTCTCATCGGTTCCGGGCGATTTGGAGCGATTTGGAGAGTATTCTTCGAGGTGTAATCATCAATCATCATCTTCAAGTCTTTGAGTTGGATTAATCATCACTTCATCATCTCCAAAACATCAAATCAAAGGTATTAATCTCTTGGATCTAGAATTTCGGATTTTTGGGTTTTTCCTTCCGATTTCTTCGTGTAAGCTTGGATTGTTGTTGGAATATGTTAGATATGGATTATCTACCTTGGATAAATATATTCCTACGGATTTAATGGCTATTTTGGGGATTTATTTCAAGAACCCTTGGGGTTGACTTCGGTTAATTTGGGGATTTCCGATTGATGTTGTTGTAATCTTGAATTGTGGATTCCTATTGGATTATTGATTCCATTGATATTGTTTTGATGGTTTGAATCAATCATTTGAAAGTTGGTTTCGATAATTTGGGTTTGGTTGTAACCAACGGGAAGGATATTTTTAACGTATTCGTTAGAGTGCATCTACGTTTGGATATTGTTGTATCGACGTTTGAGTTGGTTATAATCGTGTTTGATACGTGTATTGAACGGATTATTGGTAATTGTGTTATTCAAGGTTGTTCGAGCGACCGACATTTCATTTAGGACGTTGTTCGTGGACGGACATTCTTCACCGGTTGTGTAAGTTAATTCTTACTCAGTTAAAAGGATATTCACTCCTTTCGTTGTTGTTCATTCATAATCATAATTCATTCATATTGTATTAACCGTATCGGGACTTGTCATTGTCAATTAATCACTTCAGTCACGAGGAATGACGGTTCCAATCATTTCATTGAGCTATCATTCATTTCACTATCATTTCATCTTGGTGAGTCTTTATTGATTTCGATGTCACTTTTGTTATATCGTGGCATTCCGGGTCATACTGGCGTGCCGGTTGGTATGTGTAGGATTTTCATGTCGGGCACATTTAAGTCATGTGTTGGTTGTCGGCCTCACATTGGACAATGCACACGAGTCGATTGCTTCGTGAGACTGATTAGGTACAAGACCACACATGTATTCGATCGATACTCGTTGGTGGCTTGTGCACGGACACATTTCCATCCCGGACGTATTGTGGCGTCATTCCTTTGAGCCGTACTGTTAGTTGAATTCATATAGCATGTTTGATTGCGTATGTTTTCAACAGGATTGTGTTTATTCAACTCTTGAGGATTGTTGTTCTGTGTAACTGACCCCGTTGGGGGATATTGTTTTTCAGGTCATGGCAAGGCAAAGGCACGGGGAGAGCACGTTGACGGCGAAGAGTCCCAATGATACTAGTAGGGGCCCCCAGTCTTCTCAGTCATTTATGTATCCTTCATTTATTCCGATGCAGACATTCCGCTTGAATACTCATTTACTCAGTGTTGTATATTTTATCTCCATATAAAATATACATGTATTCTGTATTATCTTGGGTGCGTTGTATGAAACTCCTCATCGGAGTAATTAATGTTGTAATGTGGTTCGGTACTACATTTACCCTATGTAATTCATTCATTTTCATTCGCCTGGTGGGTCCCAGTCGGGGGTCCGCGGCACTGTAATATCCGCCTAGTTTGGGGTGTTACAGAGTTGGTATCGGAGAGTGGTTTTGAATACTACCTTCCGAGTCATGTATCATTTGAAATCATCGTTCATCAGACTAGTATCATTGGACTTTCGCGTCACGTGTGACCTGTGCAAGAGCCAAGCCCCTCAGACCAAAGAACAGTAAGCTTTCCTCATTTATCATTTTCATTGGTAATCAAGTTGATCATGTAAATTTATTAATCACTCAGTTCATTTCATTGTTCAGTTGTTGATCTTGAGGATCATATCATTAATCTTGTTAACTTGTTCAAGATATTCATTTCAAGAATTTCACCAGATAATCACGTCACTTCAGTTGATCATTCATGTAATCATTGTGTTTGAGCGCGTATGCTCATTTTTATCATTTCATAACGTAATCATAATGTGATATTCATGCGAGATATATAATCATCATATGACTTTCCACTTCAGTATGGAAAGAGCTGGCAGAGGACGCGGGGGAAGAGGCCGTGGTGCAGGCCGGAACCCGAGAGCTCGTGTGAATACACGTGCGAATGCTAGGAATAATGCTAACTCATCGAGCAGTGATGCTGCCACTCATTCACCTGGACGTAGTCATTCACTATCAGGGAGTCGTACCCGGGACACAACTCAGTCAGAGGGTGTTCGGGTTGACCCACTCGCTTTTATGCAGGGCATGATGGCCCAAATGACTCAGATGGCGCAACTAATGGAGACAATGCATAACTCCACTACTCAAAATCAACAAGCTCCTCCGCCGCCACCTCAGAGGCAAGAGAGGGGTGTAAGCAGTATCATTGGCGATATCTCTCGCCAGCGACCACCTACCTTCGAGGGCTCATCTGAGCCGGCAGATATTGTTCATTGGCTTGAGCATTTCGAGAAGTTATTTGCTATGGTGGATTGCCCTGAAGGGCATAAAGTTTCAGTTGCGGCCTACTATCTTAGTAAGAGCGCTCATTCATGGTGGTTATCGTTGAAGCCCACAGACGGATCATGTACTTGGGATCAATTCAAAACTCTCATGATGGAGAGGTATTATCCGGCCCCACTCAGGGAGGCCAAGTTGTCGGAATTACTCACTCCCGACCTTTCAGCGGACGATGATGTTCTCGCCATCGCCGAAAAATTTCAGGAACTTCTTCCGTTTGCCTCATGTATCATTCACTCTGAGGCGGACAAGAATAAGTATTTCAGCAAGAGGCTGAAACCTCGTATGCGGCTACAGTTGCTTAATCATAATTGCACCACTCTGGCCGAATTCATCGAGAAAGCTCACTTACGAGCTTACTGCTAAGGAGATTGCTAAGCAACAACCTTCATCTTCTGGTAAGAAGTCTAAGAACCTGTAATCTGTCTGACGGCAGTCAGGCCACTTTCAAGAAACCACGTGCGGGCTCTACTTTTTCTGAGCGACCTCCTATGGCGCCGAGACCCGCGGAATCTCAGTCACGAGTGGCCAGTTCGGCCATCACCTGTTTTAACTGTGAAGAACAGGGTCATTTCAGCACCAAGTGTCCGAAACAGACTGCCACGTGCCACAACTGTGGGATTGCTGGACATAGGGCCCGTTTTTGCCGAAGGGACTCTAAACCTACTCCGGCGTCATCTCAGGCCCCAGGACATTCAGCGGTGCAGAATCAGGCCACTCAGTCAGCGTCGTTCAAGACGACAGGAGCTAATAAAGGCGGAGCCATGAGCTATCAGACGGGAGCATCCGGTTCGGGGGCCGGCAAGCCCCAAATTTATGAGATGAAGAAGACCGACGATCCAGAGGCCCGTATGATCTCAGGTACACTCGATATTCTATCTCAACCTTTGTGTACCCTTTTTGATACTGGTGCATCGCATTCATTCGTTTCTGAGTTATGTTTGAGTAGACTACGTCTGGGTAGTGCTACTAGTTGTGAGTCTTATATCATTGGTCTACCTGACGGTAGAAGAATTATCGGAAATCGCGAGATTCAGAATTGTCCGATTCAGCTTCATGGCCGTGTATGGCTAGCAGACCTAATCGTGGTAGATTTACCGAGAGACGACGTCATGCAGGTATTATTTGGATGGATCGTCACGATGCCATCATTAGTGTCCGTAAGCGTATGGTCACTATCATTTCAGATGACGGGGTTGAATGTGTTTTTCAGGGAGGTAATCCCGGCTGTTCGGGTAAGGTCATTAACTTGATGAAAGCAGGAAAATTACTCCGTCAGGGGTGTGTTGGTTATTGGTGTTATATGACCAAAACCGAGAAATCATCAGTAATGTTGACGGATATTCCGGTAGTGAGGGAATATGCCAATGTTTTTCCAGACGAGTTACCTGGTTTGCCTCCACAGAGAGATGTGGAATTCACGATTGAGTTGGAGCCCGGTACGTCCCCGATATCGAAGGCACTGTACCGGATGGCCCCGACCGAAATGCAGGAATTAAAAAACCAACTTGAGGAGTTTTTCGAGAAGGGTTATATTCGACCGAGTGCGTCCCCGTGGGGAGCACCAGTGTTATTTGTCAAGAAGAAGGATGGTTCGTTCCGCTTGTGTATTGATTATCGGGAGTTGAACAGGGTGACGATAAAGAATAAGTATCCTCTACCCCGTATCGATGATCTTTTGGATCAACTTCAGGGAGCTTCAGTATTTTCCAAGATCGGTTTAAGATCTGGGTATCATCAGTTGCGAATTCGAGAGTCGGATATCGCAAGGACGGCGTTCCGAACACGCTATGGTCATTATGAGTTTGTGGTTATGCCGTTTGGGTTGACTAATGCACCTGCGGTATTCATGGAGTTAATGAATCGGGTTTTCATCGACTATCTGGATCAGTTCGTGGTTGTCTTCATTGATGACATTTTGATTTATTCTCGTGACCAGGAGGAACACGAGTTTTACCTTCATCAAGTGCTCGACGTGTTGAGACGAGAACAACTTTATGGGGAGTTTTCCAAATGTGAGTTCTGGATGTCCGAAGTGACGTTTCTCGGACATGTAATTTCATCATATGCAGTTCGTGTCGACCCTCAGAAGACGGAGGCTATCCGAGATTGGCTACCTCCGAAGAATGTTAAGGACATCCGAAGCTTTCTCGGATTAGCCGGTTATTATCGGCGGTTTGTTGAAGGATTTTCAAAAATCGCTCAACCCATGACGAATCTTTTATCAAAAGATAAGAAATATACGTGGTTCGACGCGTGTCAACAGAGTTTTGAGGAACTCAAGAGCCGGTTAACTTCAGCACCTGTCCTTTCTTTACCGCAAGGGACGGAAGGATTTGCGGTTTATAGTGATGCGTCCGGACAGGGTCTCGGATGTGTACTCATGCAGAACGGGAAAGTAATTGATTATGCTTCACGGCAATTGAGACCTTACGAGGTTAATTATCCGACCCACGACCTGGAGCTAGCGGCCGTGGTGTTCGCATTGGAGATTTGGCGTCATTATCTTTATGGCATTACCTGTCAGATATTCACCGATCATAAGAGTTTAAAGTATATATTTACTCAGAAGGAGTTAAATATGCGACAAAGACGGTGGTTGGAACTAATCAAAGATTATGATATCGAGATCCTTTACCACACAGGCAAGGCGAACGTTGTCGCCGATGCCTTGAGTCGTAAGTTCGTTCAGGAGCAGATGCTTGCTCGATTAACAGTTCAGAAGGAACTTCAGCAGGAATTTCTAAGACCCGAGATCGAGGTCTGGTTACAGCGAGTACAAGGGCAACTTTGTACGTTGGAGATTTCATCGCCACTTGAGGAGGCGATCAGGGAGAATCAGGGTTCAGACCCATTTTTGTTACGCATTCGAGAGGATGTAACTCAGGGGAAAGCCCCGGGTTTGTGGTCCACGAGGATGGACTTTTGCGTTTTAAGAATCGGTTGTGCGTACTGGCGATTGACGAGTTGAAAAACTCGATTTTGAGAGAAGCTCATGCTACCCCTTATTCCGTTCATCCGGGGTCTAGCAAGATGTATAAAGACTTGAAACAGAATTACTGGTGGAGTAATATGAAGCGAGAAGTCGCGGAATTTGTTTCGAGATGTTTGACCTGTCAGCAAGTCAAGATTGAACATCAGCGACCGGCGGGTATGCTGAAACCGCTCCCTATTCCAGAATGGAAGTGGGAAGATATTTCTATGGACTTCATCACGAGTTTGCCGACGAGTCGTCGTGGCATGAATACAATCTGGGTGATTGTGGACCGCTTAACTAAATCAGCTCATTTCTTTGAAATTAAGAATACATGGGGTCCCGAGAGACTTGCCCAGTTGTTTATCAAAGAGATAGTGAGATTGCACGGTACTCTTAAAAGTATCGTTTCCGATCGTGACGGACGATTCGTGTCTCATTTTTGGAAATCAGTTCATCGTGCTATGGGAACTCAGCTTAATCTCAGTACAACTTTTCATCCTCAGTCCGACGGACAATCAGAGAGGACTATTCAGACTTTGGAGGACATGTTGAGGGCATGTGTCCTCGATTGGAAAGATAATTGGGAAGCCCAACTACCGTTGATCGAGTTCACGTACAATAATAGTTGGCATTCTTCGATTAAGATGGCACCTTACGAGGCCTTGTACGGTCGTCGTTGTCGATCTCCTTTGTGTTGGGATGACTTATCAGAATCAATCGGCACCGAGCCCGATATGCTTATAGCCGCCCGTGAAAAGGTAGCTTTGATCAGGAGTCGTTTGTTGACCGCTCAGAGTCGACAGAAATCTTATGCAGATAATCGTCGTCGACTATTAGAGTTCGAGACAGGTGACCATGTTTTGGTCAAGGTATCCCTGAGTCGTGGTATCTTCCGTTTTGGGAAGAGGGGAAAGTTGAGTTCGAGATTCATTGGACCATTTGAGATTTTGGATCGAGTCGGCGAGTTAGCTTATCGATTGGCCCTACCTCCGGCGTTGAGCTGAATTCATAATGTGTTTCACGTCTCTCAGTTACGGAAGTATGTTGCCGACCCGAGTCACATACTTCAGTTTGACGAAATCGAGATCGCCGATGATCATTCATATGAGGAGCGTCCTATACGAGTTTTAGAGCGGCGAATCAAACAGTTGAGGAACAAGACGATTCCTTTGGTTAAAATTCAGTGGTCTAGACACAGAGTCGAAGAGGCTACTTGGGAAACCGAGGATAGTATGCGGGAGAGTTATCCCGAATTTTTTTGACCCTAGGTTTCGGGGACGAAACTCTTTTAAGGGGGGGTGTATGTAATACCCAGCTGTAATTCAGTCATTATCATTCAGTAATTATCATTCAGTATTTGTCACTCAGTAATTTTCACTCATTAATGATCATTTGTCACTCATATTGAATCATTGTATTCACCGTTCCGAGTAATTGTATCGTGTATCAATCGTCATTCATCATCAATCTAGTTGGAGAATCGTGCGATGTTTATCATCGTTGTCATTTTCATGGTGTGCTGTGTGTGAGGAGTAGCGCACGCTACGTACTCTCTTTAGCGTACGCTAATTGAGTACGGGTAGCGCACGCTACCTCTCAACACTAGCGCATGCTAGTATGTTTCAAGCAGGCAGTCCAGAAGGCACTGGACTGCAGTTGGGTTGTAAGTAGCGCACGCTACGAATGGTAAGTAGCGCGCGCTAAGGTCGGATCAGGTTGAGTCCAGTGGCTACTGGACTGAATGGGATTAATTCATAGCGCACGCTATGAGTGACTTTTAGCGTACGCAAACGATATTGTAGCGCACGCTAAATATTGATTGCAGCGCACGCTACCGCGATCAGATCAGAGGACAGAAGGTTCTGGACTCCAGTACTGGGCATCAGATAATTCGTTAGCGCACGCTAACATTTTGGGGTTAGCGCACGCTAAGTGTTCAGCTGTAGCGCACGCTACAAGAAGGTACGTAGCGCGCGCTACCGTTGTCGGACAGTGAGTACTGGACATACCAAAACACCCGTTAGCGCACGCTAAGAACTGGGGCTAGCGCGCGCTAAACTCGAATTTCTATAAATTGGACAGTGTAGCCCAGATTTCGGCATTTGTCATTTCTTCTCATTCTCTCATCGGTTCCGGGCGATTTGGAGCGATTTGGAGAGTATTCTTCGAGGTGTAATCATCAATCATCATCTTCAAGTCTTTGAGTTGGATTAATCATCACTTCATCATCTCCAAAACATCAAATCAAAGGTATTAATCTCTTGGATCTAGAATTTCGGATTTTTGGGTTTTTCCTTCCGATTTCTTCGTGTAAGCTTGGATTGTTGTTGGAATATGTTAGATATGGATTATCTACCTTGGATAAATATATTCCTACGGATTTAATGGCTATTTTGGGGATTTATTTCAAGAACCCTTGGGATTGACTTCGGTTAATTTGGGGATTTCCGATTGATGTTGTTGTAATCTTGAATTGTGGATTCCTATTGGATTATTGATGCCATTGATATTGTTTTGCTGGTTTGAATCAATCATTTGAAAGTTGGTTTCGATAATTTGGGTTTGGTTGTAACCAACGGGAAGGATATTTTCAACGTATTCGTTAGAGTGCATCTACGAGTTTGGATATTGTTGTATCGACGTTTGAGTTGGTTATAATCGTGTTTGATACATGTATTGAACGGATTATTGGTAATTGTGTTATTCAAGGTTGTTCGAGCGACCGACATTTCATTTAGGACGTTGTTCGTGGACGGACATTCTTCACCGGTTGTGTAAGTTAATTCTTACTCAGTTAAAAGGATATTCACTCCTTTCGTTGTTGTTCATTCATAATCATAATTCATTCATATTGTATTAACCGTATCGGGGATTGTCATTGTCAATTAATCACTTCAGTCACGAGGAACGACGGTTCCAATCATTTCATTGAGCTATCATTCATTTCACTATCATTTCATCTTGGTGAGTCTTTATTGATTTCGATGTCACTTTTGTTATATCATGGCATTCTGGGTCATACTGGCGTGCCGGTTGGTATGTGTAGGATTTTCATGTCGGGCACATTTAAGTCGTGTGTTGGTTGTTGGCCTCACATTGGACAGTGCACACGAGTCGATTGCTTCGTGAGACTGATTAGGTACAAGACCACACGTGTATCGATCGATACTCGTTGGTGGCTTGTGCACGGACACATTTCCATCCCGGACGTAGTGTGGCGTCATTCCTTTGAGCCGTACTGTTAGTTGAATTCATATAGCATGTTTGATTGCGTATGTTTTCAACAGGATTGTGTTTATTCAACTCTTGAGGATTGTTGTTCTGTGTAACTGACCCCGTTGAGGGATATTGTTTTTCAGGTCATGGCAAGGCAAAGGCACGGGGAGAGCACGTTGACGGCGAGGAGTCCCAATGATACTAGTAGGGGGCCCCAGTCTTCTCAGTCATTTATGTTTCCTTCATTTATTCCGCTGCAGACATTCCGTTTGAATACTCATTTACTCAGTGTTGTATATTTTATCTCCATATAAAATATACATGTATTCTTATTATCTTGGGTGCGTTGTATGAAACTCTTCATCAGAGTAATTAATGTTGTAATATGGTTCGGTACTACATTTTTCGGTACTACATTTACCCTGTGTAATTCATTCATTTTCATTCGCCTGGTGGGTCCCAGTCGGGGGTCCGTGGCACTGTAATATCCGCCTAGTTTGGGGTGTTACATATCACAGACCAATAGAAGACGTGATTGTAATGGTTATCCCTCGACCGATAGAAGAGAGGTGCAGAGGTTTTTATCTTGAACCTATAGAAAAAGATACCGAGAGAGGACGTAGGCTCATTTATAGCCGAACCTCTATATATCCGTGCGTCATTTAATTTCCGCATTTTATTTTACGCTTCCGCAACACGGCGCAATATCCGATCTTGTACCCAACAATTGGTATCAGAGCGGTACTCCAATACACGACTTAACATCCGAGGAGAAAAAGATCCAATGGCGTTTCAATTTGCGCCTGTCGAAGGCCTTGCTCTCAACCGACCACCATTCTTTGATGGCTCAAATTATTTGACATGGAAGAAAAAGATATCGATCTTTATTCGTGCCTACGATATAGAGATTTGGAAGATTATTTGCCTTGGCCCGAAAATTCCTCTCAAATCCGACGGTACACTCAAATCTTTTGAAGAATACGACGATGCCGATTGGAAAAATGACCATCTAAATTGTAAGGCTACTCAACTCTTATTTTGTGCCTTAAATCCGGAAGAGGTCAATCGAATCTCATCGTGTGAGAGTGCGAAAGAAATATGGAAAATTCTAGAAATCACACACGAAGGAACGACTCAAGTCAAAGGGACGAAAATCAATATGCTTCTCCATGACTACGAGTTATTCATGATGATAGGTGACGAGTCCATCACCAATTATGCTCGACCGATTCTCGGTCATCACAAATGGACTTGCTTCGTTTGGTAAACTATTATCTAGTAGTGAAAAAGTCAAGAAAATTTTAAGATCACTACCTAGCGAATGGGACGGCACCGTGACCGCAATTATGGAATCTAAAGATCTCAATACGCTCGATTTTAGCGCCCTCGTTGGTTCGCTAATAAATTATAAGATTGTATTAAAATCACGTAGTGTCAAGCCAAAACCAAAGGAACGATCGTTAGCCATGAAGGCTAAAATGTCGAGAAAGAAAGAAGAAATCCCGGTGGAGGAAAGCGACGAAGAAATGGCATATTATGCCAAAAACATTAATAGGTTCCAAACCTTATTAAACCGGAGGAAGAAGGACATCTCGAGCGAATCTAAGAAGTTCGACAACTCTTGTCGACTATGTGGAAAACCAGGCCACTTCGCTAAGCATTGCCGAGCCAAACCCAAGAAGGAGGTTCTCGTGGCTACTTGGAGTGATGAAGATGAAGACGACGAATTTATCAATCAAAATAATCTCGCTCTCATGGCTCGGAGTTCGTACGACGATAACGACGTCGAAAGTCAAGTAAGTATTCTAACGACGAATTATTTGAAGCATTCGAATTACTTCATACCGATTTTCAAAATACTTTATCCGAGATAAAATCCCTGAAATCTAAATTAAATCTTTGGAAATTAAAAATTCCAAAATTATCGAGAAGAGAAAATTTGTCGAAATCGATCATTCGAATTGCATCGAAAATGAAAATATTTTGAAGGATGATCTTGCTAAAATTCAAACCGAGCTTAAAGATTTAACGAAGAAATTTTCTCTCGGGAACGAGAAATTTGAAACTCTGCTTGGTGTTCAGAAATTTACTTTAAATAAAGAAGGGTTGGGATTCAAACCACGTTCTAAAAACGAATCCTTAAATTTCAATATACCCCGATGTGAAAAATGTTTAAAACTTGGGCATCATATTTCAAACTGTAAAAGCCCATGACGAACGATTAAAGTTAAGAAAATTTGGGTTCCTAAAAGAACAATTATTTCAAATATCGTTTATATTTCCAAACAAAAACCAACTATCGGTTGCGTCTCCAAAAATTGATTTTTGATATTTTACTCCGTGGGAGTATAATTTTTAAAATGGGAGATAATATTTTCAGGGGGAGTTTTTACCTTTTATGCATTTATTTATCATAAATTGGTATCGTGCATATTTTGTATTTTGGTATCATTAAATTTAATTGCTATTTTTTTTACTTTTTGATGAAAACAAAAAGGGGGAGAAGGATAGAAAGGAGTAAAATGGGATTAACCCTGAAAGGGGGAGAAAATCGAAGAAAAAGAAAGCATTCAAAAAGGGGGAGAAACGAAGGAGACGAAAAATGAATAGGAGAAGTCGAAAATGACAGAAAAAGAAAAATGAGGAGACATCGAAAAGACGATGAAATTTTGAAAATGAGGAAAGAAAAGGAGAAAAGAAAAGAAGGAGTCGAAAAAGAAATGGGAGAAGAAACTAACGAAACGGACAACTTTGGTCTGTACACATATACATATATTTGTATTTTTGCAGGTAAATCCCATTGACGAAGGGTTGTTTTGTAATCATCAAAAAGGGGGAGATTGTTGGAACATTTTGTTCTATACATAAATTAAAGTGTTTTGATGATTAAAGTTGATAAGCAAAACAAAACAACGAAGAGGCGAAGCCAATAATCGAAGAAAACGAAGACTCAAAATGGTGTTCTGTGCAAGCTTAACGTACGTAAAGAAGCCTGCTTACCGTATGTAGCATTGCAAGGATAACGTACGTAAACCTAAGTGTATAACGTACGTAACATATGTTCAAACCAAGTGAACGTTGGAGGAGTCAAAGTCAGAAAAGCATGCAACGGATATATGACGTCAGCAATGACATAAGCTTTAACGTACGTAATAGATGGTATGTTAACGTACGTAATCAAAATGATGAAACTCCCTGGACTGATTTGTGAAGAGGTTTACGTACGTAACCTGTCAAGGTTAACGTACGTAATCAAGCTTTACGTACGTAATGTGGAGGAGATACCATACGTAATGATGGTTCTGGCAGCTAACGGCTAGTTTGATGATGGAGCCTATAAATACCATTCTATGGTATTGTTTCAAGCACAACAACTTCAAGCATACGAGATAATCATCTGATATTCATATTGATATTATTGTTGTTGTAATATTGAGCTTACATTGAGTGATTGAGTGTTTTACACAAAATCATACATGAGTGGTAAAAGAAAAGATACGATTGGATTCGGTGTTATTAGGATCAAGGATCCGGCATTATTAGAATCGCAATCGATATCTTCGTGAGGTTTATCTAGTACCAATAGAAAGCTAGAGAGGTTGATTCCTTGTCCTACGAAAAGGAAAACGGTTTAACTTGGACCGACACAAAGACAAGTACGAGTGGTTTATCATGGACCAATAAAAGACGTGATTGTAACGGTTATCCCTCAACCGATAGAAGAGAGGTGCAGAGGTTTTTATCTTGAACCTATAGAAAAAGATACCGAGAGAGTACGTAGGCTCGTTTATAGCCGAACCTCTATATATCCATGCGTCATTTAATTTCCGTATTTTATTTTACGCTTCCGCAACACGGCGCAATATCCGATCTTGTACCCAACATCAGCAGTAGCAGGGGCCGAGGGCTATTTGGTCCTCCGCCTCTTGCGATTGAGCCGGAGTGCTCCCTCCTCCCGAGGGCTCTTATTCGGCAGCGACCGGCTCCATGAGAGGCCTTGCCTTCGGGATAGGTCGGATCGACTCTGCAGGAACTCGGCTCGTCTTCTTCCCTTGGCGCAGGCGACTCATAATCCCGGGGTTCGACATAGCAACCTCTGTCGGGGGCTCTAAGTAGCGGGGGAAGCGGATTTCTGCAAAGAAAACAATCGGCAAATGTCAGTCACCTTTCTCAACCGCAAGATGATCGTCAAGCAAAGGAAGATCGGGAAAATTCGTACCTGGAAGCCTTAAATGACGAGGAAAACGAAACAGCTGAGCGGCCAACCAGCAGGTTTTGTTGTTGATCTGGCGAGCATCGATATGAGTATCTGGAAGACTACGGATTCGCTCCCAAACAATCATAAAGTCAAAGGCTAGCTCGCCTGCCGCCGGAACAAGGATGCCTGCAAAAAGAAAGCCAAATTAGATCAGTTCAGAATATATCCAAACGAAGGGAGAGTCAAAACCCTTACTCGGATTCCTCTCCTGGAAGTTGGTGAGGATATCCAACTCGTCAGTGGGATTGTCACTCGCAGCCGATTTCCACGCACCGTCGACCCAGAACCACTTCGTTGGATCACCCCGGACCTTGTTCGGCACCCCAAGAATCACCCGACCTGAACAACCTTGAATGTGGTAGCCGCCAACAGAACCCTTCTGAGCCGTCAGCTTGAAGAGATAGTTCATATCCAGTGGCGAAGGAAGACGGTATAGCCGGTGACCGCCGAACAGAGTAAGGGTGCAGATGATCTGCAGCCAGGCGTTTGGCGTCAGTTGGAGCGGCGCCACATTCCAAGCAGTCAACAAGTAGGACACGGCGAACGTCAGTGGGAACCGCAGTCCGGCCCCCATGATCGCCTCATTAACGGAGACCATACCCTCAGGATGTTGGTCGACACGTTCATTCTCGGCAGACACATAAAGGGAAATGTCAGAGGGGACATGGAACTTCTCCCTCCAGCGATCCAAATCTTTCCTGGTCGCCGAGCTTTTAATATGGCCAAGGGACCACGGGGAGCGGCACGAGGCCCGGAACAGCGTCCGCCTTTTGGGTTCATGGGGATAAGCGACCGAGTACTCGCGGAAGTCGAACTTGGGAATCGGGCCAGCCATTTTCTCCATAAGTTTGGCAAAGTCTGAAAAGGCTTTGCCGAAGGCGCTGTTTTGCTCCCAGTACGCCTTCACCGCTATCTCCTCTTCGGCCAGCGAACGCTTTCGCTTCGCCTCCACCGACCTGGCCGCATCAGCTTCGTTAAAGAGCTCTTCAACCTCCGCGGGTTCAATCCCAGCGCGGATAGCCTCGACAGCCGTCTCCACATGGAACTCCGCGGAGATTTCATCCCGGAAGGTTGAATCCCCAGCGACGGAGGTGCTACCCATCTCATACACCGTTGGTTTTCCTCTGGACATCTTCAGAAAAAGAAAGGAAAAATAGAAAAGGCTTTTTTCTTACCCAAAAAGTCTAGTCGAACAACGCTCGGCAACGCAAAAATCTTCAGAGGAATCCGGCGTTACTTTCTTCTCAGGAAAAGAGCAAATAGGTTGTAAACCAGAAACCCTAGCCCCTTTTATAGGTGAGAACAGGGTCTTCTGGGCAAATAAACGAAGTTTCAAGGTCCGAAGCGCAAAGGTCGGAAAAATCCGCATATAATGCCGCCATCGAATCCCGCGTGCACGTCGTTTCGAGGGCACGCCAAAGGATGAGTCTAACAAACTGTCGGACTCCACCAATAGGAACGCGACATGTGTCCCAATGATGTTTCAAGTCAGCTTTCACTTCCCGCTCTTTTTAGCGACCGAGTAGATCGTCCAAATTTAAAATCAAGGTCCGCTCGAGAAGACGATCGTCTGTTTTTGATGGATCGAATTTCAGCGTTTCAAATGGCTCCAGTCGATGGCCTTGCTCTCAACCGACCACCATTTTTTGATGGATCGAATTTCATGACTTGGAAGATGAAAATGTGTATTTTCATCCGAGCTTACGATATCGAATTATGGAAGGTGATATGTCTTGGTCCCAAAATTCCGACAAACTCAAACGGAACTCTCAAAACCTTTGAAGAGTATGACGATGCGGATTAGAAAAATGACCATTATAATTGCAAAGCCACGCAATTATTATACTGTGCTTTAAATTCGGAAGAACACAACCGGATATCATCGTGTGATAGTGCCAAATAAATCTGAAAAATGTTTGAGGTAACACACGAAGGTACGTCTCAAGTCAAAGAGACGAAGATAAACATGCTCCTTCACGATTATGAATTATTCCAAATGAAGGACGACGAATCCATCTCGATTATGCTCGACCGATTTTCGGTCATCACCAATGGATTAGCATGTTTCGGAAAACCACTTTCGAGTAGTGAGAAAGTAAAGAAAATTCTCTGATCACTACCTCGAGAATGGGACGGTACGGTTACGGCAATAATGGAATCAAAAGATTTAAATACTCTTGATTTTAGTGCTCTCGTTGGTTCTCTTATCAACTATGAGATTGTTCTAAAATCTCGGAATGCCAAACCAAAACCGAAGGAAAAATCGATAGCCTTCAAGGCTAAGGTGCCGAGAAAGAAAGAAGAAATCCCGGTGGACGAAAGCGACGAAGAATCGGCATATTATGCCAAGAATATTAATAAGTTCCAACACTTATTAAACAGGAGGAAGAAGGACATTCAAGCGGGCGAATCTAAGAAATTCGACAATTCCTGTCGATTATGTGGTAAACCATGCCACTTTGCGAAAAATTGCCGTGTAAAACCCAAGGAGGTTTTAGTTGCAATATGGAGTGACGAAGATCCCGATGAAGACTTTCTAAATCAAAATAATCTCACGCTCATGGCCCGGAGTTCATTCGACGACGGCGACGTCGAAAGCCAAGTAAGTATTCTTACGACGAACTTTTTGAAGCATTCGAGTTATTACATACCGATTATCAAAATGCTTTAAAAGAAATTAAATCCCTTCAAACTAAATATAAATCTTTGGAAAATGAAAATTCCAAAATTCTAGAAAAGGGAAAATTTGTCGAGATCGATCATTCAAAATGCGTTGAAAACGAGAATACTTTAAAGAATGATCTTGTTAAAGTTCAAACCGAGCTCAAGAATTTGACGAAGAAATTTTCTCTCGGAAACGAGAAATTTGAGAATATGCTCTCGGTTCAAAAATACACGTTAAATAAAGAGGGGTTGGGATTCAAACCACGTTTTAAAAACGAATCCTTAAATTTTAATATACCCCGGTGTGAAAAATGTTTAAAAATCGGGCATCATATCTCAAACTGTAGAAGCCCAAGACGAACGATAAAAATTAAAAAGATTTGGATTCCTAAAGGAACAAACGTTTCAAATATCGTCCACATCTCGAAACAAAAACCAACTATCGGTTGGATCCCCAAAACTTAATTTTTTTTAAGGGGAGATAATAATTTCAGGGGGAGTTTTACCCAAATCATGCATATTATTTATATTCGATGTTTGGTATTCTCTACATTTTTTTCACTTTTTAATGAAGACAAAAAGGGGGAGAAGGATATGAATTGAGATAAAAAAAATGAGAAAAATCGAAGAAGTCGAAAAGAAAAAGAAAGCATACAAAAAGGGGGAGATAAAACGAAGGAGTTGAAAAATAAAGGAGATGTTGAAAAGAAAAGAGAATTGGAGAAACTAACGAAACGATCAAAGCCGAAAACTTTGATTCATATATATATACATATATTTTATTTTTACAGATTTTATCCAATTCAAGAGTTGTTTTGTAATCATCAAAAGGGGGAGATTGTTGGAATATTTATTCCACACATTATTTGATTTGTGTTTTGATGATTAAAGTTGCTAAAAAACAAAACAACATCGAGGCGAAGCAAAACGACGAAGCAGACGAAGACGCGAAAAAGCTGAGCAAAATGCATGTCTAGCGCACGCTAACGGGAAGTTCTCTGCATATCAGCCAAGTTCGAAGTTACCTGAAGTGAGGTTAGCTGATGAGGTAGCGCACGCTACACCTTATATCTAGCGCACGCTATCGAGCCATGTTACCGTTGGGAAGATATTCAAACACAGAATGTCGTATGCAATGAAGTCAGTATTAGCGCACGCAAGGAATGATATTTAGCGCACGCTAAATATCAGTTTGAATTCTAGTCAATCAGAACGTTGGGAAAAGCAGGTCAAAGTCAGCATATCAAACGGATACTTTGACAAATGAAGGCAACGGATATATTGCTTAGCGCACGCTACATCATATTATTAACGCACGCTAAAGCAAGATGGTAACGTACGTAAGGAAGAAGTCATAACGTACGCTAAAGAAGAAACGAAGCTACTGGACTGAAACTGGGCACAGTCTAACGCACGCTAATGATACTAGCGCACGCTAAAGAAGGCTAGCGCACGCTAGCAAGTCAAAACAGCCAGCAACGGCTAGTTTGAGGAAAATGCCTATAAATACCATTCCTATGGTATTGTTTGAGAACAACAACTCCAAGCATTCAAGACATTGATCTTATATTCATATACTTACACTGTTGTTGTAATATTGAGCTTATATTGTTAGTTTGAGTGTTTATACATTCAACATTATACACGAGAGGTAAAACAAAAGACACGATTGGATTCGGTGTTATTAGGATCAAGTATCCGACATTGTTAGAATCGCAATCGATATCTAAGTGAGGTTTATCTAGTACCCATAGAAAGCTAGAGTGATTGATTCCTTATCCAATAGAAAAGGAAAAACGGTTTTACTCGGACCGATAGAAGACGAGCTTGTAAACGGTAATCCCTCGACCGATAGAAGAGAGGCGTAGAGGTTTTGATCTTAATCCTAAGAAAAATATACATCGAGAGAGGACGTAGGCTTCGTTAATAGCCGAACCTCTATAAATCCATGTGTGATTTATTTTCCGCAATTTATTTACGCTTCCGCACAAAACGGCGCAAATATCCGATTTCCTACCAACAGTTGATATTTTCTGAACTTGTTCTATTCTTCACTTTTTGTTATTCGAGCGAGTTGTGGTATTGTTTCGAATTAATCCGTTTGTCATTATGATTTTTTTCTGAATTCGGTTCCATTTCTGTGAATCTTATGTAAAGAAATATCTTGTCGTTTTTACCAGATCATCTATTATCTTGAGTCGAGGTGTGAACTTCGTGGATGCTATTCGATTTTTGTTATTGTTGTGATTCGGATATGGTTGTTCGACCATTGTTGTCTCGATCGTTGTTGTCTGTTTTTTGTTGATCTCGTATCATGATTTTTGATCGTTCAGATCACTTCGTAATTTCCTTAAGTTCGGGAAATTAGCTTCATATTCGATCTTCCAAACCTTGGGGGAATTTCGTATTTGTTCAGCGCTTAACTCGCGTTTTGATTGCTGTGCTGCTCGGGTTGGTCAACCATATTGATTTTTGTTCGTTACGTTTTGTTATCATTCTGGTGTAGCGATATGGATGGTAGCAGCTACATACTGCATGTGATTCGTTGCAGGTTGTCGGCAATGGATAACGTGTGTTATCTGAGATTGCCTTGCGTCGACTATTTTATGTTTTTAGTTTTGGAGACGAAACTTCTTTTAAGAGGGGTAGAATGTAATACCCGATATCTTCATTCTGGTTTCGTGAACTTTTCTTCGGTCGAGTGGATTGTTGTCGTCCAAGTCTTTGGAATCGTGTGCTTGTGCTGTGGTACGTTAGGTTTCGTAGCGTGCTCGTAATTGCTTTGAATGATAGACGGTGCGTTAGTGTGATCGAGACGTCGTCGAGCATCTAACCGGACTGTCGGATGGTTGGCTGAGATGAGTTACGGCCGTAAGGCGACCGCACATTGTGGGCAGCGGCCTTGGGGAAATCTATTACGGCCGTAAGGAGTGTCTGGTTACGGCAGTATGCTGCATTACGGCCGGCGGCCGCAAGGCATGGGCCGATTACCGCCGTAATGCACCAGCATGTTTTGGGCAGTAGCGCGGGAGCGTGGTTACGGCCATAAGGGGGTGCCGAGTACGACCGTAATAGGGTGCCCGGTACGTACGTAAGGCCTGGCCGAGTACGGCCGTAAGGAGATTGGCCGAGCTAGGACCGTAAGGTGCTGCCGGTTACGACCGTAACGTAATCGGCCATAAATAGGCCTGGGCGACGGGCTGACTCATTTTCACCCCTTTCTTCACTTCTTCTTGCGGCTATCGGACGGGTGATTCGGGAAGTTGAGTTCTTGGCCGATTCTACTCAATTCCAAGGTGTTTCGGAAGGCCTTTGTCGATTATATCAACATCAAATCCTTGTCCTTCGTTGGATCGAGGTACTTTCTTCCTTAGAACCCTAGTTGTGTAATTTTTGGGGGTTTCTTCGTGATTCTTTGATTTAATCTGAGGTTGATGAATTGATTTTGGAATTCTTGTTGTCTTGGTCATGACCTTCGGATTTTGTAACTCATTTATCGATTTTTATCACCCGGAACATGATTCTTGATTTCTTTGAAGAAACCCTCGGATCCTTGTTGTTTTTAGGGTCGATTCGGATTCCGATTAGTGTTATTGATTCGTGGTGGTGTTATTTTCGTAGTATTCGTGGGGTTGCCGAGTTCTTGGTCGTTCTTGAAAGTTCAAGGGCTACCCGACCGTGTCCGTTCATTGTTCCGTTGCTCGTGGTATCGAGGCAAGTATCTTGCCCATACATTTCATGTTTCATAGATGTAATAGTTGTTAATTGATTATATGTTCAAGCCGAATGTTTTAATGAACTTTTAAAAGGATCGGTATATTCTCGATAAATGTTGTCTTTCAAAAGATAACGCGTACGTTTTGGGAGTAAATGTGCTTTTCTGTATACGTGCATCAGTGTTGCGTAGTTGTGATTGTATTATATGATTATAGTAGACCTTTTCCACTAGTTGAAGATGGTGTATTGAAGTGTGTACTCATTTGGTGAATATGTGACGTTATGTGATATTAGTTGTTACTCCTTTGTAAGGAGGTTGTGATATTTAGTGTTGCTTGGTAATGGTATTTGCTTGTTGTTGTGTGATTGTTGTAAGTGATGTGCCACCGGGTAAGATTTGTTGAATCTCCGGGATCCGTCCTTGCTAGTATGGATCGGGCGTGCCCGTGGGGTTATCCATCGGGTATGTCTTGTGGGGACTCCGAGGTTCATGACTTACTATCCCTATGCCGGGATAACTTTTAGGGTTATCCAATCCGGGTATGTCTTGTGGGGACTCCGAGGTTCGTAGCTTGTTAGCGCGATGCCGGGATAACTTATGGTTATGGTTTGGTTGTGTGGCGTACGTGTCATGAGTTGTCCAATCGGGTATGTCTCGTGGAGGCTCTGAGGTTCTTGGTTTGCTAGCTCGATGCCGGGATAACTATGAATGTATGTATGGTTGTGGTTATGTGACTGTTGTCACGGTGACATATGTTATTGTGTGGCTTTCTATTGGGTTATTCACTCGGGTATGTTCTGTGGGAGCATCTGAGGTTCGTGGCTTGTTAGCACAGGACACGAATAATCCTTGGGAATATGTTTGATATAGATGATTGGGTCGTGGACCCTGTGTTTTGTGATCGGAATGTTATGATTGGGTCGTGGACCCCGTGTTTTGTTATTGGAGTTGTATTTTGGAAAATGATCTTTGGGTTGTGTCCCTAAGTGGTTTTCGAAAAGTTTGAGAATTCTTAAATCTCAAATGTTTTCATAAATCCCGAGATCGTAAAATATTTTGTAAGATGTATATTGGGTTTATTCCCACCTTTCATGATTTGAACTGTTTTGATCAAATCATGATTATTATGTTCTTGGAGTATGTTGTGTATGGCTTGTATTTGTATTATATACTTGCACTAGCAAAATAGTGGAGTTTTGCTAACCCCCGAGTAATCGGGGGGTGGATGTCTGTATTGCGTCCAGGTACTTGCAGGTTTTGGAGAGAAAATCACAGGATCGGTACGAGGAATGATGGAATGATGACGATACTAATCACATAAAGACCAGTGTTGAGTATTTTGGTAAAGTCTTGTTGTTTTGTCTTTCTGTTGTGGTGTTTTCCCGTTTTATGGAAGTGTTGATGTATTCTGACCCCTGCGTGGGTATGAGTTGTGAGAAGGAGTTATGTATGTCTGATGTGTATGTTGTGGTAAAATACCAAATCGGTCTAACAGTTCGTTATTTAACCATGTCGGCATGTATTGTATTGTTGTGATTCTGTAATTAGCCTGGTAGATCCTCACAGAGAGGGTCTGCGGCGCTGTAATATTCCCGAGTGGTTTGGGGGTGTTACAAAACAGTTAGTACACATTTTTGTATGTATGTATACTAGCATATAACCCGTCAAATATTGACGGAAATTACTTTACATTGTAATTTATAAATAGTGAGCTAATATGGCTAAATAGTTAGTACATGTTTTTGTATATATGTGTACTAGCGTATAGCCCGTCAAATATCAATAGAAATTACTTTATATTGTAATTTATAAGTAGAAACTTAAAAATAATTAAACACTTGGCAAAAATTCAAGTATACTGAGTCATCCACCACATAAGAACACAACTACGAACCAAAATGATGAGGCGGGAATTCGGCATCTGGACCCGTTTATAAGTTATAACTGTATCCGTGTGAAATTCAAACTAAATGTGGTTTTACTACCCGTTTTCATCCCAAGCGCACATAGTAATACCTAAAACGCTGGGGCTAGGGTAGAGGTGTTCAACGGTTCAGAACCGCTGGTTTTTTGAACTGGCGGTTCCAGTTGGCCGAAAATCGAAATGGAATCGAACCGCCTTATGGCGGTTCAAGATTCGGTTTTGAACCATGAACCGCCGATTACGAACCGAACCGAAACCGCCGGTTCACATTTTTTTTTTAAATTTAATCGAATTTTTAACATTTCAATTCAAATAAAAAATATGGGGTAAAATTTAGACTTGTGCTTAATTCAAGTATTTAACATTGAGATTTTTAATATTGAATATTTGAATTAAGAGCCTAGGAATCCGATTCCGTAACTTTAGAGTTTAGGAATCAAAATCAAAGTCCTCTTAGTTCATTTTTAAATTTTGGGGCAATGGGGAAAATGGACTTGAGCTTAATTCAAATATTTAAAGTTAAAATTAACAATTTCAACTTTGAATATTTGGATTAAATGCCTACGTACCCCCTTATCTTAGAAATCAAAATCCTCGTAGTTCACTTATCTTATGCTTACCTTATGGATCGGAGGCGGAGAGTAGATGGTCAATCATCCAAGTCAACCGAATCATTGATAGATCCGGCATCTTATGTGTCGCTGTTTTCTTGTTCATTATAATTTGCTTCTTGTTGTCGTAACTCAGCCTTCATCCAATCTTTCATTACTGCTTAGTTTCAAGATTTTGAGGCGTCAATTGAGATCGTCGTACATCCAGAATGTATCCTCCCACACTGAAGGTTTGTTCAACAAAAACTGTTGAGGCGGGGATAGCTAGTATTTCCTTTGCGATCGTGGCAACTACAGGAAAGATTATACACTACACCAAAAACTGACATTTATGACTTTTTATCTCACTAATTTTGTGACTGCCAATAGCTGTCACAATTATTATGACTCTTTCCAAGAGTCACAAAGCTTGATTTGTCATAATACTGAATATTTGTGACTGTTCACGGCAGTCACAAATTATAATGTACTTTGTGACTGTTTCTAGTAGTCACAAATTTTAATCACAGTCAATTTATTAAAAACGTTATACTTTTGGCGTTGGAACCCTAGGCAAGATCGTATGACTTTTATCATTACAGTGGAGCTCATTTTTTCCCTTCTATCTCCATCTCTGAAGCTCTCTCTCTCTCTCTCTCTCTCTCTCTCAGTTTGTCGCCCATCTCCACTCTCTTGAAGCTCAAATCATAGAACCCTAAATATTCATCTTCATCTTCATCATCTGCCATAAAATCATATGCACATTAGGTGGTACGTTTGTTGGTGTCATCTTCTTGTCTCACGCAAGAGAAGCCTTCTGCCAGGACTCAACCCTAAAACCGCTGATTTAGAAGTCCGAAGTGGATCTGGTGAGTTCCTATTTCTAGTTTCTTGATTATAAATTCTTTGTGTTTTTATCAAATTTTAATCTTAGTTTTTAACTGTTGTTTTGGAGCAGAATGGGATTTTAATTTTTTGTCGTGAAGTTTGTTTCCTATTTCTTTCCAAATTCTTTATTTGCTTCAATCGTTGTTTTGCATAGTTGCTGAATTCTGTGTTTGCAAGTTGTTATTTTTGTTGTTTCCTGATTCAACAACTGCTGAAATGTGTTTGGAAGTAGTTATTTTTGTTGTTTTCTCGTTATATGCTTGTTGAATTTGAAGCTGCAATCCTTTAAGTGTGTGGTAATTTCAAATTCACATGGGTAATATGAATTTTTGAGTTATTTTGCACGGGTGTTGTTTCTGTTATAGAAGTCTCTAATGGGGAGATACTCTAAAACTTGGCAATCTTGACAAACTAATAACATGACATAGTAGTAGTAGCAGCAACAACATTTGTGATTGAATGATCTAAAAAGTGAATGGCTTAGATGCATATTTGAGTATTACAAGTCTCATATTTAATCTGGTAATTATTTAAATACATTGTACATAAATAAACCAACAATATAATGTATGTTGTTTTTATATTTATTGAAGTTAGTGATGGAGTTTCCACCTTATAAAGAGTGGATGGGTGAAAATAATAATAGACTGGGTGATGCGTATGTCATTCGTGTTAGAGAATTTGTTAAGTATGCGAGAAGAAATCTAGGAGATGATCTTATCTCATGTCCATGCATGCGTTGTAAAAACGGTAAAAATGTGAACTGAGAGATTGTTGAGGTACATTTGATAAAGTGGGGAATGCAAGAATATTATTTATTCTGGAATTATCATGGAGAGAGAAAATTCCCTTTTGTTCCTGATCAAATACCAGCAAGCGGGCCTTTTCATAAAGAGTGTGATCCACTGCATCATAGTAGCTTGAATGACCTTGTTAATGACGCTTATGGACTTAACATGAATCAAGCTAATCAGAGTTCAATATGTGATAATAGCTGTGACGTAGAAGACCTTAGTCAGGATATGAAAGCTGCAGCCGCGAGACCTTTGTATCATAATTGCAACCCAGAGCACACAACATTGTATGCTACAGTTGGTTTACACAACTTGAAGAGCCGTTTCGGCTTGTCAGGAAATAGTGTGACAGAAATCTTAAAGTGGGCGAAAGATTTACTTGCAAAGGATAACACACTTCGTGATACCTATCCAGAGATTAAAGGGTTTAGGTATTGTAATACCCGGTTGTAATTCAGTCATTATCATTCAGTAATTATCATTCAGTAATTGCCACTCAGTAATTATTCACTCATTAATGATCATTCATCATTCATATTCATTCATTGTATTCATCGATCAGAGTAATTGTATCGTACATCAGTTATTATTCGTCTTCCTACCTGGTTGGAGGATCGAACCGTGGTTATCATCATTGTCATCTTCATAGTGGGCTGTGTGTGAGGAGTAGCTTACGCTACGTACTCTCTTTAGCGCGTGCTAATTGAGTACGGGTAGTGCACTCTACCCCTCTGTATTAGCGCACGATAATGTAGTTCAGGCCTGCAGTCGAGAAGGCACTGGACTGCCGTCGAGTTGGAGTAGCGCACGCTACGAATGGTAAGTAGCGCACGCTAGTAAGTTTGGTTAGCGTCCGCTTTGCAGTCAGTGTAGCGCGCGCTAAGGCCGATCAGGCAGAGTCCAGTGGGTACTAGACTGATCTGAAATAATTCACAGCGCACGCTACGAGTAGATATTAGCGTACGCTAATGGTGTAGTAGCGCACGCTGAATCTGAGATGTAATGCACGCGCTAACACAAGGTTAACGCACGCTAAGTATATGGCTGTAGCACACGCTACAAAAAGGTACGTAGCACATGCTACCGTTTCGGACAGAGGGTACTGGACTACCCAAAACACCCGTTAACGCACGCTAAATATCAGGGCTTAGCGTGCGCTAAACTGGAATTACTATAAATAGGACAGTCCGGCTCAGATTCATCATTTTCACTTCTCACTTCGATTCCGGGAAATTTTGGGCGATTCGGAGAGATCTTTTCGAGTTGCACTCATCCATCATCATCTTCAAGCTTATCATTTGGATTTATCATCATTTCATCCTCTCCAACACATCAAATCAAGGTAATGATCTCTTGGATCTAGAATTTTGGATTTTGAGTATTTTCCTTCCGATCTCTTCGTGTAAGCTTGAATTTATGTTGGTATATGTTAGATATGGATTATCTACCTTGGATAAATGTATTCCTATGGATTTATTGATATGTTTTTCGGATTTAATGAACATTTGGAGAATTAATCAAGAACCTTTGATGTTTACTTTGGTTATTTTTGGGGGTTTCCGATTATAGTTGTCGTAACTTCGAGTTGTGGTCTCCTATTAGAATATTGATATCATTAAAGGTGTTTTGTTGGATTGAACTACTCATTTTGGAGTTGGTTTCGATATATTTGGGTTTTGGTTATAATCAAGGGTTGATGTTCGCTAAGTGGTTGTTTGAATGCCTCAATGAGTTTGGATATTGTTGTATCGACCTTTGAGTTAGTCGTAATCCATGCTTGATATGTATATTGAGCGGATTATTGGTAATTTTGTTATTCAAGGTTGTTCGAGTGACCGACATCTCTTTTTAGGACGTTGTTCGAGGAAGGACATTTCAACACCGGTATTGTGTAAGTAAATTCTTACTCGGTTAAAAGGATATTCATTCCTTACGTTGTTGTTCATTCATACATGTAATTCACTCATAATATATCGTTCTGTCGAGACTTGTATTTATCAACTCACCATGTAACTCACAAGTAACTACGGTTCCAAATCATTTCATTGAAGCTATCACACATTGTGTCATTATTTCATCTCGGTGAGTCATTCTTGATCCTTATCGTATTTATTAATTACTCCTCATCTTGGTCGTTTTAGTTCTTGTGATCTTCCGGAATTGTATTGCATGGCCGGTTGGCACATGTATGGAATTTTTGGTCGGGCACACTATGGTCATGTGTATATGCGGGACTCCAGACACATTGGATTATGCGCATGGTAATGTGTATATGCGGGACTCCGGACACATTGAATCGTGAGACTAATTAGGCCAATAGCGGGTGTATATGCGGGACTCCGGACACTCGGCTACTTATGCTCTTATGCATTTCATTGGGGCGTACATTGATGCTCATCATTCAACTCAATTCATTAATTCATTTATGTGATTGTTGTATACTGTCCAACTCTTGAGGATTGTTGTTCTGTGTAACTGAACCCGTTGGGAAATGTTGTTTTCAGGTCATAGAAAGACTAAGGTACGGGAAGAGAACGTTGACGGCGAGGAGTCCCAGTGATACTAGTAGAAGGCCCTAGTCCTTTCAGTCATTCATGTTTTCTTCATTTTATTTCCGCTGCAGATTTCCGTTTGGATGTTCATTTTCATTCGGTGTTGTATATTTTATCTTCATATAAAATATACTTGTAATCTGTATTTTCTTGGGTGTGTTGTACTTGAAACTCCTCATCGGAGTAATTAATGATATACTGTGGTTCGGTACTACAATTGTATCACTTAATTCATTAATTTTCATTCGCCTAGTGGGTCCCAGTCGGGGGTCCACGGCACTGTAATACTCGCCTAGTTTGGGGTGTTACAGAGTTGGTATCAGAGCGTGGTTTTGAATACTATCTTCCGAGTCATATCTCATTTGAAATCATCGTTCATCAGACTAGTATCATTGGACTTTCGCGTCACGTGTGACCTGTGCAAGAGCCGAGCCCCTCAGACCAAAGAACAGTAAGATTTTTGACGCCATGGTATAATTTATGGCAATAAGAATCACTCATTCATCATTTAACAGTCAACAATCCTCAATCATCATTTTCATTTTTGATCATGTCGATCATGTTAACCCATTAATCACTCAGTTCATTTCATTATGCAGTTGTTGATCTTGAGGATCATATCATTAATCTTATTAACTTGTTCAAGATAATCATTTCAAGAATTTCATCAGATAATCACGTCACTTCAGTTGATCATTCATGTAATCATTGTGTTTGAGCGCGTATGCTCATTTTCATCAGTTCATAACGTAATCATAATGTGATATTCATGCGAGATATATAATTATCATGTGACTTTCCCACTTCAGTATGGAAAGAGCTGGCAGAGGACGCGGGTGAAGAGGCTGCGGTGCGGAAAAAATCCCGAGAACTTATGTGAATACACGTGCGAACGCGAGGAATAATGCTAATTCATCGAGCAGCGACGCCGCCACTCATTCTCCAGGAAATGATCATTCACTGTCAGGGAGTCGTACCCGGGACACAGCTCATTCAGAGGGTGTTCGGGTCGATCCACTCGCTTTTATGCAGGGCATGATGGCCCAGATGACTCAAATGGCACGCCTCATAGAGACGATGCAGAACTCAGCTACTCATAATCAACAGGCTCCTCCGCCGCCACCTCAGGGGCAGGAGAGAGGTGTGAGCAGCATTATTGGCGACATCTCTCGCCAAAGACGACCTATCTTTGAGGGATCGTCTGAGCCGGCGGATATTGTTCACTGGCTTGAGCATTTCGAGAAGTTGTTTGCTATGGTGAAGTGTCCCGAAGGGCACAAAGTTTCAGTCGCGGCTTACTATCTGGGTAAGAGCGCTCATTCATGGTGGTTATCGTTGAAGCCCACTGACGGATCTTGTACTTGGGATCGATTAAAGACCCTCATGATAGAGAGGTATTATCCGGACCCACTCAGAGAGGCCAAGTTATCAGAATTACTCACTCCCGACCTCTCAGCGGAAGATGATGTTCTCGCCATCGCCGAGAAATTTCAGGAGCTTCTTCCTTTCGCCTCATCTATTATTCACTCCGAGGCGGACAAGATCAAGTATTTCAGCAAGAGGTTAAAACCTCATATACGGATGCAGTTGCTTAATCACAGTTGCACCACTCTGGCCGAGTTCATCGAGAAAGCTCTTACTTATGAGCTTACTGCTAAGGAGATTGCTAAGAATCAAACTCCATCATCTGGCAAGAAGTCAAAGAATCGAAATCAGCCTGAAGGCAGTCAGGCAACTTTCAAGAAGCCTCGAGCGGGCTCTACTTTCACTGAGCGACCTCCTATGGCGCCCAGACCCGCAGAATCTCAGTCACGAGCGGCCAGTTCGGCCATTACCTGTTTCAACTGTGGAGAACAGGGTCATTACAGCACGAAGTGTTTGAGGCAAACCGTCACGTGCAATAACTGTGGAATGGCGGGGCATAAGGCCCATTTTTGCCGAAGGGACTCCAAACCTACTCCGGCGTCATCTCAGGCCCCGAAACAGTCAGCGGTTCTGAATTAGGCTACTCAGTCCGTGTCGTTTAAGACGACGGGAGCTAACAAAGGTGGATCCCACAGCTATCAGACGGGAGCATCCGGTTCTGGGGCTGGCAAGCCCCGAATTTATGAGATGAAGAGAGCTGATGATTCGGGAGCCCGAATGATCTCAGGTACACTCGAAATTCTATCTCAACATGTGTGTACCCTTTTTGATACTGGTGCATCACATTCATTCATTTTCGAGTCATGTTTGAGTAGACTACGTCTGGGTAGTGCTACTAGTTGTGAGCCTTATGTCATTGGTCTACCTGATGGTAGAAGAATTATCGGAAATCGTGAGATTAAGGATTGTCCGATTCAGCTTCATGGCCGTGATTGGTTAGCAGACCTAATCGTGCTAGATTTACCGAGAGACGACGTCATCTTGGGTATTGATTGGATGGATCATCACGATGCCATCATTAGTGTCCGTAAGCGTATGGTCACTATCTTTTCAGACGATGGAGTCGAATGTGTTTTTCAGGGAGGTAATCCCAGGTGTTCCGGTAGAGTTATTAATATGATGAAAGCAGTGAAATTACTCAGTCATGGGTGTGTTGGTTATTGGTTCTATATGTCCAAGACCTAGAAATCATCAATAATGTTGGAGGATATTCCGGTAGTGAGAGAATATGCCGATGTATTTCCAGACGAGCTACCTGGGTTGCCTCCACAGAGTGATGTGGAATTCACGATTGAGTTGGAGCCTGGTACGTCCCCAATATCGAAGGCACCGTACCGGATGGCCCCGACCGAAATGCAGGAGTTGAAGAATCAATTAGAGGATTTGACCGAGAAGGGTTATATTCGACCGAGTGCGTCCCCGTGGGGAGCGCCAATGTTATTTGTCAAGAAGAAAGATTGTTCGTTTCGCTTGTGTATTGATTACCGGGAATTGAACCAGGTGACGATCAAGAATAAATATCCCCTACCCCATATCGATGATATTTTGGATCAACTTCAGGGAGCTTCTGTATTTTCCAGGATCGACTTAAGATCTGGATATCATCACTTACAAATTCGAGAGTCGGATATCGCTAGAACGGCATTTCGTACGCATTATGGTCATTATGAGTTTGTGGTAATGCCGTTTGGGTTAACTAATGCACTTGCGGTATTCATAGAGTTAATGAATCGGGTTTTCGTCGACTATTTGGATCAGTTCGTGGTTGTCTTTATTGATGACATTCTAATTTATTCTCGTGACCGGGAGGAGCACGAATTTCACCTTCATCAGGTTCTCGACGTGTTGAGACGAGAGCAACTTTATGGAAAGTTTTCCAAATGTGAGTTCTGGATGTCTGAAGTGACATTTCTCGGACATGTAATTTCATCAGACGGAGTTCGTGTCGACCCTCAGAAGATGGAGGCGATCCGAGATTGGCAACCTCCTAAGAATGTTAAGGAAATTCGAAGTTTTCTCGGATTAGCCGGTTATTATCGGCGATTTGTGGAAGGATTTTCTAAAATCGCTCAACCCATAACGAACCTTTTACGGAAGGATAAGAAATACTTGTGGTCTGACGCGTGTCAGCGGAGTTTTGAGGAACTCAAGAGTCGTTTGATTTCAGCACCTGTCCTTTCTTTACCGCAAGGGACGGAAGGATTTGTGGTTTATAGTGATGCATCCGGACAGGGTCTCGGATGTGTACTAATGTAGAACGGGAAAGTTATTGCTTATGCTTCACGGCAATTGAGACCTTATGAGGTTATTATCCGACCCACGACCTGTAGCTAGCAGCTGTGGTGTTCGCATTGAAGATTTGGCGCTATTATCTTTATGGCGTTACCTGTCAGATATTCACCGATCATAAGAGTTTGAAATATATATTTACTCAGAAGGAGTTAAATATGCGACAGAGGTGGTGGTTGGAACTAATCAAAGATTATGATATTTAGATACTTTACCACCCGGGCAAGGCGAACGTTGTCGCCGACGCCTTGAGTCGTAAGTCCGTTCAGGAGCAGATGCTTGCTCGATTACGATTCGAAGGAACTTGGCAGGAATTTACGAGACCGAGATCGAGTGCAGTTACAGCAAGTACAAGGGCAACTTTGTACGTTAGAGATTTCATCGCCACTTGAGGAGGCGATCAGGGAGAATCAGGGTTTGGACCCATTTTTGTTGCGCATTTGAGATGATGTGACTCGGGGGAAAGTCCTGGATTTGTGGTCCACGAGGATGGACTTTTGTGATTTAAGAATCGGTTATGCGTACCGGCGAATGACGAGTTGGAAAACTCGATTTTGAGAGAAGCTCATGCTACCCCTTATTCCATTCATCCGGGGTCTAGCAAGATGTACAAAGACTTGAAACAAAATTACTGGTGGAGTAATATGAAGCGAAAAGTCGCGGAATTTGTTTCGAGATGTTTAACCTGTCAGCAAGTCAAGATAGAACATCAGCGACCGGCGGGTATGCTGAAACCTCTCCCTATTCTAGAGTGGAAGTGGGAAGATATTTCAATGGACTTAATCACGAGTTTGCCGACGAGTCATCGTGGTATAAATGCAATTTGGGTAATTATGGATCGTCTAACTAAGTCAGCCCATTTCCTTGAGATTAAGAATACGTGGGGTCCCGAGAGACTTGCCCAGTTGTTCATCAAAGAGATAGTGATATTGCATGGTACTCCTAAGAGTATCGTTTCTGATCGTGACGGGCGATTCGTGTCACATTTTTGGAAATCAGTTCATCGTGCTATGGGAACTCAGCTTAATCTCAGCACAACTTTTCATCCTCAGTCCGACGGACAATCAGAGAGGACTTTTTAGACTTTGGAGGACATGTTGAGGGCATGTGTTCTCGATTGGAAAGATGATTGGGAAGCCCAACTACCGTTGATCGAGTTCATGTAAAACAATAGTTGGCATGCTTCGATTAAGATGGCACCTTACGAGGCCTTGTACGGTCGTCGTTGTCGATATCCTTTGTGTTGGGATGACTTATCCGAATCAATCGTCATCGATCTCGATATGCTTATAGCCGCCCGTGAGAAGGTAGCTTTGATCAGGAGTCGTTTGTTGACCGCTCAGAGTTGACAGAAATCTTATGCAGATAACCGTCGTCGGCCATTAGAGTTCGAGGCGGGTGACCATGTTTTGGTCAAGGTATCCCCGAGTCGAGGTATCTTCCGTTTTGGGAAGAGGGGAAAGTTGAGTCCGAGATTCATTGGACCGTTTGAGATTTTGGATCGAGTAACCGAGCTAGCTTATCGATTGGCCTTACCTCCGGCGTTGAGCCGAATTCATAATGTGTTTCACGTCTCTCAGTTGCGGAAATATGTTGCCGACCCGAGTCACATACTTCAGTTCGACGAGATCGAGATCGCGGACGATCATTCGTATGAGGAGCGTCCCGTACGAGTCTTAGAGAGGCGAATCAAACAGTTGAGGAACAAGGCGATTCCTTTGGTTAAAATTCAGTGGTCTAGACACGGAGTCGAAGAGGCTACTTGGGAAACCGATGATAGTATGCGGGAGAGTTATCTCGAGTTGTTCGACCCTTAGTTTCGGGGACGAAACTCTTTTAAGGGGGGTGTATGTAATACCCGGTTGTAATTCAGTCATTATCATTCAGTAATTATCATTCAGTAATTGTCACTCAGTAATTATTCACTCATTAATGATCATTCATCGTTCATATTCATTCATTGTATTCACCGATCAGAGTAATTGTATCGTACATCAGTTATTATTCGTCTTCCTACCTGGTTGGAGGATCGAACCGTGGTTATCATCATTGTCATCTTCATAGTGGGCTGTGTGTGAGGAGTAGCGCACGCTACGTACTCTCTTTAGCGCGCGCTAATTGAGTACGGGTAGCGCACGTTACCTCTCCGTATTAGCGCACGCTAATGTAGTTCAGGCCTGCAGTCCAGAAGGCACTGGACTTCAGTCGAGTTGGAGTAGCGCACGCTACGAATGGTAAGTAGCGCACTCTAGTAAGTTTGGTTAGCGCCCGCTATGCAGTCAGTGTAGCGCGCGCTAAGGCCGATCAGGCAGAGTCCAATGGGTACTGGACTGATCTGAAATAATTCACAGCGCACGCTATGAGTAGATATTAGGGTACGCTAATGGTGTAGTAGCGCGCGCTGAATATGAGATGTAACGCACGCTATCGCGAGCAGATCAAGAGAACAGAAGGTTCTGGACTTCAGTTACTGAGCATCAGATATTCAGTTAGCGCGCGCTAACACAAGGTTAACGCACGCTAAGTATATGGCTGTAGCGCACGCTACAAAAAGGTACGTAGCGCATGCTACCGTTTCGGACAGAGGGTACTGGACTACCCAGAACACCCGTTAACGCACGCTAAATATCAGGGCTTAGCGTGCGCTAAACTGGAATTACTATAAATAGGACAGTCCGGCTCAGATTCATCATTTTCACTTCTCACTTCGATTCCGGGCGATTTTGGGTGATTCGGAGAGATCTTTTCAAGTTGCACTCATCCATCATCATTTTCAAGCTTATCATTTGGATTTATCATCATTTCATCCTCTCCAACACATCAAATCAAGGTAATGATCTCTTGGATCTAGAATTTCGGATTTTGAGTATTTTCCTTCCGATCTCTTCGTGTAAGCTTGGATTTATATTGGAATATGTTAGATATGGATTATCTACCTTGGATAAATGTATTCCTATGGATTTATTGATATGTTTTTCGGATTTGATGAACATTTGGAGAATTAATCAAGAACCCTTGATGTTGACTTTGGTTATTTTTGGGGGTTTCCGATTATAGTTGTCGTAACTTTGAGTTGTGGTTTCCTATTGGAATATTGATATCATTGAAGGTGTTTTGTTAGATTGAACTACTCATTTTGGAGTTGGTTTCGATATATTTGGGTTTTGGTTATAATCAAGGGTTGATGTTCGCTAAGTGGTTGTTTGAATGCCTCAATGAGTTTGGATATTGTTGTATCGACCTTTGAGTTAGTCGTAATCCATGCTTGATACGTATATTGAGAGGATTATTGGTAATTGTGTTATTCAAGACTGTTCGAGCGACCGACATCTCTTTTTAGGACGTTGTTCGAGGAAGGACATTTCAACACCGGTATTGTGTAAGTAAATTCTTACTCGGTTAAAAGGATATTCATTCCTTACGTTGTTGTTCATTCATACATGTAATTCACTCATAATATATCATTCATGTCGAGACTTGTATTTATCAACTCACCATGTAACTCACAAGTAACGACGGTTCCAAATCATTTCATTGAAGCTATCACACGTTGTGTCATTATTTCATCTCGGTGAGTCGTTCTTGATCCTTATCGAATTCTATTCATTACTCCTCATCTTGGTCGTTTTAGTTCTTGTGATCTTCCGGAATTGTATTGCATGGCCGGTTGGCGCATGTGTGGAATTTTTAGTCGGGCACACTATGGTCATGTGTATATGCGGGACTCCGGACACATTGGACTGTGCGCATGGTAATGTGTATATGCGGGACTCCGGACACATTGGACTGTGCGCATGGTAATGTGTATATGCGGGACTCCGGACACATTGGACCGTGAGACTAATTAGGCCAATAGCAGGTGTATATGCGGGACTCCGGACACTCGGCTACTTGTGCTCTTACGCATTTCATTCGGGCGTACATTGATGCTCATCATTCAACTCAATTCATTAATTCATTTATGTGATTGTTGTATACTGTTCAACTTTTGAGGATTGTTGTTCTATGTAACTGACCCCGTTGGGGAATGTTGTTTTCAGGTCATGGGAAGGCTAAGGTACGGGAAGAGAAGGTTGATGGCGAGGAGTCCCAGTGATACTAGTAGGGGGGCCCAGTCCTTTCAGTCATTCATGTTTTCTTCATTTTATTTCCGCTGCAGATTTCCGTTTGGATGTTCATTTTCATTCGGTGTTGTATATTTTATCTTCATATAAAATATACTTGTATTCTGTATTTTCCTGGGTGTGTTGTACTTGAAACTCCTCATCGGAGTAATTAATGATATACTGTGGTTCGGTACTACAATTATATCACTTAATTCATTAATTTTCATTCGCCTAGTGGGTCCCAGTCGGGGGTCCACGGCACTGTAATACTCGCCTAGTTTGGGGTGTTACAGGGATGAAATACAAATCTATTCATATGTGCAAGTTCGATTGTATTCTATATCGGAAAGAGCATAAGCATAAATTGAAATGTCCGGTTTGCAATGAATCTAGATATGTCCAGAAAGTAAATATAAATTGTAACATAAAAAGAGATACAAAAGTACCACATAAGGTACTTAGGTATTTTCCTCTAGGACCAAGATTGTTGAGACTTTACACAATACCTTGGATAGGAGAGGCAATGACCTGGCATGCTCGGGCAGAAGTTGGTGACAATCTCATGCCTCACCCGATCGATTCTTCAATGTGGAAGGCTGCAAATTTGCGACACCCTGAGTTTCCTCAAGAAAGTCGCAATGTGCGCCTTGGAATATCAACTGATGGGTTTAATCCTTTTGGTAATTTAAGCACAACCTATAGTATTTGGCCCGTCTTTGTAGTTCCTTATAATCTCCCGCCATCTCTATGCATGAAAAAAGAATTTTCTATATTATCATTGATTATACCAGGGCATAAGGCTCCAAGTGATGACATAGATGTATTTTTGGCACCACTAGTTGAAGAATTGAAGGACTTGTGGGTTAAAGGTGTGTAGGCATTTGACTCATTTAAACAAGAGACATTCACTTTGAGGGCTATGTTATTGTGGGCCATTCACGATTTTTCGGCGTATGGCACTTTTTCTGGCTGTAATGTGCATGGTTACCTGGGATGTCCTATTTGTGCAGAGGAAACAGAAGCCACATATTTAAAAAACAGCCACAAAGTATTTTATCATTCTCATAGGAGATTTTTACCACTTAATCACAAGTTCAGATCAGTGGAAAGTAATTTTCTTCCAGATGGAGCTGAATTAAGGCCAGCTCCTAGAAAGCTAAGTGGGGGCAGAAGTTGAAGAGAAGTCTTCCTTGGCTTTTCAGGCTCTCAGGGGTAAACATCCTGAAATTTTGGCTCAAAAACGTAAACTGAAGGATGAATCTGTGAAGATGGCTTGGTCTAGGAGGTCAATATTGTTTGATTTGCCGTACTGGAAGGAACATTCAGTACGACATGTGCTAGATATATGCATGCTGAAAAAATATTATTGAGCACATAATGGGAACATGTATTGATGGGAGTCACTCGAAAGATGGGGTAAATGCTCGAAAAGATCTTCATACGTTGAAAACAAAAAGATCGTTATGGCTGAAGGAAGATCCTAAAACTATGAGGACTGTAATGCCGGTCGGAGCCTTTTCTTTGTCTACTGACGAAAGAAAGGTGTTACTAAATACATTGTATGAGTTGAAGGTCCCCTCAAATTTCTCTTCTAATTTGCGTAGAGTTGTTCATCATGCAACTAATGATTTGAAACAGTGTAAGTCTCACGATTGGCATGTAATTATGCAATTAGTCCCACTTTTATTTGGACATTGTTTTGGGAAGCATAAGGATCTTCGAAAGGCTATTATGCAAATAAGTTTGTGTTTTACCATATTGTGTGCAAAAGTTGTCAATAAGAAGCATGTTATGGCGGCAAAGACTACTATAGCTGAGGCTACATGTGTATTGGAGAAGTATTTTCCTCCCTCATTCTTCGACATTAGCATCCATTTACTGGTGCATTTATGTGACGAGGCCCTCCAATGTGGGACGGTTCGGTATCGTTGGATATATCCTTTTGAGCGGTTGATGAAAACCTTCAAAGATTATGTCAAAAATGCACGATATGTTGAAGGTTCTATTGCGGAGGAATATATCACAGAAGAAGCTTCCATATATGCAAATGAGTATATTCCCAACCCAGGTAATGAAATACGGGAATGTTTTGTTGATGAATCAGATGGTTTTGCTGATGAGGTGGCTCTGGGGAATGGAAAGTTAGTGACACTAACAAGTGTCCAGTACGACAAGTAGCTCGAAATGTTTTTGAAACGCATGAATATATAGACCACTGGAAAGAGTGAGAATATCTGACTTTATCTAAAATTAGTAATGTTAATTATTATATGTTCGTTGTCATAATTCACTTATTTATCGTATAGGAAATTTGATCAATCCGATCTAGGAAGAAAAAGAAAAAGAACACGGAATATAGGCATTGAATTTAGGCATTGGGTAGCAAAAGAGGTATGCTAACAATAAGTTCAGTCTAACTTTATAAATGATAATAGTATTATAGCTTGACTAATTAGTATACACGCCCTTTTAATTTCAGTTGTTGAAAATTATGGATGTGTCGTCGAAGCTTGCACGCTATGGCACCGGCCCCAACTTTGTGGCTAAGGAATATAAGAGATATCGTCTTAGTGGCTACATGTTCTCAACTAGTGCACATGATTCAAATCTTGTGGCTAAACAAAACAGCGGTGTTGCAATTACTACTTTAACGCACTTCAGGGCTAGTTCGAAGGACAAAAACTTGGTTCAGGCTGAGATTACTTATTATGGTATTATAAGACAAATTCTTGTATTAGACTATGTAACTGAGAATGTAACAACATTTTGCTGTGACTGGGTTAGAGTAGAAGACAAGGCAGCTTGTACAGTCGATGCAGACACTAACTTGGTCATGGTAAATTTGGATAAGATCAAGATCAAAGACCATATAAATGACGAACCATTTATTTGTGCATTCCAGAATCTAAAGCAAGTATTCTATGCAAAGAGGCCGAAGGATGGACCGTGGTCTGTTGTTCTATTTTCCCCTAAACGTTTGACTACATCTGTAGATGACTTGGAGGCACCAACTCATTATCAATCTGCTTTAGATGACAATCCAGAATTGAAGAAATTTCTTGAATTTCTAGATGAATAAATGTCTAATTTTGTTAGTATGATATATGAATTTTTGTTATATTTATTCGAACTTTGTACTACTGTAAAGCACTCATTATTGTTCTATTCTGCATTTTCAAATTAACTCTATGGGCTGTTTAAGTTTGGAAGAGAAGCGAGTTAGTATATTATTTATTAATAAACTGATATTGAGCCCCAATGTTATTCTGAAAAATGCAGTTTAGTCCTCTATTATTAAAATGCATTTTTGGTACCAAACTACTGTGTTGTCCATATAAGGATGTGATAAACCTAAGAAGTTACCCTATTTGTTAAATCTAGCACAACTACTAAGATTACATATTTCCCCATAATATTAGGCAAATTCCTTAATGAAATCCATGGATATGTGAGTGTATGCTTGTTTTAGATTAGGCATATGTTGTAGTAACCCAGGATAGGGACCCCCATCATGTTTACTTATGGTACAAAAATCACAAGCCTTAATCTATGCTATAACATCTCCTTAAAATTAAGCCAGTAGAATAGACTCTTATCTCTCTCATGTATTCCAAAGTGCTCGCCATAAGTAGAATTGTGAATCCCTCTTTAAACTTCGTGTGATTTCCAGTGAGTTGGTATCTCTTTTATTAACAAGGTATGGGTGTCATTTGGAAATGTAGTGAGTTAGCTAATCTGGTTGCATTTTAATAACTCTCTTGATTTAGTTGGAGTAGATTCTGATGATGGTGAAGTTGTATCTTTGTTCAGACAATGGCGATTGTCGATTATATCAAGTTATATGATGTGAGTAATCAAGATTCATTTGATACTATTCTATCTGTCTGAAAGAATTGTGCTTGGTGAGTGCATTGGCATTTAAAATAGCGGAAAAAGATATCTTATGTCCAAATTTTTATAGGTAAATTTTTGGAGAGGGTCCCTGGTAATTGTCGAGAGTTTTTTAACATTATAAAGTTTGATGTGGTAATTTGATTTAGAGTAAATTACACTAAAACCTCCTGAAGTGTTGGGTTTTTGGTACTTTGCTCACTATCTTTTTTTGTTTCACTTTACGCCCTGAACTATGCATTTTATTGCACTTTTCCCTCTGGACAATTAAAAAACTGACATGTGTCTGTTATATACGTGACATGTGTCTGCGGCTCGGCGGATAAGAGAATGTAAGGTGGCTTAGGGTTCAAAGTGAAAGGAAACCAGTTTCAGGGGATAAAATGCAACAAAAAGAATTTACTAGGCAAATTCCAAAAAATTCCATAGTTCAAATTTACTGGGCTAATCTGGTTTTGTCTAATTACCATAAAAAATGAGTATCTTTTAAAATTAGAAATGCCCCCTTCCCCCACCCTTGATATTTTTTTTATTTTAAATATATCCCTCTTGAGGGTGAACTTTTTTATTGCTAATTTCAATCATGAATCATTTCTTACAGATAATGGCAGCTTCATCAAGTCATCAAGAAAGTGAAAATGAAACTCAACCCAACTCGGACGAATCTGCCATTGAGAGGCAATTAGTTGTAGATAAATGACCTCTCGTTACCTTTAATAGCACATGACAGATAGTTGGAATAAGGATAAGTTCAAGGCTCAATCTTTAGTCCTATTAAAAATACAAGTAGGATTGGAGTATGATGATTGGAGGCAAGTTGATCAAGCCATTAAGGACGATATGTGGAAGACTCTCTACAGAGAATTTAATATCCCTCTTCTTAGGAAATAAGATGATCTGAAAGAGATGAGTGGACAACTAAAAACATGGAGATGGAACATGCGACATAAGCATTTAAAGGATCTGGATGCTACGGGAATAATGGCTTTGAAGGACCACGTACCTCCGAAAGAGAACATTCGCACCAGCCAATGGAATGCATTTATTGAACATGAAGCAACGGCCAAAAAGCTTCAAGAAAGAAGTGTTTTAAAATCTAACAGGGCTAATAAAAATGATGTCCACTGTCTTGGTAGGACATCCTACGCCGAGAAAGCTATGAAAATGGTATGTACACGAGCATTTAATATAAACACACACACAGGCACACACATACATATATATATATATATATATAATGTGTAAATATAATGTGTGTGTATATATATATATATAGGTATGAGTTAAAATAAAAAGTCTCTTATAATAAAAAGTGTAGGAAGAATTGTGGGAGTGACATGTGTCATCCCCATTCCACATCATATGACACATCATATGACATGTGTCACCCCCACCCCACACCCTCCATGTAGGGTGGGGGGTGGGGATGCCACATGTCATATGATGTGGCATGATGATGTGGCAAGGTGACACATGTCACTCCCACAATCTTTCCTACACTTTTTTATTATAAGAGACTTTTTAGAATAACCCCACCATATATATATATATATATATATATATGTGTGTGTGTGTGTGTGTGTATGTGTGTGTATATATAATGTACTAGGAAAGATCTTGTTTTCAGCTTATATGTGTGTTGATTTGGCTATATTTTTTATGTGTAGAAAGCGAGGGATCCAGACCGTCGATCGTCTACTCGTTCCGAGGTGTACTTAGAGTTGCGAAAACAGCGAAAAACTAGGGAATTACACCCAAAAGTTGCTGAAGCATGTCTAAGTTTTGAAATGTGATTTTTAAGTCATGTTATTATCAGTTATATATCTCTGATCTATTGAGAATTATGTAATTTACAGCAGAAAGTTAAAGAGTTCAGTAATAGTGAGGACTCGTCAAGCCAGGCTTCTTTAGAAGATGATGCACTTACACAGATTTTTGGAAAGGATTCTAGAGGAAGGACCCGTGGTGTCGGTCGAGTCTCTAAGGGTACAGTGAAGGCTATTCAACCTATTAAGTCTAACATGGACATGGTCCTTAACAGTAATCAACACTTAAAGAAGGTTGTTTACAACATGCAAGATCAACTTAGTATATTTATAGCAGCATTCAACCATTCTCAAAAGTTATCTTCGCCATAAATTTCTGCGCCCTCATCTCGATCAACATTTCACGTACCAACTCCAACTGAAACAAGAACGCCACAATCAGCCTGGGTTCTTATTAAAGATGTTATTTCAACCAAGGTCATTGCTAAAGGAGATGTAGTTCCAACTCTCAAAGGTGAAAAAGTACATGGGCGCAACATTCTGGACCATGAAAGCAAGGTTAGTGTTATAAGTGTGGAGCATGATGACAATGACACTCTGTTGTATCTAGGTAGCCAAGGTTTTGCCACGACTATTGGGAAAGTTGTCGGTGGGTTCATGGTGTGGCCTAAATGTTTCCTCGAAGAAATGTAATTTAATTTGGGGACTTGTATTAATTTGTGTACTTGGTAGTACTTTGGGTTTTTGTATGTACTTGTAGTAAGTCGTGGACTTAATAGTACTTTGGATTATATATGAAACTTGTAGTATATTGTGGAGTTGGTGGTACTGTGAGTTTATTTATGAATTGCAGGTGAATATTTCTTGGCTTTTTCATTAATTTTTATGCCTGTTTTTGTTACTAAATAACAGTATCACACAATATGATGACAAATTTAACTAAATTTATGCCTTTTGTTACTGTCAATGTTAGTAACAAACTGTTTAATTACAACAGTTTTAAACTGTCACAAATATTTCACATTTGTGGCTGTTAATGACAGTCACAAATTTAGCTGTGTTTGTGACTGTCTTTAACAGTCACAAACCCTGTAGATTTCTTACTGCCAACGACAGTAACAAAATCACAAATTTGTGACCGTCCGGGACAGTCACTAAAAGCCTTTGTGACTGCCATAAAAAGTGGGATTATAAAGTCAGAAAATCAAGTTCTTGTGACTTTTTTGTTACTGTTTTTTACAGTCACAAAATAAATTGTGACTGTTGTTTATGTGACAATCATTCGTGATTTTTTGTGCCTTTTGTGATTGTTTTTGGCAGTCACAAATCCCTAGTTTTGGTGTAGTGGTAGACCTTTTCGCCCACTACTTAATAAGGTTGTTATTACCATCCGGTCCACGTTCTTAAGCTCCCAAATCAAAAGTAGTTAAATAATTTTTAAGTTCTTGATATGCATTACTTTGGTACCTTGTTCGTTTTCGCGATAAGTCTTCTTGATAGGCATTCTACTCACCAAGATCTGGAATAGCAAAACAAAAGAAGATATACTACTACTATAAGGAATGTGAACAGAAGAAGAAGAACTCGTACCAAGATCATGAATACCATTATAACTACAAGCATATTCGCGATGAAGATTAGATAAAGAATTTTTTGCACTTTGAACGCAGTCGCTAGGATTTGGAGGAATAAAATTAGGAACAAGAATAGGAAATAAAGCGTTGTAGTAAAGTGTAAGTAATTTTAGCAAACTTTCTTCTCTAACTTGAGAATCTAAAAGTTTAGCAACTAAAAAACCGGAGAAATATTGGTGAAATATTTTATCTATTTGTCTCTCATTTCTTTTATACAATCAAATAAATCGGGAAGTTTAATTAAAAACTTGAATACAAGTACAATTTTAACACAATGTTCAACAACATTGTAGAAGTGGGATAATAAACACCGGACAGAGATTCAGTTGCCTCTATAAAAATTTTCAAAAGTGTCACTAAGCTAGAGCACTTATCCCAGTGACTTGGCAATAAGCAAACGAGTACTTGTTCTTCATTATAAAAATTGCACGATGCAATACGATATTGAGAACTATCATTTAGCGAAATGTAAGTAGAATTCCAACAATTTAGCACATATATTGAAAAAAAATTTGGAAGCATATTATTTTTAGGAAAATATCTCCTCCATTTTTTACCAAGGGAATAATGTCTAATTAAATACATTATTCCTTCACGAATAGGTGCATATGCTTCTTGTAAAAAAACTAAACCATCTTGAACACATAATTAAGAACATGAGAAATGCACCTAACATGAAAAAAATTACCACCAATAGATGGCCCACATACTGAAGTAAGTTATTCTAAACTAGCTATATTGGAGCTACCATTATCAAAAGAAATTGAAAGAACTTTTTGTACTAAATTATATTCAGACAAATTGTATGAATTTTATGCGAAATATTTTAGGCGGCATATGTGGTATTAAACTCTCTAAAACCAATTAAACATTTTTGCATAGTCCAAGAATCATCAATCCAAATACAAGTAATTCCCATATATGAATTTAGTTGCCAATGATCACTCCAAGCATCAGAGCATATACAAACTTTATGATCTAGTTTTAAAAACATATTAGCTAAAATTAATCTTGCCTCGCTAGTAGTTTTTCTAACATCACGAGTTAGAGTAGAGCGTGAAACTTTTTTACTAGCGGGACTAAAATGTTGTCGAGTGAAATTTTCATACATTTGGTCGTCTGCAAAGTGAAAAGGAAGAAATTTACCAAAAAAAAATTTAGCTAATTCTTTTCTAGCGGTAATTAGTCTAAATTTAAATAAAAAACTTGTACTTTGATTGGTGGCATTAGACGACGTCGCCGTGCCTCGTAGTTGGACTTGATTAGACTCTATGCCAACTTTGTCGAGATGTTGTCTTTATATATGGCCATTTCGTGTCCCATAACCTCCTCCTTTTCTGAACTTATAAGATTTCTCGCAATAGTTGCACTTAGCCAAGAAACAACCGGGGCTGGAGGCAACGTCGTCCATTTTATATAATGCACCGCAAATAATAGAGATTTGAGCTCGGATGGTTTCATTTGTTTCATTTTTATTCGTTGCTCATCATCTTCATCATCTTCGATATTATGAATCAATTTTGAGGCTTCAAACATTTGATTGATTTGTTCCTCGATTAATTCTTCGGGAACATAATCTCCAAAATCGGGACTTGGAATTGACGTAGAACTCGGAGTATGAGTAGGAGTACCACTACTACTATCACCACGCTTCCTCGTCGAGGAATGCCAGTGATAGTCTTTCCCTTTTCAGTCTTTTCCTTTTCCGGGTTGAATTGGCCACTTGACATCTTTTCTCAATTAATATGAAAGAAAGTAATAGTATAATACTTGAGAGAGTAGAAAGAAAATAGATAGATAATTAGAGTTGGTGTGAGAAAAATGGAGGGTGAGAGGGTAGTTTTTATAGGTGTTAAAATGTATTAAAAAATTAAAAAAAATACTTGTGACCATTGTGAACCGTCGGTTACCGGTTGAACCGGCGGTTTGGAGTAACAGTCACGATGAAATTCAAATTTGAAATTCAAAATTTGAATTTTTCCCCTGAAATCTTGAAAATTCATTTTTTTTAAAATCGACGGTTGAACCGAACCGTTGAACATCTTTAGGCTATTTAGCCACCTAGACCAATTTTGGAATTATAAACTCGTACCCGTCCGAAACTCGATTAAAATATGACTTTACTACAGTTCCCATTCAAAACCAGTATAGTTATTTTTTAGTAGAAATCAATATAATTATACCGCTAATTATCCAATCGAAGTTAAATTTATAAAGTTTAAATAATTAAATATAATTTTTTGCAATAATTAGAATATCTATCTCAATAAACATCAAGTATGACAAAGTAAATATTATGAATAAATAGTATATATATTTTAATAATTTAAGAATTACAATCATAAATTTAGAATTTATACAATCCACGAAACCTATATATGATTTATATACATGTACCTATTCAAAACTCGGATAAAAAGTGATTTTACTATTCGTTCCCCTCCCAAACCCGTATACTTGTATGTGCTAATCACCTAACTCATTTAAATATATAAAAAATCTAAATAATCAAATATAAGTTGTTGCAATAATTGGTTATCGGTCTTAATATACACTCGAACATTACAACTTAAACATTATGAACAAATATTATAAATGTCAAAAAGATTAACACTTAATTTATGATTGTCAATTTAGAAATCATACAATTTATTAAACTCGTGTATAATTTATATACTAATCATTCCAAACTCAGGTGAAAAGTAATTTTACTATTCATTTTCATTTCGAACTCATATAGTAATGCTCAGTAACTATCCGAAACCATTTTAATTTATAAAATATCTAAATAATAAAACTAAGTGGTATAATAATTGATTATCACTTATCGCTTTCTATAAAAGCCCGAATATTATAAAGTAAAGATTAGTAATACAACAACAACATATAAACCTTAGTCCCAAAATGATTTGGGGTCGGCTACCATGAATCAAACTTTGAAACCGTCAATGATCGTTACATGAATAACATAAAAGGAGAAAAGGAGGGAAAAAAGTAGAGAAAAAAGCAAATAAAAAAGAGAATGAATGTAAAAAAAAAAAGAAAAAAAATGAAAAATGAAAAATCCTGAAAAATAAATTAAAAGATAACATGGATTTAAAAAAAAAAAGAATCAGATTCCATCCACCATCCGTATTCTTTCCCGCCACATTTGCCTCTCTATCGCAATACTTTCTCCAATTCCAAGAAACCGCATATCATTTTCAATCATCTTTATCCAAGTTTTCTTGGGTCTTCCTCTACCTTTCACAACATTACTTGTTCCCCAACTTTCTAGCCTCCTCACTGTAATATCCGCGTTTTCTATTTTCGGTAATTTCTATTTTTGATGTATGTTCGTTTCGGACAACTCGCTTAGCACTGTTTTGGAATTCTGAATCTATTTTGTTCTTGGAGTTTTTCCGTTTGGTCGAGTTTCGAGGATGCTTTTGCATAATTTCATTTTGAATTATATCTTGCTGCATGTGCGTTCGATTCTCGTAAAACTTGTTCGTTTTCGTTGTTTCTCGATTCGTATAAGTTTGTATGGTTGAGTTGGTCGTGTTGGAACTTTCGGTTTGTTAATCCGGCGTTGTATCGCGATTTTTCGGGCATTTGGGCAGTTTTTGTAATTTTCATAAGTTTGGGGAATTTCGCATTATTTGCTTCGTTTCAAACTCTCTAGTGATCGAGATTATATTCTCTTTTAACGCTCAACCTTGTCGTCTTGGTTATTACGTGTTTATGATTCTGGATTCTGGTCTTGCTTCGTTTTTCGGCACTTGTGCTGTTAGCTGATGGGTATGCGTAAGCTGCACTGAGTAGCGACGCTACTCGGGATTTACTGCGTGCGCTATCATTGTGTGGTTAGCGTCGCTAACACGGGTTTAAGAGCGTGCGCTATCGATTTCAGGCGATTTGGTCGATGGGTTCGATGCTTGATCTTGGACCGGGCAATATCTGTGTCGGCGTTAACGCACGCTAATCCCCATTACTAGCGCACGCTAACCATGTTAGTTTGCGTATGCTAACGGGAGGTCAGAAGGCAGACTGTTCTGCCATGCCCCGCTAGCGCACGCTAATGCTTATGCATAGCGTGCGCTAAGTCTGTTAAATATAAGTAGGATAAAGACGATCAACTTCGTCATTTTTCCTTCATTTCCTATCCTTCTCGGCTTTGAGCGATTCCAGGCGGGGGTTAGGGCCGATTCCGACTGTAGATCACCATACACTACCACCGTGCATTCCTTGCGTGGATTCTTCAAGTTCCTAATCACCTTCCACCATCCGAATCAAGGTAAATATTCCCAAAACCCTTGTTTTGAGATTTTGGGGGAATTTTGGGGATTTCTTGGGATTTGACTCTTTTAGTCCGAATTATTACTGGGTTATCGCTAGACTTCGATCGTGCACTTGTAACCCTTCATTTTATCGACGATTTGTGGTTTTAAATTCCAAGTTTTCCATTGTTCGTCACTTATAGTCGACGATACCCAAGTTTTGTTCGACTAAGGGTTTCAGCGGGTTGAACTAGGATGTATTCCATCATTTACGTAGTTTTAAGATTTGTTGTCCATCGTTATTGTGTTAGGATCAGATTTGTGAAGGTTGTTCGGGCCGAAACCTTTCCGTTCGCCGTTTTCCTTCACGTAGTATTACTCAGGCAAGTACATGTATTACATTCCGTTATGTGCGTATGATTTTGATGCGAATGATGTAAATGGTTTTATTGAACGAATGTGATTGTTTCTCTTCCACCTGGGGATGGCGTGTGGCCTCTGGGGGCCGATACTAATGGGTACGGCCATGGAAGTGGAATTGGGTGCGTGTGTTGATGTTCTTCCACAGGGACGGTTCGACGGACCTGCGGGGCCGATACTAATGGGTACGGTCGCGGAAGTGGTTTCTCACCTGGGGACGGTCCGACGGGACCTCTGGGGACCGATACTAATGGGTACGGTCGCGAGTTACCAAGCGTGGATAATTGTGATGTGGGAAACTTGTTAATACACTGCTTTGGTGTTAATGTGCTATTCCGGAATGTTGACTTTCAAAATGATTTTTCCTAACGGTTTATTTGCGCTGAATTGTGTATGTATATAATGTTGTGTAATTATGTACTTGCACTAGCTATTCGAATGCTAACCCCTTAAATGGGGGAAATGCGTCTTATGCATTTCAGGTACTGGTCGAGCTGAGGAGCTGGCACGGGATGCGCATGCAAAGGATGGGTTGGCATGATGATGATATGGCTCGAGTCTGCATTTTTCTGTTTTGTCATCGCATCTGTTGAGTACTGGAGATAGTTGGTTTATTTTTGAACATGGTTTAAGTCCCCTGCGTGGGCAACGTTTTGGTATTTAACTTATGTCTCATGTACTCCGTTAAAATGTTTTGGCCGAGGCCACGGCCTTATTTACTTTTTGGGTACATCTTACATGTTATCATTGTGGTTCATGTGTCACGTGTTAGCCTGGTAGACCTCACGGGGGTTCTACGGCGTGTAATGTCCCGTTTGTAAATTGGGATGTTACAATTATGGTATCGGAGCTTAAGTTTTGAATACCTAGGCTGTCGGTGAAATTTGGGTCTGTCAGTTGCATCATTAGAGTCAGTCGTTGAGCCTAATATCATCATGCTACCGTCTTTTCGTGCGACCCGTGGCTGTAAGTCTCCTCGAACTCTTATATTTCTGTAATTCGTTTTCTTGCGTTGTTCGGAATTGTGACTTGTGTTACCAACCTTGTGAACTGTGAATCTTCCTGATATTGTTCTTTTCTTTTTCTCCTTCAGTATGTTGAGGGGTCGTGGTAGACAGGCTAGGGGACGCGGCCGAGGCCGTGGTCGTTGTGCTGATAATGAGGAGGGCTCACTTTCTCAGTCCTCTGCGGACTCAGCCTCTCACTCAGTGCCGTCGGGTAATAATGCCGACGCCGGCTATCACAGATTTCAGCAGTTGGTAGCCCAACTTACTCAGATAGCTCAGGGTGGACGTCAGAATCCGCCCCCGACACCGGAAGAGGAGGCTAGTAAGTGGCTTCAGACGGTGACTAAGATGCACCCTCCTCGTTTCTCCGGATCTTCTGACTCCCTCGGTTGGGAGAATTGGCTCTTTCAGTTGTCCAGGACCTTCGATGCCGTAGCTTGTCCTGAGGACAGGAGGGTACACATTGCCCAGTACCTCCTGGATAAGGAAGCTGCGGAATGGTGGGAGGCCGTTGCGCCCAGAGATCGTCGGGCCACTTGGGATGAGTTCAGGGCTGCTATGGAAGCAGAATATTGTCCGCCGCCAGTCAAGGAACGCAGAATTGTGGAGTTCTTCACCGCTACACCTCAGGATGTGCCTATTTCTCAGGCCATCATTTCTTACAATCAGCAGTTGGGTTTCGTGAGGGATCAAGTGAGAACGGAGGCTGATAAAATCCGTTACTTCAATATGCGCATGAAGCCGCATATTAGACAGAGTATGGCGCCGCTCATGTGTGCCACTTTGAAAAAATACCAGGATCGCGCTCTGGCGATCGAGATGGTTGTCCCGGAATCAGAGTCGGTTTCGGAAGCTAAGAAGCAGAAGACTGCTGGTGGGTTCTCGGCCGGAAAAGGTGGTCAGTTTTCGAGGTCTCGTTCTGCTCCTACACCTGGGAAGAGGCCGTTTCATCAAAGTAGATCTCGGGGTAACTGCTCGATCCAGTCTGCACCGGCGGGAGAGTTTGTTTTAATTGCAATCGGCCGAGCACGATGTGAAAGATAGCCCAATTCCGTAAGTAACTTGCTTTACTTGCGACAGATCGCATCGAGCAGCTCATTGTGAGAAGGCCACCAGGGCCGCTAGATTTTCGACTACCACTGCCGATCAGAGGGATCACAGTTCACCAGCTACTCATGTTCCGCAAGGTTCGAGTCGTGGTAGAGGTCGGGGTCAGCCGGATCGCCAAAGATCGAGTTCGGGCTCACCCATCCCGATTATATCGATGAGGCGCACGGAGGAGGCAGACATTCCGTGGCGTCAGTACCACTCGATTCTTTCTCATCCAGCCAAGTATTTTTGATTCTGCGACCCATTCCTTTATAGCTTCGGATTGTGTGAGTCGTATTGGTTTTGACTGCTTTGTTTGAATGTGAGCCGTTTGTAATGGGTACGCCAAATGGGATCGTATGGTTGGGGACCGGGAAGTTGGGATTGCCCAGTGAGGATCGGGAGCCGGGATTGGCCCTCGAATCTCATTGTTATAGACCTCAAGGGTGAGGATTTGATCCTCGGGGACGATTGGTTGGATCGTCATGGTGCTATCATGAACTATCGGACTCGTACCATCACGATAGTTGCCGAGGACGGCACCGAGCATACTCTCGTACCGTGTGGCCGGTAGATCGGGGTGTGTGATTAGCGCCTTGAAGGCGATGAAACTTTTGAACCAAGGTTGTGTCGGCCATCGGTGTTTCGCTCTGCGCAGGCGGAAGATGGTGGGGTTGACATATCGTCGATTCCAGTTGTTAGCGAGTATCCCGATGTATTTCCGGATGACTTGCCGGGATTACCACCACATCGAGAGGTGGAGTTTCCTATTGACCTTGAGCCGAATGCGGCCCCTATTTCTCGAGCACCGTACCGTATGGCACCGTCGGAGATGCTAGAGTTGAAGAATCAGTTGGGAGAGTTGTTAGATAAAGGGTATATTCGACCGAGCGCATCGCCTTGGGGTGCGCCTGTACTTTTTGTCAAGAAGAAGGATGGATCGCTTCGTTTATGTATCGACTATCGAGAATTAAACAAGCTAACCATCAAAAATAAATACCCTTTGCCCAGGATTGACGATTTGTTTGATCAGCTTCAGGGGGAGACAGTCTTTTCGAAGATTGATTTGCGATCGGGCTACTACCAGTTGAGGATTCGGGACGTTGATATTCCGAAAGCTGCCTTTCGGACGAGATATGGCCATTACGAGTTTGTGGTTATGCCTTTCGGGCTAACCAATGCCCCAGCAGTGTTCATGCAGTTGATGAACAAAGTTTTTATTGAGTATCTGGACAAATTCGTAGTCGTTTTTATTGACGATATTCTCATCTATTCACGGAGTCGAGAGGAGCACGCCTTACATCTTCGGATTGTATTAGACACTTTGAGGGCTGAGCAGTTGTACGCGAAGTTCTCTAAGTGTGAGTTTTGGCTCGAGGAAGTGACGTTCCTTGGGCATGTGATTTCAAAGAGGGAGTTCGGGTAGATCCGAGAAAATAGAGCGGTGATGGCTTGGGAGCCGCCTAAGAATGTGAAGGAGGTGAGGAGTTTTCTGGGTCTTGCCGGCTATTACCGTAGATTCGTTGAGGGATTTTCGAAGATCGCTAGACCACTCACTCAGTTGCTCCAGAAAACTCAGAAGTTCGAGTGGACTGCAGACAGGCAGGACAGTTTTGATGAGTTAAAGAGACGTTTAACTACCGCACCCGTGTTAGCGTTGCCTCAGGGGAACGAGGATTTCGTAGTGTACAGTGATGCTTCGGGCCTTGGTCTAGGATGTGTTTTGATGCAGAGAGACAGAGTGATTGCGTATGCGTCCCGCCAGTTGAAACCTTATGAGGTGAATTACCCCACGCATGATTTGGAGTTAGCTGCGGTCGTTTTCGCCTTAAAGATCTGGAGGCATTATTTCTATGGGTCGTCATGTAAGATTTTTACCGATCACAAGAGTTTGAAGTATATCTTCAGTCAGAAGGAGTTAAATATGAGACAGCGTAGGTGGTTGGAGCTAATTAAATATTACGACCTCGAAATACTTTACCATCCGGGTAAGGCTAACGTAGTGGCGGATGCGTTGAGCCGTAAGCCGATGGCGTTGCAGATGTTAGAAGTACTTACACCGCAGAGTAGGATCCAGCGAGATCTTATTTGTCAGAATATTGAGGTTTGGGTTCAGAGAGTTCAGGGCCAGTTATGTGCATTAGAGATCACTTCGTCGATCGATGATATCAAGGCGAAACAAGATGATGATCCGTGTTTGGTCCATTGAGGGAGGATGTGAGGCGTGGGAAAGCCCTGATTTGTGGTTCAGGATGATGGCGTTCTGAGATTTCGCAGCAGACTATGTGTACCGAATGATATTGAGCTGAGACAGAAGATCTTGAGTGAAGCTCATACCACGCCTTACTCCATACATCCTGGTACGAATAAAATGTACAAGGATGTGAGGAGCAACTACTGGTGGAGTAATTTGAAGACAGACGTTAGCGAGTTTGTGTCGAGGTGTTTGACACCGCCACGAGTTAAGATCGAGCATCAGCGACCCGCGGGGTTTTTGCGACCACTTCCTATTCCGGAGTGGAAATGGGAGGATATTTCTATGGATTTCATTACTAATATGCCTAGGACTCGGAATGGAATGAACATGATTTGGGTTATTGTCGATCGACTGACCAAATCATCTCACTTTCTGGGTATTAAGGACACTTGGGGCCCGGAGAGACTAGCACGAGTATTTATTACAGAGGTCGTGAGATTGCATGGGACTCCTAAGAGTATTGTTTCGGATCGTTATGGCCGATTCGTGTCACATTTCTGGCAGGCTGTTCATCGAGCTTTGGGGACTGAGTTGAGACTCAGTACATCTTACCACCCTCAGACTGACGGGCAGTCAGAGCGGACGATCCAGACGTTAGAGGATATGTTGAGAGCATGTGCCCTAGAATGGAAGGATGATTGGGAGTCGCACTTGCCATTGATCGAGTTCACGTACAACAATAGTTGGCACGCCTCGATCAAGATGGCGCCATTTGAGGCATTGTATGGGAGGAGGTGTAGATCGCCGTTGTGTTGGGACGATGCGTCCGAGCTGATTGGTACCGAGCCCGATATGGTAGTTGAGACGAGAGAGAAGATTACTCTGATTCGTGATAGATTGTTAACGGCCCAGTGGCAGAAGTCTTATGCCGACACACGTCGCCGTCCGTTGGAGTTTGAGGTGGGAGATCATGTTTTGCTTAAGGTGTCGCCGACACGGGAGTTTACCGCCCGTAGGAAGGGTAAACTTAGTCCGAGGTTTATTGGGCCGTTTGAGATTTTAGAGAGAGTGGGAGAGCTTGCCTATCGGCTAGGCTTACCGCCGTCCCTGAGCCACGTTCATAACGTATTTCATGTTTCCCAGCTTAGGAGGTACATATCGGACCCTAGCCATATTATCGATTTTGGAGAGATCGGGTGGGACCCGACCTTACCATCGAGGAGAGGCCGATTGATTTTAGAGCTTCGGGTGAAGCAACTTCGTCATAAAACCATCCCTCTGGTTAAAGTTCAATGGTCGAGACATGGGTCCGAAGAAGCCACATGGGAGACGGAGGAGAGTATGCAGTCGAGATACCCCGAGTTGTTCGCGTTGTAAGTTTCGGGACGAAACTTATTTTTAGGGGGAGATAATGTAATATCCGCGTTTTCTATTTTCGGTAATTTCTATTTTTGATGTATGTTCGTTTCGGACAACTCGCTTAGCACTGTTTTGGAATTCTGAATCTATTTTGTTCTTGGAGTTTTTCCGTTTGGTCGAGTTTCGAGGATGCTTTTGCATAATTTCATTTTGAATTATATCTTGCCGCATGTGCGTTCGATTCTCGTAAAACTTGTTCGTTTTCGTTGTTTCTCGATTCGTATAAGTTTGTATGGTTGAGTTGGTCGTGTTGGAACTTTCGGTTTGTTAATCCGGCGTTGTATCGCGATTTTTCGGGCATTTGGGCCGTTTTTGTAATTTTCATAAGTTTGGGGAATTTCGCCTTATTTGCTTCGTTTCAAACTCTCTAGTGATCAAGATTATATTCTCTTTTAACGCTCAACCTTTTCGTCTTGGTTATTACGTGTTTATGATTCTGGATTCTGGTCTTGCTTCGTTTTTCGGCACTTGTACCTTGGCGGCAGTGGGCGTATGCGAAGCTTCGCTCGAGTAGCGCACGCTACTCAGGATTTACTTGCGTGCGCTATCATTGTGTGGTTAGCGTACGCTAACCTGGGTTTCGTAGCGTGCGCTATCGATTTCGTGCGCTTTCGGTCGGGTTCAAGACGGATCTTGGACTGCATACAGACGCTAATCAGCGTTAACGCACGCTAATCCCCATTACTAGCGCACGCTAACCATGTTAGTTTGCGTACGCTAACGGGAGGTCAGAAGGCAGACTGTTCTGCCATGCCCCGCTAGCGCACACTAATGCTTATGCATAGCGTGCGCTAAGTCTGTTAAATATAAATAGGACAGCAGCAGTCAACTTCGTCATTTTTCCTTCATTTCCTATCCTTCTCGGCTTTGAGCGATTCCAGGCGGGGGTTAGGGCCGATTCCGACTGTAGATCACCATACACTACCACCGTGCATTCCTTGCGTGGATTCTTCAAGTTCCTAATCACTTTCCACCATCCGAATCAAGGTAAATATTCCCAAAACCCTTGTTTTGAGATTTTGGGGGAATTTTGGGGATTTCTTGGGATTTGACTCTTTTAGTCCGAATTATTACTGGGTTATCGCTAGACTTCGATCGTGCACTTGTAACCCTTCATTTTATCGATGATTTGTGGTTTTAAATTCCAAGTTTTCCATTGTTCGTCACTTATAGTCGACGATACCCAAGTTTTGTTCGACTAAGGGTTTCAGCGGGTTGAACTAGGATGTATTCCATCATTTACGTAGTTTTAAGATTTGTTGTCCATCGTTATTGTGTTAGGATCAGATTTGTGAAGGTTGTTCGGGCCGAAACCTTCCGTTCGCTGTTTCCTTCACGTAGTATTACTCAGGCAAGTACATGTATTACATTCCGTTATGTGCGTATGATTTTGATGCGAATGATGTAAATGGTTTTATTGAACGAATGTGATTGTTTCTCTTCCACCTGGGGATGGCGTGTGGCCTCTGGGGGCCGATACTAATGGGTACGGCCATGGAAGTGGAATTGGGTGCGTGTGTTGATGTTCTTCCACCTGGGGACGGTTCGACGGGACCTCTGGGGGCCGATACTAATGGGTACGGCCGCGGAAGTGGTTTCTCACCTGGGGACGGTCCGACGGGACCTCTGGGGACCGATACTAATGGGTACGGTCGCGAGTTACCAAGCGTGGATAATTGTGATGTGGGAAACTTGTTAATACACTGCTTTGGTGTTAATGTGCTATTCCGGAATGTTGACTTTCAAAATGATTTTTCCTAACGGTTTATTTGCGCTGAATTGTGTATGTATATACTGTTGTATAATTATGTACTTGCACTAGCTATTCGAATGCTAACCCCTTAAATGGGGGAAATGCGTCTTATGCATTTCAGGTACTGGTCGAGCTGAGGAGCTGGCACGGGATGCGCATGCAAAGGATGGGTTGGCATGATGATGATATGGATCGAGTCTGCATTTTTCTGTTTTGTCATCGCATCTGTTGAGTACTGGAGATAGTTGGTTTATTTTTGAACATGGTTTAAGTCCCTTGCGTGGGCAACGTTTTGGTATTTAACTTATGTCTCATGTACTCCGTTAAAATGTTTTGGCCGAGGCCACGGCCTTATTTACTTTTTGGGTACATCTTACATGTTATCATTGTGGTTTATGTGTCACGTGTTAGCCTGGTAGACCTCACGGGGGTTCTACGGCGTGTAATGTCCCGTTTGTAAATTGGGATGTTACACTCACTGGGGCATCAACAGGTCTTCTTCTCACATGACCAAACCATCGTAATCGATTCTCCATCATCTTGTCTTCTATAGCCGCAACTCTTACCTTCTCTCTAATCACCTCATTTATGAGCCGATCCTTTTTTGTATGACCACACATCCATCGTAGCATACGCATCTCCGCCACATTCATCTTTTGAACGTGACACTGTTTTACAGCCCAACACTCGGTGCCATATAACAGCGCAGGCCTAATTGTCGTGCGGTAAAATTTACCCTTTAATCTATGAGGCATGTCAGGATCACATAAAACCCCTGTGGCACTCTTCCACTTCAACCACCCGGCCTTTATTCTGTGAGCCACGTCGCCATCTAGCTCTCCATCCTTTTGGATAATAGATTCAAAATACCGAAAGAAAGTGGATCCATGAACAACTTTCCCATCAAATGTGATCATCCCCGCCTCTCTTTCACTGTTTTCGCTAAACCTACACTCCATATATTCAGTCTTACTTCTGCTCAGCCTAAAGTCTCGAGCTTCCAAAGTATTCCTCCAAAGTTCCAATTTCTGTTGCACTCCAACCTTCGTTTCATCAATCAACACAATATCATCTGCAAACATCATACACCACGGAACGTCATTTTGAATTTCTCTTGTCAATTCGTCCATGACTATGGCAAAGAGAAAAGGACTAAGAGCAGATCCTTGATGCACCCCAATCGTAATAGGGAATTCTTCTGTCCTCCCAACATTAGTACGTACACTTGTACTAGCTCCCTCATACATGTCCTTTATAATGTCAATATATTTCCGCGATACACTCTTCTTTGCTAAGGCCCACCAAAGTACTTCTCTTGGTACTTTATCATATGCCTTCTCTAAATCAATAAAAACCATATGTAGATCTTTCTTTTTATCTCGATAATGTTCCATCAACTGTCGGATAAGATAAATTGCTTCCATGGTCGATCTTCCAGGCATAAATCCAAACTGATTTTCTGTTATCTTCACACATTTCCTAATCCTTTGTTCAATCACTCATTCCCACAACTTCATGGTATGACTCATTAGTTTAATTCCGCGATAATTAGAACAATCTTGAACATCACATTTGTTCTTATACAAAGGGACGAGAATACCTTTCCTCCATGCTGATGGCATCTTATTGCTTCTCCAAATCTTATTGAAAAGCATAGTTACCCATTCGATCCCTCTCTCCCCCAAACACCTCCAAACTTCAATAGGTATACCATCTGGTCCTTCTGCTTTCTTTGACCCCATCTTTTTCAATGCAATTGTCACTTCACCCTTTTGAATTCTCCTCTTAAACTCGCGGTTAACCATACTTGAGGGGATGTTTAAATTCCCAATATCTTGTTCTTGATGGCCATTGAATAGGGTATCAAAGTATGACCTCCATATCTCTTTTATCTCTTTATCTTGAACCCAAAACTTTTGGAAGATCTTTACACATTTAACTTTTCCAATATCTCGCGTCTTCTTCTCTCTCATTCGAGCAAGTTTATAGATATCTTTTTCCCCTTCTTTTGTATCTAATCTTGCATATAATTCTTGATTGACCTTTGATCGGGCATTTCGCACTGCCTTTTTCGCTTCTGTTCGAGCTTTCTTGTACTTCTCATAATTCTCATCGCTCGAGCATTTACCCAGTACCTTATAACATTCACGTTTGGTCTTTATCGCTTGCTTAACTTCATCATTCCACCAAGATGTATCCTTAATTGATGGTCTGTTTCCTTTAGTAATAAATAATGAAAATAAAGAAATATTGAAAATTATTTTTTCTAGTATATATTTAGAATTTATACAATTTATGAAATTTATTTAGAATTTATACACCCATACCCGTCCCAGATCCAATTAGAATTCTAAGTAGGCAAATTGGTTAATGTTCTATTTATGCATAAATTAATAATTATCACTTTTCTTATATTCTTATTGAATTATTCTATATGTATTCTTTTTTATTTTCAAAATTAATATAATATTAAGAATACTATAAGTAAAATAACCATAAAAATAAACTATTTATTTGACAAAAAATAGTTGATATAACATAAAATTTAGTTTAATTGAATAACGAAATTTAAGATTGACTACTAGTTAGCTAATTATGTATTAAAAATTAACTTACAATATAAAAATTCAAATTGAAATTGACAAATAAATTATTTTGTCAAAATTAAATTAGAGGTGCAATTCAAATAATATTGTTTATTAACTACTCTGCAAATTAAATCAAGATGAGAGAATACTACTACTTTCAACTATTTATTTAGGTTCTCCAATCAGTTGAGTCTCACTAAAAAATAATGTGGAATTCAAAATTAGAAAAATCAGAATAAAAAATTGAGAACATATCAAATATGAGAGAGACTGCCTGTTTACTACCAGCTTAATGAATCTTATTGATTTCTTATAGCTTTTTCGGACAACTGACAATGTGTTTACCAGGAGCTTAATCAATAAGATAGCAGCTTAATGGGACAGTGATCCCCCAGCTCCTTATTCGGTAAGCTATCATCTTAATGGAACCAAATGACTATTATAACTATATATTGTGTTATATTATTATGATGTTGTGCAATTTATAATTGTATGATGTTGAACTATTTTGGATATAAATATTTAATACATTTTAATATATATCGAGGGAGTAAAATGGTCATTTCTGCCATTCAGACAATTGATTCAGCAATGCATGTTAACAACATTTTATCTTAATCTAGACAGACAGCATAATCCAAACATGTAACTTATTCCACTCAGATCTTAATGACAGAGTTGGTAAACAGCCCCTAGCTTGGTGCCCTCAAACCGTAATGTTATCATATTCAAATATTTATTTGGTAATCGAAAGAAATTGAGTTGATTTAAGAAAGACATAAAAAGAATATAAAAATAATATTTATGCATGTATAGATTGGATATTAAAAAAATAAATATGTCCACCCTTTGAATCATAGGAGTTGTAAGATAAAAAGTCTTCATGTAGCCTCAATGATTATAGAATACGGCTTCTTAAAATTTTCTCATGCAGTAAAATATAACTTCAAATTTATCCAGAATTTCCATCCTACACCAAGTAATCAAATTTGGTTCGTGGTGTAATTAAATTTATTAGAAAGTAAAATTGAAACTGCTTTTTTGGACAACATAATGATTAATCAAATTAAATTGGTAATACAAATAAATTATAATTTTTAATAACTCATGAGTTGGTAATTTGTATATGATAATTTTTAAAAATATCGATGTAGGAATATATGTGTATAATATTTTCCAAATAAAATGTAATTATTTATTTGATTAACTTAATAATTGGCCAAAATAATATTAGCCAGATTAAACCTCTTAATAAAAGAAACTATTTATTAGTCAAATAATAACTACTAATTAATAACTGACCAAATTAATTTTTTCAAAAGTAAAAATATTTATTTCCGTAGATATAGAATAATTGAATTTGTAAATATGTTCTTTTTTATTTTGGTACGGCTAAATTAAAACTTCACAATGAGAATTAAATATACGGTGTAAGTTTAATTATATAAAATCTTGTGTAGTAATAAAAAGTTCAATCCGCTCAATTTATTTTAAGTTAATAAATTGGCCAAATTAAAATTTCAATATAAAAATTGGCCAAATTATACTTTTCAGTAAAAATAAAACTATTCATTTAGCCAATTTAATAATTGACTAAGTTAAATTTTAATGGTGCAAACTAATTATGCCATTGTAAAATATTAATTGATTTTAAGTATTTATTTAACTTTCAAATTATTTGATTTTTATTCAAAAAGTAATATAAAATAAAAGATTTCGAGATAAATAAGAATTTAAAATTAAAATATAGTATCTTATAAAAAAGAGAGTGTTAGGCCCTGTTCTTTTGGACTTGTTTTTCAGGTTTTCAGTTCAGTTCAGCTCAGGTCCATTCAGTTCAGTTCAATGAGAAAAATCTGATTTTGGTCCTTTATAGATGCATGTGTTCGATTTTGGTCTTTTATTGATGTTTTGTCCGATTTTGGTCCTTTATAGATGTATGTGTCCGATTTTGGTCCTTTAAGTTATAATATTGTCCGATTTTGGTCCTGCGATGGAAGAGGGTCGGCTGGAAAAAGGCATGTGAACTACACTCTCCGGTTGAGGACCAAAATCGGACCGAACCGCATAGTTTTTTCGTGGTTCGGTTTTATCAGTTTTTTTTTATCCGAACCGACTCGGAACCGAACCGCATAGGAACCGAACCGACCCGGAACCGAACCGGAACCGATTTTGTATGGTTCGAACGGAATATATTATATTATATTTTATTTTATTAAAATTATATTATATTAAACATAGTTTTTCACGGTTTTTTCGGAACCGAACCGCATAGTTTTTATTAATTAAACAGTTTTTTCACGGTTTTTTCGGAACCGAACCGCATAGTTTTTATTAATTAAACTGGAACCGAACCGCGTAGTTTTTTCGCGGTTCGTATATTGAATAATATATTCCGGAACCGGACCGCATAGTTTTTATTAATTAAACCGGAACCGAACCGCATAGTTTTTTCGCGGTTCGTATATTGAATAATATATTCTTATTAAACATAATTAATATAATATAATATAATATAATATAATTTTAATAAAATATAATATAATATAATATATTCCGTCCGAATCATACAAAATCGGTTCCGGTTCGGTTCGGTTCCTATGCGGTTCGGTTCCGAGTCGGTTCGGATAAAAAAAACTGGCAAAATCGAACCACGAAAAAACTATGCGGTTGGGTTCCGGTTTCTGTATTTTTCTCCCTGGAATCGAAAAGTCTCAGGCCTAGTTATTTTCTCTTTCCCATTCATATAATCAACCCCAATTGAGACCACGAATTCAACTTTATCATAAAAAAACAGAGCCCATAACGCAAATAAGAAAAAGGAACATCCAATTTAAGTATGCTTGTCCGATTTTGGTCCTCAACCGGAGAGTGTAGTTCACATGCCTTTTTCCAGCCGACCCTCTTCCATCGCAGGACCAAAATCGGACAATATTATAACTTAAAGGACCAAAATCGGACACATACATCTATAAAGGACCAAAATCGGACAGAACATCAATAAAGGACCAAAATCGAACGCATGCATCTATAAAGGACCAAAATCGGATTTTTCTCCAGTTCAATTCAGTTCAGGTCCATTCAGTTCCGTTCAGTTCAGTTCTTATTCTTATTCTTCTTCTTCTTATTATTATTTTATTATTAATAATAATAATAATAATCTTAATTATTATTGTTATTATTACAAATAATATTTACTATTATCGTTGTTGTTGATTACTATTATTATTATTATTATTTACCATTATTATCAGTGTTATTATTATTATTAATCTTAATTATTATTATTACTATTATTGTTATTATTACTAATAATATTTACTATTATTATTAATAATATTTATTATTATCGTTGTTGTTGTTGATTACTATTATTATTATTTACCATTATTATCAGTGTTATTATTATTATTATAGTTATTATCTTTATTGTTTTTAATATCATAATATTATTATAATTTACCCTTATTATTATTTTTATTTTTATTATTACTATTATTATTATTATTTACCCTTAATATATATTTGATTCGATTCGATTCGATTCGATTCAATTGATTCAATTCAATTGATTGATTCGATTAATTGGATTAAAAACATAGCCTTACGGTGATCTAAATTTGTAATGCTATAATGATGGGTTAAGTAGAATGCGTTAGAAACTACTCTATGTGCAAAATAGTATGTAATTTTTTTTTTTTTTTTTTGCAAAATAGTACTCCCTCCACTTTTAAATAGATGTCACTTTGGCTTTGTGCACACAAATTAAGAAATTCTTTTATGCCAACATTTGCCCCTAATAAATGATATTTTATAATTAATGAAGAGTGAAAAGATGAATTTTGAGGTAAATTAATTAGAGGTAATAATAGAATAAAGAGCAGAATAAAGCTAAAGTGACATCTATTTTGAAAAAGTTAGAAAAATATAAAATGACATCTATTTAAAAGTAGAGGGAGTACGTAACTGATCAAACACACACACATTACCCTTCCCCCCCCCCTTCCCGAGTTACCCCAGCCAAACTGGCTATCATAGTATCACTACAAATCAATATATAGAAAGTTATACATCTACCCCTTCTTCTTTCCCTCTCTAAAACCCTCTTTCTCGCAGGATTTGTTTTGATTGGATGGCTACTGATATGGCGGCTCCTACATCAGAACTTCAGGCGGAGGCACCAGCCATGGCGGTTCCTACATCAGACCTTCAGGAGGCACCATCCATGGCGGAGAAACAGCCGCACAAGCTCGAGAGGAAGTGGACGTTTTGGTACGATAATCAGTCTAAGCCGAAACAGGGAGCAGCGTGGGGTACTTCTCTTCGCAAGGCTTACACTTTCGACACCGTCGAGGAATTCTGGTGGTGCGTAATTATAAACTTTTCAAGATATTTGTTTTTTACTTAATATTTCGATATTGGGAGTTTGCTTTTTGAAGAGAAGATCTTGCTATTACCGGATGCTTTTTTGTCTTTGTTTGTGATGTTCTATGTCCTGCCTTACCTTACTCAGTATATGTGTGTGTATGTATATAATCATGTGTTTTTATATATATATTTCTTATGTAATTATAGTTTTTTATATGTGAGAAAAGGTTGCGAACGCAACTCTTACGTTATTGAAGGGAGGATTCTTTTGTTGCCAATATTATTGAAGGTTTATTTTTTGCAAGCAATTTCATTTGTTGTCCTATTAATTGGTATTACTGCACTTTGGTTTCTTCATCCAGTAGTGACTCTCTGGGTTGTTTTTCTTTAGGTGTCACATGTAAATATTTGATCTTTGTATCAGTAAATGGAATTTTGGTCGCTACTTTCTTGAATTGGTAGTTTGCTGAGCTTTGATATCATATGTAGTTGATAGACATTTCTGTAAAATGAGAAGGTGAATTCACTTAAGGTGCTGGAAAAGATGCTTTGATGGGTAAAGTAAGCATAGTTGTTAAAGGCGCGCCTTAGGCGACAGCCGCATAGAAAAAACCCCTCATTACCTCTCAAGACCAAAGGCGGGTGATGTGGGTGAGGCGTGCGCCTTGGTGCTCTTTTTACCTGCGCCTCAGTGCGCCTATGCGCGCCTCTGTATCATTAGATTGTTTTTTTATTTTGAACACTTTTAAAGGCGTATTTGTGTAGTTTTGACACTTTTTTTTTGTTAACTTTTACTTTTTTGATAGTTATATATTCTTCTAATATGTGTTTTATGAGTTTTATAATTTTTTTTTGGCGCCTCAAGTTTGTCTGGCGCGCGCCTTGCCTTGCGCCTCAGGCAATTGGATGATCGCCTTGGTGCGCCTTTCGCTTTTAACAACCATGAAAGTAGTAAATGAACATGTTTGTGACTCTTGGTGGTACTTGTGGAGTTGTTCTGGTTCATGTATTGGCAAAAGTTATTGGACTGACATCGCCTGGCATGGTTGAGTTTTTTTTTTTCCTTTTTTTTTTTTGGGGGCAAATAAGAAGAGCATAACCAACTACAAGTATGGGATAAGACCTTGATCAGTTGAATATTAGATATTTTTGGCCATTAGTTTATATTTGTTAAAGAAGTTGTATAAGTATTATATAATCTTCCATTGATGACATGGTATGACTTGTGGCCTACTGGACTGCCAAACTTCGCGGTCTATCTAACTCTCAGACTCCTGTATTCCTTTGAGTTTTGATGTATTCAATGTTTTAAAAGGCGTGAGGCGTGTTTGAGGCGTTTTCTAAAAATGAGGCGAGGCGTAAGCCTCGAGGCATACCAAGGTGTAAGCCTCAGTTTTTATAAATATATATTTATATTTATATATAAATATATATTTTTTTATATATATATATATATATATATATAAACATAAATATAAATATATATACACACACACACACACATACATAATAGAAGCTTCATAATTAACAAAGGAACATAGCCAAATAGCAATGTCTTGAAGTACTCAGCAATTACACCAATGTAACAAAATAAAGTTTATCATCTCAAACAAAAAAATTAAGCAATATATGAAGAAAAGCCAAGAAGAAAAAAAAGGTAAAAAAAGGGAAGGAATTAAAAAGCAGAAATGATTTTCTGAAGAAAAAAAAATTAAATTTTCTGAAATCACAACAATTCAAAACTAAATTCACTTAAATAAAAAAACCTGCTGCCTAAGAAAAAAACAGAAAAAATAGAATAAAAAGAAAGAAGACGTCGCCTACGTTGGAAGTCGCGCTGGTCTCTGGAAATTGTGCTGGTCGCTGGAAGCCGCGGGTCTCTGGAAGTCGCGCCGGTCGATGGAAGTCGCCTCCTCTCTCTTTATTTCTCTCTCGTCATCGCCTTGTTAAATGAAGTCGAAAAAAAATACAAAAAAAAAAGCCAAAACGCCTCAAACGCCTGAAGCGTCCGCCTTGAAAGCGTATACCTTTCATACGCCTCAACAAGAGAAGGCGCCCGCCTTCATTTTTGGTCTTAAAAAAGCGCCCCGGGACGTTTTCCCGGCGCCTCGCCTCGAGGCGGCGCCTTGAGGCGCGCCTCGTTCCGCCTTTTAAAACACTGGATGTATTTGCTTAGCTATCTGACAATTGTACTTCTATTCGTTTATAAGGCTTTGGTGCTTTTGCTTCACAAACCCACGCCAGCTGCTAATTATCTTGTTCTAATATAAGAACCAAAACTCTGATACAATCGGCTAGGTGAATGAGACAGATTGTCCTTTTACTGGCTGGGTGAAAGTGAAACCATGTCTTGAGCATTTGGAACAATCCAAGGGAAGATATTGACGAGGACAACATTAACCCTGTTGAGTTGGACCCACCTCTAAACTCTTATAGTTCGGATTCATATTATAGTGGGGAATCAATGAACTTTGCCACCATAAATTAGATCTTAATGTTAGCAGTTCTGCTCAATTCATTAAAATAAACTATATTAAGCTCAAAATAGGTTCTAAGAATCAAGCCTCAGTTATTCGTTTTTTATTCAGTATTAGTTGCAGGTGTTTTCCAACTTCTGCTCTGTCAGTAAGCCCAATACGTGCATGCTTCTTTCTGTTCTCAAACAACATGGAACTTAGTGGGAAGTGCACTGATATTCGAACATGCATGTCTTGGTCTAAAAAGGAGGTCTCTATGCCAAAAAACAGTTTAAAAATATTTTATCGAATTTCTATGAAGGAAATAGAGTGCAGTGGAGTGTTGTGGGAGGGTGTTCACATGATCGTCGACATGTTGTAAAACTCGGAAAAATGCGGAGATTTATCGGCACACGGCAGGCTGCCAACTCGAGTTTCCTGACTCGACTAAGCTTGGGAAAAAACAGTAAAGTTCGCCGAGTCAAATTTCTGTTTTCTCCTGTGCGATTTTTTTAACCTAGACTGCCTTTTTCTGTGTGATTTTTCTATGCGATTTCCATTACAAAATATTTACACTTCTATCTTATTTATTTATTTATTTTTTGTTTGTAATGCGGAAGTTATGTATTCTGTTTTGGATATGCATATATTTTATATCGATGAGGATAAATTAAGGTTATTTTGTGATTTATTGTGTTTTGTTAGTATTTAATCATAGTATTATCATATTATATTATTTAGAATATTATTTATATTACAATATACCCTATTCAAATTTTTCCGTTTAATCCCGGAGTAAATGAAAACTCCCCACTCCCCACCTCGCCGGGCAAGTCCCGAGTCCTGAGTTTTAGAACCTTGATCATTGAGGAATATATATCCGCTTAAGGAGCTCACGATTTGTGAAATTGTATTGTATTATGAGATTAATTTAATCTATTTTAATTTTTTTTGTGCCTCACGTTTGTTAGGCGAGCGCCTCGCCTCCCGCCTTGTGCTTCAGGCAATAGGATCCCTTATCGTCGTGGTGTGCCTTTCACCTTTAACAACCATGAAAGTAAGAAATGAACGTGTTTGTGATTTATGGTGGTAATTGTGGAGTTGTTTTGGTAGATGTATTGACAAAAGTGATTTTACTGACATCGCCTGACATGGATGAGTGTTTTGTGTTTGCAAAAAAGAAGAGCATAACCAACTAAAAGTATGGGATAAGACCTTGATGAGTTGAATGTTAGATATTTTAGACCATTATTTCATTTTGTTAAGGAAGTTGTTTTAGAAAGTATTGTATACTCTTCCATTGATGACATGGAATGAGTTGTGGCCTACTGGACTGCCAAACTTCACGGTCTACCCAACTTGCAAACTTCCGTATCCCGTATTCATAAGCACCAAAAAAATTCTGATACAATCGGGTAGGCGAATGAGATAGATTGCCCCTTTTACTGGCTGGGTGAAAGCATGTATTGAGCATTTGGAACAACTCAGGGTGTAGATATTGATGAGGACAACATTAACCCTGTTGAGTTGGACCCCACCTTGAAATTCTTATTTGCTCGGATTCATATTCCTAGTTGAGAATCAATGAACTTTGTCACCATTAATTAGATCTTCATATTACCGTTGTTGCTCAATTCATTAAGTAAACTATAGGGTCTAAGAATCCAGCCTTAGTTAAAATTTTTTCATTCAGCATTAATTGCAGATTTTTTCCAACTTCTACTCCATCAGTAGGCCCCAGATGTGCATGGAACTTAGTGGGAAGTGCATTGGTTTGCCTACATGCATCTCTTGGTTTAAAAAGGAGGTCTCCTTGCCAAAGAATAGTTTTAAAATATTTTATCAAATTTTAGTAAAGGAAATAGAGTGCAGTTGGGTGTTCTGGTGGTGGTGGGTGGATGGGGTGAGGACATGATCTTCGAGGAATATATATCCGCAGAAGTAGCTCTCTGTATGTGAAATTGTATTGTGATATCAGGTTTAGAATTTCCATTGAAATTAGAGCAGCTTTTTTGATGCGGTTCTCTTTCGAACTGTGGAACTATTAGGTATTGCGTAAATTTGTTATTACTTGTGAAGTGAAATGGTGATATCTATTTCAGTTTGTACGACCAAATATTCAGACCAAGCAAGTTCCCGGCAACTGCTGATTTTCATTTATTCAGAGCTGGAGTGGAGCCTAAATGGGAAGACCCCGAGTGTGCTAATGGAGGAAAATGGACTGTTACTAGCAGCAGTAAGCCTAATCTGGACAACATGTGGCTTGAAACTGTAAGAGTACCTTACTCCTCTAGTTAATGAGTTCTTAATTTTATGCATAAGCACAGAAGGGAATAGCAAAAGCAAAAATATAAGGGTGCCAAATTTTATAGGGCTCAATTGAAAACCCCAAGTTCATGGACGAAGATAATGAATTCACTGGGTTGAAGAGATTAGAGGTTTTGATATTTATTATGTCAGATTATGAATCACGGATTCTCTCCGGAGCTCAAGAATCCTGCAAATATGCCTGGATATGCCCGGATACGCATATCTAGAAGTATCCTTTAAAAAAAAATTCCGGATACTTTAAGGATACGCTGGGATCGCGTATCAGGATCAAATTGCAATTTTCAAACTTTAAGAAGGGATTTAAGTAAATAACCAAACTTAAGTTTCAGAAACTAAAACAGAACAAACCCATTGAAAGAACCCTACCGCAGTCCGTCGTTTCTTTTATCATTATGTTGAACATTTTAAGTTGTGACATTAACTATGATTCATTTATTATGTTTTGGATCTCTTGTACCCCAAGCGTTAATTCTAATAACCTCAAAATTAGATCACGTAATTTGCTATTTTCCCGCTAAATCATATTGACACCATGGTTGTTGGTCACCACCTCCTTATGCCACCACCTCCTCATGGACAGCCTTACTCCGCCACCATCACCCATGAAATACGCCATCCAGAAAAATACCGCAAAGAGAGCGACCGAGTGTGAAGGAAAATGGACAGCAGATAGGGAAGAGGCCGTCAGGCCTCCTCCTCCTCCTGCTTGATCTTGCAGTCTTTTCCTCTCCACTAGGTGGATGAAAATTGGATGAAAAACGATCAAGTTATTGGTGGAAATGAATTACAGTGAGAAACTACATTTGTGAGAGGGCAGTACATACAAATGAATTAGTGTCTTTTATGGGACTCATATTTTGGTTGCAGTCAAATTCTTTTAAATTGCGACTTCCTCAATAAAACACGCCCCCACGATTTTTATGACTCTAACAGCAGTCGTAGATCCTACTATATCAGAATCGGGTAAAAAGAATCCTACCTTTGACCTCTGCTTTGTAACGTAAAGCTATTTTCTCCACTCCATATAATGCTAACATGAATCAGACAGGTCATAGTTTGTTCTTGAACAAAAGACATCTCTTGTTTGACATTCTGAATAATGAAAGCATTGGATTTTTCCTTTTCTTTTTCTCTCACTTGACTAAGTCATTTTTTGTTGCATATTTTTTGTAAGTTAATGGCTTTAATCGGCGAACAGTTTGACGATGCTGATGAGATATGTGGAGTGGTTGCCAGCGTGCGCCCAAGGCAAGATAAACTCTCATTGTGGACCAAGACTGCAGCCAATGAAGCCGCGCAGGTATTTTCTTATATAACTGTTAGATATCTGACAATTTTTCAGCAAGGGAAGATATTGTCCTGCCATTTCTTCATAATTTTGTTTCACTTGATCAGGTTTACTGCGTGAGATACTCTGCTTGTCGCACCTTACTAAGGGTGACTAAGTTCGGTTTACCGAAAACCGGATGATCGGATTCGGTACCCAAACCAAAGTTTGTATGCCGATTTTCCAAACCAAAACCGAACTCATATGGTCGCTATACCAAATGGTTGGTATACCGAACATTCTGTTGGTTTTGGAATCTTGGTCGGTTATACTTATACCGATTAAACCATAAAATATTAAAATGTAGGATAGCCATTTGGTCGCTTATGGTTGGTTTTTGGTCGGTTTTGTAGGTTTTTGTTGATAATACCAAAAACCAACAAACCAACTCAAATATATATATATATATATATATATATATATATACTGGCGTGTTCTATGCAGTACCAATATTAGATGCAGTACTTTACAGTACTAATTTATGCATGAGTTTTGTACTAATTATGCATGAAATATATGCATTTCGTGCATCAAAATTTCAATGCATTACTTTACAGTACTAATTTATGCATGGGTTTTGTACTAATTATGCATGAAATATATGCATTTCGTGCATCAAAATTTCAATGCATTAAAATATGCAATATATGCATCAAAATATCGATGCATTAAAATATTAGATTATATGAATCAATTTTTTGTGAGAATTAATGCATTGAAATTTTGATGCACGAAATGCATGTATTTCATGCATAATTAGTACAAAACTCATGCATAAATTAGTACTGTAAAGTACTGCATCTAATATTAGTACTGCATAGAACGCGCCCATATATATATATATATATATATATATATATATGTATAATGCAAAATTGTGAATTTTATTATATTATATTTGGTCGGTACAGTTGGTTTGGTTGGTAGTACCGGATTGTTGGCAAGGGAAATTGAGTACTGCACGGGTTCATGGTTGGTCCGATTGGTTTGATTACCGACCAAAATTGGTCGATTTACTTGGTTTTTGGTTGGTGTATTCTTTTCGGTCCAAAAATGCCACCCCTACACCTTACTGTCACTTGAAAGGAAAACCTTACTGAAAAAGATTATATCCAAATATAAATCCACCTGTCTATTTTACATTTTTATTAGAACTTCCTTTTTGGTTGTGTTTGGAGATCGTCTTATTTGTCTTGCTAGTACCGGTTAGAACCCGTGGAGACTAAAGCTTTTTATCATAGAGTAGTCCTACAAGATGGTCCCCTAAAAACTAAAAAAGAATACCAAAAAGATAGAACCAAAGCAAACCAAACCAAACTAAACCTTATCTCACTACAGTGGAATCGGCAATATGGATATTGACCTCTCCAATCAGCTTTTTACTGGGTCATCTTCTGTGTTAAGTTCATCCGTTGCATGTCTCTTCTAATAGTTTCCTTCCAACTCTTCTTCTACCGTTCTCTCCTCTTTTGGCATCGTTTGCTGTCTATAGTTTCACGCCTCCTCACTGGAGCCTCTAGCGGTCTTCTTTGCATATGGCCATACATCTTAGTCGATTCTCCCTCATTTTGTCCTCAATTGGGGCCACTCCTAGCTTACACCGGAACACTTCATTTCTAATTATGTCTCACTGGAGCCTCATTTTGTCTTTGCATCCACCTATAACATTCTCATTTCTGCCACTTCTGCCACCGCTATAGAAAGAAAACTAAGATAATTAAAATGAACCCAGACCCTGAAACCCGTCAAAACTGAAACAATATTGAAAAACTAAATTTGACTTCATCTCATTCTGTAAGGCAGTTTTTTACTTGCTTTGTGCAGTTTTAAATTAATAAAAAATTTCAAATTAAATTTTGCAATGCAGATGGGCATCGGGAGGAAGTGGAAGGAGATCATTGATGTCACTGATAAGCTTTCTTACAGTAGTTTCCATGTACGTCAATGTTGCTACTACTAAGATTGTTTGGGCAGATTTTCATGTCTTCTTTCCTTACATATTTTGTTTTCCTGGGTTTCTACAGGATGATTCCAGAAGGGACAGATCGGTGAAATACCGATATTATGTATGAAGAAAGCTCCCAATTGGGTAATGTTAGTGAGTGAGCAGGTTTATGATCCAATTCCGAAACTTGATAAGGACGATAGATATTCCGTGTCTGTGATGCCTCCTTTCTGTTGCTGAGTCGAATTCAGAGTATTTCTTGTGGTATCAAGACTTTGAATTGATTTCAGTAGTTCCATATTTTAATTAAGGTTATTCAGGGCTATTTTACTTGTGCCAGCCCAAGAAAGGTGGCTTTTCTTTTTGTGTGTTTTCATACTAAGATTCACTTTGTTCTGTATTTCGAAAATCATCCCATTATATGACATCAATTCCAACGTAGCCCGATTTCAGTATTATCGTTGTGGAGAGAGAGTACCAGTAGCATTTTCTTGCATTATTCTGAAAGGAGAGGAGAATAACAGAAAACAGTCAAAGGCGTATCTAAGATTATTCCAAGCGGTATGGTTTTTCTTTAAACAAGTCCTAGTAGATTTCCTGACATTTTCCTGATTACCAAGTTATCCTAATCCTAAAAAACTTGTAACTTGATGGCAGGGCACGAAAAATGCTTATCGAAGCACTTTTTCTTCAACTGGCCTATCGGCATAAACTTCAACTGGATTGAATTGATTAAGTTATAGGAACTCCCAACTATGCCAGGATAAAGGATCTTTTTTTTTATAATAATAATAGGGCTCGCCCGTATTCTGTTCGCTGGTTCGCTTTAGGGTGTGATTGGCAGTTCAACTGATAAGCTAGCTTCTTGACATACTACTCCTTTGAGTAGCATCTCAGTAATTTGGCATATAAGCTAGATTATGACCACTCAGTGTATAGTAAGTGACGTGAATAACAAATAAAATCAGAGTATTCATCTTGGAAAATGGCAATTAAATCAAGTGGCTATGCCATGAACTCAATATGTTAATTGATTGGAATACAGTAGAAACTCTATAAATTAATAATGTTGGGACAATCAAAATTTATTAATTAAAAGAGTTATTAATTAATCGATAAATTAATAATTATTAATTTATATATTAATTAATATTTTATTAATTTATAATGAAATACTTAATTTACAAACAACTTTCAAACTTTCACTTAATTATTGTACAATGCATGTACATATTAAATGAAGGGTTCAATTTAAAATAACCCTTCAATCTCTCATCTTATTATGCGTCATGTGTTGAATATATCAGTGTATATTTTTTCTATAAATACAAAATCAAAATATGCGAACATTAAAGCGGCTATCATATTGAATAATTTATTGCTGAGCCTATATGAGAATACAACACTAGAAGTTCTTATAGTGATAAGGAAAATTAGAGATGCGATTTAAGATGAAATTGATTCTAACAAAAAAGAAATACAATTGAGTAATTTTTTAAGAAACCTTCATAAATTATTCCTATAATATGTACAATATATAAGGAATTATTAATTTATATTTTATATGGGATCTATAAAAATTATCAAAAATGTAATATCTTATAATTTTAGCAAATTATTAATTTAGCACCCTATCCCTGAGTCGGGACCGGCCAAAACTATTATCTTAGAGAATTTATTAAATAATCGAGTATTAAATTATCGAGTTTCTACTGTACGAGTAACCATTGGGGCACAAATTCCTTTTATGTGATCATGCAAGGAATCCGAGCCACACCCCGTTTTTCTTGGCCAGTCGAATTAGCCCTTGCCGGTTGTTTGCAGTCTGCTCCTATTGATTTGCAGAACTCTGTTATCACCTGGAAATTCAATTTAAGCAGATAAAAAAAGGTTAAAAACATCAAGAGTTGTTTATGTTGGGTTTAATTGGCCCAAATGATTAAAATTATGAGGGCCCAATTTAATATCTCCTGCAGCCCACCTTAAAAACGGACCCGGCCCGGAACCTTTTGGAAGCAGCTCATTTGTCTGGATTAATCGTGGCCATTTATTTGGTGTCTTTTAATCTCGGCTGTTGGTTTTATATTTGCCCTAAATATAAAACCCTTACCCCTGAAACCCTACCCCTTATTTCTCCTTTCTGCCGTCAGTCTCCACCCTCCCTTATCTCTCTCGATTTTCTTTCCTCTTCTCCTCGGTTGACCTGTTCTTCTGAGATGGAAACTAAATCTTTTCCGATTTCCTCTCTTCGTTTGTTGTTCCGATTCTCCTATAAATTTCGATTTCGGGTGAGATGAAAGCACAACAAAAACGAAGAGAGAGCAAGTGGTATTTTCTGATTTCCTCGATTTTTCTATGTGAAATAATTGAGTGATTTGTGGGTGAGGCTTGTGAGAATCGGGATCTGAGTTTCTGGGGTTTGTTTCGGTTGAATCTTGCTTAGTGCTTGATTCGGTTTAAGGGTTTGTTTCGGTTGAATCTTGCTTAGTGCTTGATTCCTCGGTGGTTGCTCCGGTCGGTGGTGGGCTTCGTTTAAGGTCTGGGCGTGGCTACGGAGATGGAGGATCGAGGCCATTTTTTAAGCAGTGACATCACTTTCCGATCGGCTTCGGCCGTTTGGTTTGCATTTCTTTACTCACTGTTTTCATTTTTTCTTCCAGTTATTGTTTGATTCATTTAAATAGAAGTTGTGTAATCCCTAATCCCTATCCCGAGTAGATTTGTGTAATAGTTATATTTGTTACAATTATTGTAATAATTTGCCATCCGATTCGGACCAATACTCAACATTGGTACCGGAGCTTTGGTTCGGATCTGTCCGAATCGGGTCAACCCGGATCGCTCAGGTATATCGGCTTAACCCTCTCCCTATTTTCTGTTTTTCCCTTGCTCGTTGTTCTTTGTGATATTATTTCCGATCGTTGTTCTTGGTGATTTTCCTTTGTGATATTTGTTCGGGTCTTGCTGCCCTTCGTGTTGCTCTCGGCCCACTGTTCTTCGTGATTTTGGGTTGACTGTCTCGGCCCTGTTGTTATTGCTTCTCCTGCGTATGTTAGTTGACGCATTGTTGGTAATATTCTGTGTTTATTACTGCAATATTACTTCGTGTTGAATCTGGAATTTTTCATAATCGGGCATTTAAACCCTCCTGCCTGGACCGCTTAAGTGTCCTCGGATCTTGTAGGGGCTTGGTATTGAATTTTTCAGATTCGTTTAATTTTATTCATCTGTGTGATTTTATTGATTACTTTGTGTTTCTGAGTTTTGATAAAATTAACCGTTTCCTCCTTGTTTGTGTTTTTCACAAATTTTCAAAAACTTTGTTCATTTTGAAAATTAAAATGGGAACGATCTCTGCCTTCTCTGTGGCCCCATTTGATGGAAAAGGTGATTTTGCCATTTGGCAACAGACTCATTCAACAAAAATGTTTCAAAGCTATTGATAATTCTTTCGCTTCTAATGTGACGGCGGATAAAAAGGCTGAACTTGATGAGTTTGCTTATTCTGCGATTATCTTGAACCTTTCGACTCTGATAAGAAAATTAGGTAAACATGGTTCGGCTAAAGAATTATGGGAAAAATTAGAAGAAATGTATCTTGAAACTTATTGCTTGATAAAGCTGTTTCTTCTTGAAAAATTTTTCCGCTACAAGCTTGATCTAAATAAAGACATTGATGCTAATTTAGACGTGTTTACAAAACTGGTTCAGGATATAAAGTTAACGGGAGATAAAAACATCGATGATTACACTCCGATTGTTCTTTTGAATGCTATTCCTGATTCTTATAGTGATGTGAAATCTGCCATTAAATATGGTAGAGATCAAGTGACCTTAGATATTGTTGTAAACGGCTTAAAAAGCAAAGAGTTAGATTTGAAAAACAATAAAGGTGCTGCCCTTAGAAATCTTGGCGAGGTTAAGTTTGTCAAAGGAAGACCACAAAAATGCTTTCAAAATAAAAAGTCTTCCAACAGTCAAAATAACCAAGCCAACAAGAAAAAGGGCAATAAAAAATTTCGGTTTAAACCTAGACCTACTAATCGTAAGTGTTACAATTGTGGTGAATATGGTCACTACATTCAAGACTGCACTAAACCTAAGAAAAACCGAATCAACAAAGCTAACTTAGTGTCGGTGAAAATCTAGGTGATGTGTTTATGATTTCGATGCTACGCATGCTTCGTGAACTCTGTGTTAGTGACCTTGGTGAAAATGATTGGGTGGTTGATTACGGATGCACATTTCACATGACTCCACACAAACAACTTTTTCTAGCTATCGTGATTTGAAAAATCGATATGTGTCTATGTCCGATCATGTAAAATGAAATGTTCTTTGGAATAGGAACTGTGTGCCTTAAATTCGAATCTGGAAATTCGATAACTTTGGAAAATGTTAGGCATGTTCCTCACTTAGCTCATAATTTAATGTCGTGTGCATGTCTTGAAGATGATGGTTTTGAAGGTACATGGGGTAAGGGTGCAATGAAAGTTTCGAGAGGTCCCAAAACCTTTTTTGTCGCCATTCGTAAACTGAACTTATATATTTGTTCCACTGTAAGTAACTTTTCCGTTAATGCAGTACATGGAGATAAAACTGAAATCTGGCATAAACGGTTGGGTCACATTAGTGGTAAAGGTCTTGAAATACTGCACAAAAATGGTTGTTTTGGGAATGATAAAATATCTGACTTGCCATTTTGCGATAACTGTGTGTATGGTAAGCAACTGTTAGGAATATGCCCTCGAATGCCACTCAGAGGATGAGAGAGTGAGAGCAATTGTATTGTAATTATGAATATTATATTTAATAAGGCAATTATTATTTCTATATTATTGTATATCACTGGCATTGTGATTTGGTATATAGAATAATAGTCCTTGCATTTGAGAGTGAACATTCTACTCCTTATGGAGATAAGGAGATAGGCACTAGAAGTGTTTAGAGCTCGAATGCTTAACTAGTTCGCAAGTCGATAAAACTTAACAGGACATTAAGTTTTAATAAGACTTGTATAACTGATGCTAGGATGTGTGCACGTCTTGATAGCATAGTTATAAGTATATTGGTGGGACCAGTATACTCGAACATGACTCATACTCGATTCAGTCACACGGTATTCACTCTCGGAGAGTCGATGACGAATCGAAAGGTTGTGATAGTATACGTGGACCTTTGACTTGAGGGTTCAGTAGAAGATGTGTCTGTGACATTTAGTTTGTCATTAGAGTAGTTAGACTCATTTGCTTAATTGCTGAGTCGACCTCGAAGTGCGGACTATACGAGCAGGTAGCAGTCTTTGCTGAACGCCAAGAAAGGATTCTATCTCCTGTTAGTGAGCAGGCGAATGTCCTATACGGTTAATGGCAAATAAGATCATAAGTCTTTGGCCAAAGCATTATGATATAGTCGTATTAGATACACTATTAATCAGTCGGTCTTGATTTGCATTAACACATATATAGAGTTTAGTCAACAGTAGGGTTGACTTTACCGTGACCCAAAGACTTGACCGGGACATCTGATGAAGGGTCTATACGTATATAGTATTCACGACATAATGGTTTTGGAATGATTCGTTCATTCGTTCTCAGTCGGGGTTTACAGTGCGGCCCGCTAGGCTGGCTAAGTGCTGCCCGCACTCATTGGTTCCTCCCAATGCCGGCTGAGACGAACCTACGGAGTCGCGCAATAGGATCATTGATGGATAAATGTGAATTAATAATCTCTCTTATAATATTAGATATTAGATATCTAAGTTTGATTTATCGGATAAATCAAATAGCGGTCTTATGAATTGTAAGTAGGTTACTGGGTGATTACTTTAATTCATAAATTATATTTCTTAGAGAAATATATATTTGTGTTTAATTAATTAATTGGATTAATTAATTAGTCCAAACACATTGGAAATAAAACGGATTCGTTTGACGAACATCCGGTACACGAGGGATTCGTTTTGACGAACATCCAGTACACGAGCCGAGTAAATTCGACCCGTCTTCTTGGAAATTTCCCTTAAGGCCGCCCCCCTCCCTCTCTTATCTCTTTTAAACTTATTTTATGTCACTAGGTGACATATGTGAGGTGTATTTGATACCCTCAATCATGTGTTAAAGGAAGACTTTCATTTTTTTATAAATAAAAGTCTTTAAAAAGGAGAGAAGACAACTTCTTCTTGTAAGAACTCAAAATCACGAATTTGAGAGAGAGAGTAAGGTTGAAAACTTCATCTTGATCTTAGAGACAAGATATAAGAAGAAAACATTGAGAGAGAAAATTCCTACAAGCTTCCCTAGCCGCATTCTTGAAGAAAGGAAGCTTGTCGATTTTTCCATCAAGTTCCGGCGTGTGAAGTAGAGGCATCTTGCTTTAGGTGCTTGGAACGAAGGGCTCTTCATCATCATCATCATCATCATCATACGAAGGTTTTTCAGAGACATCATAGGTATGGGTCTTTGATTCCTTAATCTTCGTATTTTTCTTTTCGTATATACGTTACTTGATCGATCCTCTTAGGGATTCCGTTATTCTTCCGCTGCGTTTATTTTCTGTGGAATCCCAACAGCAACATCGTGCGAACTTTCCTCATTCACCTTCCCCAAACCCCCCTAAGAGTTCAAATGTGTTTGAGTGTCTACATGCTGATGTGTGGGGGCCTGCCAGTGTTCCGACACATGGCGGAAACCGATATTTTTTGTCTGTGATTGATGATTATTCCAGGAAAGTCTTTGTGTTTCTCCTTAAGAACAAATCTGATGTGTTTGACACGTTCAAAACGTGGAAAATTTTAATTGAAAATCAGACCGGTAAGAAAATTAAAATTTTGAGAACTGACAACGGCCTGGAATTTTGCAATAATTTGTTTGATACTTTGTGTGCGGAAAGTGGTATTCAAAGGCATAGGACAGCACCCTACACCCCCCAACAAAACGGAATCGCTGAGCGCATGAACCGAACCCTCCTTGATAGGGTAAGGTCTATGCTCGTCAACTCCGGATTGTCAAAACGTTTTTGGGGTGAGGCTTTATCTACCGCCTATATTATAAATGATCTCTATCTGTCCCTTTGAATGGAAACTATCCAGAATCTGTGTGGACTGGTAGTAATATTGATTTCTCAAATCTTCGTGTATTTGGGTGTGCTGCATATGTTCATCATAAACATGATAAACTAGAACCTAAATCGATAAGATGTGTGTTCTTAGGCTACCCGGAGGGAGTTAAGGGATTTAGGTTATGGCTTAAGGGCGAACCAGGGTTTAAGGTGCTAATTAGTAGGGATGTTATATTTAATGAAGATGAATTTCCTTGTCTTGAACATCCTGCACCCGCTCCCGTGCACATGCCTAATCCAGAATTTGTTTCTAACTACCCTACCTTGAGTGAGGTGGAGCCTGAAAATGATGAAACTTTGCATGCTGAAAATGAAAATCATTCCGAAAATTCTAGTGATGAAATAATTGAAAATGTTGATGAAAGTGCTGATCTGACCAACTATCAATTAATTATAGATAGGCCTAGAAGAGAGAATGTTAGGAGGCCTCATCACTTTGATGATTTTCATATGATGTCTCATGCTTGCAATGTGTTTGAATCTTTAGATAATAACGAACCTAAAAGCTACAAAGATGCTTTAAAATCGAAAATGCTTCGATTGGTTAAATGCTATGAATGATGAAATGAATTCCTGCATGTTAACCAAACCTCGACTCTTGTTCCAAAACACGATCGTTGTTCTCTTGTGGATGTAAGTGGTTATTTAAGGTTAAGAATGAAGTAGAGAATATCGATTTAAAGCTAGGTTGGTTGCTAAAGGTTTCACTCAAAAGGAAGGAATTGATTATCTCGAGATATTTGCTCTGTTGTGAAATTCACCACCGTGCGTGTCATGCTTGCTTTAGTTGCTCACTTTAATTGGGAATTAAAACAAATGGATGTTAAACAGCCTTTCTTCATGGTGAATTAAATGAGAAAATTTATATGAGGCAATGAAGGTTTTGTCGACTCTAAGAAACCTGATCACGTTTGCCTTCTTAAAAAGGCTCTTTATGGCCTGAAACAGTCTCCAAGGCAATGGAACAAGAAATTTGACTCTTACATGCTTTCTTTAAAATTCAAACGTAGTTCGTATGACCCTTGTCTCTATTTTAAAGAAAAATCCACTGTTCCTATCTTCTTGCTTATCTATGTGGATGACATGTTACTTGTGAGTCCGTGCATGAAATTGATTGATCATGTTAGATCGTGTCTTAGTGATCAATTTGACATGAAATACCTTGGAGACGCCCAGAAAATTTTAGGCATGAACATTGTTAGAGATAGGAAAAACTGTTCTTTGTTTCTAAATCAATCTTCCTACATTGAGAAAATACTTGAAAAATTTTCTATGACTGCTGCAAAACCTGCTTCTGTGCCTCTTGCTGCCCATTTTCTATTATGCAAAGATCAATCTCCGAAAACTAGTGAAGAAGAAAAATCAATGGAAAAAGTTCCCTACGCTAATGCTATAGGATCAGTCATGTATCTCATGGTTAGTACCAGACCTGATATAACCTATTCTGTTAGTTGCTTGAGTAGATACATGTCTAATCCTGGTATGCCACATTGGGAAGCCTTGAAGTGGCTTCTCCGTTATCTGAAATCCTCTGTGGATGTTGGTATTAAGTTTTCTAAATCAGGTGATGGTGTTAAACTTGTTGGATATATAGATTCTAACTTTGCTAATGATCGTGACAATCGAAAATCCACGACCTCTTATGTGTTTACCCTTTGTAGCTCTTGCATTAGTTGGAAATCTCAGTTACAGAATGTTGCTGCTTTATCTACAACTGAATCTGAATATGTTGCTACAACTGAGGCATTTAAAGAAGCCATATGGCTAAAGGGTCTTTTGTCCGAAATCGGTTTTCTGAAAGAAAAAGTCGTGGTATTTTTGGATAGTCAATCTGGAATTCAGCTATGCAAAAATCCCGTCTTTCATGACCGCACTAAACATATTGATGTTAAATTTCATTTTATTCGTGATATTGTTGAAAAAGGTGAACTTGAGCTTGGAAAAATTCCTTCAAAATTCAATCCTGCAGATATGGGTACCAAATGCTTGCCTTTGGAGAAGTTTGTGTCCTGCACCGACCTGCTGAACTTGGGAACTCAAGACTAACTCTTAGTCTTTGCCTTCTTTGTGATGGCTTTGCATTCTTAGTGAATTATTATGCTATCTTTGTGATAGCCCTGCTGTCTTAGTGATTGCTACCTTTCTTTGTGATTATCTGTACTTACTTTGTGTTTTTTGTGCAGGTGATGTCCTACGGCAATGATGACCTCTGTCTCCCTTATGTACCCCGATGACTCATTTGGCCCAGGTGGAGAATTGTTGGGTTTAATTGGCCCAAATGATTAAAATTATGAGGGCCCAATTTAATATCTCCTGCAGCCCACCTTAAAAACGGACCCGGCCCGGAACCTTTTGGAAGCAGCCCATTTGTCTGGATTAATCCTGGCCATTTATTTGGTATCTTTTAATCTCGGCCGTTGGTTTTATATTTGCCCTAAATATAAAACCCTTACCCCTGAAACCCTACCCCTTATTTCTCCTTTCTGCCGTCAGTCTCCACCCTCCCTTATCTCTCCCGATTTTCTTTCCTCTTCTCCTCGGTTGACCTGTTCTTCTGAGATGGAAACTAAATCTTTTCCGATTTCCTCTCTTCGTTTGTTGTTCCGATTCTCTTATAAATTTCGATTTCGGGTGAGATGAAAGCACAACAAAAACGAAGAGAGAGCAAGTGATATTTTCTGATTTTCTCGATTTTTCTCTGTGAAATAATTGAGTGATTTGTGGGTGAGGCTTGTGAGAATCGGGATCTGAGTTTCTGGGGTTTGTTTCGGTTGAATCTTGCTTAGTGCTTCAATTCAGTTTTCTGGGGTTTGTTTCGGTTGAATCTTGCTTAGTGCTTCGATTCCTCCGGTGGTTGCTTCCGGTCCGGTGGTGGGCTTCGTTTCTGGGTGCTGGCCGCGGGTCTTGTGAGTCCTGGACGTGGCTACGGAGACGGAGGACTGAGCCGAGCTGTTTTTCCGATAGTGACATCACTTTCCGATCGGCTTCGGCCGTTTGGTTTGCATTTCTTTACTCAATGTTTTCATTTTTTCTTCCAGTTATTGTTTGATTCATTTAAATAGAAGTTGTGTAATCCCTAATCCCTATCCCGAGTAGATTTGTATAATAGTTATATTTGTTATAATTATTGTAATAATTTTCCACCCGATTCGGACCAATACTCAACAGTTTATTATCCTTTTGCCAAAAGAACCCAAGAAGGAATTCATAAGATTGTAAGATATCTATCTAATAATACAATGTAGCACCTTCACAATGGGTAAATCTATTGCGGGACAGCAGGACATGCGTTGGTCGCCTTCTCCTCGACTTCACACACACACATGTGTGTGTAGTAGTGTTTATATTAAATTCGAACGCAAAAGTCATGGACCCCTCAAAATCTTACAAATTATAAACGATCAGATTACCCTGAAAGCCATCATCAATGATCAACGTCACCTGAATCCCATCACTATTATGTTTTCAACCTTGAGACATACTATATCCACCACTGACGTGGCATCATTAAGATTATGACACCTATGTGGATGACGCTACATAAGTAATGGGATAATAAAATTCATTTCAGTGTTTTTTAGAAAATCTGCAGCCGTGGCTCTTCAAATGTGTACTGGAACCGAGAAAGTATTGAGAGGGAATCGAACTGGTAACTTTTCAGTCTCGCACTTGCCTACTCCATCAACTCGATTATCATCACGGGTTATTGATTTCAGTGTCGACATCATAACATTTTCGACCAAAATTACAATTATTCTGTGTCGGTGATATGGAGAGTATAATATGATGCTATGCTCAAGTATTAATCTTAAATCGGGTAAGATACGAGTATTGTCTTCACTGTATAATGATTATGGTTTACTTCTCTCATTATTAATTGGTTTTGAGATAAAATTTCGAATATTAACACGCTATTCTCTACTCAATGGCTCACGATGATATAGCTCGACGCCACTCGAGTCAAAGAATTCACACTATAAACTTTGAGTTTCTATATAGCGTGAGGGGCATGCTCCATTTTTAGGTGGGAGATCCTTTAGGTTGTTAAGTCGGTACCGCACCACGAAAGCTCGAAGGTACGTCCTTTCCCGCAACTTCCTTCTTTTGTTGACGGGCAAGCACGGTCTGACTATAAGGCCCTGTTCTTTTGGACTTATTTTTCAGTTTTTCAAGTCCATTCGATTTAGTTGATTGAGTCCATTCGATTCGATTCGATTCGATTCGATTAGTCCATTCGATTGATTCGATTCTTCTTCTTCTTCTTCTTCTTCTTATTATTATTAATTTTAATTATATTATTGTTATTATTACTAATAATATTACTATTATCGTTGTTGTTGTTGATTACTATTATTATTATTCTTATTATTATTATTTACTATTATTATTATTATTATTATTATTTACCCTTAATATATATTTCGAGTCCATTGATTCGATTCGATTCAGATCCATTCGATTGATTCGATTCAATTGATTCGATTCGATTCGATTGATTCATTCGATCAAAAGAGGCGCAAGAACTTTTTTAGAATGCCCGGAACAATGCAAGCCGAGGAGAATGCCTATTCACGGTGGTACCGCGTCAGTACTTCACGTGTCATCCTCTGCCGGATGCGGCTACTGGCGTGGCGTGCGTGAGTGCGCGATTGATTCACCATCTGCGTCAATGCATCATCATGCGACGCCACGCCAGAATCATCCGGCGAGGATGCACTACATGAGGTCTCTCCATGAACAGAACCTATTCCTTATGATAGTCGGGTCCACTCTTATTCCTGCTAGAAGGATGGCTCTGACGTAGATTTCCGCAAAGTAACATAACCGCTTTCCGCAAAGAGGCTCTTAGAAAGAGAGTCCAATTAACAAATGATATGTGGTCAACATTAGGGGTATATTTCGAACCGAACGAATCGAACAGTGACGATTTGTTCGTTAAGGGTTCCGTTCGGTTCGTGTGAAAAAAATGCAAACCACTTGTTTGTGTTCGGTTCGTTAAAATTTTACATATTTCGTGTTCGTTCGTTAGCGGGATTATTCGGTTCGATTTGATCGTTCGTTTGTTCGTTTGTGTTCCAAAATATTAAAAAAAATCCGAAAGTACAAACAATAAATTGGTACTGCATTGAAATTTACATATATTGCACATTTTAATGCATTGAAATTTTGATGCACGAAATATATATATTTCATGCATAATTAGTACAAAACTCATGCATAAATTAGTACTGTAAAGTACTGCATCTAATATTGGTACTGCATAGAACGCGTCACTGTAAATATATTATTTTGTATAATTATTACCTATATTTATTAATTATTGTAAAATTATTAATAAATATATAAAAAACCTTTTGTTTCGAATTGTTCGCGAAGTAATGAACATATATTATTTTGTTCGTGTTCGGTTCATATATGTTGCGAACATGTTCGCGAAAAGTTTCAATTTGACCGAACCGAACACAAATTTAACGTTGATCCAATATTTTCGCGACCTTTTCACGAACGCTCAGTTCATTTACACCCATAATCAACGCTACCCAAATTTGTTTATTGGACAGATCGTTGGACTTTACATTTCAAGTATTAGATTTAATATATTGAGTCAATCTAAAAAAGAGAGTAAAATAGTCTTTATATATTAAATTTATCGATTAAAAATTTTCTTAATATATGTACATAAAAACTAAAAAAACGGTATGGAACACATGGAGTAGTTGAAGCTTGATTATCTTTTTCATGGTTCCCTAGTCATTAGAGATTTCTATCTTGTATTTTCCCCTGTTGGTTTTTTCGTCAAGGGTAGGGTGAGCAGCGGATTACCTTATGTGTATTACAAAATGGGTCGTTTAGACAATGTCTAAGTTAAATAAATTAAATAGTTATATTATCCCATGCGTCCTTAAAAATAGGCCTATGTGTAAATTAGAATAAACGGCACTATCCTGTTCTCAGAAAGTTGCAGATCTACCCAGACGATGCAAATTACCCACTTGCACAGAACGATATAGGGGGCGGAATGCACTTTTTTGAAAATACAGGGGAAATGTACATATTTAATTTACACAAGGGATGATCGATCTATTTTTTAAATATAAGAGGATAACATGTCTATTTAATCTACACGGTAGTAAATGACCCATTTTATAAAATTGGGGTAATCCGCCAAAAACATCAATGGTCCCTATTGAGATATTTGATTCAGTGTGTTGTGTTATTTTAGTCCTGTAATTATAGGGGTTTAGGATTTTGGTCCTCTGAAAAAGTGAGTTTACAATTTTGTCCTGTAACTTGTAAAAAAAGCAACTTGGTTCCTCTACCGTCGGAAATTGAAAATTTGGAAGGAAAAAATACACACGATCTTCTAAGTTGGCCAGGACTGTCGATGTGGCGCCTGCATGACTTGTGGTCGACTCTTATCACTTTGTCCAATCATATTTGGACACATGATGGATATGGCCTGTGTTGACGGTGTCTTCATGCTTAGAGCACTGATCCGTACCATCAAGCTTATGGGTGCTTATTAATATTTTGATGAACTTATTCAAGCTTTATATGCCTCCTTGCACGAGAAAATTTGGGCATTCTCAGCCACCGTCTTCGGAAACGGATGAAGCAATGTAGTTTGATTCTTGAACGGAGCCGCTTAATTTTATTGGGAAAATCGTATTTCCTTTTACGCATTTTCGATTTCGAGGCCCGTATCCATTTCCTCACTCGCTCGCATCCTGCGTCTAATTATATTTAGAATGAGCATTTTGATTTGTTGTTGTTCTTCTTCACACTTTGCAATGATTCTATAGATGTTAAAAGCAATACTACTTTTGAAAAGGTTTAGCCTAATTACAAAAAAAACCCGGTTATATTTCAAAATTACAAAATAACCCTTTGTAAATTTGTGTTTGCCTTGCCAAAGTGCAATCTGATGGGGAATAAAGTAAAGCCGATGCTATCCGTTAGGTAAATACAAACATCAAGGAGTAAGTCGGGTCTTTTTGTAATTAGACAAAACCTTAGAGGTGGTTTTTGTAATTAACCCTAATACTTTCCATACCTCCGGCATTCTTTCTCATGTGCTGATCTTCTTCTACAACTTCTACATCTTGTAGGTGCTGTAGTATAACCATATATCAGTGCACTTATCTTACAAGAGTGAATCCCGGGTATCGGGATTAGGAGAGTCCCAATAACTTGATGATTACCTGAACCAACCGGTCGAGACGCATTCTCATCCTTGTTTGGATAAAACCTCTCGTGCTCTGTTTAAGAGTATAGTTTAGCTTCGACAAGGAGGTGAAAACAAAATGTCCGGTAGCATGTATAGCTTATGAAGATTCTTTAGTTACCTTCACATGATATTTGACGAATGTATAAAAGTTTAGTATGTTCCATACAGTCTTGTCTAGCCTTTTGCCTTCAACATGTCTTGATGTAATATCTGAAAAAAAGAAATGTATTTCTTGAATGTGGTTATTAATAGTAACCCCTAAGGTTTAGTCTAATTACAAAAAGGGGCCAGTTAAAATTTTAATGTTTAGCAGATACAGCTCTCTTGAGGATGTAGTTTGTAATGTATGCTCAAATATAAATGTATGCTCAATACGTACCAAAAGATACGAATCCGCAATTGGTACTCAGGTCTTCAATCGTCTCCCCTCTTAATTCTGGAGGCGGAATAGGGGACCACGTGCAACGAGGAGCCTTGGAACATGCTTCCGAATTTCCTACATCATTAAGTTCCTGAAGTTTATATATATATATATATATATACACATTTTAAGCTCCGGGTCGGAAATGAAACTCGTAAACTTACGATGAAAGTGAATAATGGAGTTACCTGAAAGAAGGCTATTGCAATAATTACATCTTCATTATCCTTGAAGCGCATTGGGAATACTGCAGCGACTTTCGCGTGCTGTCAAGGTATTAAGCCAATTTAGATAAGCCAACTGAAATTTTTCTTTTTTTTTTTTTCAGATCTTTATCTAATATTTGACTTCAAAAATGATACTAATATACTTTTGTATTATTTTGAAGAACATAGGAGATAATTTGCCAAAACACCGTTTTTTAGATCAACAGTTTGGTCATACATTGCAAGATGCTGATTAAAAATGTACCTGTTTGATTACGAAGAATGGTTCCCTTGGATGATAGACGAGTTTGATTGGTTTACACGTCCCGTAAGACTTTTCGTAGGAATCAAAGTTCCTTAAAATTTCTTTGAGCTGGGAGCTGAGTAGCACTGCTTGGACTGAGGATATGTCTGTGATAATCTTTGTGGTGGCTGGAAAATTTCATACAAATATAACTTTAATTATCATCAGTGGCCCAGGAGGGTCCGGAGTTATAAAAATTACGGAGATCGGACAACTATATATATAGCTTCCCCTATTTAATAGGGAAATTTGCCTCCGCCGGAGGGGTCCGTGGACCCCCTTGGACCCCCTCCCTCCGCCACTTATTATCATCAACTAGCTTAAACTGCTTACGAGGTTTAGCCTAATTACAAAAAAACCCACTATATTTTCATATTAGCATTACCACCCCGACATTTGTTTATATCTCACAAAGAGCATCTTTTCAAGAGGGGGTATTTTTTATTTTAAAAGACAAGTTTCCTTTTTTTTTTGGTAAATAGATTAAACCTCAAAATATTTCTTTGGCCATCATCGTTTATAGGCATGAAGATATTTCACCTACCTTTGCTGTGTGGGATTCTTGAAAGGTTGAGTTTTAAAGTTAGTTGATACCCTTCGTTTGGAGGCTCGACAGTCTCCATAACATCGGGGTAAATTGCTTTAACCATCTCTAGACAGTGCCGTGGAAGTTGTGATGAGACTGGGAGTCCTTGAGATAGTAGAGGTGTTGATATGGATAGATACGTGTGAATGGGATCCGACGCTGAATGCTGTCAGACATCGAATGTAACACTTAGTGTATGTTTGGCAGAAATAAGTTTAACTTATTTTTTTATAGTTTTATTAGCGTGTAAGCTACCTTATTGAAAGACAGTAGCATCTCAATAAGCTACCCTATCAACTAACAATTAGCTTATCAGCTACACTGACAAGCAACATGATAAAAGTTTCTCATGATAAGCATGAGAGACATTTACCGGAAAAAAGAAATACTATGAGGTTTGGGTTGGTTAGATGTTTTTGATGAGTACAAAAAAAACTTTAAGGTTCGGGCTCGTCTTAAGTTTAGGGGATAACTGAAATATTTCTATAAACGTGAAGGTTTTTTTTTGATTTTTTTTACATGCTTTTGTTATTTACCTGAACATGGTAGTGTACATAACCGAATTCATGCAGATGATGATCTATCTCAATGGGAGTTTTGGCTCTGTGATCAACACAAAATAACATCAGACATGTACAGTTTATCAATTGTACTAGTACTTGTATTAGTTTTAACTTGTCCTATCTATTTTACAATGTCATTTCTTATACCCCTCCGTCCCATCCATCTTGATCATTTGCTTTTCGATATGGGATTTAAGAAAAACTGAAAAGTAGTGTGTAAAGTGGTGATATGAATATATATTATTTAAAGTTGTGAGAGATAATGATATCTTAAAAAGTAAATGACCAAGTATATTGGGACGGCCAAAAAAGAAATATGAACCAAGATCCGTGGGATGGAGAGAGTATTTATGATGACAGACTAATAGTAATTAATAGATAGGCACAAGAACCAACAAGTATGAAATACCTATGTATTTTTAGAAGAATTTCCTTCACTGCTGGTGAAGCCCTTTCAAAACATGCCATCTCTCTCTCTCTCTCTCTCTCTCTCTCTCTCTGTGTGTGTGTATTGAAAAAGATAAGCATATTTTGGAGGTAGGAGGGGAATATGAATGAAGGGCATGTTGTTGAGTAAAATGCAAGTAGTGTAGTGTGGTATAGTCCAATCATAGTTAACATCCTCTGAAGCAATACTTCTCTATTTCTTTCACATCAAACTATAAAAATTGCTTCATGGCAAAGCATGGAGGATCTTGAAAAATAGTCAAAACTATAGGGGCGTTCTGTTTGTATTTTGTTTTGTATTTTCATTTTGCAAAATATTTTATGTTTTCTGTTTTTATTTTTGTTTTCAAAGTTGTTAAAAACGCGTTCTGTTAAATTTATTTTGCAAAACATTTTTTTGTAATATTAATATTAAATTCATAAATCTTTATTTTAGACTTAGTTTCAAATTAGGATAATCCAAAAAAAAAACTCAAAATGCATTTTGAGCATTTTGAAATTTTTTTGTTGAAATACACAAAACGCTCAAAATGAGGTTTTGGGCATTTTGCGTTTTGTGTACAAATATTTTTTTTGTTTTCCAAAATACATTTTCGAAAATGATAAAAAGAACACATTTTTAGTGTTTTCGAAAATAAAAACAGAAAATGACTTGAAAACAGCAAAGAGAACAAGGCCTAATTTTACGGGAGAAATGGTCCAATCTATTTTTTTATTGTCATTTTCATTTTAAAATTTGCGGATTCCATCTCAAAACTAATTGGCAATGAAAGGAATAGTCTATGATCTTTATGTATTGATGGCAAGACTTGTATATTTTTTACGTGGGATTAATACTTCAACATACCCCTCACACTTAACCGAGCTCAAGGCTTACATGTGAACTTTTTAATTCGGGGGGCCTCAAGATAGAACATCGCGGGCCGCTGGGCTCATACGTGTAAAAAGTCTGCTCTGGTACCATATAAACGTTTGATGTTCCATCTCAAATTAATTAGTAATGAAAGAAATAACCCACCCGCAAGGATAGTCAAGTTGGTGGAGTGGGTGAGTGCAGGACTGAAATGTCACGGGTTCGATTCCCCCTACCAACACTTGCTTGGTTGAGTCTGTCAGTCTGTCACACAAAGCTTGTCTAGTGTGGTTTACCTGGTTGACCGAGTTTGCAGGCTATTATCCAGTGCCACTATGCGAGTTCCCGTCATCAAAAAAAATCCAAAATCTTTATATGTTAGCAAGACTTGCATGGATTAATGATTCAATAATAAGAGTCGAAATTTTTCTGCATAATCAGGTGAGATTAAATTATGATATGAGAATTGAATATAACTAGGTGATCATTAAGGGTGTTTTAGTAATTTACAAGGTTAGGTAATTAGATGATGAAAAGAATAATTTCTTAATTTGGTCGTCTAGTGTGGTTTACGCCGAGTTTGTAGAAGGAATATTACCGGCTAGGAATCTCGAAAGATGAAAAGTAATATTTTTTAGAACTAAATATTTTTAGGGAGAGAGGAGTGGAAGTTTCTTACCCTAATACCCTAAGGGTGCCACATCACTTCTATCCAATAAAAACCTTTCAACTCAAAACTACCCCAATACTATCTTAACACTACTCTAACTAGTGGAGTAACCCTAAGATCTTAATTCAATTTTTTTAAATACATAAAATCACATACAATATTTATAATAAAAACATATCATTTCATTAAAAATAAAAAACATTACATAATACTTAAAAAAACTACAACTTAAAAATTGAAATTACAACTTAAAAAAAAACATTACATAAGTTGAAATTAAAATAACTTGAAACTACAATTTAAAAATTGCAAGCCCATCCGTGTTTGGCCGCAAGTTCACGTTTCTGGGATGGTTGAGACCGACCTTGACGCGAGGTGAAAGTTTTTTTACCTCTCCTTGGATCCATAGTTTGGTGTTTTTGAAAGATTATTGTGTGTTGTAATTTGTGTTGTGTGTTTTTATTTTGAAAATTGAGGTGGAAGATATAGTTTAAATAGGAGTGAATATTTTTTTTTTTTTTTTTTTGGGTCACATTTAGCCGTCATCCAACGGCTCCTCCTTTTGCAACGGATAGAAATGCAACGTTCTTCTTCGGCTTCCCAACTCGCAAATCCAACCCGAGAGCCTTACCCGAGCTCGGCGGAATGATGTAGCCGCTCGGTTTCGTGAACCCGCCCCCCAACCCGAGAGCCACTCCGTCTTGCCTTAGTATCTTGACCGAGCCGAGGCATCAAGATTGTCAGGACCGGCCGTGGGTTAGGTAATTAGATGATGAAATGGACTGCTTACAAAAATCCTCCTTTTCTCTTTTCCCATTTGATTGGGTATTTTGATGATCAGTTAGATAATATATTCGGTACAAAAATGAGAATATATATAATTTCTTAATATGATAAGTAAAGAGTTGAAAGTATTATAGAAATAAAATGTGCTTTTAAGATTTTTTTTTTCCCACTTTCTTAGTTCCTTTATTATTTCTTAGTTTTTTTTGGCTTTTCATCTTCCAGGTTCAATTTTGTAAATAAGTTAGTATTTTTAAAGTTTTCCATTTCTTGTATTTATTTAATTATAATTTAGTTTGGAGACGCCGCGGTGACACCAACTTATTAGGTATCTTCGGCGACCTGCTCTGAGGGTTGTAACGAGATCAATTTTTTAATTCAATTCGTGATTCGAATTTGTTTAACTTGATTCAAATTCTAAAAGTTCGACTCGAAACCAAATATGAATCATTTTTATATCGTATTATATTCGAGTCCGAATCCACATATAGTTGTATCCAAATTGAATATTTAAATATTTGTTTTGTTCATTTATATGTATAAATAATATATATACTTATTGAATGTATTTCTATTATATACATTATATAAATGTGTAGAACATTTATTTCTGATCTATTTGTCAAATATACATTTATTATATATTATATATTTGTCATATTTATTTGTAGTTATATATTTAAATAATTCCACTGGAAAAATACTAAAAAACTCGAGTTTCGAATTTCAATTCAAGTTGAATATATTTGGTTTTCTTTAACGAATCGAATTCGAATCACATCTGAGATTCGACTAAAACTAATTTCGAATTCGTATATTTTCTAACCTATTTAAATTTGAACCAAACATAGCAAATAATCAATTGATAAACATGCATGATTTTCACACGTTAATTGGGGTCATCTTATTATATATTTAGAAACACTGCATGTTAAAACTTGACATTTTATGTACAAATTCATTATTTTATGAGGTGTCACGTGTTTTGTTCTAGTTATAGTAAAAATAGGTGAAAGTATGTCAAATTAGAGTTGGAATGCATCCAGAGCTCGAACGGGTAAAAAAGATGGGAAAAACTTTCAGTATGCATATATATGACACGATCGTGTCGGATGTCGCCTACACACGAAATGGGCCACGATGGATGCTCAAAATTGACTGTTTCTTCGAACGGGCCGTGTTGAATGTCATTTACCTGCGATACGGCCGTGTCGCTTGTTGGGATACTTTTCTACTGCACGCCTTTGTATTTTGGTCATAACTTTCTCATACGAAATCAGATTTGAATTTCGAGAGCATAAGATCTTACTCTTGAACGAATGGCTTGTTGGCTTTGGTCATGTTTTGACCCTTTTGTATTTTGGTCATAACTTTCTCATATGAAATCGGATTTGAATTTCGAGAGCATGAGATCTTACACTTGAACGAATTGCTTGTTGGCTTTGATCATGTTTTGACCTCTTGAATTGGTTTTCTTAGTTTTCTCTCAATTTTAGTGAAAAAAATTTCGGTGTCTAGAACTTGTCTTGAGTGATTTTGAATATGCATGAAATATGTTAGCCGAGAAGACGATGCTTGATATTTGTTTTGAAAGTTGTGAGATTTTGAGCCTTATTTGCTATTATGCAAGTTTTCATTGGTTGAGTATATCATCCGTGTTGTGGAACTCTAGAACTTGCTTTGGTATCTTTGTCGAAGCCACACTTGTATGTAAATTAGTGAAGATGATCTTAGGCGATTTTTGTTTAGCCTTTCATATCCTTTTGCCTAACCCAAAAATCATTAATTCTCTAGTTAGCTTCCTTGTGCTTTTAAGCCTATATTTTTGTTAACCATATAATGAGCTTACCATTCCCTTTACCTTTTTTCCCTATACTTAGCTCTTAGAATTATCTATAAAGAAAGATACCTGAAGAAGTGGCGATTTGAAGGGGTTATGAATGACATTAAGGGTTAAGCAGTTAATAGAGGAAGTAAAAGTTGATAATCAGAGGAAAATACTAGAAATTTTTTACACTCTTATGATTGGAACTTAGTAACCGGGTATATTTGTCATGTCCGTATTTTTTATTTTTAGTAATTTTTAGTTTTGGTGTTTTTTCATTTTTGATAATTCGCTTGTAACCATTTTAATATTTTGAAACTATCTCGTTCTGCACTTTTTGCCACCCGAACAAGTTTCGGAGGCTGATTTATTAAAATCCACATATTGATGTGACTTTTCTGTGTTTGGGTTCGATTCTTGTAAACCTTGTTCAAATTATGACTTCACTGTTCCTACTAGTCCTTTTAACGTATTTGGACGTGTTGTGCGCTCGTGTGTTGTCGTTCGATTCTAAATCGTGATTTTCGAATATTTGGGACTGTTTTTATAATTTTCCAATGTTTTGGGCATTTGCCTTCGTATTCATTATTCCGTACCTTCGAATGGCCGGAATCGCATGTTTGGTTGGCGTTTGGACTCATTGTTGGGAACTCTTCATAAACGCTTCATTGTTGTTAATCTCCAAGTGGTACAATATTCGAATCGTGCTCGAGATGTCTGAGGCAACACTACTGTAATGCTGTACAAAAGATTTAGCGCACGCTAGACCACATGTTAGCGTGCGCTATGTTACAACATTAGCAACAATGATTGAGTTTCAAAAGAGTAGAGGAAGTTTGTGAGGAAGTATAAACCTAGGTTTTATTAGGATTGATTTCAATACTTAGATTCAAAGATTGAATTTAGGAATTTAATTCATGTTTTAACTTGTTTCAAAAGAAAGGCTAAATTACTTTTGTGATTTTCATACAAGTATTGAGATTAAAAAGCCTTTAAGTATACAATTTGAAAGTCATAAACATAAAGAAAATCACGTCCTAGAATCTATCTCTCCTACTTGAGTTTTTCTATCATCATCTCTGTTTTTATTTTCTATTATTTTCTTTGTTTATTTTACCTTTATTAGTATAATTCAACCCAATCCAGTTTCATCATCGTTTAAATAAAGTCCAAAATATCACGACCGCAATAATAAAAAACTGTCGAAATATTAATTCTCGAGGAATACGATATTGGATCGCCACGATACTATAGCTACACCGTACATTTGCGGTTTAGCAAACAATAATTTAGTGAACATCAATTCGATTTAATTCTTTTACAACCCTACCTGCTCATTTGGTGAAGAATTTCCTTCACTGATGGTGAAGCCCTCTCTCTCTCTCTCTCTCTCTCTCTCTCTCTCTCTCTCTCTCTCTCTCTCTCTCTCTCTCTCTCTCTCTCTCTCTCTCTCTCTCTCTCTCTCTCTCTCTCTCTCTCTCTCTCTCTCTCTCTCTGTGTGTGTGTGTTGAAAAAATAAGCACATTTTGGAGATAGGAGGGGGATATGAATGAAGGGCTTGTTGTACTTGAGTAAAACGCAAGTAGTGTAGTGTGGTGCAGTCCAATCATGGTTAACGTCCTTTGAAGTAATAGTTCTCTCATTCTTTCACCTCAAACTATAAAAATTTCTTCATGGCAAAGCATAGGGGATCTTGAAAAATAGTCAAAGCTTCAAATTTTACAGGAAAAGTAGTCCAATCTAATTTTGTGAATAGTTCTCTCATTCTTTCACCTCAAACTATAAAAATTTCTTCATGGCAAAGCATAGGGGATCTTGAAAAATAGTCAAAGCTTCAAATTTTACAGGAAAAGTAGTCCAATCTAATTTTGTGATTGTCATTTTTATTCCAAAATAAAGATAAGAGTCAAAATCATTCTTGCATCATCATGCGAGGATTAATTAATCACATGAGAATTGAGTATAACTAGGAGATAATTAAGGGTGTTTTAGTAATACTCTAGGTTAGATATCTATATAAACGTGTGTGTGTATATATATACACACACATACATACTAGTGTATAGCCCGTCGAAACTCGACGGCTAATCACTTTATATTGTAATTTATAAATAAAATCCTAAAAATAATTTAATACTTTGTTAGCGTTCAGCCACTTACAATCATACGCAGCGGAACACACCAATAAACAGAAATAATGAGGATGAAATTCAGCCACCCGAACTCATTTAGAATTTATGTACTTATACTCGTCCGAAACCTGATTGAAAGATAATTTTACTACTTATTCCAGTTCAGAAACATATAGTAACACATGAAACAACGAATGTATGCTACAAATATTGAGACCTGTTTAAAATCTTTATACTCATACTCATCAAATTCGATTAAAAGATAACTTTATTATTCGTTTATATCCCATACCCCTATATAATATATGCTAATTATTCAGCGTATTTAAATTTATATAATTTAAACAACTAAACATAAGTTGCTATAGTAATTAATTGGTTAATCCATCTCAATGAAAACTCAGATATTGTAAAATAAAGATTAAGAATAAATATTATGAATGACAAAAAATTAAAAATTCCTAGTATAATTTTAGAATTATACGATCTTTAAAAATCCTTTACAATTTATATACCTATACTTTGCCGTGGGATTCAAGATTTTAGACAAATAAGAATAAAAATATAAAAAACTTCATGTAGGAGAGAGAGTTAATGTAACACCCCCAAATCTACTCAGGGATATTACACGTCGTAGACCCCTTTCCGCAAGGAGCTACCAGGCGGGAGACTACAAATCAAAACCCACATGCGGTCAACTTGACCAAAACATAATACCGTAGACCGATTAGGTCTCTCAAAACACAGCATAACCGTACATCTGATGAAACTAAAATACAACTCGATCACATAGTACATAAAATGTCCATCCCCTCAAGGATGACAAGAACTCAAACCGACATATCACCGATGACGACGGACTACAAGCCGTGACTAGTATCGTGCATTGCATCATCCTCCGAGCCAATCCGTGGTTGCTCACTCTCGATCGAACACACCGGAATAAATAACAAAATCCCCAACGAGGGGTTAGCGATGGAATCGCTAGCAAGTAACCAAACTATACGATTATACATCAAGAATACAACCGTTATGAAAATAACATTTCGACAAGGTAGTAACACGATCCCCGAATCTAAAGTCTTTTGAAAATTTATTCCTTTAAAACAAACCATGGGGATTACTCCAGAAATCACTGTAAGAGATTATTTAGAGACTTCGGGGGTCTCAGTGTAAAATCCTGAAATATGAATGTTTTTCCTTTTCAAAAGGTTTTCTTTCAAAATCATACAAATGATTTTATTCTCAACTCAAACCTCAAGACCAAAACCATATTCATCAATATAATCGGGATTCAAGATTCAAACATAAACAATTCAGAGATATCACATCAACAGTCAAAACGTCTCCGTGGCCCCGAAGGGTCCCACCCGGATTAGCTCATCAAGAATAAACTCGAACACACCCATAAGTTATCTTGACATCGCACTCGCAAGTGACGATTCTCGGAGCCCTCTCCAGACCTACCCGATTAGATAACCTTATGGTCAAATCGTAACATCTGGCCGTACTCGCAAGCATGCGCCTCCGGAGGCCTCGACGGACCCTACCCGGATAACATCATTCAAGTACGCCCATAAGTTATCATGACATCGCACTCGCAAGTGCCGATTCTCGGAGCCCTCCCCAGACCTACCCGAATTGATAACCTTATGGTCACAACGTACGCCCGTGCTACCGCAAGCACGCGACTCGGAGGCCTCGACGGACCCCTACCGGAAAACATCTCAACTCTCTACTATACACAATAACAAAGGTATAATATTCACCACAAACGCAAACAAGAAACACATAGGTTAACGCATCAAAACTTCAACAAGGGCACAACATCCACAAAGACACCATCATTCATGAAAATAGGCCAACGAGCAAATAATATAAGTATTACGCGATTCCGCAATTCTTCGGTTAACTACTCATTTCTAGTATTTATTTTAAGCACAAAATAACATGAAGAGGTAGTTATCATTATTCTTAAAACTAAAGTTTACGTTCGTAATTACCTTCATAAAATCACATCTTCATTTAAAGTAAGTTACGGTTAAATATACCGTCACTAACGAGTCCACGTTAAATTCACGACACATCACATTCTCAAAGTATAAAGAATATAGACGAGATACTCGCCTCAAGTCCAACGCACGCGGAGCAACGGGAAAGCTCGACTTAATGACCGCTACCGAACACTCCGAAGAACACGATTCAACTGGGAAGCTCGGACCCTGAAGAAGAAAACGAACGGGAGGGTTCCGACTCGAGTTCTTCACAAGTATTTCGTCCCTAAGTCATACCATTGATAAATCAACAATCGTACGATGGATAATAATCATTCAACGCCCAATTCCCCCCTCTAAGACCTTTTGTCGGACACCTTCAAGGCGTCGACTAAGAACTCGACCAAAACAACGAATCGATACGATCCAACCATGGAATAACAAGAGAAATGATATAATACATCTAAATAATCATCAATCCATCATAATCCTAAGTTAAATCGGATTAATCGGACGAAAACAACCAAAATACCCAAATTCCCCAAAACTAGATTTCTAGGAAATCTGACCTGATTCGGTAGATCGGAGGATGTTATAGGATGGATGATTGATGATATGAACCTCAAAACTTCATGGATTAATTGTATAACAACACTCCTCCATGATTAACACAACCTCAGCCACGAAAGAGAAGAAAAACGAGTGAGAAATGGCTGAGAAATACGCTGCCAGGCCTTAAATAGGCCGACTGCCGGCCGGGTTACGTACGTAACCGGCCATGGCTTACGACGAATCGCCATGGCCGAACTCATCACTGAAATGCCGGAAGCGTTACGTGCGTTACGGCCAGGCCTTACGTCGTAACCGGCCTTACGACGTAGCGTCGATCACTACCGTGCGTTACTCGGCGGTGGCACAGCCCAACATGCCCGGCCATGACTCGGCCGGGACCAACTCCGACGGCCCGAACGACCCCGATACCCCAACCTGAGTACGAATCGAAGATACGGTTATGGAGTACTCGCAAAGACGAATCCGAACACTAAGAGAACACACGATTCCGACCACCCGAAGGCTCGAAATTCGACAACGGGAAGTAATTACCCCAAACTTTGGGAAATTACGAAAATGGCCCAAAACGCCCGAAAATCACGATACGTGATCGAAACACCAAGCCAAAGCTCGCAACATGAATAATAACATTAAATGAACTTACGAGAAAGTCGAAACAACAGTTTCGGACGAGATTCGCAAGAATCGAACTCAAGTGCGGAAAAGTCGCCAAAAAGCACGGAACTCGACAAAACGATACCGAAACGAACTCGGATGACCAAACACGAAGAACAAAACATTGTCAAAATGTCAAAACGGTCGCAAGCGAGTTCTGGAAACTAGAAAAATGCCAAAAACGAAAAATTACCGAAAAAGAAAATCACGGGTATTACATTCTACCCCTCTAAAAAAAAGTTTCGTCTCGAAACTTAAACTAAAAAAAAAATGAAGTCACAAACAACAAAGCACGGCCGACAAAATCTCAACGGTCCCGACGAACCGATCCCGATACCGATGCCGAAACACGATTCTGGGAAACCTCATGGAATAATTCACAATACTGAACTCTGTGGCCCTCGAGTCCACAATTATAACAAGTAATCCATTGCGAAAGACAATTAGCTTGCACATGACCGACAACATTGCAGTTAAAGCACCTCCCAGTCTGACTAGGAGTCAAAGAAGACAACTTGGAACTCTTGGTTCCACCGAACGAAGAAATTGAAGGTTTCGCCGTACGACTACGCGAAACTCGATGAGAAGAATTTCCGTCTCTTGCACCGTCCGAAAAATCTCCAGACGTCCTCTGTCTCTTCGACTCATGCGAAGGCCCAGTAGATAACGATGCCATCTCGTACGCCATGGCTCGATTCTGATACTCTCTCAAAGTAGCACAAGTGAAACCCGACATGTACTGTCGAATCTCTGGTCTCATCCGCATATCAAAATGACGGATCTTGTCCTCCTCGGTCCTCACCTGATTCTTCACAAAGGTGAGCTGTCGACTATAATCGACAATAGCCTGCGACACGGGTACATCCTGTGGCTCGGCTAGGTAAAAATCTCGGATCCTCTGCTCTCGAATCGGCCTCGGGCAAAACTCCGCTTCCATCAACTTCTTGAACTCTTCCCAAGTAACAGCATGATCTTGAGGCTCAACGGCCTCCCACCAGTTAGCGGCGTCATCAACGAGAAGGAACTGAGCGATAGGAATCCTCCGCTCCTCGGGACAACCAATCGCCTTGAAAATCTTCTCCAATTGGATAAGCCAGCCGTCCCAGCCCAAAGTATCACCCGCTCCGGCAAAGCGAGGGGGACGCATACGAACCACTTCTCTAAGCCACCGAGTCGATCCAACATCCTCATTCGCAGTATGGTTACGCTGAACCACCTGAGCTAAATGTGCCATCTGGTCTGCCACCTGTTGGAGCACAGTAGCAACACCAGTACTAATTCCATTACTGGTAGTACGATCCTGGTCGCGCGGAGGGTTACCACGACCTCGACCTCTCGGCATACTGAATGGACAACCGTTCAGAACAACAAAACAACCACCACATAATCAATATAGAGCAACCAACAATAACACAATAAAATACTCATTCCGAGTTGTAACACGAATACATGAACTATCACTGCAACGACAGAATTCAAATTCATAAATCATTCACTTAGCCATGTTAACATAACGTACGACCTTTACCAAGTTTATCACGGTCAAAACCACAAACATATCATTAGGGTCGAATATGGGTAATATTTTAAAAACAAATTTTTTTTCAAGGTGCTTGTCCAAATGATAGCATTTTAAAATTCCTGAATTTGAGAAATTTGATGAAGCGAATTTTAGAAAAGAAAAGTTTGATCAAAACTATGAATCTATTATCATATTTGTCTCGTTTTGAAAACCATGTACAAAACATTCTGAATTACCACATCCGGATAACGTCAAAGAAACAATACAATTAAACCGAACTATGAAATCATCGTATCTTGGCGTACACCCATAACTTGCTAACAAGAATTATGACAATATATAATACGTCAATAATATCCACACAGGTGAAGCAACTAAGTGCAATACTGATATCGCAGTTAGGGTTCACGATCGTCACAGACGGACCATATGATTAGGTCGATAGAGATTGAGCAACAGAAAATGATCACATATAGAATTGTAACAGCAAAGGTACTGTAAAAATTTTCCGACGGGCAAAACAACATAACAAACAAATAACAAAAATTTTTCAAAATTCTTTTGACCGAAGGTGACGGTAATATTTTGCAGTGCCCGAAATACATTAATATACATTTTTCCTCATACCGCCTGATGGTGTCATTTGAAAATACAGGATTAACTCTGTCAAAACTCGACCGATTTCAAAATTCATACGAAATTTCTTGGTTTAATCGAACCATAAAAATATTTTCAAAATCAACTTTCACAAAAATGTTCCGACCCTTATGGCCCCTCAAAATATATTCTCAAATCTACCCGAATGAATAATTACGATAGTCCAAACAAAGTGATCGAACTAAAACCACTGCTCAAACGACAAACAAAATCACAAATTCAACCAAACACATTTCGGGTGCATCAAGTTAAAACATATATCAAGACTATCATTTGAGCTTTTCACCGAATCAACTGTCGGCACACTTTCGAAACCCATCAAGGTTCACAATTTTCACAACATACCACCCCACACGGCGGTTCAAAGTCAAAACATCAATACGTCCAGTCATATCCGTATACCGTGCATCACAAGCATCGAATACAACTCCCTTACACAACACCGTGTAAATAAGGACACACATCACATTTAATTCGCACACGTAAAAACATGAAATACAGGTACCTCACATAAAGGAGGAGACTTACGTCTACAGGCCGCACGGAGATAATGGCTGCAACACGATACTAATCACAACGAACCACAATTGATCACAACGGATCGCAATGATCTCGCTTGTTCACAATTGCTCACCCGGGTGACACGACAAGACACGACTCCGACAAGACACGACTCGACAAGACCCAACTAGACCCAACTGCCTAGGTTTTCGCAAACCTAAGCTCCGATACCATTTATGTAACACCCCCAATCCACTCAGGGATATTACACGCCGTAGACCCCTTTCCACAAGGAGCTACCAGGCGGGAGACTACAAATCAAAACCCACATGCGGTCAACTTGACCAAAACATAATACCGTAGACCGATTAGGTCTCTCAAAACACAGCATAACCGTACATTTGATGAAATTAAAATATAACTCGATCACATAGTACATAAAATGTCCATCCCCTCAAGGATGACAAGAACTCAAACCGACATATCACTGACAGACGACAGACTACAACTGCGACTAGTATCGCTGCATTGCATCATCCTCCGAGCCAATCCTGTGGTTGCTCACTCTCCAGTCAGAACACCTGGAATAAATAACAAAATCCCCAACGAGGGGTTAGCGATGGAATCGCTAGCAAGTAACCAAGATATACGATTATACATCAAGAATACAACCGTTATGAAAATAACATTTCGACAAGGTAGTAACACGATCCCCGAATCTAAAGTCTTTTGAAAATTTATTCCTTTAAAACAAACCATGGGGATTACTCCAGAAATCACTGTAAGAGATTATTTAGAGACTTAGGGGGTCTCAGTGTAAAATCCTGAAATATGAATGTTTTTCCTTTTCAAAAGGTTTTCTTTCAAAATCATACAAATGATTTTATTCTCAACTAAAACCTCAAGATCAAAACCATATTCACCAATATAATCGAGATTCAAGATTCAAACATAAACAATTCAGAGATATCAAATCAACAGTCAAAACGTCTCCGTGGCCCCAAAGGGTCCCACCCGGATTAGCTCATCAAGAATAAACTCGAACACACCCATAAGTTATCTTGACATCGCACTCGCAAGTGACGATTCTCGGAGCCCTCTCCAGACCTACCCGATTAGATAACCTTATGGTCAAATCGTAACATCTGGCCGTACTCGCAAGCACGCGCCTCCGGAGGCCTCGACGGACCCTACCCGGATAACATCATTCAAGTACGCCCATAAGTTATCATGACATCGCACTCGCAAGTGCCGATTCTCGGAGCCCTCCCCAGACCTACCCGAATTGATAACCTTATGGTCACAACGCACGTCCGGCCGTACTGCAAGCACGCGCCTCCGGAGGCCTCGACGGGACCCCTACCCGGATAACATCTCAACTCTCTACTATACACAATAACAAAGGTATAATATTCACCACAACCGCAACCACGTAACACATAGGTTAACGCATCATAACTTCAACAAGGGCACAACATCCACAGCACACCATCATTCAGGAAAAAAGGCCAACGAGCAAATAATATAAGTATTACGCGATTCCACAATTCTTGATTAACTACTCATTTCTAGTATTTATTTTAAGCACAAAATAACATGAAGAGGTAGTTATCATTATTCTTGAAACTAAAGTTTACGTTCGTAATTACCTTCATAAAATCACATCTTCATTTAAAGTAAGTTACGGTTAAATATACCATCACTAACGAGTCCACGTTAAATTCACGACACATCACATTCTCAAAGTATAAAGAATATAGACGAGATACTCGCCTCAAGTCCAACGCACGCGGAGCAACGGGAAATCTCGACTTAATGACCGCTACCGGACACTCCGAAGAACACGATTCAACCGGGAAGCTCGGACCAAGAAGACAACGAGCGGAGGTTCCGACTCGAGTTCTTCACAAGTATTTCGTCCTAAGTCATACCAATGATAAATCAACAATCGTACGATGGGTAATAATCATTCAACGCCCAATTCCCCCTAAGACCTTTGCGGACACCTTCAAGGCGTCGACTAAGAACTCGACCAAAACAACGAATTGATACGATCCAACCATGGAATAACAAGAGAAATGATATAATACATCTAAATAATCATCAATCCATCATAATCCTAAGTTAAATCGGATTAATCGGACGAAAACAACCAAAATACCCAAATTCCCCAAAACTAGATTTCTAGGAAATCGACTGGTCAGTAGATCGGAGGATGTTATAGGATGGATGATTGATGATATGAACCTCAAAACTTCATGGATTAATTGTATAACAACACTCCTCCATGATTAACACAACCTCGGCCGCGGAAGAGAAGAAAACGAGTGAGAAATGGTGAGAAATACGGCCAGCCTTAAATAGGCATTGCCGGGTTACGTACGTAAGGCCATGGCTTACGTGCATGTAATCGCCATGGCCGAACTCACTGCTGGAAATGCGGGCGTTACGTGCGTTACGGCCGAGGGCCTTACGTGCGTAATCGGCCTTACGTCGTCGCGTCGATCACTACCGTGCGTTACTCGGCCGGTGGCTCGCCCGGCATGCCCGGCCATGACTCGGTCGGGACCAACTCCGACGGTCCGAACGACCCCGAAACCCGATCTTGAGTACGAATCGAAGATACGGTTACGAAGTACTCGCAAAGACGAATCCGAGCACTAAGAGAACACACGATTCCGACTACCCGAAGGTTCGAAATTCGACAACGGGAAGTAATTACCCGAAACTTTGGGAAATTACGAAAATGGCCCAAAACGCCCGAAAATCACGATACGTGATCGAAACACCAAGCCAAAGCTCGCAACATGAATAATAACATTAAATGAACTTACGAGAAAGTCGAAACAACAGTTTCGGACGAGATTCGCAAGAATCGAACTCAAGTGCGGAAAAGTCGCCAAAAAGCACGGAACTCGACAAAACGATACCGAAACGAACTCGGATGACCAAACACGAAGAACAAAACATTGTCAAAATGTCAAAACGGTCGCAAGCGAGTTCTGGAAACTAGAAAAATGCCAAAAACGAAAAATTACCGAAAAAGAAAATCACTGGTATTACAGTTAATGTGGTACTCCGAACCCATATTGCTATTTGATAGTTTATATATTTATTTGTAAGTGAAAATAATCGAGCTTATTAAAAAATATAAAAATATAAAAAAACATTTATGCAAATATAAATTAGATATTAAAAATAAATACGTACATATTTGGCCAATGAGGTTTAATTAATAATTTGCCAAATATAATTTTCTAAAAAGAATAAAATAATTTATTTGGCCAACTCAATAGATGATCAAAATAAAGTGGTGATGTAAAATAATTATGGATAAAATACATACTTATTTTAAACATTTATTTAGTTATTCAATGAGTGGAGTGCCATTGAAAATCAAGATGGGTAGAAGATTTAACTAAATATGAATCTAGAAAATAAAAATACCACGTATGAGAGAATTAACGTGATGCTCCAGATACGTAACAGTATAGATATAATAAAATTATATTTCAAATCAAATTTATTAATGAAAAAAGCTCGCCAATTATACTTATTAGTTAGGTTCAGCCATTCGGAGTTCCTCATTGCAGCAGAACACCACGAAAACCAAAAAGATGAGGCAAGGATTCAGCCACTCGAACCCGTTTATAATTTATATAACCGTACCCGTCCAAAATCTGACTTAAAGGTGAATTTACTACACATTTTCATCATCAACCCATATAGTGATACCCGAAACAATACAGCTAGGGTTTAGTCATCTGAAACTCATTTATATATTATATAGCTATACCCATTCCAAAAAAATAATTTTAGTACATGCTCCCTTCGCAAATCTGTATAGTTATATGCACTAATTGCCAAAATTTATTAAAATATAGAAAATCTAAATAACTAAAATTTAAGTTGTTATAATAATTAGTTGTTACGACTGGCTTTAAAAAAATTCAATTTTGCTCAAATTGCTATATATTGATAAAAAATTAAAATTAACATCAATAAATTAGTCAAATTAATTTTTTAATACAAAATATTTATATGACCAACGTAATGAATTGTCAAATTATATTTTTAATAAAAATAATACTACTTATTGGTCAACTCGATAATTGGTCAAATTAATTGGTGATAAGAAATATGATGGTAAAATACATATTGAATATATGAATGAACTAACCAAATCTATTAAAACATATAAAATCTACATAATTAAATATAAATTGTTACAATAATTAGTTGTTATGTCCGAGTTTAACAAAATTTAAATTCGCTTAAATTGTTAGACATTGATAAATTGGACAAATTAAATAAAATAATAATAAAAATTTCAGAAAAAATAAGATTATTTATTTGGTCAACTCAATAATTGCCCAAAATTCATTTCCAATAAAATAACAATAAGTATTTAGCCAACCCAATAATTGGTAAAATTAATTGTATATGAGAAATGTGATGGTAAAATACAAAATAATCGTATTATATATATATATAAGTAAAACTATTTATTTCATCAACATAAAAATTAACGCAATTAATATTAGATAAATTTGTTATGCCCAGACAGAAAAATATTGATCAAATTAAGTTTTCTAATAAAAATAAAACTATTAACTGGTGGTGCAAAATAATTGTGAGGTGCAAAAATGCATATTATTTGTGAGTATTTATTTAGGTTATCCAATCGATGGAGTCTCATTTAAAACCGATGTGGGATTTAAGTTTCTATATAAATATGATTAATACAAACCTAATAAGTCGCCAAATTAAATTTTCAATTGAAATAAAACTTTTCATTTAGCTTAATAATCGGCCAAATTAATATTAGTCAAATTATTTTTCTCAATAAATTAAAAATATTAAACGCGCAAAGTAACTATGGAGTAAAAAATAATATTAATTTTAAATATTTATTTAGTTCCCCAATCAGCAGAGCCTCATTTAAGATCGACGTGGTATTCAAAATTTTATATAAATTCGGTTAACACAAATTTGATGATTGGTCAAATTAGATTCTCAAATAAAAAATAAAGCAATTTATTTAATAACGGATATTATTAATATTGGCCAAACTAAAATTTTCAATTAAGATAAAACTACTAAATAAAACAGATGTGATATTCAAATTTTAGATAAATAAATTAATATAAATTTAATAATTGATCGAATTAAATTTTCACTAAAAAATTTAACTATTTATTTCTCCAACTTAATAATTGGACAAATTAAATACAATAAAAATAAAATTCTTAAGCTTATATGTGAAATATAAATATGGAATTGAAAAATACACATTGAATTTTAAGTATTTATTTTAAGTTCTTAATTGCTGAAGTTCTATTTTAAATCGATATGGGATTTAAGACAATGAATTCTATTTTTTTAGAAATTAAATTCTCAAATAAAAAATAAAGTAATTTATTTAATAACTGATATTATTAATATTGGCCAAACTAAAATTTTCAAGTAAGATAAAACTACTAAATAAAACAAAAGTGATATTCAAATTTTAGACAAATAAATTAATATAAATTTAATAATTGATCAAATTAAATTTTCACTAAAAAATTTACTATTTATTTTTCCAACTTAATAATTGGACAAATTAAACACAATAAAAATAAAATTATTAAGCTTATATGTGAAATATAAATATGGAATTGAAATATACACATTGAATTTTAAGTATTTATTTTAAGTTCATAATTGATGAAGTTCTATTTTAAATCGATGTGGGATTCAAGACAATGAATTCTATTTATTTAGATCGTCTATCAGTTAAATAATATTTTAAATATATGTGGGATCCAATATTTTAGATAAACGCGAATATAAAATTCACAGAATGCCATAAATGAGAGATAGTCAATGTGGTGCTTCAAATCAGTAACAGTATTATATATATTTTTTATTATTATAAAACTACTAAATTAAATAGATATGAGATTCAACTTTAGACAAATAAATATAATGTAAATTTAATAATTGGTCCAATTAAATTTTCACTAAAAATTTAAACTTTTATTTTCAACTTAATAACTTGCCAAATTAAACACAATAAAAATAATATTCTTAAGTTTGTGTGTAAAATAACTACAGTAAAACCTCGATCAATGAATATGATCGGGACCGGAAAAAAATATTCATTTAGCGGAATAATTCATTTATCGAAAGAAAATTTGAACATGTTATAAAGAGTTGGGACCAAAGAAAATTATTCATTTGGCGAGGTTATTCGTTTATCGAACATTAATTTATCGAGGTTTTACCGTATATGGTTGAAAATACACATTGATTCTAAGTATTTATTTAGGTTCTCCATTGGTGGAGTCCTATTTTAAATCGATGTGGGATTCAAGATATTGAATTTTATTTATTTGGATTGTCCATTGATTAAGTATCATTTTAAATTGATGTGGGATTCAAGATTTTAGATAAATAGTAATCCAAAATTAAGAGAATGCCAAGTAGGAGAGAGAATTAATCTAATGTTTCGAATCCGTAATGCTATTATATATATACTAGTGTATAGCCCGTCGAAACTCGACGGATAATCACTTTACATTGTAATTTATAAATAAAAACCAAAAAATAATTTAATACTTTATTAGGGTTCAGCCGCTTGTAATTATACCGCAGCGGAACACACCAACAAACAGAAATTATGAGTATGAGATTCAGCCACCCGAACTTCTTTACAATTTATGTACTTGTATTCGTCATAAATCCAATTGAAAGATAATTTTGCTACTTATTCCAGTTCAAAACTCATATAGTAACACATGAAATAATTAAAGTATGGTACAATTATTCAAATTTGTTTAAAATCTTTATACCCATATTCATCAAGCTCGATTAAAATATGACTTTATTACCCGTTTATATCTCAGACCCTATATAATATACGCTAATTACTCAACATATTTAAATTTATATAATTTAAATAAGTAAACATAAGTTGCTATAGTAATTGGTTAATCCATCTCAATGACAACTCAAACATTGTAAAGTAAAGGTTAAGAATAAATATTATAAATAACAAAAGATTAAAAGTTAAATTCCCGGTAAAATCTTAGAATTATACAATCAAAATTCTTTACAATTTTTATACCTATACTTTGACGTGGGATAAGATATTAGATAAATAATAATAAAAAAATAAAAAACTTCATGTAGAGCGAGGGTTAACGTGGTACTTCGAATCCATATTGCTATTAGATACTTTATATATTTATTTGTAAGTGAAGAGAATCGAATTTATTAAAAAAATATAAAATATTATTTATGCATATATAATTTTAATACTAAAAAATATAAATATACATATTTGGACCAATGAGGTTTAATTAATAATTTGCCAAATTTAATTTTATAATAAGAATAAAATAATTCATTGAGCCAACTCAATAGATGACCAAATTAACGTGGTGGTGAATAATTATGACTAAAATACATATTTATGTTAAATATCTATTTAGTTATTCATTGATCGGGGTGTCATTTAAAATCAAGATGTGATAAAAATTTTAAATAAATAAGAATCTAGAATATAAAAATTACCACATGTGAGAGAGTTAATGTGGTGCTCCGGATGCGTAACGGTATTATATATAAATAAATAAATAATAAAATCATATTTGTTAATCAAATTTATTAATGCAAAAAACGTGCCAATTATATTTATTAGTTAGCCTCAGCCATTCAGAGTTCCTCACCGCAGCAAAAAACAACGAAAAACCAAAAAGATGAGGTAAGGATTCAACCACTCGAACTCGTTTATAATTTATATAACCGTTCCCATCCGACATCTGACTTAAAAGTAAATTTACTACGCGTTTTCATCCTAAGCTCAAATAGTGATACCCAAAATAATAAAGATATAGTTCAGCCATTTGAAACTCATTTAGATATTATATACCTATACTCATCTTAAACTCAATTAAAAAAATAATTTTAGCGAAAATTTATAAAATATGTGATGCTTCAAATCCGTAACGCTATTATATATATTTTTAATTATTATAAAATTACTAAATAAAATAGATATGAGATTCAAATTTTAGACAAATAAAATTAATATAAATTTAATAATTGACCCAATTAAAATTCACTAAAAATTTAAACTATTTATTTGTCCAACTTAATAATTGACCAAATTAAGCACAATAAAAATAATATTCTTAAGCTTGTGTGTAAAATAACTATGTGGTTAAAAATACACATTGAATTCTAGGTATTTATTTAGATTCTCTATTGGTGGTTTTAAATGGATGCGGGATTCAAGATATTGAATTCTATTGATTTAACCGTTCTCATCCGATATCTGACTTAAAAGTGAATTTACTACGCGTTTTCATCCCAAACTCATATAATGATACCCGAAACAATAAAGATATAGTTCAACTATTTGACACTCATTTAGATATTATATACCTATACTCATCTCAAACTCAATTAAAAAAATAATTTTAGCGAAAATTTATAAAATATCTGGTGCTTCAAATCCGTAACGCTATTATATATATTTTTAATTATTATAAAATTACTAAATAAAATAGATATGAGATTCAAATTTTAGACAAATAAAATTAATGTAAATTTAATAATTGACCCAATTTAAATTCACTAAAAATTTAAACTATTTATTTGTCCAACTTAATAATTGACCAAATTAAGCACAATAAAAATAATATTCTTAAGCTTGTGTGTAAAATAACTATGTGGTTTAAAATACACATTGAATTCTAGGTATTTATTTTGATTCTCGATTGGTGGTTTTAAATTGACGTGGGATTCAAGATATTGAATTCTATTGATTTAGGTTGTCCATTGATTAAATACCATTCTAAATTGATGTGGGATTCAATATTTTAGATAAATGGGAACCTAAAAATAAAATAATGCCACATATGAGAGAGAATTAATCTAGTGCAAGAATTCGCAACGCTATTATATATATATAGATAGATAGGTAAGTTCACGTGAGACGCCCATATTTCGCACCTTCTCACGGTAACCAACCCATATATATATATATATATATATACCGATAAATTTTTTTATTTTTTATTTTCCGACGGGCCACCGTCGGCAGCTGGACAAGTTTATTTATTTTTACTTTTTTTTAATGCCAGGTCGCCAGCCTGATTTCCGGCGGCTGGCCAATTTATCTATTTAATTTTTTTTAACGACAGGCCGTCGGCGGTCGGCGGACCTTGGCCGACGAATATCGGCCGACGGTTTTTTAGCCGACGACTGGGGGGTTTAGCCGACGACTTTGACCTTTAGCCTACGACTTAAAGTCGTCGGCTAAACCCCCGATTTTGGTAGTGTCCGAAAGTCGACAATTTTTTTTGAACACCAGACTGTCGTCCTTCTTTTCGGCGACCACCGCCGGCGACCGATCAATTTTATTTCTATTTTTTAATATATTTTTAATCGCTGTCGTCGACACATTTTCCATGAGACCTCGGCAGCCGTCAATTTTTTTATAAAGTGTGCATGGACACCTTTCAAGCGGACCTCCGGTACGGATTTTTTTATACGCTGTAGCGAACGGTCTTCCGACGGGCCACCACTGGCGGTCGGTCAATTGTTTCTTTTCTTCCCTTTCTATTTCTTTTTTTTTTTTTATGCTAAGTCCGCCGACCTGTTTTCCGGTGGCTCACCGCCGGTTGCCGACCAATTTTTTTTAAGACTAGACCCGACGACCTACTTTCCGACGGCGTTAACTTTTTTTTACGATAGGCCCGTCGGCCGCCGATAGATTTTTTGGGAACTAATATTTTTTTTTGCCAAGTAATCTGGTAATTTAGTTATTTTAATTCAATTATATCACTGCCACCGTGTCACTATGACGCGAGTAATCTCTAGTCTATAATATAAAGGACTGCAGTATTTTTTGGTAGTGTGCACATGAAAAAACTAGGCTAAAATGCTCCTGGAGTCCCTTAACTTAATTTTAGATAACGATTTAGTCCTTTATCTTTTTTTTGTCTCAACTAAGTACTTTATTTTTCTAATTTTAAGCAAATTTAGCCTTTTCCGTTGGTCTCCGTTAACTGTTGTCCAGGTGCTGTTAAGTTGCCTACGTGGCTATAAACATACCTGCGTGGAGAACAAAGTCAAATTCCTAACCTATGTGTCTATTTCCTAACCTCCATTTTCTAATTTTACCTGAATTTATATATATATTTTTTCAAGAAAATAATTTTATTTCAAAAAAATATTATTTTGCCAAAAAATATTTTTTCCTCCAGAAAATATTTTTTTAGTTTTTTCGAAAAAATATTTTTTTTTCCAGAAAATAATTTTATTTTTTCAAAAAAATAATATTTTTTCCAGAAAATAATTTAATTTCGAAAAAATATTATTTTGCCAAAAATATTTTTCCTCCAGAACATTTTTTTAATTTTTTCGAAAAAATATTTTTTTTATTTTTTTCCAGAAAATAATATTTTTTCGAAATTAAATTGTTTTCTGGAAAAAAAATATTATTTTTTCGAAAAAATAAAATTATTTTCAGGAAAAAAAATTAAAAAAAATATTTTTCGAAAAAATTAAAAAAATATTTTCTGGAGGAAAAAATATTTTTTGGCAAAATAATATTTTTTCGAAATAAAATTATTTTCTTGAAAATATATATATATAAATTCAGGTAAAATTAGAAAATGGAGGTTAGGAAATGGACACATAGGTTAGGAATTTGACTTTGTTCTCCACGCCACGTAGGCAACTTAACAGCCACCTGGACAACAGTTAACGGAGACCAACGGAAAAAGGCTAAATTTGCTTAAAATTAGAAAGATAAAGGACTTAGTTGGGACAAAAAAAAGATAAAAGACTAAATCGTTATCTGAAATTAAATTAAGGGACTCCAGGAGCATTTTAGCCAAAAAACTATTGTACTCTCTCCCCTCGCTTTTCATTCTTTTGTGTTGAATTTAGTGATACTTAATAACAATATCATAGTTCAACAACAATACATTTTAAAAAATATGATTAAGATATTAAATTAAATCAAAGGCACAATTAATTTTCAAAAAAAATTCTATTTTACTGGGATTTTCGACAGACATCCAACCGACCAGTTTTTCCAATAGGGCCGTTGCTGGTCTCGAATAGACCTCCAGCAACCAATCAATTTTTTTTTTTAAGTCAGGCCGTCGGTCGGTCATTTTTATTATTTTTAACGCCAGGAAGCCGGACCTCCGGCGCCTGGCCAATTTTTTATTTTTGTTTTTTAAATGCCGGGACAGGCCACCGCCGGTGGTCAGCATATTTTTCTTGTTTTTTTTAAAAAAACGTCAAGCCGCCGACCTGCTTTCTTCCGGCTGCCAGCCAATATTTTTTAAGGCTATGCCGCCGGTCTACTTTCCGACGGTTCTTTTTCTTCTTCTTATTATTATTTTTTATACGACAGACCGTCAGCCTCCTATAGATTTTGGGGATCAATATGTTTGTTATCTAGCAAGAAATCTGGTAATTTAATTATTTTAATTCAATTATATCACGGCCATCATGCCATTATGGCACAGGTTATCTATAGTCTATAGTATAAAAGACGATATTTTTTGGTAGTGTGTACCTAAAAAGACCATTCTATCCCTCCTCTCTCCTTCCTTTTTTTTTTGTGTTGAACTTAATAATAGTAATAATAATATCAAATTTTCAACAACAATAAATTTAAAAAATACTCTTAGAATATTAAATTAAAGGTGCAACTAATCTAAAAAATAAAAAAATTTATTTCTTTACGGGGATCTCCGATGGAGCTCCGACTGACAATTTTTTTCCGGTAGGGCAACTTCCGGCAGACCTCCGACTATTTTTTTTGATGCCAGATCACCGGTCTACTTACCAGCGGGCCACCTGTAACACCCTCAAAACCACCCGAGGATATTACAGCACCGTGCAACCCACGTCGGAACCCACAAGGCTAAAAATTATTTTCGCAATCGTTTCAAATGCGCCAAAGAGGCATATACGGTAATATCTTTTAAATACTTAAATAATTTCCAATATATATATATATAAATACCGTCCTTAAAATCCCATTAATATTCAAGGACAAAATGACAAAACTCGACAGTTTCAAAATGTATGTTAAGTCACTACTTACACGTACAGATAAAATAGTTTAAGGAAAAAGGTTTCACAAAATAAACCCAAGTTTGCAAAATACCAAAAAGGCCATTGTAAAATTATACACGGGTTGGTAAGATACCGGAAAGCCATTTTAAAATACACACGCAGTGGGTATAAACATAGTAAAAAAAAATACATTTGCAGCGGAATCATATTAGCCAGGAAAATACTAGGTTCTCAAATACATGCCATAGCCAGTATCACACGGAAAGCTCATCCCTTCACGACCGCTACTAACTCGATCTTCGAGTACCTAAAAGATAAAGCCCACGACGGGATCAACCACAACACTCAACAATGATAACGATCACATCATCATAAACAATTACATATCAATGTAATTACAAAGTAAGAATACTACCAATGTAATCTTGCCGTAATAACCTTACCAACTCATGGTAATCCATATCAAATAAACCCTTACCTCAATCCACACCTCGCATCCTCAAGTAACAAATGAATTCAAATACAACCATCCATACTATATCCAAACAATGCCAAGATTCTCATAACATCATTATATCTCCAATATGGAATAATCTATCTGTGTCAAATTCTGTCGGCCGTATCGCACAATCAAATCCCAATTTTGATAAACCGGTAATACACAATACATCTGTAGATCAACTACCCCAAAACAATGACAAGTTCCGAATATCGATACAAAGTATGAATGCTCATACAATCAATAATAATAAACAACCAATACATCAACCGAGAATATCACCGACATGATAAACTCCAATACAATGATATATCAACGGTAACCGAGAATACCATCACATGATAAACTCCACACAAGATCAATCAAAGGACCAACAACGACCGAGAATACCATTACATGATAACTCCACACAAGATCAACAAAGGACCAACAACAACCGAGAATACCATCGATATGGTAAACTCCAACAAGATCAGCAAAGGGCCAACAATGACCGAGAATACCATTGATATGGTAAACTCCAACAAGATCAACAAAGGACCAACAACGACCGAGAATACCACCAATATGGTAAACTCCAAATAAGATCAATAAAGGACCAACAACGATCGGGGATACCATCGATATGGTAAATTCCAACAAGATCAACAAAGGACCAACAACGACCGAGAATATCATCGATATGGTAAACTCCAACAAGATCAACAAAGGACCAACAACGACCGAGAATACCATCGATATGGTAAACTCCAGCAAGATCAACAAAGGACCAACAATGACCGGGGATACCATCGATATGGTAAACTCCAACAAGATCAACAAAGGACCAACAACGACCGAGGATACTGTTGACTCAAAAGTATTTTGATGATGATTAGATTCAAAATATTTAACAAAATCTATCTCAACGAGATGTTTCATTGAAGGAGAAACTTATTTCTAGTGCACACTACATGATGCATAGTAGCGCACGCTATCGAGGGTCCTAAGCAGACACGCAAGTCACCTGCAGTCAAGTTGGAGTCCTACCTGATGGATAGCGCACGCAAAGTCTATATTATCAGCGCACGCTAAATTGCCAAAATTAGTGCACGCTAACATCTCTCTAGCGCACGCTATCGCATCCCACTTAAACAAAGTATAGAGGACAGTAAGGTCTGGACAGAAAAAAGAAATCATTTGCGCACGCTACAGTCAAATATTTACGCACGCTATTCATAATTACCAGCGCACGTTACATGACAATATTTGCGCACGCTACCAGAAACATATTGAAGGTCCAGTAGCCTCTGGACTCAAATAAGGAAGCACTTACGTACGTTATACAAGCTAACGCACGTTATCTGGAAAATATGTAGCGCACGCTACAAAACACTTGTTAGCGCACGCTAAGCATTTGAATTCCTACCATTAGTCAATTTATCCGTTGGAACGCAGAGGTCAAAAAGGAAATCCGGAAAATCTGGAAAGCTAAAATTAAATAATACTAGCGCACGCTAAGTATAAGTACTAGCGCACGCTAAGTACAATTTTACCCATTGGAAAAGAGACGTTGGGGAGACAAACCAACAAGATTCAAATTCAAAAATGAAGACCTGTTGACCAATGTTAACGCACGCGACAGAAGATAGTCTAGCGCATGCTAGACTTGTATTATTACCGTTTGAACAGTTTACAGACCATTCAGATCACTCAAGCCAAAGTGCTGATAATGCACGCTATGAAGAATTATTAGCGCACGCTAATAAAACATTTTTCAGAATTTGAAGGACTGGACACTATAAATACCCATATCATTTGGGTATCTCAACATACAACTTCAAGCATTCAAGCATTCAAGCATTCAAAGCATTCTTGAGCTCATATTTCTATTTGTTATTGCTTTTTAAGTTGTGAGAGGAAAAGATACAAGAGTGATACACATTGTAATATTTCTTATACTTTGTATTCTTTTCATTGGTTGTGAGTGTTGCATCACTCATTCTCGAGCGTAAGAGAAACGAATTTAGAGTCACTAATCCAGTGTTATTAGGATCTTTGATCCAGCATTGTTAGGATTACACTCCAACATTCGTAAGTGAGGATTGTCTAGTTCCGATAGAACACTAGATACAAAAAGTTTATTTTGAGCGTGGTTGTGCTTGGACCAACAGAAGACAAGCAGTTGTAACGGTTGTTGTGCTTGGACCGATAGAAGACGAGACAAGTGTGTGTGGTTGTTCTTTAGCCAATAGAAAAAGAAATCGGAGAGAGGACATAGGCAAGTTGCCGAACCTCTATATATCTTTGAGTCTTTTACTTTCCGGACATTTTTCCTTTATTCGCGAGAAAGTTCGATATTCCGCATTACCACTATTCAACCCCCCTTCTAGTGGTGAATTTATCTCTTCAGTTAGTATCGGAGCGGGTCTCTTTTTAAAGGTTTATCCACCTAAGGGAAAAAAATCCGCAAATGGCTCTTCTTGGCCAAATCGAAGGAAATGCTCTCAACCGTCCTCCTTTCTTTGACGGTTCCAATTTCATGACATGGAAAAAGAAAATGGCTATATTCGTTCAAGCGTATGATATTGAAATTTGGAAAGTCATTGCCCTTGGTCTGAAATTCGCCAAGAAAGAAGATGGATTGTTGAAAAAGTTTGTCGAGTTCAACAACGAGGACTGGAGGAACACGCACATCAATTCACGTGCTACTCAACTTCTATATTGCGTCCTTAATCCCAAAGAACTCAATAGGATATCCTCCTATGAAAGCGCAAAGGAAAATTTGGAAATCCTCGAAGTAACTCATGAAGGAACCACCCAAGTCAAGGAGACTAAAATCAACATGCTTCTTCATGACTACGAACTCTTCTCCATGAAGGACGAGGAAACGATCACAAATATGTTGGATCGATTCTCGGCTATAACCAATGGACTTACATCTTTTGGAAAACCTATATCTAGTAGTGACAAAGCTAAGAAAATTCTTCGCTCGTTGCCACGTGAATGGGATGCCACGGTTACCATGATCATGGAGTCCAAAAATCTCAACAAACTCGAGTTTAGTGCCCTCATCGGGTCACTCATCAACTATGGGATCGTTCTCAAGTCTAGAGGTACTAAACCAAAGCCTCGTGAAAAAGTAGTCGCATTCAATGTTGATAGCGATGTTGAGGAATATGTTCCCAAAGATGAAGATGATGAGGAATTTGCTCTCTACGCCAAGAATTTTAGAAGGTATAAAAATCTAATTCAAAGAAGGCGAAGTTTCCTTGGTCGGGATGGTAATGCGGAACAAAAGAAGAATGGCTATGTTCCTATAAAGAAGTTCGACAATAATTGTTGGAAATGCGGTCAAGCCGGTCACTATGCCAAGGAATGCCGAAGATCCTCTTTAAAGCCTCAAGTCAAAAGATTCAAAAATAAGGAGGTCCTAATTGCTTCTTGGAGTGATGACGAGGAGGAGATTGAAAGATCTCTAGACGCAAATCTCGCATTCATGGTGCTCAACTCAGAAAGCAATATCGAGGTAAGTTCCAAACTCAATGATGATGAATATGATTCATTTATTTTTGCGATTCACAAGAAGTTCATCATGACGGTGAGTTATTAAGTGCGTTTGAATCTCTGAACACGGAATATGACGAGATGGTTAAATTAAATATGTCTTTAAAGAGGAAAATAAAATCTTTAGAACTCGAAAATTCCTCTCTTCAAAACAAAGGCAAAAATATTGAACTCAACCATATCTTATGTCTTGAAAAAGAAAATGTTTTGAAAATTGAGTTGACGAAAACTCAAAAGGAGTTAAAATATATTTTGAATAAATTTACTCTCGAAAACGAGAAATTCGAAAAGCTTTTATCCATAAAAAAATACCCATTGCTAAAACACAGTCTTAGTTTCGACCTGTTTAAAAGAGAACAATCGCTTATCAATCTTGACAAAATAAAGAAAACCGAAATCGAGAATTCAAAAACTCCTTTCAAACAATGAGTTCATGATGTTAACATTCGTTAAAAGTGTAACACCCCCAATCCGCTCAGGGATATTACACGCCGTAGAACCTTTCCTCAAGGATCTACCAGGCTGGTAACACATATAACAACTCAATCATGCCTTTAAGGCTAAAGTGACTCAGTAGACCGATTTGGTCTTTCAATAAATACATACAACTCAAATACAACTCATGCCCACGCAGGGGTCAAAACACAACCACACCCGTACAACGGGAAAAATATAGCAGGGGAAAATAAAGTACAACTGAACCAATAAACAAATGTACGGTTCCTCATGTGATTAGTATCGATCATCTTTCATCATCCTTCGTGCCGACCCTATATTATGCTCCAAAACCTGAATGCAAAAACAGACATCCACCCCCCGAATACTCGGGGGTTAGCAAAACTCCACTGTTTTGCTAGTGCAAGAACAAAGTGCAAATACGAGCCATACAATTCACATTCCACGAATAACAATAACCAGGAATCCTCAAAGATCCAAACGAAACGAAAAGTACTTCTCGAGGCAAGAATTTGAGAAAACGTTTCAAAATCGAAATATCATAAATCAAGGGAAATGATCTATAAAACGGTTTAGAATGCCATCGAGAGTTTTAATAGAAAACAATTTAGGATTATCAAATCCTACTTTTCAAAATCCAAAAGACAAAAGGGGTCACCACCCCAAAGGTTTACTTTCCGAAAAATGACATTTACCAAAACGTTGGGATTTTAGCCCCAATAAAATGACTTTTACAAAACCATTGGGATTTTAGCCCCAAATCTCATCAACTCACAGTACACAAGAACGACCACAAGGTTCGTCTCCCAACATCAAAATCCACAAATAAAGGATTTAACACAAACAACAAAATACTCTAGTGCCATCCTAGCCAAGTAAGCCAAACGAACACTTACCTCTTACACACTTAGTCGATGCATGTAATCATGAAAACCGTTCAAAAGCACTCATTTCCGGAAATGCCATAATCAAATCACATTTGCAAAATGCACCACAATTAACCGTCGATCCACGTCTCTGTGGACCCCTACCGAGACCCCGTCGGATCTAACCCGTAGTGGTTAAAAGCAAGCTCGTCGATCCACGTCTCTGTGGACCCCTACCGAGACCCGTCGGATCTAACCCGTAGTGAGCACACACACACACGTTACTCATGCAATACTAATATGCTAAGAATGTAAGTTCATTAAGAATACTCACTAGAGATGGCCACTTACTCGACGCCGTTATCAAACTCTTCAAAAACACAATAACAAGATTAAATACGGAATACACGATCCCATAACTTTAAACAACAGGAGTATTATCATCAAAGACTTCAACGTTCAAAATAATCAAATCATAATCAATTCTCAAAACACACCATTCATAAAACACACGCGTTTTGAAAGAAAGCCTTTAACGAGGCCAAACCGAAATCTTTTGAAACTTCATTTCAAACAACCAAACAAACACACCAAGACGATCACCGATCATCATATCCATAAAATAAGAAAAGTATGGGCAAGGTACTTGCCTCGATATCAAGAGCAATGGAAAAATGAACGGATACGGCCGGGTAGCCCTCAAATTCCCGAACACTATCTAGAACGATAAAGACAAAATTACTACGGGAAAACACCACATGAATCATCAATCACCAACGGAATTCAACATCGGAATCATCGAGCACCTATAATCCTCCGTCAGGAATAATAAAACATGATTACGACGAGAATCAAGGCCGAAAACAACGGAAATCCCAACAAACTATCAAAGGGAACTCATTCGAACATTTAATCGAACATTAAATGTTTAAGACCCTTCAAGAACAAAGAAATCACCGCTCGGGTCGAACGAACCAAAGATACGAGTATCCAATCTGTAGAACAAGTTCAAAACAACGTTTATACAACAATTAATTGATTAAAAACGGATTGGAATCGAAAGCAAAAAGGAAAATCCCCAAATCTACAAAAACAAGGGTTCAAGCCAAAATACCTTGATTTGGATGAATGATTCAAGTAGAGGTCGAAAATCTACAACAAGATTTGAGGTGGATGATCTCTACAAGTTTGGGAGCACTCAAATCGCCCAAAATCGCCCTTAGAATCGCCTAGAATGGTAGGAGGAAGAAGAGAGGAGAAAATGAATGTTTCTCCTCGAAAATCTGCTAAAAAGTGCAGAAAAAGCCCGTGTGCCGCGGCACAGGACAAGTGTGCCGCGGCCCAGGGCCAAAAAAAACGCCCAGAAATCAGCTTAGTGCCGCGGCCCAGCCGAAGTGTGCCGCGGCACACGGTACAGTCCACTCCAACACCAAAAAGGCACATCGTGCAGTCTTAACTATTTCGACCATAACTCCTTCGTCTGGACTCCGATTGACTCACCGTTTGAACCATTGGAAATCTAACTTGATGCTCTATAATATTGCAAAGATTCAGAATTTTTGGAGTTTCCAAGAATTAATAGTGACTTTACAAAGTCGAACTCCCACGTGAAAAAGTCGATTAAGGACACGGAACTCAACAAAACGACACCGAAACGAACTCGGATGACAAAAAGTGCAGAATTAATCATTCTCGGAATGACGAAACGGTCATGAGCGAGTCGTCAAAATGGACTTCCTCCGAAAAAAGGAAATTACCGAAATTCAAAATTGCGGATATTACATTCTACCCTCCTTAAAAGAAGTTTCGTCCCGAAACTTAAAACAAGTAGGGGAGCAATATACCCGCCAGGAAAACTCGACGAGATACACAAAAATAGAAAACTCGCGCCCAACGGCGAAACGCTGCAAGAAACGCATAGAGACATACGGCGTGGAAACACGCTCCACGACGACCAACACAACGTCGCCGTTAGGGATATAATAAAACCAACAAATGACAAGCGTCATCAAATGGATAATATAGCCAAGTCAATTATCCGACAATCACAAAACACAACGACCGAAAGTCAGTACGATTGACCAACCCAACGGTACATCAATCAAAATGCGAGCCGATCGCTGAACAAATACGGACTTCCACCGCCCAAGGGTTGGAAGATCGAAAACGAGACTAATTTCCCGAACTTAAGGGAATTACGACAGAGTCTGAACGTTCAACAATCACGATTAACCAAAACCGAACAATCAATGATCGAACCACAACGATCGAGTCAACAAAAAAAATCGAATAATCATGTTCGGATCACGAAGAACAATAAGGTTCAACCGACAACTCCGAAGTTCACATATCGACTCGAGACAAAACATGATCCGGTGAAAACAACAAAATGTGCACTCACATAAGATCCACAGGAAAGGGAATAGCAATCGAAAAAAAATCACAACGACAAACGAGTTATTCCGAAACAATACCGCACTCGTTCGATCAACAAAAGCAAGGGGCAGGACAAGCTCAGAAAATGTCAACGAACATAAACGAGTCGACAGAGTTGAAAACACAAGAGTTCCAAATCCGATCCACTTCGAATAAAAGAACTAACAGAACTAGATGATGTCACTCCCGAACAAGGTTCACAAGAATCGAACCGAACCCGAAAAGTCACGGCGATAATCAGATCGACCCATAACAAGATCGCAGTTCGTTCGGACGATGAAACCGAAATACAGAACAAGTTCATAAAGTATCAACGAACATGAGCGAATCGATAGACTGGAGAAAGAGAAAATACGGAAGTCAAAATAGTACTAGTATTACCTCCGACCTCGTCCACGAAATTCACAAAAACGGGAGCAAGGTAACAAGACATTAAACAACCGACACATAACGGAACCATCACCGATGCACACGGTCATACCAAACCAAGCTCTAACAGCTCGCACATGCGCGACAATGCAGAAATCACTACGAGGCGACAATATTCAATACCAACATCCCACCTCTCACAAAGGGCTAACACAACAAATGTGTGGAAAACGACTCAACGCTCACACCGCCAATTCGATCATACTCGGGAGCAAACATCAAAATGACAATGCGAACATCATACATACATACCCAGCCCTCAAACGGGAATGGATAGGTTTTAAAAACGAAAACCTCATTTTGAAAATAATTTAGAAGGACATCGGTTGATCTTGAGTATCACCTTTCAAAAAAAAAGTACAAACGTGAAACATCGTTATCGAGACTTTGGAGAACCATTTCACATTAGATAAAAACGAGGACACTTTCTCTTAGTAAAAACTTTCAGAATATTCGACCCTCGGGTCTAAATAAAACTATTTCTAAAACATTGAAAATATCTCAAAACATTTTGGTCCTTGAGGTAGAAGAATTTGGAAACATATTGTGGCACCTTGGATGTACCACGAGAAAATAATTCATTTTAAGTACGTCTCGAAATTTATTTTCTAAGATACTCAAGGTTTTCAAAGATAATTCAATGGGCTAGAATGCCCAAAAATTTCAGGTAATTACACAAAACATTATAGCGCCGTGGGTCCCGCGCCGGAACTCACCAGGCTAAAAACCATTTACAAAAACGCCAAAAAGGCCGATGACGGTAATATTTCAAAAACTCACAAAAGCCATTTACAAAATACTAAATACCATCATAAGAATTTCGCCAAAGCGATCAAGGCTATAATGCCAAAACTCGGTTAAAGGAATCGGTTTTCGAAATAAAACTCAGTCGGTAAAATACCGAAAGCCATTACAAAAGAACTCACGCAGTGGATAAAAGAAATAAAGTCAAACATGCACAATCCAGCAACACTACTCCTCATATGAACGAAATATGATGGTCAAATAACCACATATCAAGAAATCAAAATCCATAAGAGGATTCCGTCACTGAACAAATAATCATAAAAATAGCTCGTGTCACACGAGGCACAACACAAAGAAGGGAGACTTACATCCACAGGTCGCACGAAGATGATGATCGCCCCACGATACTAATCACGACCAACAAACTCAGACGACGCGTCGCGACACGACTCAGTCAGATAAAATCCGACGAAATAAGACTCAAACAACACAACTCGACCCGACAGCCTAGGTTTCCTCAACCTAAGCTCCGATACCATTTATGTAACACCCCCAATCCGCTCATGGATATTACACGCCGTAGAACCTTTCCTCAAGGATCTACCAGGATGGTAACACATATAACAACTCAATCATTCCTTTAAGGCTAAAGTGACTCAGTAGACCGATTTGGTCTTTCAATAAATACATCAACTCAAATACAACTCATGCCCACACAGGGGTCAAAACACAACCACACCCGTACAACGGGAAAAATATAGCAGCGGAAAATAAAGTACAACTGAACCAATAAACAAATGTACGGTTCCTCATGTGATTAGTATCGATCATCTTTCATCATCCTTCGTGCCGACTCTGTGTTATGCTCCAAAACCTGAATGCAAAAACAGACATCCACCCCCCGAATACTCGGGGGTTAGCAAAACTCCACTATTTTGCTAGTGCAAGAACAAAGTGCAAATACGAGCCATACAATTCACATTCCACGAATAACAATAACCAGGAATCCTCAAAGATCCAAACGAAACGAAAAGCACTTCTCGAGGCAAGAATTTGAGAAAACGTTTCAAAATCGAAATATCATAAATCAAGGGAAATGATCTATAAAACGGTTTAGAATGCCATCGAGAGTTTTAATAGAAAATAATTTAGGATTATCAAATCCTACTTTTCAAAATCCAAAAGACAAAAGGGGTCACCGCCCCAAAGGTTTACTTTCCGAAAAATGACATTTACCAAAACTTTGGGATTTTAGCCCCAAATCCATAAAATGACTTTTACAAAACTATTGGGATTTTAGCCCCAAATCTCATCAACTCACAGTACATAAGAACGACCACAAGGTTCGTCTCCCAACATCAAAATCCACAAATAAAGGATTTAACACAAACAACAAAATACTCTAGTGCCATCCTAGCCAAGTAAGCCAAACGAACACTTACCTCTTACACACTTAGTCGATGCATGCAATCATGAAAACCGTTCAAAAGCACTCATTTTCGGAAATGCCATAATCAAATCACATTTGCAAAATGCACCACAATTAACCGTCGATCCACGTCTCTGTGGACCCCTACCGAGACCCCGTCGGATCTAACCCGTAGTGGTTAAAAGCAAGCTCGTCGATCCACGTCTCTGTGGACCCCTACCGAGACCCGTCGGATCTAACCCGTAGTGAGCACACACACACACACACGTTACTCATGCAATACTAATATGCTAAGAATGTAAGTTCATTAAGAATACTCACTAGAGATGGCCACTTACTCGACGCCGTTATCAAACTCTTCAAAAACACAATAACAAGATTAAATACGGAATACACGATCCCATAACTTTAAACAACAGGAGTATTATCATCAAAGACTTCAACGTTCAAAATAATCAAATCATAATCAATTCTCAAAACACACCATTCATAAAACACACGCGTTTTGAAAGAAAGCCTTTAACGAGGCCAAACCGAAATCTTTTGAAACTTCATTTCAAACAACCAAACAAACACACCAAGACGATCACCGATCATCATATCCATAAAATAAGAAAAGTATGGGCAAGGTACTTGCCTCGATATCACGAGCAATGGAAAAATGAACGGATACGGCCGGGTAGCCCTGAAATTCCCGAACACTATCTAGAACGCGATAGCACCGAAATTACTACGGGAAAACACCACATGAATCATCAATCACCAATGGAATTCAACATCGGAATCATCGAGCACCTATAATCCTCCGTAAGGAATAATAAAACATGATTACGACGAGTATCAAGGCCGAAAACAACGGAAATCCCAACAAACTATCAAAGGGAACTCATTCGAACATTTAATCGAACATTAAATGTTCAAGACCCTTCAAGAACAAAGAAATCACCCCTCGGGTCGAACAAACCAAAGATACGAGTATCCAATCCGTAGAACAAGTTCAAAACAACGTTTATACAACAATTAATTGATTAAAAACGGATTGGAATCGAAATCAAAAAGGAAAATCCCCAAATCTACAAAATAAGGGTTCAAGCCAAAATACCTTGATTTGGATGAATGATTCAAGTAGAGGTCGAAAATATACAACAAGACTTGAGGTGGATTATCTCTACAAGTTTGGGAGCACTCAAATCGCCCAAAATCGCCCTTAGAATCGCCTAGAATGGTAGGAGGAAGAAGAGAGGAGAAAATGAATGTTTCTCCTCGAAAATCTGCTAAAAAGTGCAGAAAAAGCCCGTGTGCCGCGGAACAGGACAAGTGTGCCGCGGCCCAGGGCCAAAAAAAAGGCCCAGAAATCAGCTTAGTGCCGCGGCCCAGCCGAAGTGTGCCGCGGCACACGATACAGTCCACTCCAACGCCAAAAAGGCACATCGTGCAGTCTTAGCTATTTCGACCATAACTCCTTCGTCTGGACTCCGATTGACTCACCGTTTGAACCATTGGAAAACTTGATGCTCTATAATATTGCAAAGATTCAGAATTTTTGGAGTTTCCAAGAATTAATGGTGACTTTACAAAGTCGAACTCCCACGTGAAAAAGTCGATTAAAGACACGGAACTCAACAAAACGACACCGAAACGAACTCGGATGACAAAAAGTGCAGAATTAATCATTCTCGGAATGACGAAAAGGTCATGAGAGAGTCGTCAAAACGGACTTTTGCCAAAAAAATAAAATTACCGAAATTCGAAATTGCGGATATTACAAAAAGTTGAGAACCATCAAAGTTAAACAAATATAGGTTCCAAAAGGGACAATTGTTCCAAATGCTATAAGTATCGTTAACTTTGGAGGACCCAAAAGGGCTTGGGTACCGAAACAACCAAGAAACACTATTTTTGTAGGTACCGGCACCAAAGAAAAGCAAGTGGTACATTGATAGCGGATGCTCAAGGCACATGTGCGGCTCCGAGGATTTGTTTGAAGACCTCGAATATCAAGAACAAGGACATGTGACCTTTGCCGACAATCAAAAAGGAAAAATTAAGGGCATCGGTAAAATCGGTAAGGAACCTTCTCCCTCTATCAACAAAGTATTATTTGTTGAAGGTTTGCATCATAATTTACTTAGCGTTTCACAACTATGCGATGAAGGTTTTAAAATTCTCTTTGAACAAATGCATTGCACGGTATTTAGAAATAATAAAATTGCATTCATCGGTTTGAGATGTGGAAACATTTATATTTTTTATCTTAATGATAAAATCTCATTCAATGAAAAGTGCCTTATTACATTAGATGATAATGCATATTTATGGCATCGTAAATTGGAGCATACATCTCTACCCATCATTTCTATTTTGTCGAGACACGATCTTGTCCGTGGTTTACCCAAACTCAAATTTGATCGGAAGCATTTGTGTGAATCTTGCATAAAAGGGAAACATACTCGAGAATCTTTCAAACCAAAATTAGAAGTTTCCACTAGTCGCATCCTTGAACTTGTGCATATGGATTTGATTGGACCAACTAGATATGTTAGTCTAAATGGTAAACTTTATACTTTGGTTATTGTTGACGATTATTCACGTTTTAATTGGGTTAGATTTCTTGCTCATAAAGATGATGCATTTTCTGAGTTTTCCAAATGGTGTTGTTTGGTGCAAAATGAGAAAAGTCTTTCTATAATTTCTATTCGTACCGATCAAGAAGGTGAATCTGATTGCACTCCGTTTGAACTTTTGTGTGACAAATATGGCATTAATCACAATTTTCGGCTCCTAGAACGCCTCAAAAAAATGGGGTTGTTGAAGGAAAAATCGATCTTTGGAAGAAATGTCAAGGACTATGCTTAACGAATATTCTCTTCCACAATATTTTTGGGCCGAAGCAATTTTTACGGCATGCTATGTGATTAACCGAATTCATGTTCGTAGAACTCATCTTAAAACTCCGTATAAATTATGGAAAGGTAAAAAGCCAAATATATCATACTTCCATCCTTTTGGTTGCAATGTGTTTATTCTAAATAATGGTAAGGATAACTTGGGTAAATTTGATGCTAAATCCGACTCCAGAATATTTCTTGGTTATGCTACGAATAGCAAAGCATATCGTGTTTATAACATTAGAACAAATAAAGTTGAAGAATCCATTCATGTTAAATTCAACGATATGATCTCACCCCCGAGAAAGGTAGAATATTTTGATGATGCAGGTATCTTTCCGGACGAAATGGAGAAAATTTTGGAAATTCAAAAGAAGTCAATCGAGGAGTTACCTAAAGATTGGAAGCACATTAAAGACCATCCAAATGATCTCGTGATTGGAAATATTGAAGATGGTGTTCAAACTCGAAGGAGAACCACCGAGTATTTTGCTCATTGTGCCTTCGTATCCGAGATAGAACCCAAAAATATATCTGAGGCTCTTGATGATGAAAGTTGGATGATGGCAATGCAAGAGGAGATTGTTCAATTTATGCACAATAACGTATGGAATTTAGTTCCCGCTCCTAAAGATAAAACAATTATCGGGACTAAATGGGTGTACAAAATTAAGCGTGACGAAGACGGTTACCCAATTCGAAATAAATCTTGTTTGGTCGCGCAAGGGTATAATCAAGAAGAAGGTCTTGATTACGAAGAAAGTTTTGCTCCCGTGGCTCGACTCGAAGCCATCCGACTATTATGTGCATTTGCGGCTCACAAGAAGATCAAGCTATTCCAAATGGATGTGAAAAGTGCACTCTTGAATGGCTATATTCAAGAAGAAGTATATGTCAAGCAACCTCCCAGTTTTAAAGATCACCAATTCCCGGATCACGTCTACAAGCTCAACAAGGCGCTCTACGGTTTGAAACAAGCACCCCGAGCATGGTATGATAGTTTAAGTCAATTCTTAATTGCTAATGATTATAAAAGAGGTAAAGTCGATAATACCTTGTTTGTAAAAATATTGGATAATGATATACTTGTTTGCCAAATTTACGTTGATGACATTGTTTTTGGGGCTACTAACGAATCATTGTGCCAAGATTTTTCTAATCTTATGAAGGGAGAGTTCGAGATGAGTATGATGGAAGAATTAACATTCTTCCTCGGACTTCAAATTAAACAATGCGAAGATGGAATTTTTATCCATCAAACGAAGTACTCTCACGATCTCCTCAAGAAATTCAAAATGGAGAGCAGCAAAGTAATTTCAACGCCAATGTCTTCATCATTGAAATTAGAAAAATATGAAAATGGCAAACCCGTGGATCAAAATTATATCGAGGTATGATCGGATCTTTGCTATATTTAACTGCTTCTAGGCCAGACATAATATTTGCTACATGCTTATGTGCTCGATTCCAGTCTAATCCTAAGGAATCCCATTTAATTACTTGTAAACATATCTTTCATTACTTAAATGGGACCATCGGTTTATCTATGGTATCTTTCTTGCTTGGATTTTAATTTGATTGCATACAGTGACGACGATTTCGGCGGATGTAAAATTGATAAAAAGAGTACTAGTGGTACGTGTCACTTCATTGGCTCATGTTTAATATCTTGGGGAAGTAAAAAGCAAACCAGTGTAGCGTTGTCTACAGCTGAGGCCGAATATGTTGCTGCAGGGAGTGCCTGTGCTCAGGTATTATGGATTAAAAATCAACTCCGCGACTACGGCATTTATTTTGAAAATACCCCTATTTTATGTGATAACACTAGTGCAATTAATTTGAGCAAAAATCCCATGTTGCATAGTAGGACTAAGCATATAGATATTAGACATCACTTTTTACGTGATCATGTGCAAAAGAAAGACATTTGATTAATTTTTGTCGGGACGAAAGATCAACTTGCTGATATATTTACGAAACCTCTTCCAGAGGAATCCTTTAATACTATTCGTTTGCAACTTGGTATGGGATATCTTGACAATTTTTGAAATCTAGTTATCTACTCGAGAAATCAATTTCTTAGAAATATTTCATTCACTAGCGCGCGCTAGCCTTATCTCTTTAACACACGCAATCTCATATTCCTGAATGAATTTTTCTTCGATAGCATACGCTAACCCATTATCCGTGCGTAGGCTAACTAAAACCTTTCATATCCCGATATATGCTACTGGACAGTCCAGTAAACAACCTATAAATTCATAGCGCATTCTAAACCCATATTCTTTGCGTACACTAATTAAAAAATTTTCATTTTCCTATATAAACTCTGAACAGTCCAGAAAGTCAACCACCATTTCATAACGCACGCAACCTCAGATCCCCTTTCTGAGCAAGAACCCTAGCAAACTCCGTCTCTCTCAAATTCCAATTTCTTCCATAAAATCTTTCAATTCCTACTCAAAATCATGTCGAGCAAAGGAAGAGTTGCTATGGAAAAGCAATACAACAGCGTAAAACGTACCCATGGTCCAGATTTTGGCGCTTCTCGTTTCGTGTCTTCTACCGCATTCAAGGTATTTTCAAAAATCCTCCCACAAGAACACCTGACAGATAGCTATTATTTCAATTTTCATAGCCTGGAACGGGCGAACATTGCTATTTCCGAGTTCTTTTCTTGAATTAGCATATCTCGTTTTGTTGAGTGTAAAGAACCCATTTTTCCCAAATTGGTTCGTGAATTCTACGCGAATCTATATGTTGCTGAGAGTGAAGGATCTTCGTCCTTAGTTCTGGGAAGTTTGGTTGGGGGTACAGTGGTGAAAGTCTCCTCGGAGATATTGAATCACTTGTTTGGGCTATTGTCGGATGGTTTTACTTGTTCGGGGAAGTCTATAGCTGAAGAATCTGATGTGACTGAGCTTGAAGTCAAGTAATTCTTAAGCTCGAAAGCCGTCATCAATATCACCGATGAGGTCTTTGAGAATAATGACTTCGGCATTAATATTCGACTCTTATTGGTCGCGCTCACAAAATGCATCATGCCTAAAGTCAACACACAACACAAATTGGTTGGGATCGACAAGCATGTGGTACATTGAGTGCTGAACGATGATAGGATTGATTTCGCCGTCATTGTTACGGGTTGGATGAAAGTCAAAGGCGACCTATTTCGGTCCAAAAACTACGCCTCAAGGTCGCGCAAGGATGGAATGCCATACGGCTCCATCCTAATGGTGATTTTTAAGTTTCATAAAGTGGACTTAACGAAAGACAAGGTCGTCTCTGTGTCCAACGGCCATGAGATTTCCGATTACTCGCTCAAGGCCATACATTATGTAAGGACCGTCAACCGGGGCTGGATTCTCTTTACGTATCTTAAGGAAGATGATCAAGTGGAGAAAGGAACTAGAATGCCGACGCTGGAAGAACGGATCACTAGACATGGGCCGAACACTATTCGAGAACTTCAAACAGGAGCCTTTGTGAGGAAGCCTACCTCTAAAGGCAAACGACCGATGAGAGAATCATTTACCGAGGAAGAGGAGAGTGATCTCATTACCCAGATGTGTAGCATCGAAACTTCACAGTTGGAAATTCGTGATGATGTTCGTTCTCTCCGTACGGAAGTTCAAGGAGTCCGTTCGGAAGTTCAAGGAGTTCGCGGGCTGATTGAAGACTTTATTCGATTCACTCATCCGTCTTTCCCGTTTCCATCCTCTTCATCCGACCAAGCACCTTAGTTTTTTTTGGATCTTGATTCTCGATGTAGCAAACTTTATTTCATGTGTTTTTAATGTCATATGCTTTGGTTATTTACTTGTAATGTTTGGATTTTTTTTCGTTAATGAAATGCGCAATCCCTTCGATGTTTTTCATACTTATTGCTTCATATGTACTTTGAATCGTTCATGCCTTAGTTATGTGTTCTTTTTTGACCTACGTATTTAAATTGTTGTATTTTGTTGTATACGCAAGATTTTAGGGGGAGTCCTTTTTGTTAATGTCAAAAAGGGGGAGAAACACTCCAAAACCGAACATACTAACATATCGAACAAATTACTTTGATTCGACATTTTTTTAATGGTTTTGCAGGTATATATTAAATGTTTTGACATCATCAAAAAGGGGGAGATTGTTGACTCGAAAGTATTTTGATGATGAATAGATTCAAACATTTAACAAAATCTATCTCAACGAGATGTTTCATTGAAGGAGAAACTTGTTTCTAGCGCATGCTACAAGATGCATAGTAGCGCACGCTATCGAGGGTCCTAAGCAGACAGGCAAGTCACCTACAGTCAAGTTGGAGTCCTACCTGATGGATAGCGCACGCAAAGTCTATATTATCAGCGCACGCTAAATTGCCAAAATTAGCGCACGCTAACATCTCTCTAGCGCACGCTATCGCGTCCCACTTAAACAAAGCAGAGAGGACAGTAAGGTCTGGACAGAAGGTAATCATTTGCGCATGCTACAGTCAAATATTTACGCACGCTATTCATAATTACTAGCGCACGTTACATGACAATATTTGCGCACGCTACCAGAAACATATTGAAGGTCCAGTAACCTCTGGACTCAAATAAGGAAGCACTTACATATGTTATACAAGCTAACGCACGTTATCTAGAAAATATGTAGCGCACGCTACAAAACACTTGTTAGCGCACGCTAAGCATTCGAATTCCTACCGTTAATCAATTGAACGCAGAGGTCAAAAAGGAAATTCGGAAACTCTGGAAAGCTAATATTAAATAATACTAGCGCACGCTAAGTACAATTTTATCCGTTGGAAAAGAGACGTTGGGGAGACAAACCAACAAGATTCAAAGTCAAAAGTGAAGACCAGTTGACCAACGTTAACACACGCTACAGAAGATAGTCTAGCGCACGCTATACTTGTATTATTACCGTTGGAACAGTTTACAGACCATTCAGATCAGTCAAGTCAAAGCGCCGATAACGCACGCTATGAAGAATTATTAGCGCACGCTAATAATACGTTTTTCAGAATTTGAAGAAGGACTTGACACTATAAATACCCATATCCTTTGGGTATCTCAACACACAACTTCAAGCATTCAAGCATTCAAGCATTCAAAGCATTCTTGAGCTCAAATTTCTATTTATTATTGCTTTCAAAGTTGTGAGAGGAAAAGATACAAGAGTGATACACATTGTAATATTTCTTATACTTTGTATTCTTTTCATTGGTTGTGAGTGTTGCATCATTCATACTCGAGCGTAAGAGAAACGAATTAAGAGTCACTAATCCGGTGTTATTAGGATCTTTGATCCGGCATTGTTAGGATACACTCCAACATTCGTAAGTGAGGATTGTCTAGTTCCGATAGAACACTAGATACAAAAAGTTTATTTTGAGAGTGGTTGTACTTGGACCAATAGAAGACAAGCAGTTGTAACGGTTGTTGTGTTCGGACCGATAGAAGACGAGACAAGTGTGTGTGGTTGTTCTTTAGCCAATAGAAAAAGAAGTCAGAGAGAGGACGTAGGCAAGTTGCCTAACCTCTATATATCTTTGAGTCTTTTACTTTCCGCACATTTTTCCTTTATTCGCGAGAAAGTTCGATATTTCGCATTACCACTATTCAACCCCCCTTCTAGTGGTGAGTTTATCTCTTCAGATAACATCGATATGGTAAACTCCAAGAAAATCAACAAAGACCAACAACGACCGAGAATACCATCGATATGGTATACTCCAACAAGATCAACAAAGGACCAACAACGACCGGGGATACCATCGATATGGTAAACTCCAACAAGATAAACAAAGGACCAACAACGACCGAGAATACCATCAATATGGTAAACTCCAACAAGATAAAAAAAGGATCAACAACGACCGAGAATACCATCGATATAGTAAACGCCAACAAGATCAATAAAGGACCACATGGATAGATATACGAGAGAATAAAATCGTCAAACGTTATACAAATCACATAAAGTGGATCTCAAAGACAAACCCGGCTGTCGAACATACGAATCATACATGGACTATGAACGACCAATCGGCACGCAGACATGACTCCAGATATGTCACGATGCAACATGACAACAAAGCTCAAAGAAACACATATCCAATAAGGATCAAAAGGACTTACCCAAGTAAACAACGACAACTGGACAATGAAAGATCGACACGACCATAATGTCGTATTTCTGTTAGACAATAGTTCACAAAATGCGCAACAATATTTTATTTATCAACACATAAACTCCCAACGTCGCAACCAAGGGTCACGGAAGCATCTACATAGGAATACTCCGCATTTAACACCCCAAAAAGGCGGCTATTACAGTGCCATGGACCCCACACTGGGACCCACCAGGCGAAACCAAAATACAAATTAAATAAGTATTATCTTGTGATACCGAACACCATAAATAGTCACTACTCCGATTAGGAGTTTACTACTGGTATGGCCAACGGCCTTATAATACACAGGATCCGAAATACAAGTATAAACCATATGAAGATGGAATATACTTCAAATATTAATACAACCGGACAATAGTTTAAATGAAGCGGAATTAAAGTAACATTACACGATTTGAACATAACCGGAAACAAAAGACTTGGGGCCCCCAAATTAGTATCCTTCGAACCCTTCGCCGTCACCATGCTCTTCCCGTGATGCCTCGAACTAAAATACAACACAAGCATTTCGCCCAAACCACAAGGTCAGATATACATGATAATAATTCTCAAGACATTATACGATTCACATATCTTAGATCTCAAGGAAACATCCCGACTATTGAACATACCCCTCAGGCGTATGAACAATCAGTCACAAACCGTCGAACATATCCAGTCATACATGGACTATGAATGATCAAACAATATGGCTCAAGATGGACGTCACAGTACGCCCGATCCGGAAATGTGTTTGTGCACATATCCACCCCGTATACGGAATCCAGAATATACGTGTGACAATGTACCTAATTAGCCTCACGAACTACGTCTCGTGTGCACAGTCCAATACAGAAACATCCACGTATGACTATATATGTGCCTGGCTAAAAATCCTACACAATAACCAATCGGCACGCAGATATGATTCCAAATATGTCACGATATAACATGACAAAGAATTCATTAAATCACATCTCCGATTAAGGATCAAGAACTCACAGAAGTGACAATAAGGACCAACGATATCAACGATTCAAAGTGATGAACTTGTGAATGCAATCCCATGATAAGAAACGGAACATCATCAAGAACAATATTGAGTTACGAATCACCAATTCAATAAGTGTAACGAAACGTATAATCATCACAAGAATTCAATCATCATTATAACCAAGCAAGATAACTTGCCTCAATTCCGTAGGCGAAAGATAGTCCCTCTCCAAATGATCAAACGGACAGTATCCTCGACTAGAATACTCACTCGAACCAGCAACCTTGAATAAAACATAATTCATTCAATAATACATTCATACAATATTGATATCAATTCGTAGGAAACGACGCCCGCAACCTACCCGAATAATTCATTCCACCCTAATGAATATCCTACCGATTATTGAAGGGTTCCAATACATATAGTTCGTCTTCCACAATCAGATTACTCTACTAAAATGTCCTTTAATACTCTAGTCATTGCTATGAACAAACATCTTCAATTCACCATTAAAATCGGTTTAACCAAGTTCTTATGTTCTACAACATCTACTACTATACAAGGACAATTATAACGAATTCAATATTCAATCTACTATGACATTATCATTCACAATTAGCATCTCCTTCTTAAGAACACTATCTACTCTATCATGATGATCAAATACATTCTTAAGCTAACAACACATTTGATTAATAAAAAGTTATTCTTGTAATCATCAATATCCTTATCATTTCTCAAAGACTTGTTAAGCCGAACAATAATGAGGTTATAACTTCTAAGATTTCTGAACAAGAGAACATCATCCTATTTTCAACATTGTCAAGTTCTTCCCAAGGTAAGTAAATACCTAATATGGTGTTTAACACTTTTATGATATCAATTCTATTGATTAAATCTAACTGATTGTCATTGTTCCACTGAGATTATTATGTCCAGCAGAATGAACATGATACTTATAAACATGGTTACTATCATTATAACATCATGAACATCTTCATTCCAAACCCTTAATTATCATTTTCATCAAGAAGTGTTAAAAAGCTTAATTACAAACATGTTTTACTTGATTAATTCAACACTAGGCGTAGTATACCTCATTACCAAGATCAACACATGAAAAATACAGAGGAGAAACGCACAACATACCTACAGAAATGAAGAGCAACCCTCAACACTACAAGAAACACACTCCAAGCTCAAAAACACCTTCTAAACTTCAAATCAATGAGCTCCACTCCAAGATACAAGGCTCAAAAGCAAGTTGGAGAAGGGTAATATCGATTTTGGGATGCAGGGGAATGATATATGGAGAGAAAATCGGGTTTGGGTTGTTAAGAAATGAAAAGCAGGTTGTGTCTATAAATAGACTGCGTAAGCGTAACATACGTTATTGCTAAAAGTTGACGTACGCTGCGTCCTATTACGTACGTTATCGCAAAAATGTTACATACGTAACCATCCGTTAGTGTCTACTATTTCGACCTACACACGCCATTACGTACGCTAAAAACAAGACATTACGTACGCTAATTATGGTTGACTTTGACCGTCTTGACAGCCCAACATCCTCACGTGCATGGCCCTTCACATGCGGAAGTCAACTGATGTCTGATTCCCTTCTAACGTACGCAATGGGTGACATGTTACGTACGTTAATACACATGATTAACGTACGTTAATCTATCTGTGTAGCGTACGCTAACGCCACCAGAACAGGTCAAAAATGCAATTCCCTAATTAACATCTAACCATCAAAAATAAAGTGAATAACAACGATAACTAACTCAATTCTTAACATCTCAACATTATAGTCATATACTAAATGCAACATGATTTAATGACATTCAAATTATCTGAACAATACAACAGTAAGGATGAAGAATTATAGTCGGATATTACATACTCCCCCCTTAAAAGGAGTTTCGTCCTCGAAACTAAGGGGTAAATAATTCGGGATATCTCACTCGCATGCTATCATCGGTTTCCCACGTAGCCTCTTCGACTCCATGTCGTGACCACTGAACCTTCACTAGGGGAATCGTCTTGTTCCACAACTGTTTGATCCTTTTCTCGAGTATCCGTACGGGACGCTCCTCGTATGAATGATCCTCCGCTACCTCGATCTCATCGAACTGAAGTATATGACTCGGATCAGCAACATATTTCCTCAGCTGGGAAACATGAAACACGTTGTGAATCCGACTCAAAGCCGGTGGCAAAGCCAGTCGATAGGCCAGATCACCTACACGCTCCAAAATCTCAAACGACCCAATATATCTCGGGCTCAGCTTGCTTCTCTTCCCAAAACGAAAACACCTCGAGTAGGAGACACCTTCATTAGCACATGGTCACCCACCTCGAACTCAAACGGTCTTCAACGGTGGTCTGCGTAGGACTTCTGTCGGCTTTGAGTCGTTAACAAACGACTCCTAATCAGAGAGATCTTGTTACGGGCTGCTAATAACATATCGGGTTCCGTACCCAAGGATTCTAATAGTTCATCCCAACACAAAGGGGACCTACAACGACGGCCATACAATGCCTCATACGGTGCCATCTGAATCGAAGCGTGCCAACTATTATTATAAGTGAATTCCACCAAAGGTAGTTGGGTTTCCCAATCGTCCTTCCAATCAAGAGCACACGCCCTCAACATGTTCTCTAGAGTTTGGATAGTTCTTTCATACTGACCATCGGTCTGCGGATGAAAAGCCGTACTGAAATTCAACTGCGTGCCCATCGCACGATGAACTGCCTTCCAGAAATGCGACACGAATCGCCCATCACAATCCGATACAATACTCTTGGGGGGTACCATGTAACCTTATAATCTCTTTAATAAATAGCTGGGCCAATCTCTCGGGACCCCACATGTCTTTAATCTCCAAAAAGTGGGCTGATTTGGTCAGACGATCCACAATCACCCAAATTGTATTCATCGATATGTCCTCCCATTTCCATTCGAGGATCGGGAGCGGTTTTAGCATCCCTGTGGGTCGCTGATGCTCAATCTTAACCTGCTGACAGGTTAAACATCTCGAAACAAATTCGGCAACCTCACGTTTCATGTCCCCCACCAATAATATTGCTTCAAATCCTTATACATCTTGCTAGACCCAGGGTGAATAGAGTATGGGGTAGCATGAGCCTCTCTCAGGATAGAGCTCCTCAACTCTTCGTTTGCTGGCACACATACTCAATTCCTAAAGCGTATCATTCCATCTTCATGGACCACAAATCCAGAGGCTTTCCCCTGAGTCACCTCATTCTCAATTCGTGATAGAAATGGGTCATTAACCTGCTTTGATACGATTATATCATCAAGAGACGAAGAAATCTCAAGTGTGCAAAGTTGTCCCTGAACACGCTGTTGTTAGGAATATGCCCTCGAATGCCACTCAGGGGATGAGAGAGTAAGGGCATTGTACTTGTAATTATGGAATAATTAATAAAAAGGCAATACGATTCATTCACTGTTTATTGTATTTCAATTGCATTCTTGACTTGGTAAATATTGAAGTGAAGTCCATGTAAATAAATCGAACATTCCATTCTCGTTATGGGATAAGAGAATGCACTGGAAGTGTTTAAAGTTTATTTACGTAAATTGTTCGCAAGTCAATAAACTTAAAATGGGCATTAAGTTTTAATACGACTTGTATAACTGATGCTAGGACGTGTGCACGTCTTGATAGCATAGTTATAAGTATATTGGTGGGGCCAGTATACTCGAACACGATTCATACTCGATTCAGTCACACGGTATTCACTCTCAGAGAGTCGATGACGAATCGAAAGGTTGTGATATTATACGTGGACCTTTGACTTGAGGGTTCAGTAGAAGATGTGCCTGTGACGTTTAGTTTGTCATTAGAGTAGTTAGACTCATTTGCTTATTTACTGAGTCGACCTCGAAGTGCGGACTATACGGACAGTGTGATCTTCTTGTACGCCAAGAAAGGATTTTATCTCCTGTTAGTGAGCAGGCGAATGTCCTATACGGTTAATGGCAAATAAGATCATAAGTCTTTGGCCAAAGCATTCTGATATAGTCGTATTAGATACACGATTAATCAGTCGGTCTTGATTTGCATTAACACATGTATAGAGTTTAGTCAACAGTAGGGTTTGACTTTACCGTGATCCAAAGACTTGACCGGGACATCTGATGAAGGGTCTATACGTATATAGTATTCACGACATAATGGTTCTGGAATGATCCCTTCATTCGTTCTCAGTCGGGGTTTACGGTGCAGCCCGCTAAACTGGCTAAGTGCTGCCCGCACTCATTGGTTCCTCCCAATGCCGGCTGAGACGGACCTACGGAGTCGCGCATTAGGAGCGTTGACGGATAAATGTGAATTTATTATCTCTCTATTAATATTAGATATTGGATATCTAATTATGATTTATTGGATAAATCAAATAGCGGTCTTATGAATTAAAATTAAGTTACCGGGTAATTAATTTAATTCATAAATTATATTTCTTAGAGAAATATATTTGTATTTGATATAATTAATTAATTAGATTAATTAATTAATATAAATACATTGATGGTTAAAAGGAGTGTATTTAACGGAGTCATTTGACGAACGTCCGGTACACAAGCCGAGTGGCTCGGCTCGTTTCTAGGAAACTTCCATGGGCCGCCCCCTTCCCCACCTCACATGAATTAATTCAACCTTGCATGTTGTATGTCTTGTCATGTTTTGTAGTAATAATGTTGAGATTCTATTCTCACATGATTAATACATGATGTGATATTATTATATGGGATATAATGACCAACTCATCGATAAAGAATATGACTTGATATCATACTCAATGATGCAAGGGAGCTGCTCCTGCCGTGAGAAAATTGGAAGTGAGAGAGGTAGAAGTTTTTCTTCAAGTTTCCACTTTGAGTGAGAAAAATTAAGAAAGAAAAGGATATATAAATTCATATAGTAATTCCTAGCCGTGTTCTTAGAGAACGGATTGCTATTGGATTTTGCCGGACAACTTCTGACGCGTGTGAAGTAGAGGCTTCGTATTTTCGGTGCTTGGAACGAAGGGATTTCGTGTTCGGGACGGGGTTCGTGCTCGTCATCCATATTTACGAAGATTTATTTCAAAGGCTTCAAGGGTATGATCCTTTATCTTCGTATTTAATTTTTTCGTACATACGTTACTTGATCGATCCTGTTTGGGATTCGTATTTATTTCCGCTGCGTATTTCGTTTTATTTTCGGAATCCCAACAGTGGTATCGGAGCGAGGTCAATGTTTCCGTATATACGATTATTTGTGCATTTTGAATGCTTTTGGTTGATGATTATGATTTAGAATCATGTTTGGAATAATCTTAGATTTTAAATTGTTCGTTGTAGCATCACGTTTTTGGAAACGAGCCGAAAAATGAAGAAACTGGGCTGCCGGCAGTGGTGCTGGCAACACTGCCTGGGCTGCCTGCCCAAGCTGCCGAGCATGCTCGGCCATGACTCGGCCACAGCTGCCTCAGTGGCTTGGCCAGGCAGCCCTCGGTTTTTTTTTTTGGTGCGTTTTTGAATCGGGTCGCGGGCTGGGCCTAAAATCGGATTGTCCGGGACTCCGTTTTAAGTTTATATTTCGTTGTAATTATTTCCCAAAATTTAAATTGGATTTTAATTTGACTAAATTAATATTTGGAATATTTTTTTTAGTTAAGGGAAATAAATTAAACGAAAATATTATTTTGGCCGGATTACTTTGAATGAATTTAAATAACGATTATTAGTATTAATTGGATTAATACCATTAAAATTGAATAGATTAATTTTATATTGATTAGATTAATATATTAATTGATTATTTAATTTTAATGCCACTTTATATTAATTGGATTAATATAGTAGAAATTGAATAGATTAATTTTATAGATTAATTGGATTAATTTATATTAAAATTAATTGTTTAATTTCATTGCCGTTACATGTTGTATGGAATCCTTATGTGATGGTGATATAGCTCGTGGATTTAGTTTTTGATTTGTTCGATTCGATTGGGTTGTAAAGGCCGTTTTGAGGCTATTTATATTACTAGAAAAATTTGTATAGGATGCAATTTTTCAATGATGTAATTATTATTTTGGGTATGACGAAGACCGAAGACAACTGACCGAGAAGACGAAGAATCGAAGACTGTTTTTTATTTATTTATTGGGTCATTCGCTTGGCCCAGTACTTAGGAATTAGTTCCATGAGCTATATGTTGGTAGTAACTAGGTTACTGTTTTCTATTTTTCATTTTGAATGATTGACAAACCAACAAACGCGCGTATAAATGAATTAATGTGAAAAGTGTAACATTAATCGCGAAATTCTCCCGACTACAAACACACTAAGTTATAAAGGTTACGAGGTTTCCTACCCTCCGTCAAACTCATGGAAAATTGAAATCTAAACCGGAATATTATTCTTCCGAGTATGTCGGGGTAATATTTTTGGGGAAAGTTGATAAATTCCTAGAGTGCATTAGATGCCTTTGGTTGTGACAAATCAAACCCCTATAAACCGTATGGGTTGCTGGGTAAGATTCAATTGTCAGACTAATAGGAGTTGACAGTTTAAACTTAGATAGTTCAGCGAGTCATAGAAACAGAATGGGTTGAGGGCAAGTGAACTAGGGGTAAAAGAAGATCGAATCATCCATTAGATGGGTTGGTATTATACACCACTTTATAAAGAATGATAGAATAGAAACCGTATGGGTTGCCCTCTATTAAACTTTGTAAAGAAATTGATCACCACTAAGAAGTCGATCTAACCATGACTTCCGGATTATAACATGGGAGTGTATAGTTCCGATAAAATTAGTGGGATCTGAGACAAGAATTATACAAGCCCTTAAATTCTATACACGGTCATAATTAAACAAGTCACTAATTGAATCTTGTCTAAATCTTTGCAGAAAACGAAACTGAATCTCTCTAAAAATGGCTAAAAACCCACTTGCAATACTACTTGAAAAGAATCTCCTAACTGGACCCAATTTTGTTGACTGGTTGCGGAATTTGATGATTGTACTCAATATGGAGTCTCTGGGATACGTCTTGGAGGCGGACATTCCACCGACTCCAATCCAAACTAGGGGTAATCAGGAAGATATTGACGTCCATGAAAAATGGGTCAAGGATGACGTGCTAGTCCGTGGCTTTATGATGGGCTCAATAAATGAGCTGCAGAGAGCGCACGAGAAAATGACTTCTGCTAAGCAGATTCTCGCACACTTGACCGAGCTTTATGGAGAGCACAGTAGGACTGCTAGATATGAGATATCGAAGCAGTTGTTCAGTGCTAGGATGAAAGAAGGGAGAAAGTGGGAGACCACGTCCTCAAGATGATCTCTATGATTGAGAGGCTCTAGGTGCTCAACTTTAATATGGATTTATCCCTTCAAATTGATCTCATTCTTTAATCTCTCCCTGACTCTTTCACGCAGTTTGTAATAAATTTCAATTGTAATGAAATTACATGCACATTAGCTGGGCTAATGAATAAACTGGTGACGGCACAGTCTAACATGAAGACTAAACCGAGAGAGGCTGCTCTTGTGATTTCTTCTGAGCCTCGGAGGTCCAAAAACAAGAATAAAAAGACCTACGAGCAGTACAAACCCAAGAAAGGGGTACAGAAAGGAAAGGGCAAGGCCCGAAAGGTTCAAAAGGTAGACGGTCCAAAACCTACGGACAAATGCCTTGAATGCGGTGAGATGGGTCACTGGCGAAGGACTTGTCCTAAGATTAATGGCGCATCGGGTACATAACTTTTTGTTTTTGAAACTAATTGTTCCGCTACTGTATATTCTGCTTCATGTATTCTGGATTCAGGTGCCACTTCTCATATTTGTACTATGAATCGGGATCTGGAACGAAGTAGAAAACTTGAAGCTGGGGAAATAATGATCACTGTCGGAAGCGGACAAAGTGTCGAGGCAACCGATATTGGATCAATCATACTGGGTTTAGAATCTGGTTTTATTTTGACATTATATGAAGTACTTGTTTTGCCCAAGGGGCATAAAAACATTGTATCTATTCCAGTCTTGAACCAGAAAGGATTTTGTTTCTTCATTGGAAATGGTAGTTGTAAAATTTATTTTCGAAATAAATTGGTTGGCACAGCTACATTGTTGAATGATTTATATCATTTGAACATGCAAAATAAAATGGTAGTGAACACTATAACTAGGAAACGTGGTAGGCAAGATACTAATCAAGCTCTTAAATGGCACCTTAGACTTGGTCATGTTGGTCAGACCAAGGTTCAGAAAATGGAGAAAGATGGAATTTTAAGTCCATTGGGTGTAGAACCCTATCCAACTTGTGAATCTTGCCTTGGAGGCAAAATGACTAAGTCCCCCTTCACAGGGACTTTTGAAAGGGCAGCTGATAAACTTGGATTGGTACATACCGACGTTTGTGGTGCTTTAGAAATGGCCCGAGACGGATAACAATATTTCATAACGTTCACAGATTATCATACTAGGTATGGGATTGTGTACTTAATGAAACATAAATCCGAAGCCTTTACTAAATTCAAAGAATTTAGGCCCTAGTTGAAAAATAAACTAGATGTCATATCAAAACACATCGGTCGGACCGAGGTGGCGAATATATGAGCACAAAGTTTGATGAGTTCCTTAAGGAACATGGAATAGTTTCACAATTCACGCCGCCAGGAACCCCACAGTTAAATGGTGTTTCAGAAAAGAGAATTCGGACTTTGTTGGACATGGTTCGCTCCATGTTAAATTACACTGATTTACCAATTTACCTGTGGGGGTATGCCTTACTAACCGCTGCCTATATCCTAAATAGATGTCCTTCCAAATCCGTTCCTATCACTCCGCATGAGATGTGGAAGGGTAAGAAACCAAGCCTTAATCACATAAGGATTTGGGGATGTCTAGCCTACGTCAAAAAGGCTAAAGTGGACAAATTGGAAGCGAGGTCCATCAAAGGATGTTTCATTGGATACTCAGAGGACTCGATGGGTTATCTATTCTACATGCCAGAAGACCATAGGGTCGTTGTGGCATTACAAGCACACTTTCTTGAGGATGAATTCATTCATGAAGGTGGCTCGGGTAGAAATATCTCTTTGGAAGAGCATAATGAAAATCCTAAGGAGACATCTAATCAGGGATCAAGAACCGAACCTATTGTAACACAACCTCCACTTCAAAGGTCTGATAAGGTGTCTCACTTACCTTAGAGGTATGGCTATACACATGTCGAGGAACTGGGTCTCCACGACACACCTGATGGTCGTGAGGACGACCCATTCGATTTGATGAAGCAGTCAAAGGAGTTTGACTTCGTGTGAAATTAGGAGGAACCATGTGTTTACAATGTAACACCCCCAAGACATTCAGGGCACATTACAGCGCCGTGGACCCCACACTGTGGAATCCACCAGGCTAACATACCAACAAGACATTTGACAACGACAAACTATCATTAATAAAACGACAAATAAAATAAAAGACTACCAACCGACAATTAAAATCTGACATCAAATCCATTTCCCAAAATGGGAACACAACATAAACAATTTCAAACAGGAAGTACTCGAGTACTTAAACCAACTTTATAATACATAAATCCCAAAATCAGACATCAATAGTAACCGACAGACATAACATCGAAAATCAAATACTGGACAATATCATGCTTGCCCATCATCCTCATACGGCCCGAGTGCTCGTTTGTCCCCACGATCAATACCTGAAATACAAAAAGTATTTCCCCCATTTAAGGGGTTAGCGACAACTGCTAGTGCAAGTACAATCCATTTGAACTACATTCTAATCAGATGAATATATGCGCCAAAAGTCATTTTAGAAAACATTTTATATTCCGGAATATTTACGATGTACACACAAAACACATTATCTCCAACAAATCATAATTCAAAGTTAACCGTTGGCACGAGACTCACGGCCACCGTACCCCGCAGAGCCCCGTCGGACATCCCTGGGTGGCTAACCACAGTTCGTGATACGCACACACACGGCAATACGTATCCCTAGAGGTCCCGTCGGACCGTCCCTAGGTGAACATACAAATATCTCCCCACAACAACCACATATAGCCATAATTCAAATATTAGAACATGTAAACAAATGTAAAGTACTTGCCTTTGAGACATTCTTGAAGAAACGGAAGTGAAACACGACTACGAACGGTCCGGGTGGAAAACGACGGTTCCTAAACGAAGGATTAGCATAACTCAGTCCCAACGGACATCAATAATCGAAAGGAATACTCCCAAAACCCCGATTACAAATAACGACAATAGACGTTCAATCAATACGGGCGAGGGTTTACGCAAAATCTCCCCGTATTGATAATTCGCGGATTAAAATCAAGGAAAATGGATTTAGAATCACTCAATAATCACAATCGGTAAAGAATATCGATATATAGATGAACAATTCGGAACTAAACCCTAGAATCCCGAAAAACCCCCAAATTCATCAAAGTTAGGGTTCCTGAGGAAATACCTTGGATTCGACTGGTGGAAGATGTGAATGTAGTAGATTAATCTCCCTTGGTACACAATAATCAATCTCTAAAGGAAATCCACGGATTGCTCTGGACAAATCGCTCCAAAGGCACTCAAGAACACTCACGTCGCGAAAAGGGGCGAAGAAGGATGAAAAGAAACTGACTGAGGCTAAGTCAGGTTTAAAAACGCTGGCAGTGCGTTACGTACGTTAACACAAGCTGTTAACGTACGTTATGATGGTTACGTACGTAACACAGTACTGGTTAACGTACGTAACCAAATGTCTGTACTGAATTGTGAAGGGTCATAACGTACGTTATGGATCATGCATAACGTACGTTATGCACGTAACAGACCCCAGTTCAGAACACCAATTCTGCACAGTCGATTCGACGACGAACTACAACACGAGGATAGAATCAAAAGTGTGAATATGAGCTATTCATAACAACGGAGTTGAGTGTTCGAAAGTAATTGCACTTCCAACTACCGAGGAATCCAAAATACGATAAGGAGATGAATTTCCCTAAATTTATAGGAAATTACGAAGATGGCCCAAGTGCCCGAAAATCCCGAAACGACGTCGGATTTGCAAACCGAAAGTTTCAACATGACCAATTCAACCATACGAACTTGTACAAGCCAAGAAATAACGAAAACGAATGAGTTCTACAAGAATCGAACGTTCACGCGGCAAAACATGTCATAAAACGAAATTACGTGAAAACATCATCAAAACTCGTCCGAATGGAAAAACTCCAAGAACAACGTAGATTCAAAAAGTAGAAACGGTTGCAAGCGAGTTGATAAAAATAGACATACACCAAAAATGGAAACTGCTAAAAATGGAAAATTACGGATATTACATTCTCCCCCTCTAAAATAAAGTTTCGTCCCGAAACTTAAGAATCAAAAAGTTCGGGATGCCTCGAACGCATATCCTCCTCTAACTCCCATGTCGCTTCTTCTACTCCGTGCCTCGACCATTGCACTTTAACCAAAGGAATGGTTTTGTGCCTTAACTGTTTATCACGACGCTCCAAAATTCTGACGGGCCTCTCTTCAAACGTAACACCCTTCTCGATCTCCACGTCCCCAAAGTCGATAATGTGGGACGGGTCCGGAACGTACTTCCTCAACTGGGAAACGTGAAATACGCTATGTACATGACTCAGCGACGGAGGTAAAGCCAAACGGTACGCTAACTCACCGACTCTCTCCAATACCTCGAAAGGTCCAATAAATCTCGGCCGAGTTTCCTTCTTCCCAAAACGGAAGACTCCTTCGTCGGAGACACTCTCAACAGAACATGATCCCCACCTCAAACTCCAAAGGTCTACGCCTAACATCCGCGTAAGACTTTTGTCGACTCTGGGCAGCCAACATCCTCTTTCTAATCAATTCGATTTTCTCCCTCGTCTCCAACACAAGATCCGGCTCGGTGCCAACCAAATCGGACGGCTCATCCCAACATATCGGTGATCGGCAACGTCGGCCATAAAGTGCCTCATATGGTGCCATCTTAATCGACGCGTGCCAGCTATTATTATAAGTAAACTCAATCAAGGCCAAATGATCCTCCCGATTACTACTCCAATCTAACGCACACGCGCGCAACAAATCCTCGAACGTCCGAATGGTACGTTCGGACCATATCGATGCAGGGATGGAGCAAGTGCTCAAACGTAGCCGAGTCCCCAATGCCTTATGTACTTCCGCCAAAATGCGATACAAATCGGCCATCTCTGTCTGAAATAATGGTCCTCGGCGTACCATGAAGCCTCACTATCTGAGTGATAAAAATACGAGCCAACTTTTCTGGACCCCAAGTATCCTTGATGCCCAGAAAATGTGCCGACTTAGTCAGTCGGTCTACAATCACCCATACCATATTCATACCAGTCCTCGTCCTTGGTAAACTCGTGACAAAATCCATAGAGATGTCCTCCCACTTCCATTCCGGAATGGGAAGTGGTTTCAACAATCCGGCTGGCCGCTGATGCTCAATCTTGACTTGCTGACAAGTCAAACACTTAGCTACAAACTGAACTACCTCCTTCTTCATATCGCTCCACCAGAAATTCTTCCTCAAATCTTTATACATCTTACTCGAGCCCGGATGGACTGAGTATGGTGACGCATGAGCCTCTCGCATAATGTTCTGTCTCAGTTCCAAGTCGTTCGGAACACACAACTGACCTCGAAATCTCAACACGCCGTCCTCATGAATAACGAATCCCAGGGCTTTCCCCTTTCCTACACTCTCTCGAAGCTGAATAAACATCGGATCCTCCAACTGTCCCGATTTAATGTCCTCGACCAGAGATGAAGAAATCTCAAGAGTACGCAACTGCCCGGAACTCTCTGGCAGTACAACCTCAATGCTCAACCTCGTGAACTCTCGCTGAAGTCTCGACTGGGCCGTGAGTAACTCAAGCGCCCGAAGCGATACCGATTTCCGGCTCAAGGCATCTGCTACCACATTAGCCTTGCCCGGATGATAAAGGATCTCGAGATCGTAATCCTTAATCAATTCCAACCACCTCCTCTGTCTCATATTAATCTCCTTCTGGGTGAAAATGTACTTCAAACTCTTGTGATCAGTGAAAATCTGACACGACGAGCCATACAAGTAATGACGCCATATCTTCAACGCAAATACGACTGCGGCCAACTCAAGATCGTGCGTAGGGTAATTCAATTCATACGGTTTCAACTGACGGGAAGCATAAGCAATCGTCCTCCCGTGCTGCATAAGTACACATCCGAGCCCTTGGCCCGAGGCATCACTATAAACTGAGAAACCATCATTACCACTTGGTAAAGCCAAAACAGGAGCGGTCGTCAACCGCTTCTTCAACTCCTCAAAACTACTCTGCCTCTCATCGGTCCACACAAACTTCTCTGACTTCTGTAACAACTGAGTCAGCGGTCGAGCGAGTTTAGAGAACCCCTCGACGAATCTGCGGTAATACCCGGCTAATCCCAGAAAACTGCGAACCTCCTTCACGTTCTTGGGCGGCGCCCAATCCAACACTGCCTCTACCTTATGTGGGTCCACGCGAACACCCTCGGCCGAGATCACATGACCGAGAAACATAACCTCCCGTAGCCAAAACTCACATTTCGAGAACTTAGCAAAAAGATGCTGAGTTCTCAAAATGTCTAACACAATATGTAAATGACGGGCATGCTCCTCCTCGCTCCTCGAGTAAATCAGGATGTCGTCGATAAAAACGACTACACACTTATCGAGGTACTCGATAAAGACTTTGTTCATAAGCTGCATGAACACGGCTGGTGCGTTGGTTAGCCCAAAAGGCATAACCACAAACTCGTAGTGACCGTATCTCGTCCGAAAGGCCGTCTTCGGAATATCGGTATCCTTCACTCGGAGCTGATAATACCCCGATCTCAAATCAATCTTCGAAAATACAGTTGCCCCTTGCAACTGATCAAACAAATCATCAATCCTCGGGAGCGGATACTTGTTTTTGATGGTCACTTTGTTTAACTCTCGGTAGTCGATACACAAACGAAGTGACCCATCCTTCTTCTTTACGAATAGGACCGGTGCGCCCCAAGGCGAAGCGCTCGGTCGAATATATCCCATGTCTAGCAACTCTCCCAACTGTTTCTTCAACTCAAGCATCTCGGCAGGCGCCATCCGGTATGGTGTCTTAGAGATAGGTGCTGCACCCGGCTCTAAATCGACGGTAAATTCAACCTCTCGGTCCGGTGGCAGACCCGGAAACTCATCTGGAAAAACGTCAGGATACTCACATACTACCGGAATAGACGAGAGCTCGACTCCCCCTTCTTCCGATCTCAAAGCGTAACACCAATAACCCGTGCAACCTCCTCGAAGCAGTCTTACGGCCCTCAAGGCGCTGATCAGTAATCTCTGGCTACTCCGCCTACGCCCCACAAAAGAATGCTCGGTACCGTCAGAGGCTAACATCGAAACGGTTCTCGTTCTATAATTCATGATGGCCCCATGACAGTCCAGCCAATCCTCACCCAGAATCAAATCCTCATCTCTAATATCTACCGCAATCAGATTAGAAAGCCAAACCCTCCCCGCGATACTCACCGGAAAATCTCTAACCTCACGATCCCCCACGATGCTATCCCCACTAGGAAGTTTAATAACAAAAGGCTCACAAGCAACAAGGCAATCAACATGCAGGCGACGCACACAATCCATAGATATAAAAGAATGCGTAGCACCAGAATCGAACAATACGGAAACAGGATGATCAAGGATGTTGACGGTAACTCAGGCCACCGTCGCGTCAGGATCTCCGGCTCGTCTCATCTCGTACACACGGGGCGGAACAGACCCCGCACTAGAAGCTCCCCCTCTAGAAGGCTGACCACGACCTCGACCTCTACCGAAACTCTGCTACGGCTGAGGAACCGCTTGTCCGATTCACACTCGGCTCTCCGCCAGTGGGCCGATATCTGAGTAACTGGAGCCCGAACTGCATCCGTACAAAACTTAGCACGATGACTCATACGACCACAAGCAAGACACTGAATCGGAGGCCTATCACACTCACTCATCATGTGGCCCGGACGACTGCAGTTGAAGCACGTAGGACCACGAACGGAACCAGCAGGAGCAGACCTAGAACCGTTTCCTCGACCAACTGATGGCGACTGACTCCCGAAGACTCGCGAAGCAGACTGAGTCTTCGGATACCCTCCTGACTTGCCTCCCGAAAACTGACCGGCGGTTTTCTGTTTCTTTCCTTCGGTTGCCGTCTCTGTCGCAGAAAACGACATCTCATAAGCCATCGCCTTATTCTGATATTCTTTCAAAGTCGTGCACCCCAGATCATACATGTAGTGGCGCACCCTCGGTTTCATCCGCATATCAAAGTGGCGGATCTTATCAAGCTCATCTCGGACTTGGTTCCTCACATAATGCAGCTGTTGATTGTAGTCCTTGATAGCTTGAGAAATAGGAACATCTTGGGGCTTAGTCTCAAAGAAGGCTCGGATCCTTCCCTCTTTCACTGGCCAAGGACAGTATTCATATTCCATCAGATCTCGAAACTCTGCCCACGTAGCTGCCCGGTCACGCGGTTTCACCGCTTGCCACCACGTCGCTGCCTCCTTGGCGAGGAAGTACTGAGCAATGGGTACTTTCCTCTCCTCGGGGCAATTAGCAGCCTCAAACACTTTCTCCATCTCGAGTAGCCCAATTCTCCCAACCGGAAGGTGGAAGCACCATCAAATCTGCGGAGCGCATACGAATCACGCCCCGAAGTAGCTTATCATTGCCGGACCCGGTAGGCGGGACCGGGTTGGCATTAGCATGGCCGACTGTAACGGCTCGAGCCGCAGCGTCATCCGGTTCGCTACTGCGTAAAATGTTGGCCACTCCAACATTCTCATGAGCATTACGGAGCTAGCGGTAGTCCCGTGACCTCCGGAACTAGGGGAACACTGTTCGATAAGGAAGGCATCGCGAATCGGTTCCGAGTGATCGGACATGGCCGCCCACCGGCTGCGCCACGTCCCTACCGCGTCCGCGACAAGGCGTCGCGTCCTCTACCAGCAGGAATTCTGAAGAAGCAACGGGTAAGTACAATTCAAACGCAAAACGCAAAAGATACTAAGACAGGAATAGAACAGAACGGTGAAACGAGTCAAGTTAGGAAAACTTACGAGCACCGGCGTACTGAGATGATGGCATAACAGTGATACTGTCCCAAAAACGACACTTAACTAGTCCCAAATGACCGACAGCCTAGGTATCCATAAACCTAAGCTCTGATACCATATTCTGTAACACCCCCAAGACATTCAGGGCACATTACAGCGCCGTGGACCCCACACTGTGGAATCCACCAGGCTAACATACCAACAAGACATTTGACAACGACAAACTATCATTAATAAAACGACAAATAAAATAAAAGACTACCAACCGACAATTAAAATCTGACATCAAATCCATTTCCCAAAATGGGAACACAACATAAACAATTTCATACAGGAAGTACTCGAGTACTTAAACCAACTTTATAATACATAAATCCCAAAATCAGACATCAATAGTAACCGACAGACATAACATCGAAAATCAAATACTGGACAATATCATGCTTGCCCATCATCCTCATACGGCCCGAGTGCTCGTTTGTCCCCACGATCAATACCTGAAATACAAAAAGTATTTCCCCCATTTAAGGGGTTAGCGACAACTGCTAGTGCAAGTACAATCCATTTGAACTACATTCTAATCAGATGAATATATGCGCCAAAAGTCATTTTAGAAAACATTTTATATTCCTAATATTTACGATGTACATACAAAACACATTATCTCCAACAAATCATAATTCAAAGTTAACCGCTTGTACGAGACTCACGGCCACCGTACCCCGCAGAGCCCCGTCGGACATCCCTGGGTGGCTAACCACAGTTCGTGATACGCACACACACGGCAATACGTATCCCTAGAGGTCCCGTCGGACCGTCCCTAGGTGAACATACAAATATCTCCCCACAACAACCACATATAGCCATAATTCAAATATTAGAACATGTAAACAAATGTAAAGTACTTGCCTTTGAGACATTCTTGAAGAAACGGAAGTGAAACACGACTACGAACGGTCCGGGTGGAAAACGACGGTTCCTAAACGAAGGATTAGCATAACTCAGTCCCAACGGACATCAATAATCGAAAGGAATACTCCCAAAACCCCGATTACAAATAACGACAATAGACGTTCAATCAATACGGGCGAGGGTTTACGCAAAATCTCCCCGTATTGATAATTCGCGGATTAAAATCAAGGAAAATGGATTTAGAATCACTCAATAATCACAATCGGTAAAGAATATCGATATATAGATGAACAATTCGGAACTAAACCCTAGAATCCCGAAAAACCCCCAAATTCATCAAAGTTAGGGTTCCTGAGGAAATACCTTGGATTCGACTGGTGGAAGATGTGAATGTAGTAGATTAATCTCCCTTGGTACACAATAATAAATCTCTAAAGGAAATCCACGGATTGCTCTGGACAAATCGCTCCAAAGGCACTCAAGAACACTCACGTCGCGGAAAGGGGCGAAGAAGGATGAAAAGAAACCGGCGAGGCTAAGTCGGGTTTAAAAGCCGTGATGCGTTACGTGCGTTAACACTGTTTGTGCGTGCGTTATGATGGTTACGTCGTAACACAAGATCTTGGTAACGACGTAACCAAATGTGCATCTTGAATTGTGAAGGGTCATAACGTCGTTATGGATCATGCATAACGACGTTATGCACGCAATGCGAACCCGATTGAGCACCAATGCACGCGATCGATTCGACGACGAACTACAACACGAGGATAGAATCAAAAGTGTGAATATGAGCTATTCATAACAACGGAGTTGAGTGTTCGAAAGTAATTGCACTTCCAACTACCGAGGAATCCAAAATACGATAAGGAGATGAATTTCCCTAAATTTATAGGAAATTACGAAGATGGCCCAAGTGCCCGAAAATCCCGAAACGACGTCGGATTTGCAAACCGAAAGTTTCAACATGACCAATTCAACCATACGAACTTGTACAAGCCAAGAAATAACGAAAACGAATGAGTTCTACAAGAATCGAACGTTCACGCGGCAAAACATGTCATAAAACGAAATTACGTGAAAACATCATCAAAACTCGTCCGAATGGAAAAACTCCAAGAACAACGTAGATTCAAAAAGTAGAAACGGTTGCAAGCGAGTCGATAAAAATAGACATACACCAAAAATGGAAACTGCTAAAAATGGAAAATTACGGATATTACATACAAAAGGGTCAGTGGGAGCAACATTGCGTTCTTAGTACTATATGTAGATGATATTCTACTTATAGGAAATAACGTAGCAATGCTCAGCACTATGAAGGCTTGGCTTTCTAAAACGTTCTCCATGAAAGACTTGGGAGAAGCTTCTTATATTCTAGGGATCCGTCTTTACAGAGATAGACCGCGAAGAATGATAGGACTTTCCCAAGCCCTATATATAGATAAAATTCTAAAAAGATTCAAGATGGATAAATCTAAAAGAGGGTTCCTTCCCATGCGACATGGAATTCATCTCACCACGAAAATGTGTCCTCAAAGTGAGGAATACAAGAGAGATGAGTAAGGTACCCTATGCCTCGACAGTGGGTAGCCTCATGTACGCTATATTGTGAACGAGACCGGACTTAGCCTATGTTGTGAGTGTGGTAAGCCGATTTCATGCAAACCCGGGTAGGGAACACTGGACTGCCGTAAAGAACATCTTTAAGTACTTAAGAAGAACTATAGATTTGGTTCTTACTTACGTTGGTGGATAACTGAGGGTGATTGGATTCACCGATTATGATTTTCAAGGAGACAATGACGACTCTAAGTTGACATCTGGGTATTTGTTTACTCTCAATGGAGGAGCAGTATCTTGGAGAAGCTCCAAACAAACTGCTACTGGAGATTCCACCTGCCAAGCAGAGTATCTAGCTGCCTCAGAGGCTAGCAAAGAAGTATTTTGGATTCAGAAGTTTATGCAAGAACTTCAAGTGGTGCCTAATGCGGAGATGCCTATATCACTATTCTGTGATAATGATGGAGTTGTCGCCCAAGCCAAGGAGCTTAGGGCTTACCACAACACCAAGCATATAGAGAGAAAATACCACATCGTTTGAGAGATGGTGGAAAAAGGATATGTTTCATTGCAAAGAGTAGACTCAGAAGACAATGTCTCTGACCCGCTGACTAAGCCATTATCTCAGGCCGTCTTAGAAAGACATCTGAAGAACATGGGTATTGGATACCATGATGTGTGGCATTGAGTGCAAGTGGGAGATTGTTAGGAATATGCCCTCGAATGCCACTCAGGGGATGAGAGAGTAAGGGCATTGTACTTGTAATTATGGAATAATTAATAAAAAGGCAATACGATTCATTCACTGTTTATTGTATTTCAATTGCATTCTTGACTTGGTAAATATTGAAGTGAAGTCCATGTAAATAAATCGAACATTCCATTCTCGTTATGGGATAAGAGAAAATGCACTGGAAGTGTTTAAAGTTTATTTACGTAAATTGTTCGCAAGTCAATAAACTTAAAATGTGCATTAAGTTTTAATATGACTTGTATAACTGATGCTAGGACGTGTGCACGTCTTGATAGCATAGTTATAATTCTATTGGTGGGGCCAGTATACTCGAACACGACTCATACTCGATTCAGTCACACGGTATTCACTCTCGGAGAGTCGATGACGAATCGAAATATTGTGATAGTATACGTGGACCTTTGACTTGAGGGTTCAGTAGAAGATGTGCCTGTGACGTTTAGTTTGTCATTAGAGTAGTTAGACTCATTTGCTTATTTACTGAGTCAACCTCGAAGTGCGGACTATACGGACAGGTAGCAGTCTTTACTGTATGCCAAGAAAGGATTCTATCTCCTGTTAGTGAGCAGGCGAATGTCCTATACGGTTAATGGCAAATAAGATCATAAGTCTTTGGCCAAAGCATTCTGATATAGTCGTATTAGATACACTATTAATCAGTCGGTCTTGATTTGCATTACCACATGTATAGAGTTTAGTCAATAGTAGGGTTTGACTTTACCGTGATCCGAAGACTTGACCGGGATATCTGATGAAGGGTCTATACGTATATAGTATTCACGACATAATGGTTATGGAATGATCCCTTCATTCGTTCTCAGTCGGGGTTTACAGTGCGGCCCGCTAGGCTGGCTAAGTGCTGCCCGCACTCATTGGTTCCTCCCAATGCCGGCTGAGACGGACCTACGGAGTCACGCATTAGGAGCGTTGATGGATAAATGTGAATTTATTATCTCTCTATTAATATTAGATATTGGATATCTAATTATGATTTATTGGATAAATCAAATAGCGGTCTTATGAATTAAAATTAAGTTACCGGGTAATTAATTTAATTCATAAATTATAATTCTTAGAGAAATATATTTGTATTTGATATAATTAATTAATTAATTAGATTAATTAATTAATATAAATACATCGATGGTTAAAAGGAGTGTATTTAACGGAGTCATTTGACGAACGTCCGGTACACAAGCCGAGTGGCTCGGCTCGTTTCTAGGAAACTTCCATGGGCCGCCCCCTTCCCCACCTCACATGAATTAATTCAACCTTGCATGTTGTATGTCTTGTCATGTTTTGTAGTAATAATGTTGAGATTCTATTCTCACATGATTAATACATGATGTGATATTATTATATGGGATATAATGACTGTTGTTGCCCAAAATATTTATCCGAAGATTAAATACTGCTGGAATGAACGGACAACAAACCAAGTTGCGGGAGCACTTCCGAGAGAATATGAATAAACACAAGATTTCCCGGGTTTGTTAGGCCCGGGCTTGAATGCTCTCGCGAGATGTTATTAATACAAATATTCGTGGATACAAGTATTAATGTGAGAATCTAAGTACAATGAGTGTAAAAAGACTCTGTTAATCCAGCTCTTGAGCGAAGCTTGGTGTTCTTCGTCCCTGCCGATCGTCTTCTGTATGAGAGAGGCCGAGAGAAGAAAGAACCGAGAGATAGCTGTTGCCAAGAGTAGGAGAAAGCCAAGTGTGTGTATTGCTTCTGTATTGTGTGCTGAAATCGCGATAATGCCAGGGCGGAATCCAAGTGCAGGCTGCCTTTTATTTATAGAGGCTGATGAGCCTTGTCTTCTGGCGGGCGATCGCCTTCCGGCCAATATAATAATGGGGCGATCGTCTGCCGGCCAATATAATAATGGGGCGATCATCCTTAAGTCACAGGGCTGTCGGCCTAAAGTCAGCATTCTTGTGGCCAGTATGCGGTCGATGAGGAGCCAAGACGCGTCCGGAGTCACTGTCACATGCGGCCCTCCGACACCTTTGGCGGGCACTGTCGGGCGGTGGGCCCAGTCTTGTGTGTGGTCAATGATCCGTGAATTGCGGATCTTGTCTCGGCTCTGCACGTGGGGTCTGTCCTGAGGTTCGACCTTTGCCGACTGGATGATTATCGACTTCGAGCGGCATGAGGCGGTTGTCTTTAGTCGGTCACCAAAAGTCGGCATCGGCCAGTCACTGAGGGTCGGCATTGGTCGGTCGCCGAGGATTGATCGGCAAGTGCCGGGAGATGATCGTCTGCTAGTCGGCCACCAGGAGTTGATCGCCAAGTACCGAGAGACGATCGTCTTAGATGTCGATCGCTCGGCACCGGGACTTATCCTGGGACCTTTGGTCGGCCGATACATCTTGTCTGCGGGGCTGAGACTAGGCCGCCCGATCTCTGATCGGCAGTTCTGTCTCGACTGCTCGGCAATGGCTAGATCGCCCGATCTCCGAGGCGATCGCCGGTCAGAGAGTATAATTCTCGACACAACAATTGCCCCCCAGCTTGCTCCGATGTTGAAGACATGGGGCGAGGTGGTTCTTGCTGGCGATCTTGTAGGATGAGGACGGGCGATCCGTTGAGCTGACTTTGGATTTGGACTTGGGCGATCACGGTCGATTGGCTAGCTATCTTTCGGTCTTGTACCTGCAAAAAACAACATTGGCCGATCCCTCGTAGAAACTTGGTTGTTTCGTCGCTGAGGAACCGTGCACAGTCGCGGAGTTCGATGGACCGACTCCATGATCGTGTCTTGTGCGCGAAGACATTGAGTGTCTCGTGGCTCATTTTCTTGTGAGGGTCATCTGTTAGGCTGCGCCTCGCCTCGTATTTAAACGAAGGGCGTGCGGTCTTGGTCTAGAGGAGTCCTTGCGCGGGGCAGCGTCGGATGACTCAACTCCATGCCCGCGGCTTGTTAGCTCTGCTTCCACCTCGGCCGCCATGGAGATGGCGAACCTCGACGGTGTACGTTGAGACGGGGGTAGTGGCACGTCGCATTGTTCGGGTTCACCATATTATATGATGATCCTTTGAGGGCGGGCGATTGTGTCCATTGATTAATTTTGGAGAGCCCTCAGACTACGCCGGCCTCGTATTTAAACGAAGGGCGGGCGATCTTGGACCAAAGGGACCTTGCATGGCCGAAGCAGCCGGTTCCATCGACTACCAGGACCATGGATTTATGATGTGCGGTGGAGGAGATCTCGTGCCTTAGTCCATCATGTTAGATGGTGAACTGTAGATGGCGATCGAGTCCTTCGGTTTGTTGATGTAGCTTGATGATGGCGATCGGGCTGGAAGACTGTGATCGTCGCTCGGCTGCCGATCGCATTATTCATAAGTTAATATCGGCGATCGGGCGGGAGATCGTCGTCCGGGCGCCGATCGTGCTGCTCAAAGGTTGAGAAGAATCCTTTGCCTGGCCAGAAAGTCTGCGGCCTTAGCTCGGAAGATCGCGTAGGTCGTGGGTTGGTCCTTCGTAAGATTCCTGAACATAGGCGAAAGACCATGGAATCCTCCTAGGACCACGTAGAGGGCGATCTCATCGCTTACGGGCTCGCCGTTGAGGATGATCTCGTCTACCCGGTCGATGTAGTCCGAGTCGGACTCTTCTTCGCCTTGCTTGATTCGCATCATGCGATGGGGACCTTCTGGCCGAGCGACCCTGGTGGCGAAGTACGCTGTGAAGACGTTCGCCAGCTGGTTAAAGGAGCCGATGGACCGAGGCGGCAATGAGGCGTACCACCTGTAGGCGAGGTCGTCCAGAGTCATAGGGAACATTCGGCACCTGGTCGCGTCAGATGCCCCACACCCGGTCATGTAGATGTTGAACTTGCTCAGGTGCATTTTGGGGTCCGATCTCCCCTCGTACAAAGGTGTTTGCGGAGGAGCGATCTTGTGCTGCACGGGGGCGAGCTCGATGCCAACCGCGAGCGGCTCGCTCGGCTCGGCGATCGTCTTCTTGGCGCCTACCCCGGATTCCAGGAGCGCCTTCATGTCGTCGAGCTGATGTTGCATCGCGGCCATCGCCGTGGCTCGGTCGCTTGCGAATCGGCTTTAGGAGCGGGAGCCGAGGCGATCGTGTACCGATGTCCGGACTCCGCTGCTGCCGACCTTGGCTATTTGGCGAGGGGGAGCCAGACGGCTGGGCTGCCTTCTGGGAGTCGGGTAGGCCGATCTCCTGGTGACAGACTCAAACTCCGTCGTCTCGTAGGCCGGGCGGACCGTCGCCAAGACGGTCGCCGCTGTGCGATCGAAGACAGAGGTGCCCCGGCTGGCGAGCGCCTCTCCTTGCGGACGAGAGCCTCCTGGCGATCGCTCGGCCAGTAACTCCTTGAACTTCCGCTTGGTCTTCCGGCGGATGGCCGAGGGGGTGATAGCGGGAGGCGTGCCGAGAGCACTCCGTCGCTCCTGTAGGACGGCCATGGCCTCGTCGATCTGTTCCGCGGTTCGGAACTGATCGAGCGAGAGTCTTGGGCCGCCGCCCAGGGGCGGGATCGAGCGCCTCGGACTGCGGCGGCTACCTTCCACCATCGGCTGTGGCTCGGACTGAGACGGAACGAGGCGTCTGGCGGGCTGGCCAGCAGCTTTCTTCGACGCGGAGGCGGAAGACATGATTTCTGAAAGATTTCTTTGAAGCGCAGTGAGTGTCACTTCAAGTATATGCCCCGAGAACAGTGAGTGTTCTTCGAGACGGTAGGGATAAAAATTTGAGGGTTAGATGCCCTCCTTCTAGCGCCAATTGTTGTTGCCCAAAATATTTATCCGAAGATTAAATACTGCTGGAATGAACTGACAACAAACAAAGTTGCGGGAGCACTTCCGAGAGAATATGAATAAACACAAGATTGCCGGGTTTGTTAGGCCCGGGCTTGAATGCTCTCGCGAGATGTTATTAATACAAATATTTGTGGATACAAGTATTAATGTGAGAATCTAAGTACAATGAGTGTAAAAAGACTTTGTTAATCCAGCTCTTGAGCGAAGCTTGGTGTTCTTCGTCCCTGTCGATCGTCTTCTGTATAAGAGAGGCCGAGAGAAGAAAGAACCGAGAGATAGCTGTTTCCAAGAGTAGGAGAAAGCCAAGTGTGTGTATTGCTTCTGTATTGTGTGCTGAAATCGCGATAATGCCAGGGCGGAATCCAAGTGCAGGCTGCCTTTTATTTATAGAGGCTGAGGAGCCTTGTCTTCTGGCGGGCGATCGCCTTCCGGCCAATATAATAATGGGGCGATCGTCTGCCGGCCAATATAATAATGGGGCGATCGTCCTTAAGTCACAGGGCTGTCGGCCTAAAGTCCAAGGCAGCTGCTGGCAGCCAGCTGTGCGGTCCAATGAGGAGCCAGCACGCGTCCGGAGTCACTGTCACATGCGGCCCTACTGACACCTTTCGGCGGGCCTGTCGGCTGGTGGACGGATGCTGACAGGTTGTGGTCAATGATCCGTGAATTGCGGATATTGTCTCGGCTCTGCACGTGGGGTCTGTCCTGAGGTTCGGCCTTTGCCGACTGGATGATTATCGACTTCGAGCGGCATGAGGCGGTCTTCTTTAGTCGGTCACCAGAAGTCGGCATCGGCCAGTCACTGAGGGTCGGCATTGGTCGGTCGCCGAGGATTGATCGGCAAGTGCCGGGAGATGATCGTCTGCTAGTCGGCCACCAGGAGTTGATCGCCAAGTACCGAGAGACGATCGTATTAGATGTCGATCGCTCGGCACTGGGACTTGTCCTGGGACCTTTGGTCGGCCGATACATCTTGTCTGCGGGGCTGAGACTAGGCCGCCCGATCTCTGATCGGCAGTTCTGCCTCGACTGCTCGGCAATGGCTAGGTCGCCCGATCTCCGAGGCGATCGCCGGTCGGAGAGTATAATTCTCGACACAACAATTGCCCCCCAGCTTGCTCCGATGTTGAAGACATGGGGCGAGGTGGTTCTTGCTGGCGATCTTGTAGGATGAGGACGGGCGATCCGTTGAGCTTACTTTGGATTCGGACTTGGGCGATCACGGTCGATTGGCTAGCTATCTTTCGGTCTTGTACCTGCAAAAAACAACATTGGTCGATCCCTCGTAGAAAGTTGGTTGTTTCGTCGCTGAGGAACCGTGCACAGTCGCGGAGTTCGATGGACCGACTCCATGATCGTTTCTTGTGCGCGAAGACATTGAGTGTCTCGTGACTCATTTTATTGTGAGGGTCCTCTGTTAGGCTGCGCCTCGCCTCGTATTTAAACGAAGGGCGTGTGGTCTTGGTCTAGAGGAGTCCTTGCGCGGGGCAGCGTCGGATGACTCAACTCCATGCCCGCGGCTTGTTAGCTCTGCTTCCACCTCGGCCCGCCATGGAGATGGCGAACCTCGACGGTGTACGTTGAGACGGGGGTAGTGGCACGTCGCATTGTTCGGGTTCACCATATTATATGATGATCCTTTGAGGGCGGGCGATCGTGTCCATTGATTAATTTTGGAGAGCCCTCAGACTACGCCGGCCTCGTATTTAAACGAAGGGCGGGCGATCTTGGCCCAAAGGGACCTTGCATGGCCGAAGCAGCCGGTTCCATCGACTACCAGGACCATGGATTTATGATGTGCGGTGGAGGAGATCTCGTGCCTTAGTCCATCATGTTAGATGGTGAACTGTAGATGGCGATCGAGTCCTTCGGTTTGTTGATGTAGCTTGATGATGGCGATCGGGCTGGAAGACTGTGATCGTCGCTCGGCTGCCGATCGCATTATTCATAAGTTGATATCGGCGATCGGGCGGGAGATCGTCGTCCGGGCGCCGATCGTGCTGCTCAAAGGTTGAGAAGAATCCTTTGCCTGGCCAAAAAGTCTGCGGCCTTAGCTCGGAAGATCGCGTAGGTCGTGGGTTTGTCCTTCATAAGATGCCTGAACATAGGCGAAAGACCATGGAATCCTCCTAGGACCACGTAGAGGGCGATCTCATCGCTTACGGGCTCTCCGTTGAGGATGATCTCGTCTACCCGGTCGATGTAGTCCGAGTCGGACTCTTCTTCGCCTTGCTTGATTCGCATCATGCGATGAGGACCTTCTGGCTGAGCGACCCTGGTGGCGAAGTACGCTGTGAAGACGTTCGCCAGCTGGTTAAAGGAGCCGATGGACCGAGGCGGCAATGAGGCGTACCACCTGTAGGCGAGGTCGTCCAGAGTCATAGGGAACATTCGGCACCTGGTCGCGTCAGATGCCCCACACCCGGTCATGTAGATGTTGAACTTGCTCAGGTGCATTTCGGGGTCCGATCTCCCCTCGTACAAAGGTGTTTGCGGAGGAGCGATCTTGTGCTGCACGGGGGCGAGCTCGATGCCGACTGCGAGCGGCTCGCTCGGCTCGCCGATCGTCTTCTTGGATCCTGCCCCGGATTCTAGGAGCGCCTTCATGTCGTCGGGCTGACGTTGCATCGCGGCCATCGCCGTGGCTCGGTCGCTTGCGAATTGGCTTTAGGAGCGGGAGCCGAGGCGATCGTGTACCGATCTCCGGACTCCGCTGCTGCCAACCTCGGCTATTTGGCGAGGGGGAGCCAGACGGCTGGGCTGCCTTCTGGGAGTCGGGTAGGCCGAGCTCCTGGTGACGGACTCAAACTCCGTCGTCTCATAGCTGGGGCAGATCGCCTTGGCCGCCAAGACGGGTCGCCGCCTGTGCGATCGAGACGAGGTGCCCAGTGCGAGCGCCTCTCCTTGTAGACGAGAGCCTCCTGGCGATCGCTCGGCCAATAACGCCTTGAACTTCCGCTTGGTCTTCCGGCGGATGGCCGAGGGGGTGATAGCGGGAGGCGTGTCGAGAGCACTCCGTCGCTCCTGTAGGACGGCCATGGCCTCGTCGATCTGTTCCGCAGTTCGGAACTGATCGAGCGAGAGGCTTGGGCCGCCGCCCAGGGGCGGGATCGAGTGCCTCGGACTGCGGCGGCTACCTTCCACCATCGGCTGTGGCTCGGACTGAGACGGAACGAGGCGTCTGGCGGGCTGGCCAGCAGCTTTCTTCGACGCAGAGGCGGAAGACATGATTTCTGAAAGATTTCTTTGAAGCGCAGTGAGTGTCACTTCAAGTATATGCCCCGAGAACAGTGAGTGTTCTTCGAGACGGTAGGGATAAAAATTTGAGGGTTAGATGCCCTCCTTCTAGCGCCAATTGTTGTTGCCCAAAATATTTATCCGAAGATTAAATACTGCTGGAATGAACTGACAACAAACAAAGTTGCGGGAGCACTTCCGAGAGAATATGAATGAACACAAGATTTGCCGGGTTTGTTAGGCCCGGGCTTGAATGCTCTCGCGAGATGTTATTAATACAAATATTCGTGGATACAAGTATTAATGTGAGAATCTAAGTACAATGAGTGTAAAAAGACTTTGTTAATCCAGCTCTTGAGCGAAGCTTGGTGTTCTTCGTCCCTGCCGATCGTCTTCTGTATGAGAGAGGCCGAGAGAAGAAAGAACCGAGAGATAGCTGTTGCCAAGAGTAGGAGAAAGCCAAGTGTGTGTATTGCTTCTGTATTGTGTGCTGAAATCGCGATAATGCCAGGGCGGAATCCAAGTGCAGGCTGCCTTTTATTTATAGAGGCTTAGGAGCCTTGTCTTCTGGCGGGCGATCGCCTTCTGGCCAATATAATAATGGGGCGATCGTCTACCGGCCAATATAATAATGGGGCGATCGTCCTTAAGTCACGAAGTGTCGGCTAAAGTCAGCGGCTGGCGGCCATTGTGCGGTCGATGAGGAGCCAAAGATGCGTCCGGAGTCACTGTCACATGCGGCCCTACTGACACCTTTCGGCGGGCCTGTCGGCTGGTGGACGGATGCTGATAGGCTGTGGTCAATGATCCGTGAATTGCGGATCTTGTCTCGGCTCTGCACGTGGGGTTTGTCCTGAGGTTCGGCCTTTGCCGACTGGATGATTATCGGCTTCGAGCGGCATGAGGCGGTCGTCTTTAGCCAGTCACCAGAAGTCGGCATCGGCCAGTCACTGAGGGTCGGCATTGGTCGGTCGCCGAGGATTGATCGGCAAGTGCCGGGAAATGATCGTCTGCTAGTCGGCCACCAGGAGTCGATCGCCAAGTACCGAGAGACGATCGTCTTAGATGTCGATCGCTCGGCACCGGGACTTGTCCTGGGACCTTCGGTCGGCCGATACATCTTGTCTGCGGGGCTGAGACTAGGCCGCCCGATCTCTGATCGGCAGTTCTGCCTCGACTGCTCGGCAATGGCTAGGTCGCCCAATCTCCGAGGCGATCGCCGGTCGGAGAGTATAATTCTCGACACAACAATGGCCAACTCATCGATAAAGAATATGACTTGATATCATACTCAATGATGCAAGGGAGCTGCTCCTTCCGTGAGAAAATTGGAAGTGAGAGAGGAAGAAGTTTTTCTTCAAGTTTCCACTTTGAGTGAGAAAAATTAAGAAAGAAAAGGATATATAAATTCCTATAGTAATTCCTAGCCGTGTTCTTAGAGAACGAATTGCTATTGAATTTTTCCGGACAACTTCCGACGCGTGTGAAGTAGAGGCTTCGTATTTTCGGTGCTTGGAACGAAGGGATTTCGTGTTCGGGACGGGGTTCGTGCTCGTCATCCATATTTACGAAGATTTATTTCAAAGGCTTCAAGGGTATGATCCTTTATCTTCGTATTTTATTTTTTCGTATATACGTTACTTGATCGATCCTGTTTGGGATTCGTATTTATTTCCGCTGCGTATTTCGTTTTATTTTCGGAATCCCAACAGTGGTATCGGAGCGAGGTCAATGTTTCCGTATATACGATTATTTGTGCATTTTGAATGCTTTTGGTTGATGATTATGATTTAGAATCATGTTTGGAATAATCTTAGATTTTTAATTGTTCGTTGTAGCATCACGTTTTTGGAAACGAGCCGAAAGACGAAGAAACGGGGCTGCCGGCAGTGGTGCTGGCAAAGATCACTGGCCGCCGCCTGCCGGGCGAGCATGCTCGCCATGCTCGCCATGACTCGGCCACACCGCTCAGCCTTGGCTTGGCCAGCAAATTTCGGGTTTTTTTGGTCCGCTTTTTAATCGCCGCTGGCCGGGCCTAAACCGGATTGTCCGACTCGCTTTAAGTTTATATTTCGTTGTAATTATTTCCCAAAATTTAAATTGGATTTTAATTTGACTAAATTAATATTTGGAATATTTTTTTTAGTTAAGGGAAATAAATTAAACGAAAATATTATTTTGGCCGGATTACTTCGAAAGAATTTAAATAACGATTATTAGTATTAATTGGATTAATACCATTAAAATTGAATAGATTAATTTTATATTGATTAGATTAATATATTAATTGATTATTTAATTTTAATGCCACTTTATATTAATTGGATTAATATAGTAGAAATTGAATAGATTAATTTTATAGATTAATTGGATTAATTTATACCAACGACGGATGCCTTACTGAAAAATGTGATCCGTATGCACCCGTTAGGTTGGAAGGATTGGCTAGCGGAGTTGGAGAAAATTTTTGAAGCGGTTGTGTTGTGCGGCGATTAATACGCCTCGACAGGCGATCGGCATCACGATCAGAGAAACCAACCATGGAAGATATACTCTGGACAAGCACCCAGAGTTCGGCACAATACGGCGATCGTCTTTTGGTACCCAGCGATCGTCTTTTGATATCTGACGATCGTCTTTAATGAGCGAGCCGGAGGCGATCGTCTCGTGCCACGTATGGATCCAGCATCCGTCAAAGTCGTCGAAGACCGAATCTTGGACGGTGGCCCACGTGCGGATCTTCAAAGGGCACCGACAGATAGGATCTTTGACCCCAGCCTGTCACCTACCACACCTACCGACAAGGCCTCCGAAAGGTACAAAGTGGGTCCTCCTGACGCCTACCCAGATGCGTGGCCGGCCTCCCATCGCTCGCATACCGCACCAGCAGCGGCCCCAGACTTTAAGGGAATAGCCCCACGTGACGGGACGATCGGCCACCTTATTATAATATAGAAAACGGCGGTCGCCCGCGATCGCCTGAGGGGTCCCAACTACCTTGTCCCCTATAAATAGAGAGCTCACTGCAGTGGGCAGAGGGGACGGGAATTTACTACGAATTCAGTGCAAAATACACACAAAAGAGAGAATCAAACACTCTTTTGGCAACCACTTATACATTCATAGTGATATTTATACACATTCATCATATATCCCAAGCAAGAACTCACAGATTTATCTATCTGGTTCTTTCGGCAATCTACGCGCTCTAAAGCCTAGATAACTAGAAGTCTTTACACTCCTTGTAATAGATTCTAACATTAATATTTGTACTCGACAGTATATTTATTAATAACATCTCGCGAGAGCATTCAAGCTCGGGATTAACAACCCCGGCAAATCTTGTGTTATCTATTTTCTCACGGAAGTGTTCTCGCATTTGTTTGTTACTCGATCATTCCAGCAATACTATCTCCGGATAATATTTTGGGTAACAACAATTGGCGCTAGAAGAAGGGGATCTAAACCTTCATTTTTATTCCTACCGTCTTGAAGAACACTCACTGTTATCCAGACATATACTTGAAGAAACACTCACTGTTCTTCAATAGAAAAGCCTTCAGAAAAATGACATCTGCAACGACCTCCAAGAGAGCCACCCTAAGATCTGCCGGAAATCTCATTCCAGCCCGGACCGAATCCCAGCCCACGGCGGAAGGCGACCGTGGCGACGCTAGGCTCTCACTCCCGCCCCCGAGGGACGGTTCTAGCCTCTCACTCGATCGCCTGCACCACGGAGCATTGAGGAGGCTATAGCCATCCTCAGGGAGCGACAGAAGGCCAATGGCTCTCCCACCATCACTCCGTCAACCATCCGCCGGGCAAGCAAACGGAAGCTCAAGGGGATCTATGTTGAGAAATCGACAGAAAGCCCCGAGCCACAGGAGAAGGCTCTCGTAAGGCGGGACGATTCCGTCATCAGCCTCCTAGGGAGCGATCCCTCATGGCGACCCGGGCACTCAGGCCCCAGCCGGGAGACATCGGTATCCGAATCCTTTACCAGGAGTTCGGCATATCCGACTCCCAGGAGACAGGCCTGCCAGCGAGCCCCTGCTCGCCCAAGAAAGGAACCTACTGGTATGGAGCTCGTCATTCACCACGGGGCTAGGGGATCGGTACACGATCGCCTTGGTTCGCGCTCTGAGATCCAATCGGCGAGCAGTCAGGCGACGGCGATGGCCGCCATGCAACGCCAGCTCGATGAGATGAAGGCGCTCCTGGAAAATGGGGCAGGCACCAGGAGATTGATCATTGGATCAAGCGAACCACTCACGACTCAGATCGAGCTCGCCCCAGTCCAACCAACGATCAATCCCCCACAAACACCTCTATATGAGGGGAGATCAGATCCGGAAACCCACTTGAGCAAATTCCGGATCTACATGACCGGATGCGGAGCATCAGAAGCGACGAAGTGTCGAATGTTCCCATTAACTCTGGGCGACCTCGCCCACAGGTGGTACATCTCACTACCACCTCGCTCAATAAATAGCTTTGAGAAGCTGGCGAGCGACTTCACGTCATACTTCGCCGCAAAAGTCGCTCGCCCTGAAGGCCCCCACCGCATGATGAAAATCAAGCAGGGGAAGGACGAGTCAGACGAAGATTACATCGACCGGGTAGACGAGATAGTCCTCACCGGCAAGCCCATCAGCGACGAGCTCGCTCTCAACTCAGTCATGAGCGGATTCCACGAACGTTCGCCCATGTTCAGGCACCTCACAAAGGATATCCCCCCGACCTACTCGGTCTTCCGCGGCAAAGCCGCCGATTTCCTGGCCAGGCAGAGGATGCTCTCACTCCGCTTAGACGAGGGACCGTCCGAAGAAGTAAAGGCGCCATCCCATGTCCAGAAGAAGGCGGTCACCAAGCCCAGAAAGGTGGTCGCCAAGCCGCCTGGCGAGTTCAATGCCTTCGAGGATGTAGAGGTCCACCTCCTCCACAACCTCAACTTATCTCCGGCCCACATCTTCAACACAATCAAGGGTCGCGAGTGGCTCTCCAAACCAAAGACGATAAGGGACCACGGTCATCTAGACCGTAGCAAATTCTGTGCCTACCATAAGAGTCCCGGCCACAACACCAGTCAATGCCGCGACCTCCTCAGACAACTCTGGCGACTGTTTGAGGAAGGCAAACTGGACAATTTGATCACCAAGCGAGAACCTAGGACGGAGAGAGCCGGAGGGCGCGAGCGCCGACCAAACGAAAGAACTCCTCCCAATCCGGTCGCCAGAATCGAGCATGAGCCGGAGTATTCTGATGAGTCGATCCCTCCGATCAATCCTGGCGGTCGGATCAACATGCTTCAAGCAGGTGGTGGAAACCTCGGGGGTCTTTCCCCGGTTTCCACCATGTCGAACAGAAAGCGAAAAGCCGAGCTGAGGGCGTTCGCCGAAGTCCATGTTGTGGTACCTCCGGAGCCGACCATCTCTAAAGACGCGCTCATCACCTTTTCCAACAAGGACATGGAGGGAGTACAATGTCCCAAAGAGGATGCACTAGTGATCTCCGCTTGTACCCTTGGGAAGACGGTCGATCGCGTGCTGGTCGACAATGGGAGTTTCTGCAACATCATATTCAAATCCGGCCTAGACCAACTCGGCAACTTAATCAAATTCATCAAGCCTTGCGACACCGTGCTCCAAGGGTTCGGCGACAACACAGTCCAAGCCTACGGGAGGATCAAGCTCTCCATCGAGCTAGTATGCTTTTATGATCCCAAGGTTAGGATTACTAGGAACCTAAGTTTTGTAATCATAGATAGGCCCAGCATCTATAATGGGTTCCTAGGTCGCCCCTTTTTAGAAACCTTTGAGGCGGTCGCCTCATCTTTCTTTTACTGTATCAAATTCCCCACTGCCGATGGGACGGTCGGTACTGTAAAAGGAGATCAGCTAATGGCAAAAAGATGTTTGAATTACTCTTATGTTGTTACTTCTTTCAATACTTCCCATACTATATGTAACATTGAAGCGATCGACGATCAACCCATGGAAATCGACGAGACGAGCACATCGTACCAACCCGACTCAGGGGATGCCATCTCTCATCAATTGACGGACGACATCGAGCCAAGGATCGGTTTCGAGCCAAGTCTCGACATCGATCCAAGGACCGAGTCCGGAGATCGCACCAAACGAGAGGTGATCGTCCCTGTCGAAGAGTTGGAAAGCATTACGATGGATCCAGTTCATCCAGAACGGGAAGTACAGATCGGCGCAAGCATCGACCACGAATTAAAGGGAGATCTGATCAACTTGCTACGTAGGAATATCGGTGTCTTTGCCTGGTCGCATGAAGATATGGTTGGCATAAGTCCCGAACACGCTTGCCAATATCTGAAGATCGACCGGGCAATGAAGCCTGTTCACCAGAAGCGTAGGAAGTTCGGTCCCGAGAAATACGTGGCGCTCGACATAGAAGTCCAGAAGTTACTCAAAAACAAATTAATCGGAGTAGCTACAGACGAACCACAGTGGGTCGCCAACGCGGTGCTCGTCAAAAAGCCAACTGGCTCCTGGAGGTTATGCATTGACTTCACCGACCTCAACGCGGCATGTCCAAAAGATCACTTTCCGATGCCTCATATTGATCACTTGGTCGATAGTACGGCAGGTTGCGAAATGATGTCATTTATGGATGCCTTCGCCGGGTATCATCAAATCCTAATGGCGGAGGAAGACATAAAACACACATCTTTACACACAGAAAAAGACATATACTTTTGGGTCCGAATGCCGTTCGGCTTGAAAAACGCAGGGGCGACCTACCAGCAATTAGTCAACATAATGTTCGCTAATCAGATCGGCAAAACCATGGAGGTCTACATTGACGATATCGTAGTCAAAAGCCTCAAGAAGGAAGATCACCTCAACGATCTTGCCGAGACGTTCGCCATCCTTGAGAAGTTTAACATGAAGCTGAACCCCAAGAAATGCAACTTCGGGGTGGGCTACGGGAAGTTCCTGGGGCACATCGTGAGCCAAAGGGGGATCGAGGCGAACCCCACCAAGATACAGGCGATCCTTGACATGCAGGAACCGCGAAACATCAAGCAGGTTCAACGCCTCACAGGTTGTCTAGCCGCCCTCAACCGTTTCATATCACGGCTCGGCGATAAAAGCAAGCCTTTCTTCGCAACCATCAAGAACAAGAAGTTCGCATGGACGAAGGAAAGTCAGATAGCGTTCGCCAAAATAAAGGAATATCTATCTAACCCCCAGATCCTGGCAAAGCCGATCCCCGGTGAGAAACTATTCCTTTACCTGGCAGCCTCGGAGGTCGCACTAAGTGCCGTTCTGGTGCGAGCGGAGGGACAAGCTCACTTGCCCATCTATTATGTTAGTCAAGCGCTCCACGACGCTGAAACACGTTATACACCATTGGAGAAGATCGCCTACGCCCTTGTCATGAGTGTTCGTAAGCTGAGGGCTTACTTCTTCGATCACCAAGTGGAAGTCCTAACAACTCTACCTCTAAGGCAAGTCCTACACCGACCGGACACCAACGGGCGACTCCTCAAGTGGTCGCTGGAGATCGCCCAATACGGTATCACTTACGCCCTTCGCACGGCGATCAAAGGCCAAGCTCTGACTGACTTCATGGTGGAACTGACGTTCCCTCACAGTCCAACCCCGGTCGGCCGACCTGCTTGGAAGTTATATGTGGATGGCTCGGCGACCAATTCGAGAGCAGGGGCAGGGATTGTCCTCATCAGTCCCGATAGACAAAGTTTCACTAACGCAGTGCGTTTCAGCATTCGTGCGACCAACAATGAAGCCGAATACGAAGCCTTGGTAGGCGGGCTCGATCTGGCCCTCGCCCTAGATGTTCGTCGCCTCCATATCTTCATGGACTCCCTTTTGGTCGTGAACCAAGTTAAGGGAGAATATGAGGCGCGCGGCGAACAGATGGTCAAATACCAAGAGCTGGTCGCCGAAATGTGCACAAAATTTGAAGAAGTGCTAATCAAACAAGTCCCGAGAGAGCACAACTCCCAGGCCGATGCACTTTCCAAACTAGCATCATCGGATGGGGCAGCCGATTTCTCCAATATACAAATCACAAAGTCAGCAAGGCCGGCGATCGACAGAAGCCTGGTTACCACGGTCGCCATCGCCGAGGAGAACTGGATGACTCCGTTCATCAAATACTTAAAGGACGGAACGGTCCCTGACGACCGTATTAAAGCTCGCCAACTCCAGCTTCGTGCGACCAGATATACCCTATTGGACGACCGGCTTTACAAGCGAGCCTTCAGCCTTCCCCTCCTCAAGTGTATTACACCGGAGGAAGGTCGGTTCGTTTTAGCTGAGATCCATGACGGGATTTGTGGAAACCATGCGGGCGGGCGAGCCCTCATCCATAAGACAACCAGACAAGGGTTTTTCTGGCCATCACTTCAGAAGGATGCGATCGCCTATGCCAGATCATGTCATAGGTGTCAAATAATGGGCCCCAACATTAAACTATCCCCCGAACAGCTCACCTCCATGTATAGCCCTTGGCTATTTGCGCAATGGGCCATCGACCTTATAGGTCCCTTGCCGACGGCTCCAGGGGGCTGTAAGTTCGCCATTGTAGGGGTCGACTATTTCACCAAATGGGCTGAGGCCGAACCGCTCAACAAGATCGGCCAAGAGCAAGTGATCAAGTTTATATGGAGAAACGTCGTATGCCGATTCGGTCTGCCCCAGACCATCATCTCCGACAACGGAAAACAGTTCGACGGCTTAGAAGTCATGCAATTCTGTGAAAAGTGGGGAATCAAAAGGTTATTCTCAGCGCCCTATCACCCTCAGACGAACGGGCAGGTAGAGGCAGTGAATAAGATCCTCAAACACACGATTAAAGCACAACTCGAATCCAGGCAAGGACGATGGGCGAGCGAGCTCCCAGACGTTTTGTGGTCCTACCGAACGACGACCCGCAATTCAACCGGCGAAACCCCATTCGTCCTTGCCTTCGGAACAGAAGCGGTGATACCTTTAGAGATCGCCGTCCTCAGCCATCGAACCGAACAGGAGATGACGACCAACAACGATCTGGCCCGACGAATCGACCTAGACATGCTCGAAGAACGACGGCTGACCTCAGAAATGAAGAACACAATCCACAAAAGGAGAGCCGAGAAGTTCTTTAATTCAAAGGTCAAAGAAAGAAGGTTTCAAGTGGGCGATCTCGTCCTCAAGAAGATCCAAACCCACACAGGCGTTTTCGGTCCGAACTGGGAGGGACCTTTCAGAGTATCCAGATGGTTAACTAAAGGAGCCTACGAAGTGGAACATCCTGACGGTACTCCGGATCAATACCCCTGGAACGCCGTACATCTGAAAAAATACTACCAGTGATAATTTTGTATTCAATTTCAATGATGTACAAGGAATATAATGAGATTTTTTCCTATCCCATCTATTCTGGCGATCGCCCCACCAGGAATATCGCATACCGCCAACGATCGTTGATCATGACGATCCGAGGTAAAATCAATGCAGCCATGGTCCCGGAGGTCGATGGAACCGACACCTTCGACCATGCAAGGTTCCTTTTGTAACACCCCCAAATCCTATTGGGTTATTACAGTGCCGTGGACCCCATGCCAGGAGATCCACCAGGCGAACATGACTAAAAATACATTAAATAACACAACAAGGGAAAATCATAGTCCCTACCATGACATCTGACACAATATTCCGATAAGAAATTTCAACGACAAAAGTGGCCAAAAATGAAATACAACAACATCCACGAACATCTGTTCGGGTAATACAACACGACAACAACTGACAAGACTGGAGTACACTCCAACTGACTGACCGACAATGAACAACTCGGACTAGTATCGCTCGAATGACTCGTCGTCATCATCATGCCCCTGTGTCTCAACTCTCTCCTCGCAAGCACCTAAAACATAAAAAACATGTTCCGCCCCCACGGGGTCAGTCATCCAGATAATGAACATCAAATACATGTATAACATGATATGCATCCAAAGGCAGAATGAAACGGTACAATGATGATAATAATACGAGATGCTCACAAACCAAGGTAAGAACCGAGCATTCGTGAAATACTATGCCCACGGCATACTATTAATACCTGTTCGACAGGTTAGAAAATAAATGCCCAACGGCGAATCATAATCACAGAATACCACAATGAATTAAACGACATGAACCAAACCAGAACTGAATTTAATATGAATCATAATGCCGAAAGGCTCCAATGAAAATACCAAGACATTACAAAAGGCCTGAAAGTCGCTCAAATGGAAGTTAACAAATATCACAAACACTGAATTCAAAACAGCCCAAGTCAGATCAATGAGGGCCGAAGCCACGGCACGAAGCCATATCACAATAAGGGCCGAAGCCACGGCATGAAGCCGTATCACAATAAGGGCCGAAGCCACGGCATGAAGCCGTATTACAATAAGGGCCGAAGCCACGGGACGAAGCCGTATCACAATAAATGATAGTGTGCTGCCTTGAGTCGGCCAACACGATGATAGTAACACACGGATAGACACCGTCCTTGACAGTCCCAAATTAACACCTCGATTGCCTTAGAACGGCCAACCGACAACAATGATGCAGCGGATGATTCAATACCTCGATGGCCTAAAACGGTCAATCGATAACAATGATGCAGCGGATGATTCAATACCTCGATTGCCTAAAACGGTCAATCGATAACAATGATACCATGAATGATTGAACACTTCGATTTGCCTGAGAACGGCCAATCGATAATAATGACACGATGAATGAGTGAATACCTCGATTGCCTTAGAAAGGTCAATCGATACCAATGATACAGTGAATGATTGAACATTTCGATTTGCCTGGGAATGGCCAATCGATAACAATGATATGAAGGATGCCTCGGCACCTTTAATCGGTTACCGACGACGAAGATGAGAAATGAATACGCCGATACCTTTAATCGGCCAATACAGTTTTAATGACAACCCCAACATGAATAACAATGATCTCAACGATGTCTTAGATTGACATCAATATCAACAAAATCGATACATCGACACCGCAAACCGGCTATCGACAATGACATTAATGACGAGTATCACAATGCCTTGAATCGGCCATTAACGAACAATAATAACATTTGGCATAATTGCCGAAAGGTATCGTATCGAACGATCTCTTGATATCAATGAATTCATGAAGAGACTAAGTCTCGGAATGATACAACACATTCATACACATATATGATGACATTTAATCTCATTGACTAGTACAAGTATAAAACTTGCCTCAAACCGAAGGCGAGAAGGTACTTCCACGATCAACGTCCTTAATGAAATTATCGGCCGCTCGAACAACCTTAAACAACACAAATACCAATAATTCTCTTAATACACGAATCAAGCATGATCACGACCAACTCAAAAGTCGATACAACAATACCCGAAACTCTTTGGGGCATTTAAACAAACGCGTCGTAAATAATCTCCAATCATTTACAACCAAAACTCAATTACATCCGAAACCAACTTCCAATGAATGATTCAAACCCACAAAAACTCATGAGTTTTATCAATAATCCAATAGGAATACTTGAATCGATATTTCAACAACATTTGGTCGAAAACCCCCAAAATTCCAAAGTCACCCCGTAAGGGTTCTTGAACAATTCCTCAATTATTCACAAATTCCGAAAATTACCCTAATGAATCCGTAGAAATACATGTATCCAAGATAGATAATCCATATCTAACATATTCCAACATAATATCGACTTAACACGAAGAGATCGAAAGCAAAACACCCAAGATCCGAAATTCTAGGTCCAAGAATCATTACCTTGATTTGGAGTGATGAAACTGATTTAGATGATGATTAATCCAACTTAGGAGCTTGAAGATGATGCTAGATGATTGCAGCTCGAAAAGACCTTTCCGAATCGCCCAAGCTCGTCCGAAATGGTTGAGAAATGAAGAAATGACGAAGGATGGACCGAACTGTCCTATTTATACTGTCCCAGCCTAGCGCACGCTATGACTTGATATTTAGCGTGCGCTAGCGGTTTACTGGGCAGTCCAGTGAGGTCTGAAATGCCTCGTTAGCATGCGCTACGACTTGGTAGCGTGCGCTAACACCTTACCGATAGCGTGCGCTATCCCAAATTGTTAGCGTGCGCTACTGATGTCTGATACTCAAAAACTGAAGTCCCAGAACCTACTGTCCTCTGCCATGCACGCGTTAGCGTGCGCTACTAATGTGACTTAGCGTGAGTTACGGCACAAGATTAGCGACGCTACTTACCACTCGTAGCGTGCGCTACGAATTTCCCAAATCAGCCCGGTACCTTCGGGATCGCCCGCCTCTCTTGCGCTAGCGTGCGTTAATACTGAATTATAGCGTGCGTTACCTGCACCTCATTAGCGCGCGCTAACTAGAATATGTAGCGTGCGCTACCTCTTAAACTGAAAACCAAAATGTGATGATGATGACAATAATCTCGGCTCGGTCTCAAACAGTGATGATCCCAAAATACGCCGAACGATGGTTACAACTGAATGGACATGAGTACTGAGTGAAAAAAAATTATGAGTGACAGTTACTGAGTGATGATAAATGAATTCACAACCGGGTATTACATACTCCCCCCCTTAAAAAGAGTTTCGGCCTCGAAACTAAGGGTAAATAACTCGGGATATGAACTATCCACCATGATCTGAAAACAATAATGCCCAAATAGTCCTCGGGACCAAAACAATCGCATGCCCAAGTCCCCAAGACTTGACGTCTCGAATCACAGTGAACGATTTCCCAAATTATCACGAAATCTTGAGCACAACGCCGAAGGGATGAACTCCCAACAAATGACCCAAATCTCAAGATTCTCGAATATGATCATAATAAGATGGATCAACAATAAATGATCCACAGTCACGATACATTATTACGGATAGATTTACACAGTCATCCAAAAACAAGGTTACATCTCAAATGTACCCGACATCGATATCCTTCCATATCATCGATCTCCTCTATCTCAACGATTTAAGGTATATCCGAAGATTAACTCGCCGCTAAATATGATCTCAGAAGGTCACGAGAATGAAAGTGACTAAAATGAATGATGAATGATAAATGACTATAATCCGACCAGGATTAAGAATGACTCACCAAGGTGAATTAATAACGTCATGAGTGATAGTTCAAGTGAAATTATTGGAACCGTTGTTCCTCATGAATTGAATGATTAGTTTCATGATGCCAAGTCTCAACATGATTGATGTATGATGAATGAATTATATGAATGAATGAATGACAACGAAATGAATGATTATACTACTAATGAACAAGAATTAACTTGTTCAAACCGGTGATGAATGTCCTTACCTCTGGCCCTCGAGGCCTGATAGGGTCCCTTGGATGATGCACGGGATGGAGTAACGAAGTCTCTCGAGGCCCTTGAGCTCTCTTGAGATTTACTGGCGCTAGAACCCCTGCAGTATTTCTGTCGGTGTCCCTGTCTCCCACACAGAAAACAAACAATAGCTGGCACCGTACACCGGGTACTAACGTGACCTGCTGAATCACAGTTAAAGCAAATAACAGTCGAACTCGATGCCTGAGAGGAAGATGCTATCCCAGCACAAAGACGACTAGAAAACGACCCCTTGGACGTCGGAGCCCGATGTCCCTCTGAACGGGCCGGCATTCTAGTCCTCTCACCCGAAGAAACTGGAGGATGCTTCTGAGTAAGCTCCTTGATCAAAAGCTCTACTCCAAGAGCCTTCCCGATGAACTCACTAAGTGAATTACAATTGTGATTGAACAACTGCATCCTCAACTGCGGATTTAGCCTCTTGCTAAAATATTTGATCTTATCCGCCTCAGTACGGATAACTGACGAAGCAAACTGAAGTAGTCCCTGAAACTTATCAGCAATGACAATAACACCCTCATCCTTGACGGATTCGGGGTTCAAAACTTCTGACAACTTGACTTCACGAAGTGGAGCCGGGTAATACCTCTCTAACATGAGAGTCTTGAACTCACTCCAAATACAATCACGATCGATGGGTTTCACAGAAAGCCACCACGAATAAGCGCCCTTACTCAAGTAATAAGCCGCTACTGCCACTTTACTCTCTTCCGGACACTGAACCATGTCGAAGAGTTTATCAAAATGCTCGAGCCAATGAACAATATCAGCTGGTTCTGACGAACCCTCAAAGGTAGGCGGCATCTTACGAGAGATATCGCCAACGATCTGATTCACTCCTCCAGTTTGTCCATGAAATGGCACCTGGCATCCCTGTTGCGGTGGACCACGAACCATCGAGGTCTGCATGGTCTCCACTATCCGCGTCATCTGAGTCATCTGGGCCATCATGCCCTGCATAAATATGAATGGGTCAACCCGAACACCTTCCGAGTGAGATGCCTCTCGGGTATGACTCCCTGACAGTGAATGATTATCTGCGGATGAATGAGTAGCCTCGCTATTTGATGAATTAATGATATCCCTCGCGTTCGTGTGGGCATGCACACGAGAGCCCGAGTTCCGGTCCGCACCGCGGCCTCTTCCCCTGCGTCCTCTGACAGCTCTATCCATACTGAAGTAGGAAAGTCACATGATGATTATATATTCCGCATGAATATCGCATTATGATTACGTTACAGAGTGATAATAATGAGCATACACGCTCTAACACAATGAATGCATTAATGATTTAATGAAATGATCGTCGACATTACGTCGGAGTATGATAAGATCGTATGAAACATCAAATGAGGTAATATGATTACCTGATGAAATTCCTGAAATGATTACCTTGAACAAGTTAACAAGGTTGAAAATTCGATCCTCAAGATCAACAACTGAACCGTAAGATGGGCTGAATGATTAATGAATTAACTGAAAAATGAGATTGACTGAGTGATGAGTGAATTAACTGAACGATGAATGAATTATCTGAGTAATGATATTGATTGAGTGATGAATGAATTAACTGAGTGATGAATGAATTATCTGAGTAATGATATTGACTGATTGATGAATGAATTAACTGAGTGATGAATGAATTATCTGAGTAATGATATTGACTGAGTGATGAGATCGAAATGATGATTGAGGATTATTAACTGATGAATGAGTTGATCCTTAATGCTTACACAAGTCACACGTGCTCCAAAACAATTAGTCATGAATCAATCATAACACTAATATCACATATAGGTTTCAACAGAGCATGAATAATTAATGACATGATGAATGTATGAACATAAAGAGAATCGAGTCCTTACACAAGTCATACGAAGCTTCGAGGTCTCGCGATACTAGTCTTCACTGACGACAACTCGATGAATGAATGACTCGTGCAGTCGCACTAATATTACGACTCACAAAACCCGACTGACTAGATTGTCATAACCTGAAAGTCCCACTAATACCGCGTCGGTAGGACCACATAACTCACATCTCAGGGTATCTCACAACCCAGATCTCTGATACCATTTCTGTAACACCCCCAAATCCTATTGGGTTATTACAGTGCCGTGGACCCCACGCCAAGAGATCCACCAGGCGAACATGACTAAAAATACATTAAATAACACAACAAGGGAAAATCATAGTCCCTACCATGACATCTGACACAATATTCCGATAAGAAATTTCAACGACAAAAGTGGCCAAAAATGAAATACAACAACATCCACGAACATCTGTTCGGGTAATACAACACGACAACAACTGACAATACTGGAGTACACTCCAACTGACTGACCGACAATGAACAACTCGGACTAGTATCGCTCGAATGCCTCGTCGCCATCATCATGCCCCTGTGTCTCAACTCTCTCCTCGCAAGCACCTAAAACATGAAAAACATGTTCCGCCACGGGTCATCATCCAGATAATGAACATCAAATACATGTATAACATGATATGCATCCAAAGGCGTAATGAAACGCACAATGATGATAATAATACGAGATGCTCACAAACCAAGGTAAGAACCGAGCATTCGTGAAATACTATGCCCACGGCATACTATTAATACCTGTTCGACAGGTTAGAACATAAATGCCCAACGGCGAATCATAATCACAGAATACCACAATGAATTAAATGACATGAACCAAACCAGAACTGAATTTAATATGAATCATAATGCCCAAAGGCTCCAATGAAAATACCAAGACATTACAAAAGGCCTGAAAGTCGTTCAGCGGAAGTTAACAAATATCACAAACACCTGAATTCAAAACAGCCCGAAGCTGTATCAATGAGGGCCAAAGCCACGGCACGAAGTCGTATCACAATAAGGGCCGAAGCCACGGCATGAAGCCGTATCACAATAAGGGCCGAAGCCACGGCATGAAGCCGTATCACAATAAGGGCCGAAGCCACGGCACGAAGCCGTATCACAATGAATGATAGTGTGCTGCCTTGAGTCGGCCAACACGATGATAGTAACACACGGATAGACACCGTCCTTGACAGTCCCAAATTAACACCTCGATTGCCTTAGAACGGCCAACCCACAACAATGATGCAGCGGATGATTCAATACCTCGATGGCCTAAAACGGTCAATCGATAACAATGATGCAGCGGATGATTCAATACCTCGATTGCCTAAAACGGTCAATCGATAACAATGATACCATGAATGATTGAACACTTCGATTTGCCTGAGAACGGCCAATCGATAATAATGACACGATGAATGAGTGAATACCTCGATTGCCTTAGAAAGGTCAATCGATACCAATGATACAGTGAATGATTGAACATTTCGATTTGCCTGAGAATGGCCAATCGATAACAATGATATGAAGGATGCCTCGGCACCTTTAATCGGTTACCGACGACGAAGATGAGAAATGAATACGCCGATACCTTTAATCGGCCAATACAGTTTTAATGACAACCCCAACAGGAATAACAATGATCTCAACGATGTCTTAGATTGACATCAATATCAACAAAAATCGATACATCGACACCGCAAACCGGCTATCGACAATGACATTAATGACGAGTATCACAATGCCTTGAATCGGCCATTAACGAACAATAATAACATTTGGCATAATTGCCGAAAGGTATCGTATCGAACGATCTCTTGATATCAATGAATTCATGAAGAGACTAAGTCTCGGAATGATACAACACATTCATACACATATATGATGACATTTAATCTCATTGACTAGTACAAGTATAAAACTTGCCTCAAACCGAAGGCGAGAAGGTACTTCCACGATCAACGTCCTTAATGAAATTATCGGCCGCTCGAACAACCTTAAACAACACAAATACCAATAATTCTCTTAATACACGAATCAAGCATGATCACGACCAACTCAAAAGTCGATACAACAATACCCGAAACTCTTTGGGGCATTTAAACAAACGCGTCGTAAATAATCGCCAATCATTTACAACCAAAACTCAATTACATCCAAAACCAACTTCCAATGAATGATTCAAACCCACAAAAACTCATGAGTTTTATCAATAATCCAATAGGAATACTTGAATCGATATTTCAACAACATTTGGTCGAAAACCCCCAAAATTCCAAAGTCACCCCGTAAGGGTTCTTGAACAATTCCTCAATTATTCACAAATTCCGAAAATTACCCCAATGAATCCGTAGAAATACATGTATCCAATATATATAATCCATATCTAACATATTCCAACATAATATCGACTTAACACGAAGAGATCGAAAGCAAAACACCCAAGATCCGAAATTCTAGGTCCAAGAATCATTACCTTGATTTGGAGTGATGAAACTGATTTAGATGATGATTAACCCAACTTAGGAGCTTGAAGATGATGCTAGATGATTGCAGCTCGAAAAGACCTTTCCGAATCGCCCAAGCTCGTCCGAAATGGTTGAGAAATGAAGAAATGACGAAGGTTGGACCGAACTGTCCTATTTATACTGTCCCAGCCTAGCGCACGCTATGACTTGATATTTAGCGTGCGCTAGCGGTTTCATCGGGCGATCAGTTGAGGTCTGAAATGCCTCGTTAGCGTGCGCTACGACTTGGTAGCGTGCGCTAACACCTTACCGATAGCGTGCGCTATCCCAAATTGTTAGCGTGCGCTACGATGTCGATACTCAAAATCAAGTCCCGTAACCTCATCCTCTCGCCATGCACGCGTTAGCGTGCGCTACAAATGTGACTTAGCGTGCGTTACAAAGACGATTAGCGTACGCTACTTACCACTCGTAGCGTGCGCTATTTAATTTTCCAAATCAGCCCAAGACCTTACGGATCGCCCGCCTCTTGCGCTAGCGTGCGTTATCTTGAATTATAGCGTGCGTTACCTGCACCTCATTAGCGCGCGCTAACTAGAATATGTAGCGTGCGCTACCTCTTAAACTGAAAACCAAAATGTGATGATGATGACAATAATCTCGGCTCGGTCTCAAACAGTGATGATCCCAAAATACGCCGAACGATGGTTACAACTGAATGAACATGAGTACTGAGTGAAAAAAAACTATGAGTGACAGTTACTGAGTGATGATAAATGAATTCACAACCGGGTATTACACCTTTGGGCTGAGATCGCCCGCCCTTCGTTTAAATACGAGGCCGGCGTAGCCGAAGGACCCTTCAAAATAATCAGTAGACACGATCGCACGTCCTCAAGGTACATCATCTAACATGGTGAACCCGGACAATGCGACGTGCCACTACCCCCGTCTCAACGTACACCGTCGAGGGTCGCCATCTTCATGGCGGGCCGAGGTGGAAGCAGAGCTAACAAGCCGCGGACGTGGAGTCTAATAAGCCGACGACGCCCCGCGCAAGGACTCCTCCAGACCAAGATCGCCCGCCTTTCATTCAAACACAAGGCAGGCGTAGCCTAACGGAGGACCCTCACAAAAAGTGAATCGCGGGATACACAATATCCCTCGCACACAAAGACACGATTGGGGAGGTCGGTCCATCGAACACCCCAACCGTACATGATTCCTCATAATCGGCAAAACTGAAGATAGCTCACCGGACAAACTAGTTTTTGTTTCCTTACTTACAATAAGTAAACAAAAACAAGGGGGCAGAGATGGGTCGAGCTAATCCCAAATACGATCGAACAAAAAGGAACCACGCACGATCGGCTTCGCTCAAACACACGCAGGATGATCGGAGTCGTTCGACAAAAATTACAAGTAAGAAATCCGATTCAAAACATATCAATGCTTTCAACACTCAGACAATCGGTCGGATGAACAAAACGTCAAAAACAATCATACACGTACTTGTAAAAATTGCACGCAAACATTCAAAGGCGATCGTATGTAAAGAGACAGTATGAAAAGAGGAACATTTTATTCATAACGCAAGTTTCGTACATTACGGGGCCCGAAGGCATTACAAAAGGAAAACAAAAAAGTACAAGTTACAGAGGAAAACAAGAATGTCTCTCAAGGCCCTGCCGGCTGGTCATCGCCCTTAGGTTGAGGATCGGCTTGGGCCCCCCCATCGGCCTCGGGATGAATGAATTTACCAGTATACCAACTCAAGTCGATCCCGAAGTCGACAAAGTCAAGGATCGGCAAGGAGAACTCCGGGTGCAGAGGATGCTCGAGGGCATAGGATTTGAAGCTCTCCATCAAGGGACCGATCTCGATCCCTGCCTTTTTAGCGGCTCGAACAGCGTCAGCATAGGCCAAGTAATAAGCGAACTCGCCGACGAGCGCAACGTTGAGGTAGGGATCGGCCTCGATCGCCTTCAGCTGCCCCTTCAAATCCACGGCCGTCTTCTCAGCCTCCGCCAGCTCGACCACCTTGGCGGAATTCTCACCCTTGGCCTTCTCCAGCTCCTTCTTCGCCGCCTCCAGCTCACCGCTGAGCCGATCCACCATCACCTTCAGCCCGGCTGCCTCCTCCTGCGAAGCCGCGTACTTCTGGCGGGTTTCCTTCTCCTTATCACGGGACCGGTCGGCAGCCTCCTTAGAGCGACTCAGCTCCTGCTTCAATCGGTCAACGTCCTGTTTAGCCCTTTTGGCCGTCTCCTCATACTCCTTCTCCATAGACTGGATCCGGTTGGCAAACTCAATATTTTTGTTCCGGGCTGCCTCGAGGTCGCTATGGAGACGAGCAGTGGAGGGTCGCCCCTCAAAATCCCTAGCGGCTTGGACGGCCATCGTCGCCGTCTGGAGAGCCAGGGCAAGGGTCGCCTTCATGGCATCTTCAGATCGACGACGAGCGATCGCATCAAGATCGGTCGTCCAGGCCTTGGGCAGAGAGGTGATGGCCTGCTAGATGTAAGTGGGGACGTCGAGAGATGTTTTCGGAGCCTTGCTCGACAAAAAGTCCAGCACCATAGGAGCGACGTCCGGATCGGCGAGACGAACCCTGCGGCACAAACCAAAGAAACCAAGGAGTTAGCCTATACCTTACTCATAATGCCTAAACTCAGAAAATTTTGATCCTTTCTTACCTATTGACCAGCTCGGGATCGCGACCAAAATAAGGCTTGCCCCGAGAGGTTTCCGCCTTAGCGATCGCCACCTTCTTCGTAGGGCCGCCCGATGACCGGGAGCCAGTCGCCGAGGGCCTAGGGCCTGGTCGCTCCGTCATCGGGATGGCAGAGATAGGAGCCGCAGCAACCGGAGGCTCAAGAATGGATACATACGCCTCAGTAATCGGCGGGGACTCCTCCGACCTCCGCCTCTTGCGGCGCTGAAGCTGTTCCTCTCCCTGAACCACCTGCTCGGCGACCGGCACCTCAGCAGGCCTCATCACCGGAGCATGGCGAGACGTCGTCGCAGGAACGCGACCAGTCTTCTTGCCCAAGTGGAGGCGACCGATGAGTCCTGGATTCAACATAGCAATCTCTGGCGGTGGCTCGGCAAATCGGGGAAAATGAACCTCTGTCAAAGAAGAGGTACGAACAAGTTAGACAACAACTTAAACGATACAACCTCCTGGAGACGATCGCCAAGCAAGGAAGCACCACTTAAGCTCATACCTGGAACTTTCAAGTGACGGGGGAAGCAAAACAATCGAGCCCCCAACCGATGAGCTTCGTTACCAAGCAAGCGAACGTCAATAAAGGAATCCGGCAAGGCACGGATCCGCTCCCAAACGATCAAGAAATCGAAAGGAAGGTCGCCGATCGCTGGAATGAGAGGTCCTGCAAAAAGAAAACAAAATTAGATCAGTCCAAGACAAGCTCAATCAAGGGGAGAGTTAAAATCCTTACTCGGATTCCTCTCCCGAAAAGTGGTGGGGATCTCCAACTCCTCATTCGGCCTGTCACTCGATGCCGATCGCCACGCCCTGCCGACCCAGCACCATTTAGCCAGGTCACCCCTGGTCTTGCTCGGCACACCGAGAACCACTCTCCCCATTCGGCCTTGGATATGATTGCCGCTGATCGACCCTTTCCGCGCGGCCAGTTTAAACAGATAATTCATCTCCAGCGCAGTAAGGAGGCGGAACAACCGGTGACCGCCAAACAGTGTCAACGTGCAGATGACACAGAGCTGCCGTTCGCGTCGATGAAGAGGCGCCAAATTCCAGGCGATCAGCAAGTAGGAGACGGCGAATGGCATAGGAAATCGCAGACCGGCCTCCATAATCATCTCGCTGACGGCAACCATATCCTCGGGCGGTTGATCGGCACGTTCATTCTCCGAGGGCACGTGCAAGGAAACGTCAGAGGGGATGTGATATTTGGCCCTCCAACGGCTCAGGTCTTTCTTGGTCGCCGTACTCCGGATCTTTCCGAGAGTCCACGGAGACGGGACGGCGGCCCGAAAATCCGTCCGCTTCACATGTTCGTAAGGGTGAGCGGCGGAGTAGGCTTCGAAGTCGAATTCCGGACAGGGTCCGGCGATCGCTTCCATCATCTGAGCGAAAGCCACATAGGCAGGGCCGAATCTACTCTCTCGTTCCCAAGCCGCCCGCACCAAATCATCCTCATCCACCGGCGAGCCCCCCTGCTCCGCCGTCGCCGCCGTCCTCGCCACTTCGGCCTCGTTGAAAAGTTCTTCGAGTTCTGCGGGTGCAATCCCCGCACGAATAGCTTCAACGGCCGTCTCCATGTCCACTCCAACGGGAATCTCCTCCCGTTCAGGCGACGCTGCGACGGCGGAAGAACTTCCGGCCTCGAAGGTTTTGGATCCTCCCGACATATTATGAAAAGAAGAGGGAGATAGAAGATTGATTTTTCTTACCTAGAGAAAAGAAGAAGATCGGCACAAGAAGCTCCAGAAATTTTTGCAGAGTTTCGGCTATGGATGCAAGGACGCGTAAAGAGTGAAGGAGAAGAAGCCCTGGCCCTTTTATAGATGGAGGCGAGGGTCTAAATGCAAATAGGAGAAATCTCGAGGGCTGGATCGCAACCGTCACGTGGGGACACATTAAATGCTGCCCTCGAATACCGCGTACGCGTCTTTTCGAGGGCACGCCAGCCGACAAGTCTGACAAACCGTCGGACTCCCCCAACAGCGGCGCGACGCGTGTCCCTGCCACTTTTAGAAAGCCCGCCTTCATTTCCCGCTGCTCCCGACGCGAAAGGAGATCGTCCAGATTTGAATTCAGATCGGCTGATCGTTTAAACATTGGTGATCGCCAACAGTGCCACCTCACCCCGTGTTTTCAACATCGAGGCGAGCTGGGGGGCAATTGTTGTGCGGCGATTAATACGCCTCGACAGGCGATCGGCATCACGATCAGAGAAACCAACCATGGAAGATATACTCTGGACAAGCACCCAGAGTTCGGCACAATACGGCGATCGTGTTTTGGTACCCAGCGATCGTCTTTTGATATCTAACAATCGTCTTTAATGAGCGAGCCGGAGGCGATCGTCTCGTGCCACGTATGGATCCAGCATCCGTCAAAGTCGTCGAAGATCGAATCTTGGACGGTGGCCCACGTGCGGATCTTCAAAGGGCACCGACAGATAGGATCTTTGACCCAAGCCTGTCACCTACTACACCTACCGACAAGGCCGCCGAAAGGTACAAAGTGGGTCCTCCTGACGCCTACCCAGACGCGTGGCCGGCCTCCCATCGCTCGCATACCTGCACCAACTGCCCCAGACTTTAAGGGAACAGCCCCACGTGACGGGACCATCGGCCACCTTATTATAATATAGAAAACAGCGGTCGCCCGCGATCGCCTGAGGGGTCCCAACTACCTTGTCCCCTATAAATAGAGAGCTCACTGCAGTGGGCATAGGGGACGGGAATTTACTACGAATTCAGTGCAAAATACACACAAAAGAGAGAATCAAAGACTCTTTTGGCAACCACTTATACATTCATAGTGACATTCATACACATTCATCATATATCCCAAGCAAGAAATCACAGATTTATCTATCTGGTTCTTCCGGCAATCTACGCGCTCTAAAGCCTAGATAACTAGAAGTCTTTACACTCCTTGTAATAGATTCTAACATTAATATTTGTACTCGACAGTATATTTATTAATAACAACCCCGGCAAATCTTGTGTTATCTATTTTCTCACGGAAGTGTTCTCGCATTTGTTTGTTACTCGATCATTCCAGCAATACTATCTCCGGATAATATTTTGGGTAACAACAGGTTGATTGTCCCAAAGCGAGGAAAGTACCAATTGCTCAGTATTTCCTCACCAAAGAGGCCGCTATGTGGTGGAAAGTCATCAAGCCACAGGATCGTGTTGCTACGTGGGAAGAGTTTCAAGAGCTTTTGGAGGCCGAGTTTTGTCCTTGGCTAGTGCGAGAAGGCCGAATTCGAGCCTTTTTCGAGGCTAAGCCATAGAACATTCCCGTTTCGCAAGCAATCGTGGAGTACAACCAACAACTGATCCACGTGAAGGATCAAGTGCGAAACGAGCGTGATAAGATCCTCTACTTTGAGATGCGTATGAATATGGACTTACGATGGTACATGGCCGGATTTGTTTGCATCACGTTGAAGGAATATCAGGACAGAGCTTTAGCCCTTGACATGTTGAGCCCCGACAACGATACCAATGAAGAACCGAAGAAGCAAAAGACCACGGGGAATTTTTTTGGCTCTAAGAGTGGCAACTTCCAGAGGTCTCATACGACTAACCGCTCCATCAGACAATCACCACGTTCTGCTAAAGGAAATAGGAGTTTCCATTCTGCTACGGGCACCTCAGCTCGCCCGGTGACTTGCTATAATTGTGGTCGTCCAGGCCACGTTAATTTGGAATGCAATTTCCCACCTTTGAAATATCACACTTGCGGACAGATGGGACATAGAATGGCTTATTGTTCCGAACCAAATCAGACTCTGGACACTCGGGTTTCTGCCCTAGCGCCACTAGATCAAGCGTGAATCAGCGACAATCTTTTGGTCAGTCTCAGCAGAGTTACGGCAAGGGCCAGGGACAGGGTCAAAATGCTGGAGGGGGAAACTCTAGCGTCGGTTCGCTATAACCACGAATCTATGAGATGCGTCGAACAGACAAACCCGACGCGGTGGTGGCCTCAGGTACCATTCACATTTTATCTCATCCAGTTCGTGTACTTTTTGATTCGGGTGCTACATATTCTTTTATTTTCTTGGAGTGTGTACGCGGTTTGAATATAACTTGTATGACTACTTGCGATCCCTTCATTGTGAAACTACCTAGCGGGGATAGAATTGTGGGAAATCGGGAGATTAGAGATTTTCCGGTGATTATAGCCGGTATAGATTGGTTATCGAATTTGATTGTAGTTGATATAGAAGGCGAGGATGTAATCCTCGGCAAGGATTGGCTTGATAGTCACCAAGCGATTATGAATTACCGTACTAAGGTTATCACCATGATGACCAAAGGCGGATCCGAGTACTCATTTTTGGGACGTAATACGGGCCAATCTAAGTTGCTTATGAGCGCCCATGAAGACCGTAAAACTTTTGAATAAAGGTTGCACGGGCTATTGGTGTTATGCTTTGAAGACGGAAGGGAACGAAGTCGAATTCTCTTCCTTTCCGGTTGTTAACGAGTATCCCGATGTTTTTCTGGACGACCTCCCAGGATTACCGCCAGATTGAGAGATAGAATTTTATGTGGATTTAGAGACTGATGCGGCTCCGATTTCTAAGGCACCTTATCGGATGGCACCTTCTGAGATGCAAGAATTAAAGAATCAGTTGGGAGAACTTCTGGAGAGAGGGTACATCAGACCGAGTGCTTCGCCTTGGGGCACGCCTGTTCTATTTGTGAGAAAGAAGGATGGTTCACTACGGTTGTGCACCGACTACTATGAGCTGAACAAGGTGACCATCAAGAACAAGTATCCTTTACCTCGTATAGACGATTTATTTGATCAGTTGCAGGGGGCTGCAGTTTTCTCGAAAATTGATTTGAGATGAGGGTACTATCAACTCAGGGTGAGAGAGTCCGACGTTCCGAAGACAACATTTCGGACGAGATACGGACATTATGAGTTTGTAGTTATGCCTTTTGGATTGACTAATGCATCGGCAGTATTCATGCAGTTAGTGAACAAGATATTCATCGAGTACCTCGACAGGTGTGTAGTCATCTTTATTGATGACATTTTGATCTATTCTCAAGATAAGGAGGAACATGCCCGACACTTGCATTTGGTACTAGATATTTTGAGAACCGAGCATCTCTATGCAAAATTCTCGAAATGTGAATTCTGGTTGGAAGAAGTTATGTTTCTCGGCCATGTGATTTTGGCCGAAGGGGTTTGTGTAGACCCGCAGAAGATTGAGGCAGTGCTAGATTGGGCACCGCCTAGAAATGTTAAGGAAGTTCGTAGCTTTTTGGGCCTTGTGGAGTATTGCCGTCGGTTTGTTAAGGGGTTCTCGAAACTCACTTGGCCGCTTACGAAATTACTCCAGAAGACAGATAAGTTTGTTTGGACGGATGAGAGACAACAGAGCTTCGATGAGCTGAAGAGACATTTGACTTCAGCGCCGATTCTGGCTTTACCACATGGTAGTGAGGGATTTGCGGTTTATAGTGACGCTTCGAGTCAAGGTCTTGGCTGTGTGCTTATGCAGCATGATAAGACGATAGCTTTTGCGTCACGACAACTAAAACCTTATGAGATGAACTATCCTACCCATGATTTGGAGTTAGCCGCAATTGTCTTCGCACTCAAGATTTGGCGACATTATTTGTATGGTTCTCCGTGTCGGATTTATACCGATCACAAGAGCCTGAAATATATTTTCAGTCAGAAAGAGCTGAATATGAGACAGAGGCGTTGGTTAGAGTTGATAAAGGATTATGATTTGGAAATTCTTTACCACCCAGGAAAAGTCAATGTCGTGGCAGATGCTTTGAGCCGTAAATCGGCATCGCTTCAAATGCTCGAGGTTCTTACATCTCAAATGAAGATTTGTCAGGATTTAATCGAGCAAGGAATAGAAGTTTGGCTTCAACAAGTACAAGGGCAGTTGTGTACTCTCGAAATTACTTCATCCTTGGTTGACGACATCAAAGGGAAACAGTGGAGTGACCCGATGATCTCTCAACTGAAGGAAGATGTAAAGGAAAAGCCCCTGGCTTTATGGTTCACGAGGATAGTATTCTGAGATTCCAGGACAGGCTTTGTGTTCCGAATGATCTAGAATTGAGGCAGAGAATTCTCCGAGAAGCTCATGTTACGACCTACTCAATCCACCCAGGAACGAGTAAAATGTACAAAGACTTGAAGCGAAGTTTTTGGTGGAATAACATGAAGAAGGATGTCACAGAATTTGTACTATGGTGCTTGACGTGTCAACAAGTCAAGATCGAACATCAATGACCGGCGGGGTTGTTGAAGCCGCTTCCCATTCCCGAGTGAAAGTGGGAGGACATCTCTATGGACTTTATCACTGGCATGCCGAGAACTGGAGCCAGAATGAATATGATTTAGGTAATCGTCGATCGGTTGACCAAATCTGCACACTTCTTGGGTATTAAGGATACTTGGGGACCGGAGAGATTGGCTCGAACTTTTATAGCTGAGATCGTAAGATTGCACGGTGCCCCCAAGACCATTATTTCTGATCGAGACGGTCGTTTCATATCGCATTTTTGGCAGGCCGTTCATCAGGCCTTGGGTACTGAGTTGAGATTGAGTACGTCCTTTCATCCTCAGTCAGACGGTCAGACGAAGAGGACGATTTAGACGTTGGAGGATATGTTGCGGGCTTGTGCCCTAGACTGGAGTAATGATTAGGAGCTTCATTTGCCGTTGATCGAGTTTGCCTACAATAATAGTTGGCACGCATCGATCAAAATGGCACCATTCGAGGCACTTTATGGTAGGCAATGTAGGTCACCGTTATGTTGGGACGAGGCTTCGGAGCTAATTGGAATGGAGCCGGATATGTTGATGGAGACTAAGGAAAATATTTCTATTATCCGGGACCGGTTGCTGACCGCCCAGAGCTGTTAGAAATCTTATGCTGATACTCGTCGTCGACCCTTAGAGTTTGAAGTGGGGGATCATGTCCTACTCAAGGTGTCACCGACCAGAGGGGTTTTCCGCTTCGGGAAAAACGGGAAACTTAGTCCGAGGTATATCGGACCTTTCGAGATTTTGGATAGGGTTGGAGATTTAGCTTATCGCTTGGCGTTGCCTCCAGCTTTGAGTCACGTCCATACTGTTTTTCATGTGTCTCAGTTGAGAAAGTACGTGCCGGATCCGAGTCATGTTATCGACTATGGTGAGATTGACGTAGCCGAGGATATTACCTTTCCGGAGAGACCCGTGAAGATCCTTGAGCGTCGTGAGAAACAACTTCGGCATAAGACCATTCCATTGGTTAAAGTGCAATGGTCGAGACATGGAGTCGAGGAGGCGACTTGGGAGACGGAAGAGAAGATGCGGTCGGAGTACCCCGAACTTTTTATTTCTTAAGTTTCGGGACGAAACTTCTTTTTTGAGGGAGAGAATGTAATACCCGTGCTTTTATTGACTGTTTGACCTTTCCGTTCGTCCTATTTTTGTCACTCTATAAACTATTTGTGATGTTGTCGGTATTGTTATAGAGTTTTGTACCTTGTTTGGATCATGATCGTGTTGTTTAGGCCTTGCGGAAGTGTTCTGGGTCAGAGAATTAGCGCACGCTAGGCCTAGGCTAATGCACGCTAATTCTTCTTGAGTAGCGCACGCTATCTTAGAGCCGTAGCGCGCGCTAAGGGACCAGACAGGGAAGAGTCGGTAGCTAATTTTGTGCTCTCTGGACTCGCAGTTAGCGCACGCTAGGAGTTAACTAGCGCACGCTATTCGTTATCAGTAGCGCGCGCTAACACGACCGTAGCGCATGCTAACGAGCTGGGTCGGCAGAGCCAGTGAAGTTTTCAGAGTGTCTGGACTATCAAGTAACGTACGCTAGGCTTCGGCTAGCGCACGCTTTAAGTGCTGCGTAGTGCACGCTAAGCTATCACAGTAGTGCACGCTAAGACTCGAGCAGGGTATAGGACAGTAGGTTCTGGACTCTAATTTCTGGACACCAATTTCCAGGTAGCGCACGCTAACTTTCGGCTAGCGCATGCTAAAGGAAGGCGATTAGCGCACGCAACGGTATCCTTAACGTATGCTAACAGGGCCAGCAGAAGCCACTGGACTACCTGGTGACCCCGCTAGCGCATGCTAATATTCGAGGCATAGCGTGCGCTATACTGGGCAAGTATATATTGGACAGTTGACTTCCATTTCGTCATTTTTTTTCATCCTTCTCACATTACCGATCGGGAGCAGCGGGTTTTGGTGATTCAGAGAGTTCGGAGGCGATCTTTCTTCATATATCAACATCTTTGGTTGGAGAACAAGGATTTCACAACATCTAATCCATTCCATCTTCCAAATCAAGGTAAAAATCCTTAGAACCCTAATTTTGGGAATTTTGGGGTTTTTTCCTAGATTCGTCCGATTTATCCATTTTGGAGCTTGAGAACCTTGAGATTATGATGTATGTACCCCGTATACATGTTTTTCCTACGATTTTATGGATTGGTTTGTGCCGTGTTCGGACTAGTGTGGGCTTGGGTGATTTTCCAACCTCTAGTTGTTTATCCTTGTATTTTCGTGAATTGTAGACGGGTTTCAGGAGTCTCTTCGTGAGTTATGAGTATGGATTATTGATTATCCTACCCCTTTCGAATCGTTTAGGTACCGGAATTGCGTTCTTGGACCTACCGAACTCATACTCTTTTCCGTTCGATTTCTCGATGTCTCAAAGGCAAGTATATATTTATGATTGTACGTTCTAGACTTTCAAAGTAAGATATATGAATGGCATGTTTGTTTATATCCACTCTAGGACGGGCCGACGAGTCCTCTGAGGGTTTCGTAGCCTCTGGTGCGATTCCACGGATCATATGAGTTAACCACTCTGGGACCGACCGACGGGTCCTCTGAGGGTTCCGTAGCCTCTGGTGCGGTTCCATGGTTGATCATATATGTATTGATGTTATGCTATGAGATTTAGTTATTTCGGAATACTAGTCTTGAAATGATGAATTGACGGTTACTTTTACTTTATTGTGGAGGAGTATTGTATTTCATATTCGATATACTTGCACTAGCTATTCGACGGCTAACCCCTTTATGGGGGAAATACTTTTTATGTATTTCAGGTTCCAGGAGAGCGGATAGGCAGGTATCGGGTCGGCATGAAGATTATGGGCAAGCGTGATACTGTGTCTTACCCCCGGTTGTATTCCGTGTTCCTACATTCAGTGTTGTTGTACTGGAATAGTTATTGAATACTCGAGTATTGCTTTTCAGTTTCCTTGATGTTTCGGCTTGTGTTACCGAAGCGTTGTATTTGTGTTGTGATGTATTTGGATACAATGGATATGGTTTGAATACCCTTTGTATTGTTCTTCATTTTATTGTATGTAGACCCTCTCGATCAAAATTTATAGTTCCGTGTATGTTTAGCCTTGTGGGTCCCACGGTGGGGCTCACGGCGCTGTAATATACTGCGAATAACTTGGGGGTGTTACAAGTTGCACCAAAAACAATATCGTCCACATAAATTTGGCAAATAAGCATATCATCACCTAAATTCTTAATAAATAGAGTATTATCAACATTACCTCTTTTATACCCATTTGAAATAAGAAAAGTACTTAAACGATCATACCATGCTCTCAGAGCTTGTTTTAATCCATAGAGAGCTTTATGGAGCTTGTACACATGATCTGGATGATCATAGTCTTCAAAACCCGGCAGTTGCTTGACATACACCTCCTCCTGGATGATTCCATTTCGGAACACACTCTTTACATCTATTTGATGGAGTTTGATTTTCTTGTATACGACAAAAGCACAGAGAAGGCGAATAGCCTCAAGACGAGCAACAGGTGCAAAGGTTTCCTCGTAGTCCAAACCTTCTTCTTGATTGTATCCTTGGGCGACCAATCTTGATTTATTCTTAATTGGGAGACCATCATCATCGGTTTTAACTTTATGAACCCATTTGGTACCAATGATCGTTTTGTCTACCGGTGCTGGAGCCAATTCCCAAACCTTATTTATTCCAAATTGGTTTAGCTCTTCTTGCATAGCAATAGCCCAATTCTTGTCATTGATGGCTTCATCGATATTTTGTGGTTCTGTAAGAGAAATGAATGCAATATTGTTAATACAATCATTTATATTTCTCCTAGTTCGCACACCTTCATCGATTTTCCCAAGAATTTGCTCCATGGGATGATCTTTCACATTAGCCAACTCTTTTGGAAGGTTGAAAGAATTTTCCTCCTGTTTGTCCGAGCTTAAGTTGAGCTTCTCCAATTCCTTTGACGCTTCTGAGACTTCTTTAGCCGGAACCATACCTGCATCATCATCAAAAACAACCTTTCTCGGGGGTAAAGTTGTATCATCGAATTTTACATGAATTGACTCTTCTACTGAGCCTCTTCTACAGTTAAATACATGATAAGCTTTAGTATTAGTCGAATAACCAAGAAATATTCCAATATCCGATTTAGAGTCAAATTTTCCAAAATTATCCTTACCATTATTATGAATGAATACTTTACAACCAAATGGATGAAAGTAAGATAAGTTGGGATTTTTAACTTTAAATATCTCATATGGAGTCATCATTTTGTTCCTACGGAGATGGACTCGATTAATAACATAGCAAGCGGTGTTAACGGCTCCGGCCCAGAAATATTTAGGAAGCCCATATTCATTGAGCATTGTTCGGCTCATTTCTTCTAGAGAGCGATTCTTCCTCTCGACAACTCCTTTTTGTTGAGGTGTCCGAGGTGCCGAAAGATTGTGCCCAATACCATAATTATCGCACCAATCTTCAAAAATATTTGAATCAAATTCTCCACCATGATCGGTTCTGATGGCGATAATTGGTAACTCTTTTTCCTTCTGGGTAACCTTACACCACTTAATAAACTCGTTAAATGCATCATTTTTATTTGTTAAGAATTTTACCCAAGTAAATCTCGAAAAATCATCAACAAGAACTAAAGTATATAGTTTACCTGTTAAGCTAGCATGCCGAGATGGACCAATCAAATCCATATGAATTAATTCAAGAATGCGACTAGTGGAAATTTCCATTTTTGGTTTAAGCGAGTCTCTAGCATGTTTTTCTTTAATACAGGCCGCACAGATGTGGTCTTTTCTGAAATTTAATTTTGGGACAATATGACAATATCATTTTTGGCCAATTTTGAAAGAAGTAGTAAAGAGGCATGGCCCAATTTTCGGTGCCAAATAATGGCATTTTCATTGTATGAAAGTAAACATTTTTCATTGAAAGAAGATTCATCTTGAAGATCAAAAATATAAATATTTCCATATCGCAATCCAATAAAAACGACTTGGTCTTTTCTCATTGCAGTGCAATGCATACTTTCAAAAATTAATTTAAGACCAGTGTCACAGAGTTGGGAAACATTTAGAAGATTATGGCAAAGACCATCAACAAAAAGAACATTTTCAATAGTAGGTAAAGGTTTCTTACCTATCTTACCTGTACCTTTTATTTGGCCCTTTTTATTATCGCCAAATGTTACACAACCACGATCTTCGTTTTTCAGTTTCGTGAAGAGATGTTCAATCCCACTCATGTGATTTGAACATCCACTATCAACATACCATTTATATGATAATATTGTCTTCCTTGCTTGTACCTACAAAAATAATTTTCTTCTGTTTTATAGGTACTCAGGCTAATTTGGGTCCTGTGGAGTTAGACATACAAACTTGGTTTTGAACAATGGTTCCTTTAGGTACCCAAATTTGTTTGACTTTTATAGTTCGTCTCGAACTTCTACAGTAAGTTTTGGTATGTCCTGGTTTTAAACATTTTGGACATGATGGAATTCCCATTTTTAAAATGTCCGAATCTTTCGTGGTAATTTCTAAGGACTTTTTCATTGGAAATGAATTATACCCGAGTCCTTGTTTTGAAAGAGAAAATTTTTGACCAAATAAGAGTTACTCAAATTTGTCATTACCACACGAGAATTTTCTAACGTAAAGTTTCAATTCTTTCTGAGTTTTGTGTAAATCATCTCTCAGAATTTTCTCGTTTTCCAGACAATTTGTATGATCAATCGACACATCCTTGTTTTTCAATAATTTTGAATTTTCATTTTTAAGAGACTTTAGCTTAAGTACTCGAGTACTTCCTTCTTGAATTTATTAATGTTGTGTACCCGTTTTGGGATGGATTTAATATTGAATGATATTGTTGAGTTCAGTCTCCTGTCTTGAATTAAGGAGTCGTGTGTATATTGATGATGTTTGTATTTTGTCGATTGTCGGTTTGGTACGTTAGCCTGGTGAACTCCAAGTGTGGGGTTCACGGCGCTGTAATATGCCCCGAACGTCTTGGGGATGTTACAGGAAGTAAGATACAAACCCCATAATTGTTCGATGTGGGATGGGTCCTTACAATCTCCCTCACGTAAGTTATTAGCCTCTTCGTCAAATTTTAAAAATGCCCCGGGCGATGTAGGATTCAGAAGGTAGCTCGTACAGGATCATGAGGTGGCTCACACCTCTAGCAGTGTAGCACCTTGGTCCGGTCAGCATTTTGTTCCAGCATTTTCGGCAAGGACATGTATAGGATTTTGATCATATCTAATATGGCAGAATATCAAGACTGATTTCAAGATCACACACACATGATATAGATGAATATAATCTAGTCTAATTAGTATATCCATAGAGTTTAGAATATACCTTTGAGGCGTGATTGATTCGAGGTCTATAAGATATAGCTTTGGGACTCCACGTGTTGTTTCTCTAACGTATCCATACAACAGATCTTGAATCACTTTGAGATATTAGCTTAGAACACGAGCAAGATGAAGAATCCCATGTTTTCTCTTCCTCTCTCTCTCTCTCTCTCTCTCTCTCTCTCTCTTTCTCTCTCTCTCTCTCTCTCTCTCTCTCTCTCTCTCTCTCTCTCTCTCTCTCTCTCTTGCGGCTATGTAGTAATTTTAGGATTGCACGATTTTTGTATTTTGGCTCTAATAACACACATTAATTTTTCAGACCTATGTCTAGTTATTTATAAGGATAAATAACCTAGACATACAAGGTAAGAAAGAGTCCTTTTGCCACAACAAAAATACAGAAGTATCCTCCCATACATGGATCGGCCAACCCACATGCTCGGGCCCTCGGCCTGACATGGGCCGTGTTCGATCGGCTCGACCCAACTGAATTATTTCGTGCGACGTGCTCGGCTCTGCTGGTGTGTTTGCGTGTCCCGGCTAATCCTTTTTACATTTTTGAATGAAGGACATCAACAAAATAAAACTTATAGACTATTTATATGAGTTATGCACATTGAATGAAGGACATCATTACAACAATCTGCTAGGATAAGGTCGGTTTGGAGAGAAGTATCCATTTTAAAATCAAGAGCCTCCAATCTCTCGATCATGGATATTATTTTGAGGACGTGTTCCCCAACCTTCTCACCTTCCTTCATCCTTGCACCGAACAGTTGCTTGGATATCTCATATCTAGCAGTTTTGCTATGCTCATCATAAAGCTCGGTTAAGTGAGATAAAATCTGCCTAGCAGAAGTCATTTTCTCATGAGCTCTCTGAAGCTCATTAGACATAGAAGCCATCATATAAGCACGGACTTTCACGTCATCCTTAACCCACTTTTCGTGGTTTTCAATCTCTTCCTGATTGGAGCGGGTCCGCACAGGAGGCGCCGGAATGTCTGTCTCCAAGACGTATCCCAGTGCCTCTATACTGAGGACAATCATCAGATTGCGGAGCCAATCCACAAAGTTAGGTCCCATTAAGGTGTTCTTTTCGGCGAGTGCGAGTGGATTCATTGTCATATTGAGATTTGAGTCTGCATTAAGTACGATAGATTAATTAGTGACTCATTCAATTATGTTCTGAGTATAGAATTAAGGTCTATTCTATTCTTGTTACCCAGCTCCCACTATTTTTATCGAAATAACACACTCCCATGTGAAATCCGGAAGTATCGTCGCTCTACTTCATAGTGGTGATCGAGTTCTTTATAAATCTTAATAGAGGGCAACCGAACAGGTTTCTAGTCTATTAATTTTCATAAAGTGGTGTCCAACACCAACCCATCTAATGGATGATTCGATCTTATTTTTCCCCTTGTTCACTCCCCTCAACCTATACGGTTTCTATGGTTCGTGAACAAGTTAAGTTTATACCATCGACGCAAATCAGTTTCACAATTGAATCTTATCCGGCAACCTATCAGGTTTCTAGGGATAAAATTTGCTCCAACCGAAGGCATCCAAATGCGCTCCCGGTAATTTATCCATCCTCCCCGAATGACTACCCCGATAACTCGGAAGTATAGCACATCCGGTTTGGATTTCAATTTCCCGAAAACTCGATGGAGGGAAGAAAAATCTTGAAACCTTATAAACTTAATTATTTGTTGTGGGAGAATTATCGCGATTAACGTTACACTTTGCACATTAATCATTTAAGCGCGTTTGTGGCATTCATACAAGATGAAACAACCATTCACAGTCTAGTTGCTACCAACATGTGGTTCATGGACCGTCCCTAGAAAATAAAAACTTCGTAATCTAATTACAAGTCTTCATCTTGAATCTCCGTCTTCTCAAACGGATCTTCATCCGGTCTTAATCATTACATATAAATTTTACATTGAAAATTGCATTCTAGATACAAATATTTCTAGTAAAATAAATAGGCTCAAAACGGCCTTTACAACCCAATCGAATAAAACCGAACGATTCAAAAAACTAGGTCCATGAACCACATCACCATTCAAAAAATAATGCATCCAACACATTAAATAAATGTCATTCATAATGAATCTGAATATTGATCCAATCAATATAAAACAATCCATCCAAAACGAATTAATCCAATAAATTCAAACAACCGTCAATTTTAACTTGTTCCGGACGAGAAAATATTTCATTAAATTAATTCTCCTAAGAATAAAATTACCATAATTAAATCTTAGTCAAATTAAATCCAATTTAATTTGTGGAAAATTAATTATCGAACGAAATATAAAAAACGGAGTCGGAAAACACGGCCGGGCCAAGCAGGGACATCGCCAATGACGGCGAGCGGTGGCTCGCACAGTGCCGAGAACGGCCGGACGCCCGACCAGACTCGCTCCTGCCGCTGCATCATGGTCCATACAGGCAGACCGCGAGGCAGTGCCCTGGCAGCTCCAAGATGCCGGGTCCGTTTACGTTTTCAGCTCGTTTTTTCGCCCCGATTCCAAAATAATATTTTTCTAATCTTTATATTACTCATTTAAATCAGTTTCTCAAAAAAAAAAATAGATTTATATTGTAACATAAAATCATGAAAAATTAATTTTTAGATGAACAATAGAAAATCAACGATTAATACTATTTTGATTCCAAATCATACACCATCTAATCAAGCATTCCAAATGCTAATATCGTATATACGATCGAAAGACCTACGCTTCGATACCACTGTTGGGATTCGGTGCCTAAAATGAAGGCCCAACGGAAGCGGTCAAATGAAAATTAATTCGATCTGAATCCCTACGAGGATCGATCGAGCTACGTATATACGAATATCAAAAACGAATTCACAAGAGATATAGAAACTCACCCTTGTAGTCCGTTGATTAGATGAATAACCTTCTCTTGAGCTATTCCCCAAGCTTTGCTTGATCTCTACGAATCTATTCCGCTTCAAGCCCTTGAACGATCCAATGCCGAAAGCACCGCGTCTCTACTTGCCACGCGCCGGAGAAACGACCGGAACAACGATCACCTTGCTATCCTCCGAGGATACGGCTAGATCTAAGTGATGAAGCTATATATGTAAATATTACTACACTCTAAGTGTTTTAATCTTACTCTCTCTTTATGTCTTGATATTTTTCTCTAAGAAAACAAGAATAAACTTGAAGAAGAAGATGACTTGGAGAAAAAACTTTTTCTCTCTCTATTCTCTTCACAACTCACGTATGGAAGCTTGTCTCAATGAGTGATTGTCATCCTTCTCATTTATTCAACTCCCCACTTCCTTTAACAACTCATGCATGTGGGAATCTAACCCCACCTCCACAATTATCATTCATAAAAGAATGAAAACATAAGTCCGAAAAGAAGGTGGCTAGAAATGGGGGGGCGGCCCATGGAGAAAACGGATGAGTTCGGTCCGTTTTGGACTCCCGAGAGTCCAAACAAATAAACTCCAATTCCGTCCCGATGTATTTGAATAGTTTAATTAATCCAATTAATTTCATCATATCAAATACATTATAACATAATTAATTTCTCCAAGAAATAATTATATCCATGAATTAAATTAATCACCCAGTGATATATTTAATTCATTAGGTCGTAAATCAATTTATCCAATAAATCAATTTAGACATCTAATGTCCCAAATTTAGATATCCAATATCTAATACACATAATGAGAGAATTAGCTTGATTCATTTTGTCGTCAATCCTAATGCGCGACTCGGTAGGTCCGTCTCAGTCAGCAATGGGAGGAACCAAAGAGTGGTAGCACCACCTAGCCAGCCTGGCGGCCTACACTGTACCCCAACTGAGAACGAATGATTGGATCATTCAAGAACCATTCTGTCGTGAATACCAGTAAACGTATAAACCCTTCTTTCAAATGTCCCGATCAAGTTATAGGGTCACGGTCAGTCAAACCCTATCTGTACTTGATGCTATGCATGCGTTAATTCAAATCGAGATCATCGAGCTGTCGTATATCTAATACAACTAGCTCCAATGCTTTGGCCAAAGACTTATGATCTCATCTGCCAATAACCGCATAGGACATATAACCCGCTCACTAACGGGAGAAAGAATTCTATCTTGGTATTGATGGGACTCGCTACTTGCCCGTCAAGATGCACGTCGAGGTTGACCCCCGTCTTCCGGTTTATAGGGTCAAACTACTCTAATGAAAATCTTGACGTCACAAGCACATCCCTACTAAATCCTCAAGTCGAAGGTTCATGAATACCTATCACAACCTTTCGATTCCGTCATTGACTGTCCCAGAGTGAAATCCATGTGACGAATCGAGGGTGAGTCGGTTCGAGTATACTAATCCAATTAGCATACCTATAACGTGTGCTCCCACTAACCATTAATGTTCGACAGGCACTCTCCATGTCAAAGAACACGTCATACAAGTCTTCACATAAACTTAATGCCCAGTCAAGTTTCATCGACTTGCGAACGATTAAGTATTTGAGCTATAACCTTTCCAGTGCCGACCCCCTTATCCAATAAGGAGTGGAACATTTTGCTCTCAAATACACGGACTAGTTTCTATATGTTTATTTATGATTTAGGAATGCCAGTAACTACCAGTAAATAAAGAAACATTCATTTTGCCTTATATAAATGGTTTACATGATTACAAGTACAATGCCCTCACTCAACAACCTCTGAGTGACATTCGAGGGCATACTTCTAACACTAGCGTGCGCTAACTGCGAGTCCAGAGATCACAGAATTAGCTACTGACTCTGCCCTGTCTGGTCCCTTAGCCCGCGCTACAGCTCTAAGCTAGCGTGCGCTACTCAAGAAGAATTAGCGTGTGTTAGCCTAGGCCTAGCGTGCGCTATTTCTCTGACCCAGAACACTTCCGCAAGGCCTAAACAACACGATCATGATCCAAACAAGGTACCAAACTCTATAACAATATCGACAACATCAAAAATAGTTTATAGAGTGATAAAAATAGGAAGAACGTCAAGGTAAAACAGTCAATAAAAGCACGGGTATTACACAACTAACGAATCTCTGTCCCAAGAATTTTCAAATCTTATGAAGGGAGAATTCGAAATGAGCATGATGGGAGAGTTGAAAAACTTTCTCGGGCTCCAAATTAAGCAACTCAATGACAGAATATTCATTCACCAATCAAAGTACGTCAATGAGCTCTTAAAGAAATTTAAGATGGAAGAATGCAAATAAATATCTACTCCTATGTCTTCCACTCTTAAACTCGACAAAGATAAAAAAAGGTAAGTATGTTGACCAAAAATAGTATCGAGTTATGATCGGCTCTTTACTTTATTTAACTGCATCTAGACCCGATATAATATTTGCTACTTGCTTATGTGCTCGTTTTCAAGCAAATCCTAAAGAATCTCATCTCATTGCATGCAAAAGGATTTTTCATTATTTAAAAGGTACTACTGGCTTAGGTTTGTGGTATCCTTCAAGCATTGATTTCCAACTTTTTGCATATAGTGATGCTGATTTCGGTGGATGTAAAATTGATAGAAAAAGCACCACCGGAACTTGTCATTTTATGAGTTCATGCTTAATTTCATGGGGTAGTAAGAAACAGACTAGTGTCGCTACTTCCACAGCTGAAGAAGAATATGTGGCTGCGGGAAGTGCATGTGCACAAGTCCTATGGATCAAAAATCAACTACTAGATTATGGCATCGAGATTAAAAATACACCTAGTGACAATACAAGTGCCATAAATTTAAGCAAAAACCCAATATTGCATAGTAGGACAAATCATATTGAAATTCGTCACCACTTTATTCGTGACCATGTCTAAAACGGGAATGTGCGTATCCACTTTATTGGTACAAATGAACAATTAGTGGATATTTTTACAAAACTATTACCCGAAGATACTTTCAATTTTATTCACATAAATTTAGGGATGGGACATGTTGATCATTTTTAAGTTTTTCATATTCATCATATCTACATTAAATGGTCATTAAAAATCGGATATCATCGAAAGGAATTCACTGTTCATATGGTCAGGCTTACGGCCGTTACGCCTGGAAAATTACGTAAGTAAGAAGTCATTATGTATGTAATGCAGAATTTGACTACGTACGTAATGGAACCCAGGTTTTTGGACATAAAGTTTTAGACATTTCATTACGTACGTTACATAAAGCATATAACGTACGTAACGCCTTTTATCCTGTTACTTAAATAACCCGATCGGCAGTTTTTCCCTCGTTTTTCTCTCAAATCCCTATCGCCTCCCATCGCCTCCCTCACAAACCTCCCACAAAATCCGTCCAACTTCACTTATTTCTGGTCGATTTCCTCCATGGCAACCAGGGCAAACAAGAAAAGGAAAGGTGAAACCTCCCAACCTCCACCATCCGGAGAACCTCATTTTCGCAATCCCAAGCGGCGAAGATTTTCAATGAAGTATTAATCGACGATGAGGTAACTCCGAGTCAACATTTCGACTTCGAATCTTTAAATTCAGTGGGTATTGGAATTGAGGAATTCGTTGACATGCTTGGTATAAATCGTTTCGTTAGCCTTGCTCGTCCGGTTTTGTTGATTGTGTCCGGGAATTTTACGCAAATTTCTTTGTCACGTATGACTCTGATGGTTTAGCTATTTTTAATTCATTTGTCCATGGTAAACCAATCATTTTTTATGCTGCAAAACTATTCGAGTTATTTGGTCTCCCGAATGAGGGTTTTTGTTGTAAGGGAACATTTGCCGCTCCCGATGAAGTTATCGATAATTTCTCTGATGATGAAAGTTATAGTGTGCATGAAGTTAAAGTTTGTGATTTCTTGACATCTAGAGCTGTGCTAGAAGTGAATACCGGCCGCTTTGAAAACAATGATTTTGGTCTTAATATTCGGTATCTCCATGATGCGATTACTAGCTGCCTTATGCCTAAAGTCAATGCCCAGCAACGCCTAGTAAATATTGACATGGAAATCATATATCATGTTTTGAAAGACCACCAAGTGAATTTTGCTTCTATTGTGCTAAAATGGTTCGTGGAAAAAGGGATGATTTTCCACAAGAAAAGCTACGCCAAGGTCGATCATCAACGCAAGTCAGGAATGCCTTTCGGATCCATTCTGACGGAGATTTTCGAGAGAGCAGGAGTTGATCTTTCGGGGCTGCACGAGGTCGCCATCCCGAGGGGGAGCCTAGTCCACGAGGGTACCATCCAAACTATGAAATATCTTCGAACTCAGAAACGTGGATGGGTGTACTTCGCCTACCTAAAGGATGAAGATCGTTTGGTTGATGATGGTGTCTTACCTTGTCCGGAGGAGAGAATCACATCTCGAGGCATTGCTCATGACAAGCCTCGTCTGCATACTCATCCAGGCCCTTCTCAACCGAGACAGGAGAGTTCTTCTTCTAAGATGATTGCTCGTGTGGATAAGATCAAGAGATAAATGAGTGCAATCAAAATCATGGTTAAAAGTCTCTGTACTCACTTCGAAGTCCCTCCTTCACCTCCAGCGGCCGACCTTGACTAGTGGATTTTCTTCACTATGATGATTATCCTGTTTTTGTTAAGACCGACATTTCATGCATTTTCTTATGTTTTTGTCATAAACTCTTGCTACTTTTATTTTGCTTGAATGATTGTGTTGGCGATTTCGTTGCTATTTCGTTTCTATTCGTTGAATATTCTGTGTTTCAATGACTTTCTCTTAGAGGATCTCTTATCTTTTTGTTAATGACAAAAAGGGGGAGAAAAATATGTTCGTTTTTGAAATGTTTTATCCCTTGTTCATTTCAGGGGGAGAGTTTACTTAAAATCTTTCGATTCTCCAAAACTCGTCTTTTTTAAAAACTCCCATATAAATTTTGTCATCATCAAAAAGGGGGAGATTGTTGGTACAATATTTTTTCATAATTCAATTTATACATTTTGATGATGAGTTACTTAACCAAAATATACTTTACATATTTTTCTTCACTTAAACATATATAACGTACGTAACCATTCATATTTAACGTACGTAATCCTCACAATTTTGGCAAGTGTTTTACTGCAGGTAACGTACGTAATACATCATGTATAACGTACAATTTTGCCCGTTACAAGTCAACACAATAAGTCATCAGCCGTTACACAAAGTCTACTCATCCAACGGCTCTTTGACAAAAGTATAACGTACGTAATCAACATCTTCGTAACGTACGTAACGAGTTTCAACCTATGCTACTCGACTATTTTAAGGCTTTCATTACGGCCGTTACACAAGAGGTGTAACGTACGTAACTTTGCTAACGTACGTAATCGTTCATATATAACGTACGTAAGCTCTGCCACTTCTCCAACGGGAAAGTTGCCTCAAGAAGGCTATAAATAGCACCATTCAAGGAGTTGGAAAATACACATCTTATATGAGCTTACAAGCATACTCAAGCTATATCAAGCATACATTTTGAGAGATATACACATTCCACATTGTGATACGAGAAGGTTTGCTCTATTATTTCTTATCTATATTCTTGTATCAACGAGTGATATATCTTGTAAAGTCGAGTTTCCTACTCGCAACTGTTTTATTGTGAGGTTGTCTTGTACCCTGAAAAACAAGAGTGTTTTAGTGAGGTTGTTCTTGTGCCCTGAAATCAAGAAATTGTAAGAGTTGGCACTAAACTAGAAAGTGCATTCAAGGTTTCTAGAAAAGTCCTAGTCGATAAAACTAGGTAGGGGACGTAGGCTTCGTTAATAGCCGAACCTCTCGAACAATTTCTTGTGTTCTTTCTTTTCCGTACTTCATTTACTCCGATATTTAGCTTCCGCACAAAAAGAGTTCAAAACTCTTATCCGCACTATTCAACCCCCTTCTAGTGGCGGTACCAATCCAACAAGTCTCTTTCATCCGATGAATTTGACAACATTCCATCGTCTTCTTCGTTTAACCGATTTAAATCAAGCTATATAACAGGGTTTTGAATCTCATTGTTATCATTATTAAATACAATAATGATATTCCTCAATAAAGATGAAGATGTCACCAGAATTGGAAGCTCCACTTCGCTATGTAATTCATGATTAATGGGAGGTTGATTTAAATCTATATCCATGTTAACAATGTAGGGAATACAGGGTTGCATGTTCTATCTTTTTACTGAATGCTTGAGTACGTGACACACCGTGACACACCCCAAATGTAATTATGACTATTAATCATCACTAATTAAGGGCAGATTTGGTATAATTAGATATTCTTAATGTGTGTTTTAATGAAGAACGGCATCTAAATAAAAATAGAAAGAGTATATTATAATATACGAGGCATTCAAAACCCGTGCTACGCACAAACAGGGCCGGTCCTCCTAGTGGGCGGCATGGGCCATCGCCCAGGCTAAAGCGAGCGTGATCCAAATTTCCTCGAGTATACCAGGTTCATTTTTTTTTTGAAAGAAAAAAATTAAGTTGGGTGTATTCAATTGGGATTTTGTGGAATTCTTTTGGATTTTAGAAATCCTAGTGTATTCAATTTGGATTGTTTTGAATCCATTAAAATCTTGAGGTATTCAATTTGGATTTCAGAATGTCATTTAAAATCTTGGTGTATTCAATTTGGATTTTAAAATGTCATTTAAAATCTTGGTGTATTAAATCTGGATTTAAAACAATCCATTAAAATCTGAATGTATTCAAAAATCCATGGATTTTTTTGGATTCATTAAAACGGTGGATTTTGATGGAATTGTTAGTGTTTTTTTTTCAGTTTTGAAATCTCATCAAAATCAATGAGATTTTGAAGGATTTCTAAAAATCCAATTTTAAATCCGAAAGACTCTCCATCAACTTTATAAGATTCTACAATGATTATTATTAATCCATGCATTATTTCTAATCCACCAAAACCTTTAAAAATCCATGGATTATTATTAATCTACCAAATCTGAATTTAATACACCCCTCTAAATTTTCATTCAATTTTTTGGCTCAAAAGCTGGCGCCGACAACTTACAGATTATGTCATCTGTAATCCGTGTTAGTGTGATTATTAACTGATTAAGTGGTTTATGGGTTATTTGATGTTCATTATCACTATCATTGATTCATTGTTTAAAAACATAAAATATGTTTCTTAGATCACAACCATCGACAGCTCAAAATAAGAAAAGAAAGAAAAAGCAACAAGAAATTGCTTAACTTTTACAAGGATCATTAAATAAGTTTTTTATTGGGCAAGAAAAATCTATTGAAAATCCGACCTAAGAGGTTTTAATAATCCTAATACCAATGATCATGTTGAGGAATGTGTTGATGAAAAACTTATTGACGAAGAACTTGATCCTAATTCTAATGGTGATGTGGAAAATCTTGTTGATGAAAAACTTATTGGTGATCCTAATTCTAATAATAATGTGAATCTTGTTGATGATGAACTTGTTGGTGATTCTAAGTGTGATGAAAGGAGTTTTTCAAAATTAAAGCTATTGAAATCATATTTGCGGACTACCACGAGTCAAGGTAGGCTTAACGAGTTAGCAATTTTGAGCATCGAAAGTAAGTCTTTAGCATATACAGACTATGATAGATTAATTGATGATTTTGCTTCACGAAGTGCACGAAGGCACCATTTTAAGTGATCTTATTTTCGTTCTATTGTTCGGGGTTTTGGTTTATGTCTCCCGTTGTAACTCCCTTTTTTTCAATAAGAATCGGGTGAGCCGCCTAGCTTGAATATGTTTCAAACCCCTTAAAAAATTTGTGTATTATGTGTTGATTGGATTAGGGGCATAATTTTAGTTATTCGCCCAGGGCATCAAAAACGATTGGACCGGCCCTGCGCACAAAATTTGTATCTAAGTGTTCATCGCATAATGTGTGTGTAGATTACCGAATATACAACAATCTATAACTAAGGCTGCCGCGAGAGATTTTTATTGATTGTTGAGAGTAATTTATTAATGTTTATATAAACAAAATGTATTTAATAAAACTTTCATTTAATTGATTACACTAAATTAAAGTATTATTAGGTGACATAGATTAAGATCCGTTAAAGACTTAAAGTGAACATGAACTTGACTTGTTTCTCACTTTCTCTAACAAAACAGTAGAGGAATATAAGTAAGCCAAACATAACGAATGTGAACCAAGATTGAATGTTACTGCTGTGTCCAGAAATACTTTTTGCAAAGGGTATGAATTGTTATAGTCATGCAAATATTCTATTAGTTACAATGGTGGATAAGTACATAGAAGACCAACTCTAATATGCATAATACAACATCAGAACACAATAATATACAATCTCATCCTATGGTGGTTACAACATCCAATTGAAAAAAATAAATAAAGAAATGCTTATACTTCTCTCACTCTAAAAGAAAATCAATAATTTCACTTCGCTAACTTAAAAAAAATACTTGACACAAATCAAATTATATAAATTTGTAGCTCACTTCGCTAACTTAAAAAAAATACATGACACAAATCAATTATATAAATTTGTACTCATCTATTACAGTAGAACTTTAGTCTATGTATTAAGTTGATTAAGAAGGGCATCAAGTTGATTAACTTAGTTTATGCACTATACAAAGTTAGAAGATATTGATTTTAATTCTTGAAGTTTTGATGTATTCCAAGTAAAAAATATCATCTTCATCCGACAACACCTTTTCTAAAGACCCGATCTCTGCGTGTTCTACATCAGTGAATATCCGAGGCATGCCTGTAGAGAAAATCAAGGTTAAGACCTATATCAGATGCCGACAACGATAAATGGATTCAAAAGGAGAAGTATGTGCTTTAAAAATCACGGAATATGGACATGTATATCAAGACATTTAGCTAAAAACTCTGCATGTTAATAACACACCAAAGAACATAGATAGTTTATGTACTAACCATGAAAACGATCCCTTGCTTCACCCGATATTAGTACAATATCGCCATTGCGAAGGAACATAGCTAGCGATTCATCATTTCTGGACTTTCCCTCGTTCTCATAAAGTTCTTTCATAAGATCATGTTGAGAAAAAAAGTAAAAATAACATGGTAAACAAAAGCAGCTGCATCCATCTCGTTGGTAATCACTGTCCGCAGATTCGCTTATTTTGTCGTAAGCACTGTCTACTATCACCCCAGAAGACAAAAGTGAATAGCCGTAAGTTTGTATTTGCAGGCAAAGGAAATCAAATGCTTATTTATAGTGGAATATATTGTGTAACCTATAAACATTAAAAACTATATATGCATGTGAAGAGACTTTTGAAGTTACTTATTAATTTAACTAATTATGTCATTATTATGCTAAACTTAAAATAGTATAATGACCATTGCTATTCACGGCTCTTTGAATTCTTTGATCTTATGTATTCTTATGCGGTATAGTATTCATTAAGATTTATTGCATGCCATTGAAATGAAGGATAATAAACCTTTGGAATGAAGGTTCATGAAGTCATTAAGACTCCACATTAAATTTAAAAACTCAATTGATATAGGTTTTATGTGGCTTCAACTATGTTGTACCGTACTTTCCTTTATGCACATTCACTCTTCCACATTGAATTAAGTCACTCAATCTTTAAGTAGTATAAATTTGTTAAACCCAAAAGTAAATTATATATATTGATTCGATGGGAATTTTCCCAACAACAAAGTATGTATGCATCAATTGAAAAAAGTATTTATATAATATATTTATTTATTTCTTATATTACCATCATCATGATACATAATAGTGAATAATGAATTATAAACTCACGCCCATAATATAAATAAGGAATTTTACAATATTTCTATGGACCCATTTAGATCAGTTCCAACAAATCTCCTATAATCATCTTAATTTTAGATTTAGAATAAAATAATTGAAAAGGAGACAAAATGTGCATCTAGCAGATCACCTAAAATGGATGGGATTTATAAAATTTTTTACACCTCCTATTTTTAATCTTTAATTTACACACACCCTAAATTTTATTTAAGCTTGTAATTGAATAAAGTCCACGGGAAATTATTATTTTTATGTAGAAAATAAGATATTTGATGTATGTATTTACCAAATAAGTGATACAAAATAATATAGAGGAGTTTCTACAAAAATTTAGGAACTGTTGAAGGAAAAATAACTGAGACAGAAAGTAGGGCAAGAGTTGTGTATTATTTCATCAATGAGATCCCTTTAAATAGGGTGAAATACATACAAACAGACCTTAGCCAAACCCTAACTAGGAAAGCCCATAAACTAACAGACTTAGGCACACAATGGGTATTATTCCTTTAACACTCCCCCTTGTGCCTAGTCTACAAGCGCATGTCATGTTGCCTCGTTAAAACCTCGTCAAGCAAAAACCCAGTGGGAAAAATATCTTGATTGTAGGGAAAAGAGTACAACATCTAAACACATCGAGTTTAGACTTCGTCCTTTGAATCTATCCTCTCATATGATCGTTACATTTGATCATAGCGCTACTAAGGTGACCATTCCATCGATCCCTAAAATCGTACATCTTGTTACCTCGTTAAAAACCTTTCCAAGTGATAAAAACCTATGGAAAAAATGATCCTTGGAAGGAAAAGAGTATAACGTACGGTGTGGATGTAAGACTCCCCCTCAAGTCTATATCTCCCCCTGATTTGTACATCAATCAAGTAGTTGTTGCCTCATTAAAAACTTCACCAAGTAACAAAACCCAATGGGAGAAAATGAACATTGGTCAAAGAAAAGAGTACAACACATGTGATTAAGTTTCTTTATAATCATCATTTCCTTGTGATCTTTACATCAATCTCGGAAGTTGGAAAAACCTTTAGCTCCCCCTAATGCTTACATTCATATATCGTTGCCTCGTTAAAAACCTTGCCAAGTAACAAAACCCAGTGGGAAAAATAAACCTTGGTTTAAGGAAAAGAGTGCAACCTATGTGAGTATGTTCCTTTATATCTCACATATTTCCCGTTATGATCATTCCATCAATCAAGGGGATTTACAAGTTACATCATGTTCATAAATGTAAGTATGCTCATCAGTGGCAGTACTTAACCGCTAGTTCCTCACAAGTGTAGAATGATAGTTCTTAATCATGTACACTCACGGATTGATTCATACAAAGCAATAATCTTGTCGTGATTCGAGGAGGTAGCCAAAAGGGGTTTGCTTAGTCGATTTCCAAGACATAAGCAATTCATACCAACACATACTTTGTGGTAGTTGCTTCGGCACCAGCATTTACTTTAGCATTTGCCTTTTTGTAAGCAGCTTCCTTTGCCTGCTTATAGGGAAAGAATAGTCCCAAGTCAATGGTTTTTTTTAAGTATCAGAAGATATCCTTGATACCATTCCATTGATATTGTGTCGATGCTGAACTAAATCTAGTCAGCGAATTAACTGAGGAGTGATATCAGGTCGTGTACATTGAGCCAAGTACAATAATGCACTATTGCACTTAAGTAGGGAATTTCAGCTCCCAAAGCTCTTCATCACTTTCCTTTAGACGAAATGGATCTTTCCTTTGCATCCAAATGTTCGACCTATCATGGGGTGCTAGTCGGGTTTACCTTGTCCATGTTAAAGTGCCTGAGAATCTTCTGGACATAGGTATACCGGTGAAATGAATTCCACAAACTCGATGTCTATATCAATGCCTCGACAGAACCGAGTTTTCCCAAGATTTTTCATCTCAAACTCAATTTTCAGTATCCGGTGGTTTCTCTTATTTCATCAAGAGTACCGATTATGTTCACGTCATCAGCGTACATTGCGATGATTGTAAATCCGGAACTTATTTGTGAAGACGCAGGGACACAGTTCATCGTTCTTATATCCATTACCAATCAAGTAGTCACTTAGACGGTTATACCACATCCTTAAGGATTGCTTCAAAATCGTAAAGTTGAGCGTTTCAATCAAATTACATACGCACTCTGTGGTCTAGAGTCACTTGATTTGGGTAATGAAATGCCATCGGGCACTTTCATATATATCTCCGTATCTATATCTCCATAGAGATACGTAGTAACCACATCTATTGGCTGCATTTCCAGTCCCTCGGAAATTACTACGCTAATCAAATAGCGGAACGTATACGTGGGAGTACATTTCCTCGTAACCAATTCCAGGGCATTGTGAGAAGCATTACTTCGTGAATCTTGTACATTAGGACTCTACTATTCTCACTATGATTTACGACAAAGGTTCGATTATGTCCTTCAGGCTTTACACTTGATTAGGTTAGCACTACCTACACCAAATACCTGTCTCTTTGTCGGAGAATCTAGTTCTACCTGGAATATTTTTCTTATAGGCCAATCATCTCTATGTTGATTTCATCCAACTGAGCGAGGTTTCGACATCATCGTACTTTATGATTCATGACATATCATCAAAGTGGGTGGTTGATCAGGCCACACCCTCATAATTTCATCGAGATTCTTGATTTTTTGAATCATATCTTCGGGGCGTCCCCCTCGTCATGATTCATGGACATAATAAAATCAAGCATGATCTCATGAAACGAGTTCATTGATGGTTAACATGTAATTTTGTGCCATACTCTACCTCTTACTTGGGTGAATATTTAGTCGAACCATGTGGCTTTCATCCATTCCTTCGCAGGGAGCCACGGCCTCAACCACACCTCCACCAAGTGCGGTTGCATCACCTGGTTCATTGGTGATGTGCCCCTTACAGGGGACTTCTAACCTTACAGGCACATTTGCAACTGTAATGTGAGATCTTGTCACTTGAACGATATCAGTAAATGCATCAGGCATTGAATCTGCTACATCCTGAAGATCGAGTGTTCTTTATGCTTCACGGTAACATTGTGAAGTTTGGAGATCATAATAAGACAAAGTGGAGACATCATGACAATTCCTGTCGTTCCCCGAGAAATTACATTTTCTCTCCTCCCCCTAACGACGGGAAGATTGTCTCATTAAAGTGACAATCCGAAAATCGTGCGGTAAAGAGATCACTGTGAAGGTTCTAAATAGCGGATAAACGTCTGGAGATACTTATCCAACGTGAATACTTAATCGTATCTAAAGACTGATGCGTTGTGGGGCGCAGAAGGCACATATAATGCGTAACCAATTATGCGCAATTGGCACTCAAGTCCGTCTTGGTCCAAAATATAAAAATTAGGCTATCCAGTTACCAACTGGTACGCATAACTAATTGGTTAGCAGAGGGTCTAAGAATGAGCGATTTAAGTAAAGTTGCGTGCAATATTGCATAATCCCAGGCAAAAATATGCTAATTGGTGCGCATAACCAATGACATAATCACCATACATATTCTTTCGACGGTGATTTATGTGAGACCTTTGCATATGCACATGGGACGAGATACTATTCATTGATCTCTATCATGCAATAAACATCAAGTACTTTTTGATGCGAACTCTCCAACATCATCGAGTCCTTTAGATGTGATAATTGAGGTGAGTCCTTATAAATTATTTTGGAAGTTCTGCAGCAGTTTGAGTGGACAGGAGAGCGACATGTGACCAACATGTCGGAGGATCCATCAAAACCATAAAATACATAAATGGTCCACATATTAGGTGGATGGATCCACAAATATCTCCTTATATTCAGCGTAAGAATGGAATGTTTGCTTAGGTTTCTTTAGCGTAGGAAGGTCTCGCTCCTACTTTGGCTAAAGAACAGGCTTTGCAACACTAAGTGGTGGGCATTTGATATACATCCGGTTCTTTGGATGACATGACACGATTAACATCAACATTGTTCTTTATGTCGAGTTGTTGCCCATTTTTGCTCGAAAAGTAATGATGTACGTACAAGTTCTTTAGTATATGGATCATTATACTTCGACCAGGATGACCTAGTCTATCGTGCCAAAGCCTATATAAGTCTACGTCCCAAAGTACATTGTTGGTGACAACATAGGATTTTAAAAGCCTAATAATAGTGAGGTACAGTCCACTAGATTGACTCATGAGTTATTCTAAAATGCGTTACGTCCACATTCATTAGAATTACTAAAAGAAACTCTATTCCATTCTCACGGTGGGTTTCAATCTGTAAACCATTGCTACGTATATTGTTGAAGCTAAGTAAGGTTTGAAGGGCTCTAGGTGCATACAGAGTATCGGTAACTTGTAATTGAGTGCCATTTAGGCATCAAAAATTGAGCATTACCTCGCCATTTGATGAGTTGGGAGGACCCAATCATCGTAGTTACCGAGGTTTAGCAGGCGACTAATTCGATGAATAGAAGCCTAATTCTAAAAACATTCAAGTTCTACTCGATTCATTCCTTAGAAAAGATTGAAATTTCGAACCATAAGCATTCAAGCAATATTCAGTACTTCGAAATAAAGCTAAGAATATAACGTAAGCAATAATAATATCTTGTTCTAGAAAAACAAAGTTTCATCACACCATTATTGGAAATAAAACATCGATAAAATCGTCATGAGGTAACAATGCCAAATGTAAACGAGAAAGTAAACATAATGATGACATTCAGTCATAAAAGGGTGCCTCTAATGACTGTGGCACGCATGGCTCAGTGCGATTATCGGTGACTGTGAAATTGACGTCGGGGGACTCGTCGAGAGCATCTTCCTCCATATAGTGAGCCTCCCGTTCTTTGGACTCTCTATATTTCTTGTAATGTGCTGCGAATTGCTTGCTTGCATGGAAGTTCTTGTACCAATGTCCAGCATCTCCACATCGATAGCACGATTCATCGCCAACTCTGATTTTAGGAGCGTCAGGAGGGGTAGGTGCTTTATACTTTTCTTGGCTAGTAGAGCCAGGAGCACCAAGTCTTCTCATTACATTGGAAGAGCCCCCACGTCCTCGACCACTACGCTCTTTTCCACGTTGTGGTTTGGGGTTGCCATGACCAGTCCCCTGTACATTAGGGTTCTTTCCACCTTTCACATAATTGGCCTCGGGAATTTTCTTTGTCCCAACGGGCCTGGCATTGTTGCTCACTAACACTTCATTATGCCTCTCAGCCACTTGCAGTAGGTTGATAAGCTTATTGAAGGTAGTGATATGTTTGTTGTCATACTCCAGCCTATACTGGTTTGCTAGTATAAGAGCAGAAGTAGGAAAAGTGGAAAGAGTTTTCTGAATCATATCATCTTCTGTGAGGTCCTTTCCACAAAAATTAAGGCGTGCCTTCAGACGGAGCATGTCTTTATTGAGATCGTTGATCCGTTTATAATCAAGCAAGTGGATTTCATTCCACTGCACGGTCAACTCTGGGAGCAAGGTATTGTGGATGTTCCCAAAACGGCCCTTAAGGGCATCCCACAGTTCTTTCGGGGATTTCAATTGCAGATATTCCCATCTTAGGCTGGGGTCGATATGTCGCCTAAGGAACATTAATGCACTAGCTTTGGTTTTGTCAGACGGTACTTCGCCTGCTTTTTCAAAGATAGTAGCACTATAGTCCTTAGCGACAAAAGTGGTCTCTACGTCAGAAACCCATTTATGGTACTCAAGTCCTTCTGAGTCCAAGATGTCAAATTTAGGACGAGTTGGATCAGCCATCTTGAGACAAGAAAAAAAAAGGAAAATGAATTTTCACATTATATCATGAGTACTTTCCATGATAAAATTTTCAATAATGTGGAGGGTTATTATTTTTCAGAACCAAGATATGGTCAAAATTACTTTGGATGCTATTGGGGTTACCGATGAAATTACTTTATCACGGTTCGAGTTGATATAGGCAATAGAAATAAGTCCTCTAGGTTCTACTAATGATGAACCTAATACACATGCCATAACTAACGATGCATGCAAAGTATATATATAATTATAGATATAATCACATAGCCCTATGAATATATCTATACACGTATAAATGCAGTCAAAGAGGTGTCTTATGCCGCAATAATTATTGATTCAACGTGAATTTATTTTAATTCAATGT